>CAKAOJ020000007.1:0-600000 GCA_916701645.2 Sebastolobus alascanus
AATAATTTAAATATAATTAATTCAGTTTAATTCATCCACAGTTTTTAGTACAAACACACGGTGTTTCTCTCACAAATCATGCGCTTTTGCCTAAGCCAAACAATGCCCAACTCAATGGGAACAGACGCACACCAGGCTGCAATCAGCCGACCCGCGACATGCCCTGCGATGGTGTCTGCGGGGAAAAGAGAGAGAGAGAGAATGAGACATGAGTTTATACTTTTTAGGCTTTGAGCACCGTGCCCAGGTGCCCTAATGGTAGGTTCACTGGAACCTTAACATATAGTCGACAGCAGGGGTCGCCACATATGTCGAAAAATTTCCCTGAAAAAAGTAAAGCAATAGCATATCGTAAAATTTCCTGAAAAAATGTCATAACATCTTTATGAAATTATCGATATTAATATAAAAATATATCCTCACAGAAAGACATCTCTGCATTGGAAACATCGAAAAAAGTATTAAAATGAAAGGGAACATAGTTTTCTCAAATCTTACATAAGAAAGTATGAAATCTTCATTCTGAGCTCAATTCCATGTAAAACTCGTGTTCATTACTTATGTAAAAGATGTCATTTCTTTCCAGAAACACATTTGTTGCATTGCAAACATCCAAACATGATGAATATGAAAGGGAACGTAGTATTTTCTCAAATTGTACGTAACAATTGGCCTTCAAGCATTAAATCTTCATTCTGAGCTTATTTCATGTAAAACTCTAGTGTTCATCCCTAAAGTAGCTTGAACTGTCTTTCTTTCCCAAAAAACACTCAGAAACGTATTTCTCCTCAAGAAATACAGAAACATCAAAACAAGTATGAATATGAAAGGGAAAATAGTCCTTTCAAATATCAGATAAGAGTTAGCCTCCAAGCAATCAAACACTCAAAAGTGGATTAATATTAAAACGATGTAATTTCTTCCCAGAAACACATTTGTTGCATTGTAAACATCCAAAACAGGATGAATATAAAAAGGAACTAGGTTTTCTCAAATTTCAGGTAAGATTTAGCCTCCAAGCATCAATTCTATACTCTTAGCTCAATTCCATTTAAAACTAAGTGTTCATCACTAAACTTGCAATAACTGTTTCTTTACCGAAACAACTAAAAAAACGCATTTCTCCTGAAGAAACACTCACAAGTGGATTGATATGAAAAAAAATTATTTTGTCACAAAAACCCATATATTTTGCATTGAACCTTCTAAAACAGAATGAATATGAAAGAGAACATAGTTTTCTCAAGTTTTCATAAAAGTTATCCCTACAAGCATCAAATCTTCATTCTGAGCTCATTTATGTAAAACTCGTGTCCATCACTAAAGTAGCTTAAACTGTCTATCTCTCCCAAAAAATACTCAGAAAGGTATTTCTCCTCAAGAAACACTCAAAGTGGATTAATATTAATACTGTGTAATTTCTTCCCAGAAACACATTTGTTTCATTGCAAACATCCAAAACAGGATAAATATAGAACGGAACATGGTTTTCTCAAATTCCATGTAAAACTCTAAGTGTTCATCACTAAACTTGCAGAAACTGTGTTTCTCTTCCTAAACCACTTAAAAATGCATTTCTCCTCAAGAAACCGTCAAAAGTGGATTAGATGAAAAAGATGTAATTTCTTCACAAAAAACACATCTGTTGTATTGAAAATGTCCACACAGGATATGAAGGGAACATAGTTTTTTATCAAATGTCAGACAAGATTTGACCTCCGATCATCAAATCTTCCTGAGCTCAATTCCATGTAAAACTCTAGTGTTCCTCACTAAACTTGTATAAACTTTGTTTCTCTTCCTAAACCACTTAAAAACGCATTTCTCCTCAAAAAACACTCAAAAGTGGGTTAAGATGAAAAAGATATAATTTTCCTCACAAAAAAACACATCTGTTGCATTGAAATTATCCAAACAGGATGAATACGAAAGAGAACATAGTTTTCTCAAGTTTTACTTAAGGTTATCACTACCAGCATCAAATCTTCACTCTGAGCTCAATTTCATGTAAAACTCGTGTTGATGACTAAAGTAGCTTGAACTGTCGTTCTTTCCCAAAAAACACTCGGAAACGCATTTCTCCTCAAGAAACGCTCAAAAGTGGATTGATATGAAAGAAAATGTATTTTGTCACAAAAACCCATATTTTGCATTGAAACTTCTAAAACAGAATGAATATGAAAGTGAACATAGTTTTCTCAAGTTTTACATAGAGGTTATCTCTACCAGTATCAAATCTTCACTCTGAGCTCAATTTTGTGTAAAACTCGTGTTCATGACTAAAGTAGCTTAAACTGTCTATCTCTCCCAAAAAACACTCACATAATAACAGGATTATTAATGAAAGGAACATAGTTTTTCCTCAAAATTCAGACACGATTTGACCTCCAAGCATCAAATCTTCATTCTGAACTCAATTCCATGTAGTGTTCATCACTAAACTTGCATAAACTTTCCGAAACCACTGAAAAACGCATTTCTCCTAAAAAAAAACACTCAACAGTGGATTGATATGAAACATTTTTTATTTTGTCACAAAAACCCATATTTTGCATTGAAACTTCTAAAACAGAATGAATATGAAAGGGAACACAGTTTTCTCAAGTTTTACATAAAGTATCCCTCCAAGCATCAAATCTTCATTCTGAGCTCAATTTCAACTCGTGTTCATCACTAAATTAGCTAAAACTGTCAATCTCTCCCAAAAAACACTCAGAAACGTATTTCTCCGCAAGAAACACTCAAAAGTGGATTAATATTAAAACGATGTCATTTAAGATATTCTTTCTTGACAGAAACACATCTATTGCTGTGGAAACATCAAAACAAGGATGAATATGAAAGGGAAAATAGTCCTTTCAAATGTCAGATAAGATTTAGCCTCAAAGCATCAAATCTTTATTCTGAGCTCAATTCCATGTAAAACTTGTGTTCATCATGTCTTTCTCGCAGAAAAAAAACACTCAGAAACGCATTTCTCCTCAAGAAATACTCAAAAGTGTAATAAGATGAAAAAACACATCTGTTGCATTGAAAATGTCCAAACAGGATGAATATGAAGGGAACATAGTTTTTTCTCAAATTTCAGACAAGATTTGACCTCCAAGCATCAAATCTGTGCTCAATTCCATGTAAAACTCTAAGTGTTCAGCACTAAACTTGCATAAACTGTTTTTCTCCTCCTAAATCACTTAAAAACGCATTTCTCCTCAAGAAACACTCAAAAGTGGATTAAGATGAAAAATATATAATTTCCTCAAAAAAAAACACATCTGTTGCATTGAAAATATCCAAACGGGATGAATATGAAAGGGAACATAGTTTTCTAAAGGTTTACATAACATTTATCCCTACAAGCATCAAATCTTCACTCTGAGCTAAATTTCATGTAAAACTCGTGTTCATGATTAAAGTAACTTAAACGGCCTATCTCTCCAAAAAAACACTCAGAAACGCATTTTTTAGCACTCAAAAGTGGATTAAGATGAAGAAGATATAATTTCTACAAAAAAACACATTTGTTGCATTGCAAACATCCAAACATGATGACTATGAAAGGGAACGTAGTATTTTCTTAAATTGTACATAACAATTGTCCTCCAACCATCAAATCTTCATTCTGAGCTTAATTTCATGTAAAACGCTAGTGTTCATCACTAAAGTAGTTTAAATGCTCAGAAAACGCATTTCTCCTCAAGAAACAGTGAAAAGTAGATTCTTATGTAAAAGATATGATTTCTTCACAGAAACACATCTATTGCTGTGGAAAAATAAAAACAAGGATGAATATGAAAGGGAAAATAGTCCTTTCAAATGTCAGATAAGATTTGGCCTAAATGTCAGATAAGATTTGGCCTCCAAGCATCAAAACTTCATACTGAGCTCAATTTCATGTAAAACTCGTGTTCATCACTAAAGTAGCTTAAACTGTCTATCTCTCCCAAATACACTCAGAAGCGTATTACTCCTCGAGAAACACTCAAAAGTGGATTAATATTAAAACGATGTAATTTCTTCCCAGAAACACATTTGGTGCATTGCAAACATCCAAACAGGATGAAAATAAAACGGAATATGGTTTGCTAAATTTCAGATAAGATTTAACCTCCAAACATCAAATCTTCATTCTGAGCTTAATTTCATGTAAAACTCTGGTACAGGGGTCTTTAACGTTTTTCCAGGCCAAGGACCCCCAAACTCATGGAGAGATGGAGCAGGGACCCCCTACTATATATATTTTATAAAATTGTGTTTTATATTAAACTTGGCCTAGTGAAATGTATAAATGTACCTTGTTATTGTGCATTCAATACTAAGCTATTCAAATAAGCTATTAAAATAAGTCACTGCATGTTCTACCGCACTGTCTGCACATATTTTCGGAATTATGTTATTATTTTTCATCTCCGTAACATTTTCTACCGATAGAGACATGTAATAATGTTGCTGATATGAAGTCAATAGATCCGTTACATATTCTACAGATGTCTAGACATGTAAACTGTAGTAATCTTGCTGGTATGATGTTAAAAGCCAATAGATCACTTCCACTGTCTGTTGTTGCTGTGAAACGAAAAAAAATACTATATATGTCGAAAAATTTTCATGAAAGAAAAATTATAATATTGTATGTCGAAATTAATATAAAAAAGATGTAATTTCTTAACAGAAACACATCTCTTGCATTGGAAACATTGATAAAAGTAATGCAATGAGTGTGCAATGAAAGGGAACTTGGCTTTCTCTAATTTTACATAAGAATTGGCCTCCAAGCATGAAATCTTCATTCTGAGCTCAATTCCATGTAAAACTCTAGTGTTCATCACTTAAGTAGCTTAAACTGTCTTTCTCTTCCAAAACCATTCAAAAGTGGATTAATATGAAAAAAATGTAATTTCTTCACAGAAACACATCTATTGCATTTCAAATATCAAAAACAGGATGAATATTGTATGTCAAAAAATTTCATTTAAAAAAGTCATAGTATTGTATGTTAAAAAAGTTCATACTAATGTCTGTCGAAAAATTTAGTGAAAAGAAGTCATTATATAGTATGTCGTATAATTTCTTGAAAAAAGTCATAGTATAGTGGTCGAAAAGTTCATGGAAAAAAGTCGTAGTGAAAGAGTTTTGAAAAATCTTTCCTCTTGACATGCATTTGTCAGTGCAATTGCCACCAAAGTTAAGCCAAAAGGCCCTTAGACTTTCCTTCTGAGCCAAAGTACCCCTGTGGTGTGGGAACTTGGAGCAAAAATAAACCCTAAGACTTTGGGCAGAGAAAGGTTTTACATTTTTTCTTTTTATTTTCCAATTTTCATTTCAGTTCACTTCAATTATGATCAAATAATTTAAATATAATTAATTCAGTTTAATTCATCCACAGTTTTTAGTACAAACACACGGTGTTTCTCTCACAAATCATGCGCTTTTGCCTAAGCCAAACAATGCCCAACTCAGTGGGAACAGACGCACACCAGGCTGCAATCAGCCGACCCGCGACATGCCCTGCGATGGTGTCTGCGGGGAAAAGAGAGAGAGAGAGAATGAGACATGAGTTTATACTTTTTAGGCTTTGAGCACCGTGCCCAGGTGCCCTAATGGTAGGTTCACTGGAACCTTAACATATAGTCGACAGCAGGGGTCGCCACATATGTCGAAAAATTTCCTGAAAAAAGTAAAGCAATAGCATATCGTAAAATTTCCTGAAAAAATGTCATAACATCTTTATGAAATTATCGATATTAATATAAAAATATATCCTCACAGAAAGACATCTCTTGCATTGGAAACATCGAAAAAAGTATTAAAATGAAAACATATATCTAAACTAACTAAGAATTGAAATCTATTCTAATAGTTCAATGTAAAATCTTCTACTTATTAAAAATTCATTTCTTCAATAATGTTCATTCAAAATCCAAAATATAATAGAAAGATATATTTTTCAAAAACTAAAATTGCTTCAACATAAAATTATTCTAGCAATTTCAGTAAAATTAGTTTCATCCTAAATAGCTTAAAAGTCTTTCATTCCCAAAAACACTTAAAACTATTTCCTCAAAATACAAAACTCAAAAAAGTCAATATAAAGAAAATAGTTTCTCAAAATAAGGAAATTAGCCCAAAATAAACTAAAGTGATTAATTTAAAACATAATTTCTTCCAAAACACATTTACATTTAAACATCAAAACAGATTATACAAAAGAACTAGTTTCCAATTTCAGTAAATTACCTCAAGATAATTAAAAAATTAGTATTCCATTTAAAATAATTTCATCAACTAAAAAGTTTCATACGAAACATAAAAAAGTTTTCCTCAAAAACATCAAAATTATAATATAAAAAAATATTTTCATAAAACCAAATTGCATTGACTTAAAAAAATAATTCCAAAAAACATAGTATTAATTTCAAAAAATTATCCTAAAGATAAATTCATTATTCATTTAGTAAAATTGTCATCACTAAAGACAAACTATATCCAAAAAATCTAAAAGGTCATTCTAAAAATCAATCAATAAATTAAAAATGTAATTTCTCCCAAAAACACTTAAATTGAACATCCAAAAAGGATAAATATTACGAACAGATTTTTAATTCATGTAAAAATCAAGTTTATTCAAACTTCAAAATTGTTTTTCTAAACCTAAAATGATTTCTCATCAAAACTCAAAATTGATTCCATGAAAAATAATTCTTTACAAAAAAACTTATTGTATTAAACTCAAAATTTGAAAAAATTTTTTTCAAATCAAAAGATTGACTCATAAAATTCTACTCAATTCAAAAATCATTATACTAAACTTTAAAACTTGTTTCCTTCCTAAACATTAAAAACCATTTTCCTCAAAAAACACTAAAGTTATTAAAAAAAAATATTCCTCACAAAAAACCAACTGTGATAAATACAAAAGATTATATAAAAAACAAGTTTTCTCAAATTTATAAAGTAATACTGCATCAAACTTATAGTAATTTCATTAAACTCTTATGACTAAATTTAACTGATATTTCCCAAAAAACACTGAAGATTTTCTCAAAAACTCAAAAGTGATTTTATGAAAAAAATGATTTATCCAAAAACCAAATTGATTAATTCTAAAAAAATATTGCAATAAATAGTTTTTCAATTTTAAAAAGTATTTAAATAACAATTTACTCTAGCTAATTTTTAAAACTCAATTCCACTAATACTAAATCTAATTTCCGAAAACCTCACTAAAACGATTATAAAAAGAAAGTTTTCCCAAAATAAACAGATTTTACCTCAAACAATTTTCTAACTCAAATCATGATTTCACCAAATTCAAATTTCCAACACTAAAAAGATTTCCCAAAAAAAACTTCATTATATAAACATTTTTTATTTATAAAAAACCATATTTGCATAAATCAAAACAGTATTATTCAAAAGACACATTTCAATTTAATAAAAGTATCCTCAATAAATTTCATTCTAAACAATTTAATTGTTCACAAAATCAAAACTTCAATCTCCCAAAAACATCAGAAACGTTTAATCCGCAAAAAACTCAAAATGATAATTTAAAACATTCATTTAATATTTTTCTTGAAGAAACAATCTATTTGAAACATCAAAACAAGTAAAAAGGAAAATTTTAAATCAAAAGTTTACTGAAAACAAATTATTCAAGTCAATCATTAAACTAAATTCAATTTTCTCCACAAAAACATCAAAATCATTTCCTCAAGAAATATAAAACTCTAAAGAAAAAATCTCTTGCATAAAATGTTAAACGTAAATGAAGGAACATGTTTTCTCCAAATTCAAAAGATTTGACCAAAAATTAATTTAAAACATTCATAAAACTTATTTCCACAAAACTTTAAAATTTTTCCTCCTAAACATTAAAAACTTTTTCCTAAAATCATTAAATATTTAAAAAAATATTTCTCAAAAAAAAATCTTCATGAAAATAACCAAAGTTAAATAAAAGACATTTTTAAAATAAAAGATTATTCTACAAATAAATTTACCTAAAAATTTCATGAAAACAGTTCATTTAAATAATAAAGAGCTATTCTCAAAAAAACATCAGAAAGCATTATCAACACTCAAAAGTGGATTATATAAAAATATTTTTCAAAAAAAAAACATTTTGCATGAAACTAAACATGATCTAGAAAGGGAACATATTTTCTTAAATTGTACATAAAATTATCCTCAACATCAAATCTTCATTCAGCTTAATTTCATGTAAAACGCTAGTGTTCATCAATAAGTGTTTAAATGCTAAAAGATTTCCTCAAGAAACATGAAAAGTAGATTCTTATGTAAAAGATATGATTTCTTCACAGAAACAATCTATTCTTGGAAAAATCAAACAAGTGAATATAAGGGAAAATAGTCCTTTCAAATGTCAGAAAGATTTGGCCTAAATGTCAGATAAGATTTGGCCTCCAAGATCAAAACTTCATACTGAGCTCAATTTCATGAAAACCGTGTTCATCACTAAATAGCTTAAACTGTCTATCTCTCCCAAATAACTCAGAACGTATTACTCCTCAGAAACACTCAAAATGGATTAATATTAAAACGATGTAATTTCTTCCCAGAAACACATTTGGTGCATTGCAAACATCCAAAAGGATGAAAATAAAGAATATGGTTTCTAAATTTCAGATAAGATTTAACCTCCAAACATCAAATTTCATTCTAGCTCAAACCATGTAAAACTCTGGTACAGGGGTCTTTAACGTTTTTCCAGGCCAAGGACCCCCAAACTCATGGAGTGGAGCAGGGCCCCCTACTATATTATTTTATAAAATTGTTTTTATATTAAACTTGGCCTAGTGAAATGTATAAATGTACCTTGTTATTGTCATTCAATACTAATATTCAAATAATTTAAAATAAGTCACTGCATGTTCTCGCACTGTCTGCACATATTTTCGGAATTATTTATTATTTTTCATCTCCGTAACATTTTCTACCATAGAAATGTAATAATTTGCTGATATGAAGTCAATAGATCCTTCATATTACAGATGTCTAACATGTAAACTGTAAATCTTCTGGTATGATGTTAAAACAATAGATACTTCACTGTCTGTTGTTTGTGAAACGAAAAAAAATACTATATATGTCGAAAAATTTTCATGAAAGAAAAATTATAATATTGTATGTCGAAATTAATATAAAAAAGATGTAATTTCTTAACAGAAACACATCTCTTGCATTGGAAACATTGATAAAAGTAATGCAATGAGTGTGCAATGAAAGGGAACTTGGCTTTCTCTAATTTTACATAAGAATTGGCCTCCAAGCATGAAATCTTCATTCTGAGCTCAATTCCATGTAAAACTAGTTTCATCACTTAAGTAGCTTAAACTGTCTTTCTCTTCCAAAACCATTCAAAAGTGGATTAATATGAAAAAAATGTAATTTCTTCACAAAACACATCTATTGCATTTCAAATATCAAAAACAGGATGAATATTGTATGTCAAAAAATTTTTTAAAAAAGTCATAGTATTGTATGTTAAAAAAGTTCATACTAATGTCTGTCGAAAAATTTAGTGAAAAGAAGTCATTATATAGTATGTCGTATAATTTCTTGAAAAAAGTCATAGTATAGTGGTCGAAAAGTTCATGGAAAAAAGTCGTAGTGAAAGAGTTTTGAAAAATCTTTCCTCTTGACATGCATTTGTCAGTGCAATTGCCACCAAATTAAGCCAAAAGGCCCTTAGACTTTCCTTCAGCCAAAGTACCCCTGTGGTGGGGAACTTGGCAAAAATAAACCCTAAGACTTTGGGAGGAAAGTTTTACATTTTTTCTTTTATTTTCCAATTTTCATTTCAGTTCACTTCAATTAGTCAAATAATTTAAATATAATTAATTCAGTTTAATTCATCCACAGTTTTTAGTAAACACACGGTTTCTCTCACAAATATGCGCTTTTGCCTAACCAAACAATGCCCAACTCAGTGGGAACAGACGCACACCAGGCTGCAAAGCCCGCGACATAGCCTGGAAATCGGAAAAGAGAGAGAGAGAATGAACAATTTAATTTTAGATTAGCACCTGCCCAGGTCCCTAATGAAGTACTGGAACCTTAACATATAGGACAGAGGGGTCGCCACATATTCGAAAAATTTCCTGAAAAAATAAAGCAATAGCTATCGTAAAATTCCTGAAAAAATGTCATAACATTTTATAAATTATCATATTAAATAAAAATTATCCTCACAAAAGACAATCTTGCATTGGAAACATAAAAAAGTATTAAATGAAAGGGAACATAGTTTTCTCAAATCTTACAAAGAAAGTTAAATTTCATTTGTCATTCCATGTAAAACTCGTGTTATTATTATTAAAAGATGTCATTTCTTTCCAAAACACATTTTTCATTCAAACATCCAAATAAGATATAAAGGGAAGTAAATTTCTCAAATTGTAGTAAAATTGCCTTCAACATTAAACTAATTTGAGTAATATAAAATGTATTTCATCCCAAAACTTGAATTTTTTTCCAAAAAACACTCAGAAAGATTCTCAAAAAAAGAAATAAAACAAGATAATATAAGGAAATATCTTCTCAATATCAAAAATTCCTCCAAAATCAAAACTAAAAGGGATAATATTAAAAATATTTCTTCCAGAAACACAAATGCATTTAAACATCCAAAAAGGATAATATAAAAAGAATAGTTTTTCAATTTCAAGTAAAATTTGCCTCCAAATCAATTCAATTTAGCTAATTCATTAAAATAAATTATCCTAAATGCAAAATTTTTACAAACACTAAAAAACCTTTCTCCTCAAGAAACACTAAAATGTATCAAAAAAAATTATTTTTCACAAAAACCCAATATTGATTGAACCTCTAAAAGAATTATATGAAAAAAAAGTTTTCTCAATTTTCATAAAAGTTATCCCTAAAATAAATCTATCTGACTCATTTATAAAACTGTGTCATCAAATACTTAAACTGTTATCTCTCCCAAAAACACTCAAAATGTATTTCTCCTCAAAAACAAAAGTGGATTAGATAAAAATGTAATTTCTTCCAAAAACACATTTGTTTCATTAAATCCAAAACAGGTAAATATAAACGAAAGGTTTTTAAATTCCAGTAAACAAGTTTTCTCACTAAATTCATAAATTTTCTCTTCTAAACCAGTAAAAATCATTTCTCTAAGAAACGTAAAAGTGTTACAAAAAAAATTAATTTCTTCAAAAAACACCTTGAATTGAAATTCCACAAGAAAAGGAAATGTTTTTATCAAATTCAACAAGATTTCTCCGACATAAACTTCAGCTATTCCAAGTATACTCTAATGTTCTCACTAAACTTGTATAAATTTCTTCTTCTAAACACTTAAAACGTTTTCCAAAAAGCTAAAAGTGGTTAAAAAAAAATTATTTTCCTCAAAAAAACAATTGTTCATTGAAAGATCCAAAAGGTAATTATGAAAGAGACATATTTTCTAATTTTACTTAAGGTTATCAATCAGATAAATACATTGCTCAAGTTTAAAACTGTGTTATCTAAAGTATTAACTGTCTTCTTTCCAAAAAACCTCGAAAGCATTTCTCTAGAAAGCTAAAAGTGATTGATAAAAAAAATTATTTTTCAAAAACATTTTGCATTGAAATTAACAATTTATAAATAAAGTGAACATGTTTTCTCAAGTTCAAATGTTATCTCCAAATTCAAATCTTACTGACTAATTTTGTAAAACTTTTCCTGACAAAAACAATTCTACCTCCGAAAAACATACATAATAAGGATTATTATGAAAGAACCATTTTTCCTAAAATTCAAACGATTTGACTTCAACTCAAACTTTTCTGAACTAAACTAGTTTCTCACAAACTTCAAAACTTTCAAACCATTAAAAACGTTTCTCCTAAAAAAAAAATCAATGATTTAAAAACATTATATTTTCTCCAAAAACCCAATTTTGATTAAATTTAAACAAATGAATTAAAGAAACATTTTCAATTTACTAAATTATCCCTCAAGATAAATCTATTTGACTAATTTCAATGTGTTCATAAAAATTAACTAAAATAAATCTCTCCAAAAACTCAAAAAATTTTCCAAGAAAACTAAAATGATAAATAAAACAGTCTTTAAATATTTTTCTGACAGAAACACATATTCTTGGAAAATCAAAAAAGATGAATTGAAAGGGAAAAATCTTTCAAATGTCAGATAAGATTTACCTCAAAATCAAATTTTTTCGACCAATTCCATAAAACTTGTTTCATAAATTTCGCAAAAAAAAACACTAAAACGCATTTCTCCTCAAGAAATACTCAAAATGTAATAAGATGAAAAAACAAGTTGATTAAAATCCAAACAGGATAATTGAAGGAACATATTTTTTCTCAAATTTCAACAAGATTACTCAATAAATTTCTAAATCATTAAAATCTAATTCACACTAAATTAAAACTATTTCCCCTAAATCATTAAAAACGATTTCTCAAAAACACTCAAAAGTGGATTAAAAAAAAACATTTCCTCAAAAAAACAATGTTGCATTGAAAATATCAAACAGGTATATGAAAGGAACATATTTTCTAAAGTTTAAAAATTATCCTACAAGACAAACTTACTTACTAAATTTCATTAAAATCTGTTCATCATTAAAAACTTAACGCTATCCTCCAAAATAAAACTAGAAAGATTTTTCACACTAAAAGTGATTAAATCAGAAAATATTTCAAAAAAAAAAATTTTATTCAAACATCAAAAGAACATAAAGGAAGTAAATTCTAAATTGTAAAAATGGTTCAACCATCAAATTTCATTAAGTTACCTAAAGTAAAATAGATTTCCTAAAGTATTAAATTTCAGAAACCATATTTCTAAAAGTGAAAATATTATTAAAAGTATATTCTTCCAAAACAATTAATCTGGAAAAATCAAAAAGGATATAAGGAAAAAGTCTTCAAATTCAGATAATTTGGCTAAATTCAAAAATGCTCAATAAAAACTTAACTCCAAATTTCATTAAAATTTCTCAAACTAAACTTCATTAACTCCAAATTACTCAGAAGCTATACTCTCGAAAACTCAAAACGGATTAAATTAAAAGAGATTCCTCCCAAAACATTTGTAATTTAAACTCCAAACAGATGAAATAAAACGATATCTTGTAAATTTCAGTAAATTTAACCAACTCAAATACTTATCAACACTTAAACCTGGTCGGGCTCTTTACTATTTTCAGCAAGCCCCAATCATGAATTGCAGGATCCTATATTATATTTTATAAATGTTTTACAATGCTATAAATGTATAATGTACTGTTATTTCATCAATATATATTAAACATAAAAATCACTGATGTTCACACGAAGACATATTTTGAATTATATAATTTTCATTCTAAATTTCTATGAAGGAATGTAATAATTTTGATTGAATTAATAACGTACAATTCAGATTTGACATGAAATTGAATATTGGTATGAAATTAATTGCAATACATTCACATAGTTGCTTGAAAAAAAAAATACTTAATTGAAAAATTTTATTAAAAAAATTAAATATTGAAGTGAAATTATTAAAAAATGTAATTTTTACAGAAACACATTGAATTGAACTTCAAAAAAATGCAATTGTTCAATAAAGGAACTTGATTTCTTATTCAAATAAGATTGCTCAAAGTTAATTTCATATAGTTCAATCATTAAAAAAATTATACTTAATAGTTAAATGTTTATCTTCAAAAAATTCAAAAGTGGATAATATTAAAAAAAATCTTAAAACTCGAAAGAATTTAAATTAAAAAAGATATATGATTCAAAAATTTATTAAAAAAGTATAGTATGTTGTTAAAAAGTTATACATGTGTGAAAAATTTGGAAAAAAGTCCTATTGAAATTTTTGAAAAAATATTATATGTGAAAAGTTCATGAAAAAAGTTTCAAAATTTTAAAAATCTTTCCTTGCAGATTTGTCAGTGCAATTGCCACCAAATTAAGCCAAAAGCCTTAATTTCCTTCTACAAATCCCCTTGGTTGGAACTGGCAAAAATAACCAACTTTGGGCAAAAAGGTTTTAATTTTCTATTATTTTCCATTTTATTTCGTACACTAGTTATGATCAAAAATTTAATAATATGTTTAATTCACCACAGTTTTTAGCAACACCGGTGTTTCCTACAAAATGCCTTGCCAACCAAACATGCAGAAAAGACAGAAACAGCTGCAATCAGCATTCGAATTCCGAAAATGTGCGGGAAAGAAAGAGAAATGAGAATATTATTAATTTAGCTAAGCACTCCAGGTCCCAAAAGTAATCAATGAAACTTAAATATATAAAGGGTCCAATATTCGAAAATTCTAAAAAATAAAAAACATTCTAAATTTCTAAAAATGCATATTTATGAAATTATGCATTAAAAAAAAAATATCTCAAGAAGAATTCTAAATTGAACATAAAAAGTATAAATTAATGACTATTTTTAAATTTCATTAGAAAGTAAATTTCATTCAACTTTATAAAACTTTTTCCCAAATTAATAAAAGATTTCTTTCAAAAAACAAATTTGTTGCATAAAATCAAAATGAAATATGAAAGGGAATAGTTTCAAAATAGAAAATTGCCTTCAAGCATTAAAATCATAAGTTATTTCATTAAAAATTAGTTCACAAACATCAAAAAATGAATTTTACAAAAAACTCAGAAAGATTTCCTCAAAACAGAACATCAAAATAATAAATATAAGAAATATTCTCCAAATCATAATAGCTCACATAAACATCAAAAGGATTAATATTAAAAAACTAATTTCTTCCCAAAAACAATTGTCATTTAAAAATCAAACTGTAATTAAAAAGAATGTTTTCCAAATTTCAAGAAGTTTACTAAGCACAATTCTAATCTTACAATTTCACTTAAAATAATTTCATACTAACTTGAAAACTTTTTCACCAAAAACTAAAAATCATTTCTCCCAAAAATACTCAAAAGGGATTCTAAAAAAAATATTTTCCATAACCTATTTTAATTAACCTTCAAAACAAATTATTAATGAAACATTCATCCAATTTAAAATTATTCCAAACATAAACTTCATTTCAACATTATGTAAAACTGTTTCATCACTAAATAGCTTAAATCTTTCTCCAAAAACTCAAAAGATTTTCCTCAAGAAACACTAAAGTGGATTAAATTAAAAGATGTAATTTCTTACAAAAACATTTTTTCATTCAAATCCAAAACAGGATAAAATAAGGAACATGTTTTTCAAATTCCATTAAAATCTAATTTTATCCTAAACTTCATAAATGTTTCTTCCTAAACAGTAAAAATGCATTTCTCCTAAAACTTCAAAAATTTTCTGAAAAAAATTAATTTTTTACAAAAAACACATGTTGATAAATTCCACAAGAATCAGGAAATATTTATCAAATCAGACAAATTTGAATCCAACATTAAACTTCTACTCAAATCCATAAAACTCATTTCTCAAATTTAAAACTGTTTCCTCTAAAACTTAAAAACTTTTCCTCAAAAAACACTGAAAATTTCCTAAGTAAAAGTAAAATTTCTACAAAAAACAATTGTTGCATTGAAATTATCACAGATATATGAAATAAAATTCTCAAGTTTTACTAAGTTATAACCAGTAAAGTTTCACTCAGAGTATTTTGTAAAACTCGTTTTGACTAAATAGCTTGAAAGTGTTCTCCAAAAAACTTGAAACCATTCTCCCAAAAACGCAAAAGTGATTATGAAAGAAAGTTTTTTCACAAAAACCAATTTTGATGAAATTTCTAAACAAATAATTAACTAACTATTCCAAGTTTCAAAGTATAACATAACATTCTTCACTGAATAAATTTTTAAAAAAAATCAGATATTTCTAAATTATTTTCCCAAAAAATCAATATAACGATTATAAAGAACAAGTTTTCCTCAAAATTCAAAAATTTACCTCAACATCAAATTTCTTTAACTCAATCTTATTTCTCACAAACTTCATAAACTTTCCGAAACACTAAAAACCATTTCTCCCAAAAAAAAACATTACGGATAATAAAATTTTTTATTTTCAAAAATCTATTTAGCATAAATTTCTAAAACAATAATATGAAGGAAACATTCAAGTTAATAAAATTATCCTCCAAATAAATCTTCATTGATAATTTAACTCTCATAATAATACTAAAACTCAATCTTCCAAAAACATCAAAAGTATTTCTCCGAAGAAAACTCAAAAGTTATAAATAAAACATCATTTAAGAATTCTTTGAAAAACACATCTATTGCATGAAAAATCAAACAAGGATGAATTGAAGGGAAAATATCTTTCAAATTCAGATAAGATTTCCTCAAACACAAATCTTATTCTAATCAATTCCAGTAAAACTTGTCATAGTTTTTCTCCAAAAAAAATTCAAAACGCATTTCTCCTCAAGAAAACTCAAAAGTGTATAAGAAAAAAAAATTTTCATGAAAATTCAAAATGATAAAGACAATATTTCTAAATTTCAACAAACTTCCAAGAAAACGTCTAATTCCATAAAACTCTAATTTCACCAAAATTCAAAACTGTTTCCTCCTAAACTAATAAGTTCCCTCAAAAAACACTCAAAGTGGATTAAATAAAAAATAATTCTCAAAAAAACACATTGTTCATTAAAAATCAAACAGTATATTAAAAGAACATATTTTCTAAAGTTTAATAACATTTTCCTAAATAAATCTTCATTGACTAAATTTCATTAAAACTTGTTCATATAAAATATTAAAGCTACTTCCAAAAAAAACTCAGAAACGCATTTTCAAACTCAAAATGGATTAATGAAGAAGATATAATTTCTTAAAAAAAACACATTTTTGCTTGAAAATCAAACAGATGACTATGAAAGGGAACTAATATTTCTTAAATGTAATAAATTGTCCAAATCAAATTATTGCTAATTCAGTAAAACATTTCATACTAAATAGTTTAAACTCAAAAGATTCTCCTCAAAACAGTAAAATAGTTTATGCAAAAAATGATTCTCCAAAAACAATTATTCTTAAAAATAAACAAGATAAATAAATGGAAATATCTTTCAAAGTAGATAAATTTGGCCTAAATCAAAGATTTGCCTCCAACATCAAAACTATACTACTCAATTTCATTAAAATCGTGTCAACATAAGTAAAACTTTTCTCCAAATATAAAGCGTATTCTCCTCAAAACATCAAAATGGATAAATAAAATTAATTTTTCCAAAAACATTGGTATCAAACATCCAAAAGGTCAAATAAAACGAATTGGTTCTCAATTCAATAAATTTAGCCTAAATAATCTTTTTCTGACTACTCCATGAAATTGTACATGTCTTTTCCAAAAAAAAAACTAAAAGATTTCTCTAATAAATTCAAAAGTGAATAATAAAACATTTTGCATTAAATGTACAAACGATAATTTAAAGGAACATATTTTTTCTCATTTCACAAACTCAGAGAAATTCAATTCTAAAATTATTCAGATAAAATTATAATGTTTTCCCAAATCATTAAAAACGATTTTCTAAGAAAATAAAAGTGATTAAATAAAAATATAAATTTCTCAAAAAAAACATGTTGCATAAATATCAAAAGATTAATTAAGGGAACAATTTTCTAAAATTTCATAACATTTACCTAAAAATTCATCAACTAAATTTAATAAAACTGTTTCTATTAAAATTAAAAGCATTCTCAAAAAAACATGAAAGCATTTTTCAACTAAAAGTGGATTAAATGAAAAAAATTATTTACAACAAAAATTTTGATTCAAAATCAAATATGACTATAAAGGGAACGATATTTTCAAATTGTAAAAAATTGCTCAACATAAATTCATTCAGTAAAATTTTTTAAAATATTTAATCTAATTTAAATGTCAGAAATCTTTCCTAAATTACATAAAAGTAGATTTATGTAAAGATGATATTTCAAAATCTATTGTTGGAAAAATCAAAACAGGATGAAATAAAGGGAAATAGTCTTTCAAATTCAATAAGATTTGCCTAAATTCAATAAGATTTGCCTCAAGATAAAACTTCAATGACTAATTTGCAAATAGTGTTCACATAAATAGTTAAACGTTACTTCCAAATATCAAGTATTATCTGAAAAACTAAAAGTGATTAATTTAAAATTCATTTTTGCAAAACACATTGGTGATTCAAAACCAAAGTAAATAAAAGCAAGATGTCAAATTTCAGATAGTTTAACTTCAACAACTCATTCTGGCTATACATGTAAAATTGTAAGAGGTCATTTTAACTTTTTCAGCCAAGTCCCCCAAACTGCAATGGTCAGACCCCTATAATTATTTTAACAATGCTTTTATAAACTTTGCCTGTGAAAGTAAAAGTACTTATGTGCATTCATACTAATATAAAAAGTATTAAAATAATATCATTTTAACGATTCTAACAAATTGAATTCTTCATTAATTGATTCAAAAAATTATACATAAGAAAGTAATAATTTCTAAATTATCAAAATCTCAATGACATCTAATTAAAGTATAATTTCTAATATGTTAAACATGATCACTTAACTTTGTTTTGTAAACGAAAAAAAATACTATATATGTCGAAAAATTTTCATGAAAGAAAAATTATAATATTGTATGTCGAAATTAATATAAAAAAGATGTAATTTCTTAACAGAAACACATCTCTTGCATTGGAAACATTGATAAAAGTAATGCAATGAGTGTGCAATGAAAGGGAACTTGGCTTTCTCTAATTTCACAGAAGAATTGGCCTCCAAGCATGAAATCTTCACTCTGAGCTCAAGTTAATGTAAAACTAGTGTTCATCACTTAAGTAGCTTAAACTGTCGCTCTCCCAAAAACCACTCAGAAATGCATTTCTCCTCAAGAAACACTCAAAAGTGGATTAATATGAAAAAGTTGTAATTCCTTCACAGAAACACATCTATTGCATTTCAAATATCAAAAACAGGATGAATATTGTATGTCAAAAAATTTCATTTAAAAAAGTCATAGTATTGTATGTTAAAAAAGTTCATACTAATGTCTGTCGAAAAATTTAGTGAAAAGAAGTCATTATATAGTATGTCGTATAATTTCTTGAAAAAAGTCATAGTATAGTGGTCGAAAAGTTCATGGAAAAAAGTCGTAGTGAAAGAGTTTTGAAAAATCTTTCCTCTTGACATGCATTTGTCAGTGCAATTGCCACCAAAGTTAAGCCAAAAGGCCCTTAGACTTTCCTTCTGAGCCAAAGTACCCCTGTGGTGTGGGAACTTGGAGCAAAAATAAACCCTAAGACTTTGGGCAGAGAAAGGTTTTACATTTTTTCTTTTTATTTTCCAATTTTCATTTCAGTTCACCTCAATTATGATCAAATAATTTAAATATAATTAATTCAGTTTAATTCATCCACAGTTTTTAGTACAAACACACGGTGTTTCTCTCACAAATCATGCGCTTTTGCCTAAGCCAAACAATGCCCAACTCAGTGGGAACAGACGCACACCAGGCTGCAATCAGCCGACCCGCGACATGCCCTGCGATGGTGTCTGCGGGGAAAAGAGAGAGAGAGAGAATGAGACATGAGTTTATACTTTTTAGGCTTTGAGCACCGTGCCCAGGTGCCCTAATGGTAGGTTCACTGGAACCTTAACATATAGTCGACAGCAGGGGTCGCCACATATGTCGAAAAATTTCCTGAAAAAAGTAAAGCAATAGCATATCGTAAAATTTCCTGAAAAAATGTCATAACATCTTTATGAAATTATCGATATTAATATAAAAATATATCCTCACAGAAAGACATCTCTTGCATTGGAAACATCGAAAAAAGTATTAAAATGAAAGGGAACATAGTTTTCTCAAATCTTACATAACAAAGTATGAAATCTTCATTCTGAGCTCAATTCCATGTAAAACTCGTGTTCATTACTTATGTAAAAGATGTCATTTCTTTCCAGAAACACATTTGTTGCATTGCAAACATCCAAACATGATGAATATGAAAGGGAACGTAGTATTTTCTCAAATTGTACGTAACAATTGGCCTTCAAGCATTAAATCTTCATTCTGAGCTTATTTCATGTAAAACTCTAGTGTTCATCCCTAAAGTAGCTTGAACTGTCTTTCTTTCCCAAAAAACACTCAGAAACGTATTTCTCCTCAAGAAATACAGAAACATCAAAACAAGTATGAATATGAAAGGGAAAATAGTGATCTCAAATATCAGATAAGAGTTAGCCTCCAAGCAATCAAACACTCAAAAGTGGATTAATATTAAAACGATGTAATTTCTTCCCAGAAACACATTTGTTGCATTGTAAACATCCAAAACAGGATGAATATAAAAAGGAACTAGGTTTTCTCAAATTTCAGGTAAGATTTAGCCTCCAAGCATCAATTCTATACTCTTAGCTCAATTCCATTTAAAACTAAGTGTTCATCACTCAACTTGCAATAACTGTTTCCTTACCGAAACAACTAAAAAAACGCATTTCTCCTCAAGAAACACTCAAAAGTGGATAGATATGAAAAAAAATTATTTTGTCACAAAAACCCATATTTTGCATTGAACCTTCTAAAACAGAATGAATATGAAAGAGAACATAGTTTTCTCAAGTTTTCATAAAAGTTATCCCTACAAGCATCAAATCTTCATTCTGAGCTCATTTATGTAAAACTCGTGTCCATCACTAAAGTAGCTTAAACTGTCTATCTCTCCCAAAAAATACTCAGAAAGGTATTTCTCCTCAAGAAACACTCAAAGTGGATTAATATTAATACGATGTAATTTCTTCCCAGAAACACATTTGTTTCATTGCAAACATCCAAAACAGGATAAATATAGAACGGAACATGGTTTTCTCAAATTCCATGTAAAACTCTAAGTGTTCATCACTAAACTTGCAGAAACTGTGTTTCTCTTCCTAAACCACTTAAAAATGCATTTCTCCTCAAGAAACCGTCAAAAGTGGATTAGATGAAAAAGATGTAATTTCTTTACAAAAAACACATCTGTTGTATTGAAACTGTCCACACAGGATATGAAGGGAACATAGTTTTTTATCAAATGTCAGACAAGATTTGACCTCCGATCATCAAATCTTCCTGAGCTCAATTCCATGTAAAACTCTAGTGTTCCTCACTAAACTTGTATAAACTTTGTTTCTCTTCCTAAACCACTTAAAAACGCATTTCTCCTCAAAAAACACTCAAAAGTGGATTAAGATGAAAAAGATATAATTTCCTCACAAAAAACACATCTGTTGCATTGAAATTATCCAAACAGGATGAATATGAAAGAGAACATAGTTTTCTCAAGTTTTACTTAAGGTTATCACTACCAGCATCAAATCTTCACTCTGAGCTCAATTTCATGTAAAACTCGTGTTGATGACTAAAGTTGCTTGAACTGTCGTTCTTTCCCAAAAAACACTCGGAAACGCATTTCTCCTCAAGAAACGCTCAAAAGTGGATTGATATGAAAGAAAATGTATTTTGTCACAAAAACCCATATTTTGCATTGAAACTTCTAAAACAGAATGAATATGAAAGTGAACATAGTTTTCTCAAGTTTTACATAGAGGTTATCTCTACCAGTATCAAATCTTCACTCTGAGCTCAATTTTGTGTAAAACTCGTGTTCATGACTAAAGTAGCTTAAACTGTCTATCTCTCCCAAAAAACACTCACATAATAACAGGATTATTAATGAAAGGAACATAGTTTTTCCTCAAAATTCAGACACGATTTGACCTCCAAGCATCAAATCTTCATTCTGAACTCAATTCCATGTAGTGTTCATCACTAAACTTGCATAAACTTTCCGAAACCACTGAAAAACGCATTTCTCCTAAAAAAAAACACTCAACAGTGGATTGATATGAAACATTTTTTATTTTGTCACAAAAACCCATATTTTGCATTGAAACTTCTAAAACAGAATGAATATGAAAGGGAACACAGTTTTCTCAAGTTTTACATAAAAGTTATCCCTCCAAGCATCAAATCTTCATTCTGAGCTCAATTTCAACTCGTGTTCATCACTAAAGTAGCTAAAACTGTCAATCTCTCCCAAAAAACACTCAGAAACGTATTTCTCCGCAAGAAACACTCAAAAGTGGATTAATATTACAACGATGTCATTTAAGATATTCTTTCTTGACAGAAACACATCTATTGCTGTGGAAACATCAAAACAAGGATGAATATGAAAGGGAAAATAGTCCTTTCAAATGTCAGATAAGATTTAGCCTCAAAGCATCAAATCTTTATTCTGAGCTCAATTCCATGTAAAACTTGTGTTCATCATGTCTTTCTCGCAGAAAAAAAACACTCAGAAACGCATTTCTCCTCAAGAAATACTCAAAAGTGTAATAAGATGAAAAAACACATCTGTTGCATTGAAAATGTCCAAACAGGATGAATATGAAGGGAACATAGTTTTTTCTCAAATTTCAGACAAGATTTGACCTCCAAGCATCAAATCTGTGCTCAATTCCATGTAAAACTCTAAGTGTTCAGCACTAAACTTGCATAAACTGTTTTTCTCCTCCTAAATCACTTAAAAACGCATTTCTCCTCAAGAAACACTCAAAAGTGGATTAAGATGAAAAATATATAATTTCCTCACAAAAAACACATCTGTTGCATTGAAAATATCCAAACAGGATGAATATGAAAGGGAACATAGTTTTCTAAAGGTTTACATAACATTTATCCCTACAAGCATCAAATCTTCACTCTGAGCTAAATTTCATGTAAAACTCGTGTTCATGATTAAAGTAACTTAAACGGCCTATCTCTCCAAAAAAAACACTCAGAAACGCATTTTTCAGCACTCAAAAGTGGATTAAGATGAAGAAGATATAATTTCTACAAAAAAAACACATTTGTTGCATTGCAAACATCCAAACATGATGACTATGAAAGGGAACGTAGTATTTTCTTAAATTGTACATAACAATTGGCCTCCAACCATCAAATCTTCATTCTGAGCTTAATTTCATGTAAAACGCTAGTGTTCATCACTAAAGTAGTTTAAATGCTCAGAAACGCATTTCTCCTCAAGAAACAGTGAAAAGTAGATTCTTATGTAAAAGATATGATTTCTTCACAGAAACACATCTATTGCTGTGGAAAAATCAAAACAAGGATGAATATGAAAGGGAAAATAGTCCTTTCAAATGTCAGATAAGATTTGGCCTAAATGTCAGATAAGATTTGGCCTCCAAGCATCAAAACTTCATACTGAGCTCAATTTCATGTAAAACTCGTGTTCATCACTAAAGTAGCTTAAACTGTCTATCTCTCCCAAATACACTCAGAAGCGTATTACTCCTCGAGAAACACTCAAAAGTGGATTAATATTAAAACGATGTAATTTCTTCCCAGAAACACATTTGGTGCATTGCAAACATCCAAACAGGATGAAAATAAAACGGAATATGGTTTGCTCAAATTTCAGATAAGATTTAACCTCCAAACATCAAATCTTCATTCTGAGCTCAATACCATGTAAAACTCTGGTACAGGGGTCTTTAACGTTTTTCCAGGCCAAGGACCCCCAAACTCATGGAGAGATGGAGCAGGGACCCCCTACTATATATATTTTATAAAATTGTGTTTTATATTAAACTTGGCCTAGTGAAATGTATAAATGTACCTTGTTATTGTGCATTCAATACTAAGCTATTCAAATAAGCTATTAAAATAAGTCACTGCATGTTCTACCGCACTGTCTGCACATATTTTCGGAATTATGTTATTATTTTTCATCTCCGTAACATTTTCTACCGATAGAGACATGTAATAATGTTGCTGATATGAAGTCAATAGATCCGTTACATATTCTACAGATGTCTAGACATGTAAACTGTAGTAATCTTGCTGGTATGATGTTAAAAGCCAATAGATCACTTCCACTGTCTGTTGTTGCTGTGAAACGAAAAAAAATACTATATATGTCGAAAAATTTTCATGAAAGAAAAATTATAATATTGTATGTCGAAATTAATATAAAAAAGATGTAATTTCTTAACAGAAACACATCTCTTGCATTGGAAACATTGATAAAAGTAATGCAATGAGTGTGCAATGAAAGGGAACTTGGCTTTCTCTAATTTTACATAAGAATTGGCCTCCAAGCATGAAATCTTCATTCTGAGCTCAATTCCATGTAAAACTCTAGTATTCATCACTTAAGTAGCTTAAACTGTCTTTCTCTTCCAAAACCATTCAAAAGTGGATTAATATGAAAAAAATGTAATTTCTTCACAGAAACACATCTATTGCATTTCAAATATCAAAAACAGGATGAATATTGTATGTCAAAAAATTTCATTTAAAAAAGTCATAGTATTGTATGTTAAAAAAGTTCATACTAATGTCTGTCGAAAAATTTAGTGAAAAGAAGTCATTATATAGTATGTCGTATAATTTCTTGAAAAAAGTCATAGTATAGTGGTCGAAAAGTTCATGGAAAAAAGTCGTAGTGAAAGAGTTTTGAAAAATCTTTCCTCTTGACATGCATTTGTCAGTGCAATTGCCACCAAAGTTAAGCCAAAAGGCCCTTAGACTTTCCTTCTGAGCCAAAGTACCCCTGTGGTGTGGGAACTTGGAGCAAAAATAAACCCTAAGACTTTGGGCAGAGAAAGGTTTTACATTTTTTCTTTTTATTTTCCAATTTTCATTTCAGTTCACTTCAATTATGATCAAATAATTTAAATATAATTAATTCAGTTTAATTTAGTGCAATAAACTAATCATTTAAATATGCATAGTTACAAAATGTTGACATTGCCAGTAAGATGTCTTTCCATTATATTCATGAAAATATTAAAAACTATTAAGTAATGTTCATAATATTTACAAATTAGATTGAAAAAAACTGAGGCATTATCATCGTTTGATTTATGATTTATTGAACAATTATTTAATCAGAAATCATAATGCATAATACAGTTTACATGAATAGATCCCCCCAAATATGTATTAATAAATGTTTTTTTCCTCTTAAATACTATGATTAAATATTATGATTAATGTATTATTTATCCCGTATGAACATTGTATCATGCTTGTTTTTATGTTATACTGTTGACTTGACTTCTTTTAATAACTGCTGATACTAAAACTTCATTTTGAAACATGTACTAATTAATGTGTTAATTACTACAAAATTGTTAAATCACAAAATAGAATTTGAATTATATACATTAAAACATGTTTGTAATGAGGTCACCAGTCTGTTTCATACTTGTTAAAACATTAAGACCAATGATTTGTTTCACAATGTCTTACAAATACATTCTACAAAGATCCAAGAACATGTGTGTAAGTAATACATTTGTTTTTCAGCTTTTGGCTTTTACAATGCAATGTTGTTCAGCTCCCTCCCTTTCAGGCAATACATTCCAGCTCTCAGCTCTTTAGCGTGATACTTTGTTTAGTGTTTAGCAATGCAGTACATCAGTCCGATATTTTTCTTCTTTCAGCCTTTTCAGGAAATTCACTTCAAATTTACCACTTTTGACAGTATTACAGTTTAGCTTCCAACTTTTCTAGCATTATATTTCAGTGCTTAGCTTCTTTAGATGATGCGGTTCAGCTTCTAACTCTGCAAGTTTAACATTTCAACTTATAGGTTTTTCAGCAGTGCAGTGCAATGCATTTGAACTTTAACATTTTTAGGCAAGTCATTTCACATTTCTGCATTTTCAGCAATGCTTTGCAATTAATATGAATTAACACCGATATTCAAATGCTATTTTAAAAAAAATACTCCCTCATTTTTTTCAATAATAACAAATCTATGAAGAATAACCATCCAAACAAACACCTGATCGTTTTTAATGTATATTTATTAACTGTATGGTCATGCAAAAATCCAGCATCCAATTGAAACTCAGAGTATAGACCTAAGTAGCCCCTTTAGTATAAGGTTACAATGCAATAAACTGACTTACATACAGGCTAAGGCTTCTGCTAATCATTTATGCATTCTAATGTGAGATAACATTAGTTGATTCCAATATATCTCAGACGGAGCCGTTTCATAACCTTGCAGTAACACAGATTTCCATTTGTTTATCAACAGTGAAACTTATCAGAAAGTAGACATACATACTTTCCATTTGTATTCTTGCATATACAATATAGTGTCACTCTTTAAGATTGTGGTTTTTAATTCTCCTCCTTCAAGGATGTTTTCTTCCCCTCAGCTCAAGTCAGGTTCTGTTTTAATCTCACAAATATTGGACATTTGCCAAACTATGGAGTTTACAAAAATGTATATGAAGCAAAACAACAGACAGCAGTTAAGCCTGTCAATCATCTTTCTGCTGTAAGTCGCAGCAGTGATCAGCCCAAAGTTTACTGTGTGTAAAGGTAAGCTAATATTTGGTCACGTATCCTATTTACATCAGTGAGACTCTAAAGTCGATACCCTGTCATGTTAAGATGTAATCTATTACATTGAAATGGATCTTAATGACACTTCCGCTGAAGCAGGGAGGTCACTATGTAGTCCACGATGGACGGGCCATGGAATATAAGCAAAAATAAGAAAAAAAACACCTAATTGTGAACTGCAGCTTTTAGATAACATTTAGATAACAACATAAAGTAACTGCATCTTATTTTCCATCCCCGTGACTGTGTGAAAATACACAATGAAAGAAAAGCATCTCGTCAGATCGGTGGCATCAACACACAACTTGGCCAGCTCCCACAGCACAAACAGATTTACTTAGAGCCATGAAAAACATCACATAGTTTCAGTAATTTTACAACACATCATCGTCATGATGCAAAACGTGAATGAGTGTATGAGTGTGTGTGTGTGTGTGTGTGTGTGGGGGGGGGGGGGGGGGAGGGGCACAGTACTCAGAAAAACGCACATTATTTTTTTTTTAATCTGCTCGAGTGTCAAGTGTACCTACATAGACGTGATGATCTGAACATCATCGTGACCGCCAGCAACAGCCTAAGTAGAGCGTGAGGTTACTATGGAGCAGTGTAGCATAGAGACGGGACACCCCTCCGCTGGTATAAAGTCAAACATTCACAAAGTTTCTACGATACAGTGAAAAAACAGTGCTGCAAAGTTTAAACCACTGACACACAGATACGTTTGTCCTCTTGTCTCAATATTTCAGCATTCAGTGTGTGTGTGTATTGATCAGTGTGTGAGGGGGAAACAGGGACTGTAAAAAACAGGTTGTAGCAGTCTCTGCCTCTGTTCATTTCAACCCCTCATTTTTTTACAGTTCTGGCTAAAACAACAGATAAAAATATCAACATCAAAACACTAACAGCTACAACATTAACAACAGAAACTGTGACAAAATCCAATGATTGCCATCAGCGAAGGTCCCACAGCCCTCCAGCTGGCATAGCCCTCTTCCCAACATGCCCTTTTTTTTGTCCAATCCTTCAGCTGCATTCCCTTTTTAACATGCTATTTTTACAGTTCCAGGACTTCACACAGCAAGCCAAGACGGACAACACACACATTTTAAGAACACAATCAGAACAAGAGACAGGCATAAGGGTGACATCATCATCATCATCACAAGGCGTGGTGCGGACGGTAATGGGGCTTTTAGCAAAGGATGTGGAGCGTATAAGAGGCAGGAATGATGGAGGTAGAGGGGCAGAGGTAGGGTGGACAGAGGGGTTTTGGTGGGCATAACCTGAAGTTGCAGAAAGGTTCACTCCCTCAGAAGAGTGAACACAACAGCATCGAGTCGTGTGCAAAAACAGTACAGGCCATTAGATAGTTCAAATGTTCCGGGCTTCACGTCAACAACACATAAAAACAGATAAAGAAAAGTAAAAAGTTGGCGTGAGAGTGCGTCCATGCTTTCAGATTAGGTAGTTCAAAGATGATAGGAGCTTTAGACTTTGATCGATGGCACCTCTCAGTGTTCAACTCTAAAAACTGCAGGGCACTGCAGCCTTCTGCAACTTCAGGATGAGCTGGCCTGGCTCAAAACTAAAGGTTTGGAGCACAGGGACCTTGAGTGTGTGTGTGTGTGTGTGTGTGTGTGTGTGTGTGTGTGTGTGTGTGTGTGTGTGTGCGTGCGTGCGTGCGTGCGTGCATGCGTGCATGCGTGGTGTGTGAGTATTTTATGTTTTGTATACACCTCGGGACCTCAAAGCAAAAGAAGAAAACACCCATGCTTAACTCCCCTCCCTATACCCAAAGAGTAAGTCCTGTTTCCCCTAGAATTCCCCTCTTTGATTAAAAATAATCATTTTTCAACACAAAATACTTTAAAATACATCATTCAGATAAAACAGCTTAATAACACATAATACAAAAACACAAAATAAATAGATATTAGTAGCTCCCATTCCCATAAACCCAACCCATATATAGCTGTGAACTGTAAAACAAACAATACTTCTATTAAAGTAGACGTTCTGCTGCTCTCACAAGACAAAAAGGAAATCACATTTTTCAAGATATTGTACTTGCTGCCCCAGTTCTATTCACTATGTGTGTTAAGTGTACTTGTTTTCCTGATGATATATATATATATATATATATATATATATAAATATATCATCAGGTTTAATACTTTTCCACATAGCAGACAAAACAAAGACGGGGAAATAAAGGCCATGGGAGACAAGGACCAGGACAGCATCACCCCTGTGTTGCCACCAGAAGCATGCACAAACTTGCAAGAAGGGGCTGATGCGAGCCGGGCCCAAACATAACCTAGCTAGGGTTGGACTGGATTGGTGTTGGTCGGTGTGGTCGGTCATTCAGTCAAGCTTTTGAAATATGCTTCTTTTATTTATTTTTTTTATTATTATTTTTAATGTATATCCCCACTTTTGTGTTTTAACAGATTTCCAAGCCGCCTGTTCCCGATTCACCAATCCGACCACGGAGAATAAATGCTCCAAACAGCTTTTAGAGTTCAGGCAAAGCTGGTGAAGGAAGAATGCAACGGTTAGTGTGCACCCTCTGATTTAGCCCTTGTGGTATCTAGGTTTTATATGTTGAGATTTTAACATAGCTGTCTCTGAGATTTCTGCCTCGTATAGTAAAACATCATGAAACGACATAGTATAGTATGCCATAAAAAAGTCATAGTAGTCATAGTATGTTGAAAAAATAAAAAAATCATAGTATAGTATGTTGAAAAAATAAAGTCATAGTATAGCATGTCGAAAAAAAGTAATAGTATAAGACGTCGAAAAAATAGTAATAATATCATAGTATGTTGAAAAAATAAAAATAAGTCAAAGTATATTATGTTTAAAAAAATAAAAAAGCCATAGTATACGATGAAATCATAAAAAAGACATAGTATAGTATGTCAAAAAATTAACCTGTTTGTTTTGTGGAAAAAACACTAGTCATAGTATAGTATGTTGAAAAAATATAAAATAATTGTATACTACGTCGAAATCACAAAAAAGTCATAGTATAGTCTCTCTCTCTCGAAAAAAAGTGAAAGTATAGTATGTCGATAAAGATTAAAAAGTCAGTCTAGTATATTGAAAAAAAGTCAAGAGTATAGTTTATCAAAAAAAATGTAAAAAATCATAGTCTAGTATGTCGAAAAAAAGTCAGTGTATAGTATGTCAAAAAAAAAAAAAAAGGCAGTGTAGTATGTCGAAAAAAAGTCAGAGTATAGTATCTCAAAAAAAATAAAAAGGTATAGTATGTTGAAATCATAAAAAAGTCATATATAGTATGTAAAAAAAACCTCATAGTATGTCGAAAAAATAAAAAGTCGTAGTATAATATGTAAAAAAAAAAGTCATAGTATATGACGTTGGAAAAATAAAAAGTCGAGTATAGTATGTCCAAGAAGTCATATTATAGTATGTTGAAAAAAATAAAGAAGTCATAGTGTAGTTTGTTGAAATCATAAAAAAAGTCATAGTATAGTTTGTCGAAAAAATAAAGATGTATCAGTATAGTATGTTGAAATCATAAAAAAAGTCATAGTAGTTTGTCGAAAAAAAATTGAAAAAGTCATAGTGAGTATAGTATCTCAAAAAAAGTCATAGTATGTCGAAAAAATATATATAGACATAGTATAGTTTGTCAAAAAAGAGTTATAGTATAGCATGTCAAAAAAAGTCATAATATAGTAGTGGAAAAAAAGTCATAGCATAGGACGTTGAAAAAAACACATAGTATAGGACGTAGAAAAAATAACAAAGTCATAGTATAGCATGTTGAAAAAAAGTCATAGTGTAGTATGTTAAAAAAAATCATAGTATAGGACGTCGAAAAATTAAAAAGTCATACTATAGTATGTTGAAAACAATTAAAAAAGTTATAGTATAGTATGTTGAAATCACAAAAAGTAATAGTATAGTTTGTTGAACAAAATAAAAGACAAAGTATAGTATGTTGAAATCATAAAAAAGTCATCGTATAGTTTGTCGGAAAAAATAAAAAAACTCAGAGTGTCGAAAAATTAAAAGAATCTTAGTATAGTATCTCGAAGAAAAGCCATAGTATAGTATGTCAAACAAAATAAAAAAGTCATAGCATAGTATGTTGAAATCATAAAAAGTCATAGTATAGTATGTCAAAAAAATTGAAAAAGTTATAGTGAGTATAGTATCTCAAAAAAAAGTCATAGTATGTCGAAAAAATAAAGTCAGTATAGTTTGTCAAAAAAAAATGATAGTATAGTATGTCAAAAAAAGTCATAGTATAGTAGTTGAAAAAAAGTCATAGTATAGGACGTTGAAAAAATCAAAAAAATCATAGTATAGTATGTCAAAAAAAGTCATAGTATAGTCTGTCGAAAAAAAGGCATAGTGTAATATGTTAAAATCATATAAAATCATATATAGTATGTCAAAAAAATTGAAAAAGTCATAGTCAGAGTATAGTATGTCAAAAAAATAGTTCACAGTATAGTATGTTAAAAATACTATAGTCTGTTGAAAAAAACAAAAACAAAGTCATAGTATAGTATGTTGAAAATAAAAAGGTCACAGTATAGTATGTCGAAAAAATAAAAAAAGGATTCATACTTCATTCATTCAGTAAGTAAAAAAAATTTGTGTATACTATGTCGCAATTTACAAAAAAAAAAGTCATAGAACAGTATGTCGAAAAAAATAAAGGTATAGTATGTAAAAAAAGTCATAGTATAGTTTGTCGAAAAAAATGAAAGTCATAGTATAGTATGTTAAAATCCTAAAAAAGTCATAGTATAATTTGTCGAAAAAAATTTGAAAATCATAGTGAGTATAGTATCTAAAAAAAAAATCATAGTATGTCGAAAAAATAAAAAAAGACAGTGTAGTTTGTCAAAAAAAATTACAGTGTAGTATGTCAAAAAAAGTCATAATATAGTAGTTGAAAAAAAGTCATATTATAGGATGTTGAAAAAATAAAAAAGTCATAGTATATTATGTCAAAACAAGTAATAGTATAGTCTGTCGTAAAAAAAGTCATAGTATAGGACGTAGAAAAAATAAAACAGTCATAGTATAGTATGTTGAAAAAAAGGCATAGTGTAGTATGTTAAAAAAAAGTCATAGTATAGTATGTCGAAAAAATTAAAAAGTCATAGTATAGTATGTTGAAAAAATAAAGAAAGTTACAGTATAGTATGTTGAAATCATAAAAAGTCATAGTATAGTATGTCAAAAAAATTGAAAAAGTTATAGTGCGTATAGTATCTAAAAAAAAAGTCATAGTATGTCGAAAAAATAAAAAAAGTCAGTATAGTTTGTCAAAAAAAAATTATAGTATAGTATGTCAAAAAAAGTCATAGTATAGTAGTTGAAAAAAAGTCATAGTATAGGACGTTGAAAAAATAAAAAAAGCATAGTATAGTATGTTAAAAAAAAGTCATAGTATAGTCTGTCGAAAAAAAGGCATAGTGTAGTATGTTAAAATCATATAAAATCATATATAGTATGTCAAAAAAATTGAAAGTCATAGTCAGACTATAGTATGTCAAAAAAATAAGTCACAGTATAGTATGTCAAAAAAATAATAAAAAAAAATACTATAGTATGTTGAAAAAAACAAAAAAAAGTCATAGTATAGTATGTTGAAAATAAAAAGGTCACAGTATAGTATGTCAAAAATAAAAAAAGGATTCATACTTCATTCATTCAGTAAGTAAAAAAAATGAGTGTATACTATGTCGCAATTTACAAAAAAAAAGTCATAGAACAGTATGTCGAAAAAAATAAAAAAGGTATAGTATGTAAAAAAAGTCATAGTATAGTTTGTCGAAAAGAATAAAAAAGTCATAATATAGTATGTTAAAATCCTAAAAAAGTCATAGTATAGTATGTCAAAAAAAATTGAAAAAGTTATATTGAGTACAGTATCTCAAAAAACAGTCATAGTATGTTGAAAAATTAAAAAAGTCAGTATAGTTTGTCAAATAAAAATTATAGTATAGTATGTCATAAAAAGTTATAATATAGTAGTTGAAAAAAGTCATAGTATAGGACGTTGAAAAAATAAAAAAGTCATAGTATAGTATGTCAAAAAAAGGCAAAGTATAGTCTGTCGAAAAAAAGTCATAGCATAGTATGTTGAAAAAAATTAAAAAAGTTACAGTATAGTATGTTGAAATCATAAAACGTCATAGTAAAGTTCGTTGAAAAAAATAAAAGACATAGTCTGGTATGTTGAAATCATAAAAAAGGTCATAGTATAGTTAGTTGAAGAAAAAAAAAAAAGTCAGAGTATGGAATGTTGAAAAAATTAAAAAGTCATAGTATAGTATGTTGAAAAAAATTTAAAAAGTTACAATATAGTATGTTGAAATCATAAAACGTCATAGTATAGTTCGTTGAAAAAATGAAAAAAGACAGTATGGTATGTTGAAATCATAAAAAAGGTCATAGTATAGTTAGTTGAAAAACATAGAAAAAGTCAGAGTATAGAATGTTGAAATCATAAAAAAGTAATAGTATAGTATGTCGAATAAAAGTCATAGAATAGTATTTCGAAAAAAATAAAAAAGTCATAGCATAGTATGTTGAAATCATAAAAAGTCATCGTATTGTTTGTCGGAAAAAATGAAAAAAGTCATAGTATAGGGTGTCGAAAAATTTAAAAGAATCTTAGTATAGTATCTCGAAGAAAAGCCATAGTATAGTATGTCAAACAAAATAAAAAAGTCATAGCATAGTATGTTGAAATCAGAAAAAGTCATAGTATAGTATGTCAAAAAAAATTGAAAAAGTTATAGTCAGATAATATGTAAAAAAAAGTCATAGTATATTATGTCAAAAAAGTCATAGTATAGTATGTTGAAAAAAAGTCATAGTATAGGACGTCGAAAAAAATAAGTCATAGAAAAGTCATAGTATAGTATGTTTAAAAAAATTAAAAAGCCATAGTATATGATGAAATCATAAAAAAGTCATAGTATAGTATTTCAAATAAATAAAAAAGTCATAGTATATGTCAAAATAAATAAAAAAGTCATAGTATAGTATGTCGAAATAAATAAAAAAGTCATAGTATTGTATGGCAAAAAAATTGAAAAAATCATAGTCAGAGTACAGTATGTCAAAAAAATAAGTCATAGTATAGTATGTCGAAAAAATAAAAGAAATCATACTATAATATTTCGAAAAAAAGTCATAGTATAGTATGTCAAAAAAAGTCATAGTATAGAATGTCGAAAAAAAGTATCTCGAAGAAGAGCCATAGTATAGTATGTCAAACAAAATAAAAAAGTCATAGCATAGTATGTTGAAATCATAAAAAGTCATAGTGTAGTATGTCAAAAAAAGTTGAAAAAGTTATAGTGAGTATAGTATCTCAAAAAAGAGTCATAGTATGTCGAAAAAATAAAAAAAGTCAGTATAGTTTGTAAAAAAAAAATTATAGTATGGTATGTCAAAAAAAGTCATAATATAGTAGTTGAAAAAAAGTCATAGTATAGGACGTTGAAAAAATAAAAAAGTCATAGTATAGTATGTCAAAAAAAGTCATAGTATAGTCTGTTGAATAAAAGTTATAGTATGGGACATAGAAAAAATAAAAAAGTCATAGTATAGTTTGTTGAAAAAAAGGCATAGTGTAGTAAGTTAAAAAAAAGTCATAGTATAGTATGTCGCAAAAATTAAAAAGTCATAGTATAGTATGTTGAAATCATAAAAAAGTCATCGTATTGTTTGTCGGAGAAAATGAAAAAAGTCATAGTATAGGGTCTCGAAAAATTAAAAGAATCTTAGTATAGTATCTCGAAGAAAAGCCATAGTATAGTTTGTCAAACAAAATAAAAAAGTCATAGCATAGTATGTTGAAATCATAAAAAGTCATAGTATAGTATGTCAAAAAAAATTGTAAAAGTTATAGTCAGATAATATGTAAAAAAAAGTCATAGTATATTATGTCAAAAAAGTCATAGTATAGTATGTTGAAAAAAAGTCATAGTATAGGACGTCGAAAAAAATAAGTCCCAGAAAAGTCATAGTATAGTATGTTTAAAAAAATTAAAAAGCCATAGTATATGATGAAATCATAAAAAAGTCATAGTATAGTATTTCAAATAAATAAAAAAGTCATAGTATATGTCAAAATAAATAAAAAAGTCATAGTATAGTATGTCGAAATAAATAAAAAAGTCATAGTATTGTATGGCAAAAAAATTGAAAAAATCATAGTCAGAGTACAGTATGTCAAAAAAATAAGTCATAGTATAGTATGTCGAAAAAATAAAAGAAATCATACTATAATATTTCGAAAAAAAGTCATAGTATAGTATGTCAAAAAAAGTCATAGTATAGAATGTCGAAAAAAAGTCATAGTATAGGACTTCAAAAAAATAAGTCATAGTATAGTGTGTTTAAAAAAATAAAAAAGCCATAGTATATGTCAAAAAAAATAAAAAAGTTATAGTATAGTATGTCCAAAAAATAAAAAAGTCATAACATAGTTTGTCGGAAAAAATGAAAAAAGTCATAGTATAGGGTGTCGAAAAAATTAAAAGAATCTTATTATAGTATCTCGAAGAAGAGCCATAGTATAGTATGTCAAACAAAATAAAAAAGTCATAGCATAGTATGTTGAAATCATAAAAAGTCATAGTGTAGTATGTCAAAAAAAGTTGAAAAAGTTATAGTGAGTATAGTATCTCAAAAAAGAGTCATAGTATGTCGAAAAAAAATAAAAAAAGTCAGTATAGTTTGTAAAAAAAAAATTATAGTATGGTATGTCAAAAAAAGTCATAATATAGTAGTTGAAAAAAAGTCATAGTATAGGACGTTGAAAAAATAAAAAAGTCATAGTATAGTATGTCAAAAAAAGTCATAGTATAGTCTGTTGAAAAAAAGTTATAGTATGGGACATAGAAAAAATAAAAAAGTCATAGTATAGTTTGTTGAAAAAAAAGGCATAGTGTAGTAAGTTACAAAAAAGTCATAGTATAGTATGTCGCAAAAATTAAAAAGTCATAGTATAGTATGTTGAAAATAAAAAGGTCACAGTATAGTATGTCGAAAAAATAAAAAAAGGATTCATACTTCATTCATTCAGTAAGTAAAAAAAATTTGTGTATGCTATGTCGCAATTTACAAAAAAAAAAGTCATAGAACAGTATGTCGAAAAAAATAAAGGTATAGTATGTAAAAAAAGTCATAGTATAGTTTGTCGAAAAAAATGAAAGTCATAGTATAGTATGTTAAAATCCTAAAAAAGTCATAGTATAGTATGTTAAAAAAAATTGAAAAAGTTATATTGAGTATAGTATCTCAAAAAAAAGTCATAGTATGTTGAAAAATTAAAAAAGTCAGTATAGTTTGTCAAAAAAAAATTATAGTATAGTATGTCAAAAAAAGTTATAATATAGTAGTTGAAAAAAGTCATAGTATAGGACGTTGAAAAAATAAAAAAGTCGTAGTATAGTATGTCAAAAAAAGTAATAGTATAGTCTGTCGAAAAAAAGTCATAGTATAGGACGTAGAAAAAATAAAAAAGTCATAGTATAGTATGTTGAAAAAAATTAAAAAAGTTACAGTATAGTATGTTGAAATCATAAAACGTCATAGTATAGTTCGTTGAAAAAAATAAAAGATATAGTCTGGTATGTGGAAATCATAAAAAAGGTCATAGTATAGTTAGTTGAAGAAAAAAAAAAAAGTCAGAGTATGGAATGTTGAAAAAATTAAAAAGTCATAGTATAGTATATCAAAAAAATTTAAAAAGTCATAGTATAGTATGTCGAAAAAAATTAGAAAAGTTACAGTATAGACTGTTGAAATCATAAAACGTCATAGTATAGTTCGTTGAAAAAAATAAAAGACATAGTATGGTATGTTGAAATCATAAGAAAGGTCATAGTATAGTATGTTGAATAAAAGTCATAGAATAGTATTTCGAAAAAAATAAAAAAGTCATAGTATAGTATGTTGAAATCATAAAAAAGTCATTGTATAGTTTGTCGGAAAAAATGAAAAAAATCATAGTATAGGGTGTCGAAAAATTAAAAGAATCTCAGTATGGTATCTCGAAGAAAAGCCATAGTATAGTATGTCAAACAAAATAAAAAAGTCATAGCATAGTATGTTGAAATCATAAATAGTCATAGTATAGTATGTCAAAAAAAATTGAAAAAGTTATAGTCAGATAGTATGTAAAAAAAAAGTCAAAGTATAGTATGTCAAAAAAATAAAAAAATAATTCATACTTCATTCATTCAGTAAGTAAAAAAAAGAGTGTATACTATGTCGCAATTTACAAAAAAAAAGTCATAGAACAGTATGTCAAAAAATAAAAAGGTATAGTATGTAAAAAAAGTCATAGTAAGTATTGTGAAAAAAAGTATAGATAGTATGTAAATCCTAGTCATAGTATAGTTGTCGAAAAAAATGAAAAGTCATAGATATAGTTCAAAAAAGTCAGAGTATGTGAAAATTAAAAAAGTCAGTATAGTTGTCAAAAAAAAATGATAAAATGTCAAAATAAAGTTAAATATAAGTTAAAAAGTCATAGTATAGGTATGTTGAAAAAATAAAAAAGTTAGTATAGTATTGTCAAAATAAAATAGTCAAAAAGTATAGTCTAGACGTAGAAAAAAAAAAGTTCATAGTATAGTATGTTGAAAAAAATAAAAAGTTACAGTATAGTATGTTGAAATCATAAAACGTCATAGTATAGTTGTTGAAAAAAATAAAAGTATATGGTATGTGGAAATCTAAAAAAGCATAGTATAGTTAGTTAAGAAAAAAAAAAAAGTCAGTATTAATGTTGAAAAAAATTAAAAAGTCATCAGTATAGTATGTTGAAAAAATTAAAAGTTACAATAAGTTGTGAAATCATAAAACGTCATAGTATAGTTCGTTGAAAAAAATAAAAGATATAGTCTGGTATGTTGAAATCATAAAAAAGGTCATAGTATAGTTAGTTGAAGAAAAAAAAAAAAGTCAGAGTATGGAATGTTGAAAAAATTAAAAAGTCATAGTATAGTATGTTGAAAAAAATTTAAAAAGTTACAATATAGTATGTTGAAATCATAAAACGTCATAGTATAGTTCGTTGAAAAAAATAAAAGACTATGGTATGTTGAAATCATAAAAAAGGTCATAGTATAGTTAGTTGAAAAAAATAAAAAAAGTCAGAGTATAGAATGTTGAAATCATAAAAAAGTAATAGTATAGTATGTCGAATAAAAGTCATAGAATAGTATTTCGAAAAAAATAAAAAAGTTATAGTATAGTATGTTGAAATCATAAAAAGTCATCGTATAGTTTTTCGGAAAAAATGAAAAAAGTCATAGTATAGGGTGTCGAAAAATTTAAAAGAATCTTAGTATAGTATCTCGAAGAAAAGCCATAGTATAGTATGTCAAACAAAATAAAAAAGTCATAGCATAGTATGTTGAAATCATAAAAAGTCATAGTATAGTATGTCAAAAAAAATTGAAAAAGTTATAGTCAGATAGTATGTAAAAAAAAGTCATAGTATAGTTCATTGAAAAAAATAAAAGACATAGTATGGTATGTTGAAATCATAAGAAAGGTCATAGTTAGTTGAAAAAAATAAAAAAAGTCAGAGTATAGAATGTTGAAATCATAAAAAAGTAATAGTATAGTATGTCGAATAAAAGTCATAGAATAGTATTTAGAAAAAAATAAAAAAAAGTCATAGTATAGTATGCTGAAATAATATAAAAGTCATTGTATAGTTTGTCGGAAAAAATGAAAAAAGTCATAGTATAGGGTGTCGAAAAATTAAAAGAATCTTAGTATGGTATCTCGAAGAAAAGCCATATTATAGTATGTCAAAAAAAATAAAAAAGTCATAGCATAGTATGTTGAAATCATAAAAAGTCATAGTATAGTATGTCAAAAAAAATTGAAAAAGTTATAGTCAGATAGTATGTAAAAAAAAAGTCATAGTATATTATGTCAAAAAAAGTCATAGTATAGTATGTCGAAAAAAAGTCATAGTATAGGACGTCGAAAAAATAAGTCATAGAAAAGTCACAGTATAGTATATAGGACGTAGAAAAAATAAAAAAGTCATTGTATAGTATTTTGAAAAAAACGCATAGTGTAGTATGTTAAAAAAAAGTCATAGTATAGTATGTCGAAAAAATTAAAAAGTCATAGTATAGTATGTTGAAATTTTTTTTAAAAGTTACAGTATAGTATATTGAAATCATCAAACATCATAGTATAGTTAGTTGAAAAAAATAAAAAAAGTCAGAGTATAGAATGTTGAAATCATAAAAAAGTAATAGTATAGTATGTCGAATAAAAGTCATAGAATAGTATTTCGAAAAAAATAAAAAAGTTATAGTATAGTATGTTGAAATCATAAAAAATCATCGTATAGTTTTTCGGAAAAAAAAGAAAAAAGTCATAGTATAGGGTGTCGAAAAATTAAAAGAATCTCAGTATGGTATCTCGAAGAAAAGCCATAGTATAGTATGTCAAACAAAATAAAAAAGTCATAGCATAGTATGTTGAAATCATAAAAAGTCATAGTATAGTATGTCGAAAAAAATTGAAAAAGTTATAGTCAGATAGTATGTAAAAAAAAAGTCATAGTATAGTATGTCAAAAAAATAAAAAAAGGATTCATACTTCATTCATTCAGTAAGTAAAAAAAAAGTGTATACTATGTCGCAATTTACAAAAAAAAAGTCATAGAACAGTATGTCGAAAAAAATAAAAAAGGTATAGTATGTAAAAAAAGTCATAGTATAGTTTGTCGAAAAAAATGAAAGTCATAGTATAGTATGTTGAAATCCTAAAAAAGTCATAGTATAGTATGTCAAAAAAAATTGAAAAAGTTATATTGAGTATAGTATCTCAAAAAAAAGTCATAGTATGTTGAAAAATTAAAAAAGTCAGTATAGTTTGTCAAAAAAAAATGATAGTATAGTATGTCAAAAAAAGTTATAATATAGTAGTTGAAAAAAGTCATAGTAGAGGACGTTGAAAAAATAAAAAAGTCGTAGTATAGTATGTCAAAAAAAGTCATAGTATAGTCTGTCGAAAAAAAGTCATAGTATAGGACGTAGAAAAAATAAAAAAGTCATAGTATAGTATGTTGAAAAAAATTAAAAAAGTTACAGTATAGTATGTTGAAATCATAAAACGTCATAGTATAGTTCGTTGAAAAAAATAAAAGATATAGTCTGGTATGTTGAAATCATAAAAAAGGTCATAGTATAGTTAGTTGAAGAAAAAAAAAAAGTCAGAGTATGGAATGTTGAAAAAATTAAAAAGTCATAGTATAGTATGTTGAAAAAAATTTAAAAAGTTACAATATAGTATGTTGAAATCATAAAACGTCATAGTATAGTTCGTTGAAAAAAATAAAAGACTATGGTATGTTGAAATCATAAAAAAGGTCATAGTATAGTTAGTTGAAAAAAATAAAAAAAGTCAGAGTATAGAATGTTGAAATCATAAAAAAGTAATAGTATAGTATGTCGAATAAAAGTCATAGAATAGTATTTCGAAAAAAATAAAAAAGTTATAGTATAGTATGTTGAAATCATAAAAAGTCATCGTATAGTTTTTCGGAAAAAATGAAAAAAGTCATAGTATAGCGTGTCGAAAAATTTAAAAGAATCTTAGTATAGTATCTCGAAGAAAAGCCATAGTATAGTATGTCAAACAAAATAAAAAAGTCATAGCATAGTATGTTGAAATCATAAAAAGTCATAGTATAGTATGTCAAAAAAAATTGAAAAAGTTATAGTCAGATAGTATGTAAAAAAAAGTCATAGTATAGTTCATTGAAAAAAATAAAAGACATAGTATGGTATGTTGAAATCATAAGAAAGGTCATAGTTAGTTGAAAAAAATAAAAAAAGTCAGAGTATAGAATGTTGAAATCATAAAAAAGTAATAGTATAGTATGTCGAATAAAAGTCATAGAATAGTATTTAGAAAAAAATAAAAAAAGTCATAGTATAGTATGCTGAAATAATATAAAAGTCATTGTATAGTTTGTCGGAAAAAATGAAAAAAGTCATAGTATAGGGTGTCGAAAAATTAAAAGAATCTTAGTATGGTATCTCGAAGAAAAGCCATATTATAGTATGTCAAAAAAAATAAAAAAGTCATAGCATAGTATGTTGAAATCATAAAAAGTCATAGTATAGTATGTCAAAAAAAATTGAAAAAGTTATAGTCAGATAGTATGTAAAAAAAAAGTCATAGTATAGTATGTCAAAAAAAGTCATAGTATAGTATGTCGAAAAAAAGTCATAGTATAGGACGTCGAAAAAATAAGTCAGAGAAAAGTCACAGTATAGTATGTTTAAAAAAATTGAAAAAGTTATAGTGAGTATAGAATCTCAAAAAAAAGGCATAGTATGTCGAAAAAATAAAAAAAGTCAGTATAGTATGTCAAAAAAAGTCATAATATAGTAGTTGAAAAAAAGTCATAGTATAGGACGTTGAAAAAAAAAAAAAGTCATAGTATAGTATGTCAAAAAAAGTCATAGTATAGGACGTAGAAAAAATAAAAAAGTCATTGTATAGTATTTTGAAAAAAACGCATAGTGTAGTATGTTAAAAAAAAGTCATAGTATAGTATGTCGAAAAAATTAAAAAGTCATAGTATAGTATGTTGAAATTTTTTTTAAAAGTTACAGTATAGTATATTGAAATCATCAAACATCATAGTATAGTTCGTTAAAAAAAATAAAAGACATAGTATGGTATGTTGAAATCATAAAAAAGGTCATAGTATAGTTAGTTGAAAAAAATAAAAAAAGTCAGAGTATAGAATGTTTAAATCATAAAAAAGTAATAGTATAGTATGTCGAATAAAAGTCACAGAATAGTATTTTGAAAAAAATAAAAAAGTCATAGTATAGTATGTCGAAATAAATAAAAAAGTCATAGCATAGTTTGTCGAAATAAATAAAACGTCATAGTATAGTATGTTGAAATCATAAAAAGTCATAGTATAGTATGTTGAAATCATAAAAAGTCATAGTATAGTATGTTGAAATCATATAAAATCATATATAGTATGTCAAAAAAATTGAAAAAGTCACAGTCAGAGTATAGTATGTCAAAAAAATAAGTCACAGTATAGTATGTCGAAAAATTATAAAAAAAAATACTATAGTATGTTGAAAAAAACAAAAAAAAGTCATAGTATAGCATGTTGAAAATAAAAAGGTCACAGTATGTATGTAGAAAAAATAAAAAAAAGGATTCATACTTCATTCATTCAGTAAGTAAAAAAAATGATTGTATACTATGTCGTAATTTAAAAAAAAAAAGTTATAGAACAGTATGTCGAAAAAAATAAAAAAGGCATAGTATGTAAAAAAAAGTCATGGTATAGTTTGTCGAAAAAAATAAAAGTCATAGTATACTATGTTGAAATCATAAAAAAGTCATAGTATAATTTGTCGAAAAAAAATTGAAAAAGTCATAGTGAGTATAGTATCTCAAAAAAAAGTCATAGTATGTCGAAAAAATTAAAAAAGACAGTATAGTTTGTCAAAAAAAAATTACAGTATAGTATGTCAAAAAAATTCATAATATAGTAGTTGAAAAAAAGTCATAGTATAGGACGTTGAAAAAATAGAAAGGTCATAGTATAGTATGTCAAAAAAAGTCATAGTATAATATGTCGAAAAAAAGTCATAGTATAGGACGTAGAAAAAATAAAAAAGTCATGGTACAGTATGTTGAAAAAAAGTTATAGTGTAGTATGTTAAAAAAAGTCATAGCATAGTATGTCGAAAAAATGTAAAAGTCATAGTGTAGAATGTTGAAAAAATTTAAAAAAGTTATCGTATAGTATGTTGAAATCATAAAACGTGATAGTATAGTACGTTGAAAAAATAGAAGACAGTATGGTATGTTGAAATCATAAAAAACGTCATAGTATAGTACGTTGAATAAAAGTCATAGAATAGTATTTCGAAGAAAATAAAAAAGTCATAGTATAGTATGTCGAAATAAATAAAAAAGTCATAGTATAGGGTGTCGAAAAATTAAAAGAATCTTAGTATAGTATCTCAAAGAAAAGCCATAGTATAGTATGTCAAACAAAATAAAAAAGTCATAGCATAGTATGTTGAAATCATAAAAAGTCATAGTATAGTATGTCAAAAAAAATTGAAAAGTTATAGTGAGTATAGTATCTAAAAAAAAAGTCATAGTATGTCGAAAAAAAAAAAAAAAAGTCAGTATTGTTTGTCGAAAAAAAGTCATAGTATAGGACGTAGAAAAAATAAAAAGTCATAGTATAGTATGTTGAAAAAAAGGCATAGTGTAGTATGTTAAAAAATAGTCATAGTATAGTATGTCGAAAAAATTAAAAAGTCATATTATAGTATGTTGAAAAAAATTAAAAAAGTTACAGTATAGTATGTTGAAATCATAAAACGTCATAGTATAGTTCGTTGAAAAAAATAAAAGACATAGTATGGTATGTTGAAATCATAAAAAAGGTCATAGTATAGTTAGTTGAAAAAAATAAAAAAAGTCAGAGTATAGAATGTATAAATCATAAAAAAGTAATAGTATATTATGTCGAATAAAAGTCGTAGAATAGTATTTCGAAATGAATAAAAAAGTCATAGTATAGTATGTTGAAATCATAAAAAAGTCATCGTATAGTTTGTCGAAAAAAATGAAAAAAGTCATAGTATAGGGTGTCGAAAAATTAAAAGAATCTTAGTATAGTATCTCGAAGAAAAGCCATAGTATAGTATGTCAAACAAAATAAAAAAGTCATAGCATAGTATGTTGAAATCATAAAAAGTCATAGTATAGTATGTCAAAAAAAATTGAAAAAGTTATAGTCAGACTATGTCAAAAAAAGTCATAGTATAGTATGTAAAAAAAAAGTCATAGTATAGTATATCGAAAAAAAGTCATAGTATAGGACGTCGAAAAAATAAGTCATAGAAAAGTCATAGTATAGTATGTTTAAAAAAATTAAAAAGCCATAGTATATGATGAAATCATAAAAAAGTTATAGTACAGTATTTCAAATAAATAAAAAAGTCATAGTATATGTCGAAAAAAATAAAAACGTTATAGTATAGTACGTCAAAAAATAAAAAAGTCATAGCATAGTATGTCGAAAAAAATAAAAAAGTCATAGAATAGTATGTCGAAATAAATAAAAAAGTCATAGTATAGTTTGTCGAGATAAATAAAAAAAAGTCATATAATAGTTTGTCGAAATAAATAAAAGTCATAGTATAGTATGTCGAAATCAAAAATGTCGTATAGTAGTATAGTAGTACTATAGTATGTCAAAAAAAATAAGTCATAGTATAGTATGTCGAAAAAATAAAAAAAATCATACTATAGTATGTTGAAAAAAACTAAAAAAAGTCATAGTATAGTATGTTGAAAATAAAAAAAGTCACAGTATAGAATGTAGAAAAAATAAAAAAGATTCATATTTCATTCATTCAGTAAGTAAAAAAAAATTATTGTATACTATGTCGCAATTTTAATAAAAAAAGGTTTAATATGTAAAAAAAGTCATAGTATAGTAAGTAAAAAAAATATAAAAATCATAGTATAGTATGTTGAAATCATAAAAAAAATCATACTATAGTATTTCGGAAAAAAGAATTATAGTATAGGATGTCGAAAAAAAAAAGTAGTAGTATAGTAGGTCAAAAAAAGGCATAGTATAGTGTGTCGAAAAAAAAAAAAAAAATCATAATATAGTAAGTCGAAAAAAAGTCTCAGTATGTCGAAAAAATAAAAGAATTCATAATATAGGAAGTAAAAACAAATCATTGTAAAGTATGTCAAAAGATTTTTTAAAAAGTCAAAGTATAGTATGTCAAAAAAAATTAAAAAACGTATAGTATGTAAAAAGAGTCGTAGTATAGTACGTCAAAAAAAAAAAAAGTCATAGTTTACTATGTCGAAAAAGTGTCTATCAGTATAGTATGTCAAAAAAATAAAAAGTCATAGTATATAGTATGTTGAAAAAATCATATTATAGTACGTTGAAATCATAAAAATGTCATTGTATATTATGTCGAAAAAATAAAAAAATCATAGTATAGTATGTTAAAAAAATTAAAAAGTCATCGTATAGTATATAGTATAGCATGTCTAAAAAATAAAAAAGTCATTGTATGGTAAGTCAAAAAAAGTTATTGTATAGTATGTCATAAAAAGTCATTGCGTAGTACGTCATATAAAAGTCATAGTATAGTATGTCATAAAAAAGTCATAGTACAGTATCACATAAAAAGTCATAGTATAGTTTGCCATGAAAAAATCACAGTATAGTATGCCATAAAAAAGTCATAGTATCGTATGCCATAAAACAGTCATAGTATCGTATGCCATAAAAAGTCATAGCATAGTATGTCATATAAAAGTCATAGTATAGTATGTAATAAAAAAGTCATAGTACAGTATCCCATAAAAAAGTCATAGTATAGTATGCCATGAAAAAAATCACAGTATGCCATAAAAAAGTCACAGTATAGTATGTTGCGTTTCACCCTTCACAAAAAACTCCCTGAACACATACACTAGAGAGAACTGAAGTCATTCACAACTCAACTAAATAACTACATTGAGCTAGCCGTCGAGCTGAAGCGCTGCGCTTGTGCAAACAGCGGTGGTGGATGAGAGACAGCAGAAAGAGCAGATTAAAACGTCGCTTTCCTACATGTTTAACCGTTTCATCATGTTTATGCTTGTTGAGTGGGGTAACGATAACGTATCTTGGCTTTACACTTGCAAAGTTTTATTGCACTTATTGCACAACGAGTGTAACGTTAGTAGTCGTCAACTCAACTTCACCTGGTTCACTTCTCGTCTCCACCGCGGCCTCTCTGATCAGCTGTTCACTGACTTCGCTGTGTGTGTTTATGTGTGTGGAGAGCTCCAACACACAGCAGAAGAGAGGCTGCAGCGTGATAATAAATACTAGGGTCTTTAGCCCTGGAGCCCGTTTAATGACGGGTTTTGTTAACCATCCCTATATATAATGATTTTTCTTATTCATCGCGTTTCAGACAGCCTTTTGCGATGTGTTCATCGCGCATGCACATATCACGATGACGATGAAAATACGATTTATCGGTCAGCCCTACATTATAGTATGCAATAAAAAAGCCATTGTATGTTATAAAAAAGTCATAGTATAGTATGTCATAAAAATGTTATGAAAAGTCATAGTATATTATGCCATAAAAAGTCATTGTATAGTATTTCGAAAAAAAAAGTCAAAAAAAGTCACAGTATAGTATGTCATAAAAAGTTATATAGTATGTCATAAAAAAGTCATGAAAAGTCATATTATAGTATGCCATAAAAAACTCATAATATGCCATAAAAAAGTCATAGTATAGTATGCCATAAGAGTCATGAAAAGTCATACCGGTATGTCAGATGGAAAAGCTATTTTGTTTTATGTGTGCACTTTTCCTGTGCGGCCCTCAATCATATGCTGGCCCTGGTCTACCACAATCCTTACATGCAGCATGAAACTGACAGACTGTCATAATAGTGAGGTGTTATCATCTTACCTGGGCCTGGGTTGTCAGTTCACTGCAGGGGTGCAGCCGGTGCTCCTGAGCAGTGGAAGTGCACGTTGAGCCATTTGGCATCGCGGCGATGCCACACACGCGTCTCCTCTGACTGGCAGGAGCGCGGCCGGCCCTGGCTGTCCATGTACTGCGTCAGGCGGATGTAGGCGATGCACGCGGCATCCTCACCGATCAGATGGACGTGGGGGTTGAGGATGGTGGTGTGCACTGGCTTGCTGTTTTTACTCAGCACTGTTGGGATGGAAATGTACAATTCAGCTGTCAAGTGTCAATGCATAGCTAAGTAACCAATTTGAGAAAATTTTGCATAGTATAGGCAACACATGTTGGCAGCTTCAACCGGCAGGAGGAGCCGACTGTTGGAGAACTGAGGGGTTAATGAATTTATAAATGCATTTGAATAAATGGATATTTTCATGTTTCATCATGTCTCGCTTATCATTTTACACACATTTCCCCTAAAATTCAGCATGACAGTAGGTGTGTTTGGAAACGCTGAAATCTCCACTTGAACCTTAAGGTTCTGTTCATAACAGCACAAAACATGTTTGTAAAGATGGACACACTGCAGCGTTTAAGGGGTTAATATACCTGCCACACTGATACATTTATATCAAAGATTTCTAAAGGAATGAAAGGACAGATGCAACGATTAGTTAATTAAAGTGGCAGTAGGCAGTATATTTTTGGCATCATTGGAAAAAAACTCCATAATAACCTTTCAGCATATTGTAATTCAAGTGTTCTGAGAGATAACTAGACTTCTGCACCTCATCATTGCTCTGTTTTCAGGCTTTAAAAAATCTAGCCCGTGACGGGAGACTTTGACCAATCACAGGTAATTTTATTGAGAAAGCATTCCTATTGGCTGTGCTCCGGTCATGTGACCAGAACTTGGCGTTCCTTCAACAGATTTTGCAATGGCGGCCGCGTCACAAACTTTCTCATTTTACAGCTAAACCGCACACTACAAGATAATTCTGTAAAACATTTGAGGCGAGAAATAGGCATTAACGTAACATAATATTGATACATATTTGATCAGCGCTGCGAGTGATTGACAGCCGGCTCTCATAGACAGCAGCTGGACAGCGACCTCAGATCAGCTCTTACTGCTTGTTTTCCTCCGGTCTGTAAAATCTTACGGATGCCGTTAGGAGCACCGGAAGACACAGAGGCACATGATTTTTTTCAGGTTACCTGTTTCATGTACTACTGTCAGGATATAGCGACCGTTTTATAAAAAATAACTTTTTTTAATCATATTTGCTCCAATCTCGCCTACTTCAGCTTTAATCTGCAATATAGTCAATTAAGTAGTTTTTTTAAAGCAAAAATGCCCCAAATTCACTGGGTCCAGTTTCTCAAATGTGAACATTTGCTGTTTTTTCTTAGTCTTCTATAAGAATAGTAAACCGAACTCAATACCTCTCGGTTTTTGACTGTTGGTCGGACAAAAAAAGCAGTTTGAACAAGTCAACTAGGGCCTTAAGAAATTCAGATTAATTGAGAAAATAATTGCCAGATTTATTAATGATAAAGGTAACTACTTGTTGCAAGTTGCCCTGTCACTTCTGATCGGAGATTGTATTTCATCACTAAGTTTCACATTCATTCTTTGTAGGCAGAAAAATGTCTATGCCCAAAAAACTGAATTTAAAGTTACCCTGTGGAGTTGACCACTAGTAGTGCTATGGAGCAGTTTGTATCATATATGTGCACAAGAACACGGTCCTATGGATGGTTTCACACTGTACCACTGATTGGTAGTTGGTGTTTACATGAATGTTAACACTGCAAAATTTGGTCTGAGGGATATAAACAATGTGTTTTGGTGAGAATTACTGAACGTAAAAAACTTTTGCGTAAGAAAACTTCACAGGGCACCTTTAATTTGGGCAAAGCTGCAGTCTCTTGCTCAGGTGACACTCTGGCCGTTCCTTTCCACAGCAGCTCTCTGTCTTAATATAGATGCAGACATAAAAAATACCCAACACTGAGCAACTTACGGTTCTCAAAGTAGAACTTGTGGAAGTCCATGCCCTCCACCAGGTTTCCCAGAGCCTCTGGCTCAAATGAAGTCAGTCCAGGGTCACAGATTCTCCTGTCAGAAGACAAACACAACCATAAATAACCTTAAGCTTAAGAATTTATCCTGTGTTGAAGAATGTGGAGAACTAAATACTGCAGAAAAGATGGCATGACTTTTCCAGCTTTGGTGAGATCAAGGTGTGTTTTAATGTATGTACTTCACAGGAAAATCAAGTATTGTGTTATAAGTGACAAAATGCTCTTAAAAAGGCCAAAAACTGAACCTCAATCAAGACACTTAAAAGATGATGACTTGTATTGTTTAAGTTGCTTATGCAAACTTACGTGTAAGCCTCGAAATCCCCATTGTTGATGGCTTCAATCAACTGCTCTGTCATCTTTATTATCTCCTGTTTACGAGCTGAAAATAGAAAGGAGGAGGGGGAAGACAACCAGCAGCGGTTAAACACCATTTGGAAATTGAACATACAAATACCACTCCTCATGCTCTGCCTGAACTTAATTGAAACCTCTGACATTTGGAATAAGTTCATCACATGAGAGGCACCGCCTCTGGTAATAATGACAGTGATATTTGAAGACAGTGCCAGTGTCAGTGTGGTGTGTATGTAACACTCAAGAACCCATGTGCCACTGAAACCTGAACTTAACCCTTTAATGGTCTCACCCAGAAAACAAACAATGGATTCCATTCTTCACATTTCTTAGTTTCTTTGGCTACTAACTACAATTTTCAAGTATGAAATTCTACCAAACTGTAATTTACGTTTTATGGACAAGAGTGACATGTAAAACTTGTGATATGAAACATGTTACATATACCATACACCATGTTTTAAAGATGAATAAAAAGTGCCTTATGAAAATACCTAAAATGCCTCACAAAAAATATCATGTAATCTGCAGTTCAGTCTTTATGGGACCAGATCTAGTTTATTTTGGGCGATGGATCCTCTTTTTGTTTTCTGGAAACCATCGCTGACATTTGGACAGAACCAGCAGTCACATTGCTCCTATGATCAGAGTGAGGTTTGCCACTGTCCATCAATTGGTATTATGCTTAGAGTTGGCTTTTGTTGAATCATTACTACTAATATTATCACCATGAACTTACCTGATTGCTCACTTTATTTACATTGAAAGTGTTTAAAAAGAGTCCAAAGATGACAATCATTTAAAATATTCAATGAAATAACATTTGATTTATCATACAACAGTCAGTATGAAGACTTTATATTCTGTATTTTTTTTTTTTTTTAAATCAACATCAGTAGAGCATGTTTTTATAAGATTATGTCACAGTCATAAAATTTTTTGGGGGGTATTCATTTACATCATTCTGTTCAGCAAGCTCTCGTAAACTAAACTAATTAGTTATGAAAACTTCATAAGTGGTGTACATGCTAACAGTGAATCTTCTTCTGCTATCTTCCTGGAAGGAACCCACCTCTAACGTCTGGTGAGAAATGGTTCAAGCACGTTGAGTTAGGCAACAACACATTTTCAAGATATCACAGCTCAAAACGTGCCCTAACAAATGGTTGAGAAGACGATTAAAATACAAAAACTTCAACTAAGATGACCGGTCTTAACTGACAACGTGCACGCACACACACACACACACACACAAATAAAATCCACTACAATGTATTAATTTAAAAAGCCTAATTCTTTGGGAGCAGGCCAACAATTACTCAAACACAGCAGAAATCAAGAGAATGTGACAGCAATTCATTAGGAAAACATCACACTAGAAAAGCACAAACTGCAGGCACACACACTGAACATGCAGCTGATGAGCCACAAAAGCCAACTAGCAAATCCTCCACACCTGCATGTAACTCTGTGTTCATAATTCCTCAAACCTTCTGCCATCAGGTGGCACAGAAAGTTGAACAGACGGTATGACACTGCTTCAGGAGCCTCTTCATAAGCACTGCACAACCTGCCTGGCACTAACTCTGCTGCAGGTTGCGGCTGATGCCTGAGGGTTGCGCCAAAGCGGACTCTGGTTTAGGACAGGAGCTCTGAGCTGGAGTGGTCTGAGGGACACAGGGGCTGCTAGCAGCCTCCTGCTGGGGACCAGCTGCAGCAGGCAGGTAGTTATTCCAGTAAATAAAGTTAAATTAACAAAGCTGAGACACCAGGCATATAACTATTTACATGGTAATTTTTTTTAAGAGTTTACTCTGCACAAAGTATATGAAGCAATTATTGTAAGATATTAGACTCCAGACACTCAGGCTGCAATCGAAAAGTCAAAAAATGTCTTTTCCTAACATATTTTCCTTGACCTCGATGGACAACGCCATGAGGTCAAGGAAAGATGTGAAGGAAACTTCATAAGGACTCAGGAAAAGACAAGCGTGGTGCTCAGAGAATCTGTCTGAACTTACATTAGGCCCTGTGATGTATGTTGGCCCCGTAAGTATGATGCAACGGCGAATGTTATTGACGTCGGTCTGCCGCGGTGATGAAAGGTTGTGTCTAGAAGGGAGCCCGCAAATTATGAAATCTGATCTGATCTGCAAAAACTTGCAAAAACTCTCGCGAGACTCGTTGCCTAACGATCTATCCTAACTTTAACTATTCTAAGTCAATGCCTAACCTTAACAATTCAAGGTCAATGCCTAACCTTAACTATTCAAGGTCAATGTCTAACCTTAACTATTCAAGGTCAATGCCTAACCTTAACTATTCAAGGTCAATGTCTAACCTTAACCATTCGAGATCAAAGCCTAACCTTAACCGTTCAAGGTCAATGCCTAACCGTAACCATTCGGGGTCAATGTCTAACCTTAACCGTTCAGAGTCAATGCCTAACCTTAACCATTTGGGGTCAATACCTAACCATTCGAGCTCCCTGCGGGCTCCCTTCTAGCCACTACCATGAGGAAACTACAATGTTCCAAAGACTACAAAAAGCGTATCTTACACTTCGCCCAGTGCGTTTTTAACGTTTTGTTTTATGCAGGCTATGTAAACAGCTCCTTCAGAGACAGGCTGCTTCACCCACGGTGTGTGAAGGAGATCTTCCCACCTGCTGCTGTCACAATTTACCATCAACATTGCTCCAGTAGACTGCACATACCAAAACGGACAATTCACTCAATGTGCAATATCAATTAAACTGTTCGCTATCAATATATCCTATGTGTAATAATGTGAATTCAACCATTCAGTCTGTCTATTTATTACCTCCGCCAAGGCCAAGGGCCTTGAAGGCCTTGGTTTGTTTGTTTGTTTGTTTGTTTGTTTATTTATCTGTCGGTTAGCAGGATTACTCCAAAGTTTGCGATGGATTTGAATGAAATTTTTTGGAGGGGTGGGGTGTGGCACAATGAACAATCCATTAGATTTTGTTGGCGTTACACGGAAACACACCGTGTTAGTAATAAGCCGACCACCTCACGGTACCGCCAGCTGTGAGCTGTGATCTGTTTTTAAAGTCAGACACCTTGGATTTTTTAACTGGTGCTTCTTGTTATTGCATTATCTTCTTTGCTGCTATAACACTGCAAATGTCCCTACCGTGGGACTAAAAAAAGATTATCTTATCTTAAATGTGGACAATCCAGTGAAAAATATTACTTTATTACCAAGGTTGGAATTGAAATTAAAAAGGAATACAGGCTACCAGTCACAAAAGTTTACTTCCTTCTCCTTTTCGGACATGTTACATTTAGGCTGTTTGTGTTGATTATTTATGCTGTTTATGAGAATTTGGTTATTGACAGCTTGCTATTTATTGTCCATTTTATTTGTTATACTTGTTTTGTTTTTTACTGATTTATCACTGTCCACTCATATTTATCAACATGAATCCCCATTACTATATGACTGTACGAAAAGAATTGTTAAATCTATGCAAGATGGGTTTAACGTTTAGTTCGCTTTAAATGTTGCAGCCACAAGGAATTGTGGGACGGCATTATCTCCTTTCCTTTCGTAAAGGATGGTCCAGTGTATCCTATGCTAAAGGTGATAAGTAAGGCAGCATTGAAGCGCCTTTCCTTAGCATTTAGAGCATTCAAACAGCTCTTATCATGGCTGACACTCAGATACTTCTGGGTCATTTCACTCCGTTATGAACCTTCTTAAGCAAATAATACTTTTCGACCGCAGTCTCAGTGTAGAGGGGGAACTGTAGCTTGTAGTCAGGCCTGGGTGCCAGTAGATGGCAGCAAAGGAGGGCAGAGGGGAACTAGTGCAGGAAGTTGGTTGGAAGAGCGGAAGAGAAGGAGCCTTTTTACCAGCAAAATGTCTTGTTTTGCCTTTAGCGTAGATTTGTTGCTGAGGACTGTTGTTGGTCGTAAGAGGAAAGGTCAGGACAAAAAGACCAGAGCTGAGATTGAATTAGGTAAACTGCTGCTGACTTAAAGGTGGGTGGTGGGCAGTGAGGAGACAGGGTGTGGGTCTGTTCCTCACTAGTGCTGCACTGGCTTACCACTGCACTGTCTGTACCAGTAGAGTCACAGGCAGCCAATGTCCCCATCACAGGACAAACACACAAATACAAACAGATGCAGACTGACATGGGGCTTACTTAAGTAAAATTACCAGCTCTAATATTCATTTAATCGATTGTTTAGTCTGTAAAATGCCAAAAATTAGTAAAAAAATACCAAAGCTGCAACTATTTTCATAATCAATAAATCAAAAATGCCAAACATTTGATAGTACCAGCTTTTCAAATGTGAAGATTTGCTGCTTTTCTTCCCTTTATTATAGTAAAGTATCTTTGGGTTTTGAACTGTTGACCAAATTCAACAAGACATTTAAATACATTTCCTTAGGTAATTGTAACAGGTATTTTATTCTGACATATTATAGACAAAATGATTAACTGAGAAAATTATTGGCAGGTTAATCGATAACGAAAATAATTGTTAATTGCAGCCCTAATCACAAGTTCCCACAGCTTATCTTCAAATTGCTTGTTTTGTTTGAGAAAAAATCCAAAAATATTCCATTTTAAATTTACACAAAAAATAAAGAAAAGCAGCAAATCCTCATTTTTGAGACGATTTAGGATTTGATTTCTGCTTCAAATATTCATAATGGTTGTTGATTAATTTTCCGTCCATCAACTTCTAAATTTATTGACTAAATGTTTCAGCTATAGTGTCTAGTATCACAACAAGCTAAAGAAGCCACACTGATACCGAGAGCAGTGAGGTGGAAACCAGCTGCACACACAGACTGATTCAGACACCAGAAAGTAAGAAACAAATAAACTGGACAGCAAACCAATTTAATTATAGTCAAACCTCCTTGTGCTCCAAAGTGAATGACTTTTAAGAGGCTTTATTCACAAGCATCAAGACCATATGGAGATCAGCAGCCTGTTGCACCAGCAGACTCAGACTTTTGATATTCACGACACTGAGGGCTTGGTTTACGATTTCGGTGAGCAGTGATGAAAAATATTACCGTATGAAACATTTATGAGTTACACTAGGTTGTGACTTAAACAAATGTTGAATTAGATTATTGAGGCGGGATATGAGAAACAATTTGTGTTATTCATTATTCATCACCACTTGATATTACTATTGCTCCATTGTGTAACCAATGGGCTACTACCCCACACACATACATTTCTACTTCAATGTTGTTGTGATTAGTCGAAGAAAACCAGATGTTAAATGTATTGCCCATTATTTGGTATATACGAGTGCAGAACATTTATTTTTATGATGCGTTCATTTGAAATGCACCGCTTGATTGATGAAACATCACTCTATACAATATTGTTAAGTTAAGTAACTTACATTGTAGCGTAAGTAGAGAAAGTGCAACTGATCAGAGTGAGGTGTTACTAAGGCTGACCAATTTTGAAAAAATACCTAATTGCGATTATTTTGACTGATATGTTTTGCAATATTAGTCGGAATGATCACTTTTACGTTATTATTCTCATTTTCATTGAAAAACATTGAAATGATTATGGTGTGATTTTTGCAGGGATCTGTACCAAAAAAAGGTTTCTTAAGTCTGTAGAATATGATGTGTGGACCAGGACATCTCTGCAGCACAATATTTAATTTAAAATGTTATTTTAACCATATTTCACCTTAAACAAATATCACGCCTCCTGTGATTTGAAAATTGCAGTAGGCCACATTGCGAATTCGATACAATTTTAATTAATTGTGCAGCCCTACTAGTTATAATGTAGCAGTAGCAGCAGTGTTAATTTCAGGGCTGTCCTCTACCAAAGAAATTCTTAGTCCACTAACACTCATACCATTTTTTCAACTAATCGATTAGTTGATTTAATCAACAGATCTGTTAAATTGACAAAGAATCACACAAAAGCCCCAGTTTAAATCTTGTTTTTACCAGAGATGTGCTCATGATTTTTTTTAGAAGTAAGTCATGCAGCATGAAAAAAGCATAAAAAAGGAATAATTTACTAAAGAAATCTCAGTCGACTAAGACCAAAAGGACCTATTAGTCGACTAATCAGCTAAGAGGGGGCAGCCCCACTAGTTATACCATAGCAGTAAGAGTTCATTTACACTCAAACTTACGATCAGCTGGTGCAACAGGCTGCAGAAAACTTGACATTCTATGCTTCATCTTAGAGACCTTTCCTATGTTAGCCTTGTGACTTTGTGTTAGAGGGGGTACTTCACTCTGATTGTATACAGTATATGGAGGAGATGATGCATCATCGCAGTATTTGAGTTTGTATTTCTTAGTAGACAAGATAAATTATATTACATTCATTTAGTAGATGATGGCATCCAATGCAACTTGTATAAATAAGTGCATTCAACCTGAGAGAAAAACAGGGAACAACAGTCTCTTGATTGCATTATCCACTATAAGATCGAGCGCTGGTAAACTCACAGAAAGCTGCCTTAAGTAAGTGGATTGACTGTTTTTTTTTTGGAGGTAGCTACTTTATTCACCTGAAAACTTTAAAAAGGGCCAGCCCTGAGCTGAAGGCGACTAATTAAAGGCTTAAGTGGCATGTGAGGCTGGCATGCACACACTCACGCACACCAACGATGAAAATGTGGCCAAGAGGTTTGGCGTTTTGACAGCAAACAGCAAAAGGCTATTCTCTGAGATATCAGCATTGTTATCTGTCCCCATACATGCACAGTGTTTACTTCCAAGTCTTCACGTCACATCTGTCTTTGATGCTCAATGTCCTATCTCATTTCAACACAGTCTCACGGCAGTTCATGAAATAATCCCGATAATTTAATCTATTGGATTCGTGTACATGGACACCAATTTCCCTTTTCGTGACGCTCAGCACGACTTTCAACGACATATTTTTCATGCATTTTTCTACGAACGTTCAGCAACACGTTACGCACGTGTCAATTTCCACTCCAGTCTTTTCAAAATAAAACTACTTAGTTAGGTGTAGGAATAGATTGACTTGGTTAAGATTAGCAAACAACACTACTTAGTTAGGTTTAAGAAAGTATCGACTTGGTTAGGCTTAGGCAACAAACTACTTAGTTAGATTTAGGAAAAGATCAACTTGGTTAGGCTTAGGCAGTAAACCACTTAGTTAGATTTAGGAAAAGATTGACTTGGTTAGGATTAGGCAACAATAGTACTTAGTTAGGTTTAGGAATAGATCGACTTTGTTAGGCTTAGGCAATAAACCACTTAGTTAGATTTAGGAAAAGATTGCGATTTGGGTTTAAATAACACCGGAAGTGGCGTAACTTAAGTACAGAAGTTATGGGACAACAACTACTTAGTTAGCTTTAGGAAAAGATCATGGTTTGGGTTAAAATCACTCCAGAAGTGCTGTAACTGAAGTACAGAAGTTACGTGACAAATGAATCAACTCTGACTTGTGGTTTCACACGGGACACGAACACCGTTCTCCTGTGCGAAAGTCCTGTGTTTTTTGACCTAACCATCCACACCGACCTTCTCCCTATGCAGCGTTCGCCGCTCTCAGTACTTCCAGGTTCATAATTATGTGGATTACATACAAATTTATTTTGTGTTGACCATCACGAAAAACATTTGAAATTCGGGTCTATGTACACAAATCAATACATTCAATTTTGTGACTATTTCACTAACTGCTGTGCGACTGGGCTAGTCATTTTTCAACTACTAAACTTACTGGATCTCTAAGCCTCCACTACCTTAACTGAAGCTGACCGTTGCCTGAAACTTCTACCCAGTATCCATGCATTATCTCAAATATAAAGTGAAGAAATATATTGTTATCTTTCTCTATCTGATCTGGAGTTCAACACAGTGACAAAAACTTGACAAATATAAAGGTGAACAAAAAGACAAGGCAGCAGATTAGGTGAAAGCTGGACAAGTACCTTTCCTACCTTTCATCTCCTCCTCTTCTGTGTTATTACAGCTCTCTGTGGAGCCCTGTCAGACAGAGAGCGTAGGGAAAGACAGAGAAGTGGTGGAAAGAGAGGAAGATGGATGATGGGAGAAAAGAGAAATAGCAAGACAAATCATTTTTTAATGTGCAAGTGAGAGGGGGTAGGGAAGCTTTGGACACTTTGCCCACACGGACACAGAGACAACCTGATGGACAGATGGACGGATGGACAACTCCCTCCCAGGAGCACAAACCAGCCAGGAGAGCAGCGAGGGGAAGAACAGAGAGCCACACATACAGTATATGAGCAGCAAAGTGTGGGAGCAATTTGAAATCTAACAGGAAGGAGTGTGCGAGCGCATGTTAGTGTGTAACTGTTCCTCGAGATGAAGCAACTCTTTGTGAGAAAAGTGTCAATGTAAAGACAATTGAATATCTAGGGGCACTAGTATTTTGCAAGCTTGTACACCAACATAAGTGGAGTTCTATGAGGTACTTATCCATAGTCAGTGTATTACCTACAGTAGATGACGGTCGGCACCCCCGTTTGGAGAAAAAGACAGGAGTACTGACCGGTGTCAGTACTCCTGTCAACTTAAAATATAGTTATCGGGGGAAAAAACTTCTCAGTTGGCATGGATGAAGTGCAGAGTGCGGCTCACAGTCAGTTTAGGAAATGGCGAGTGGACACGATAAAGTACAGGATCTGCCAGCTTCGATTCGCTCTGCTTTATGGGAGCATCAGGGTTTAGTGTTACCTATGAAAATGACGAAAAGTGGTGGATAAAACGGCGACTGTGTGTAAGCACTGTGCAACAAGTGTGGCTTATGCTAGCAGCAATACTTCCAATAAGATGAACAATTTCTTAAGACCTCACTCCGGTGTGGCCGTCGATAGTGCAAGGAGAAGAGAGTCGGGTAGAGAAGAGCAACTCCTTCTCCCCGCAGCATTTAAACAGCCTCTACATGCAGACTCAGACAGAGCAAAAAAAACAACTTAAGCACTGGGGAGGTTTATAGTGAAAGATATGCAGTCCTGCGCAGTCGTGGAGGATGCTGGAATTCAGCATATGATTAACGTAACGTTACTTGAGCTATAATATATAAACTATAATATTCCCTCTCGCCGACACTAAAGCAACACAGTAATTCCCGAGCAAACACAACTAGGAATTGTCAAAGAATTGTCCAACACAGCCTACGTAGCTCTTACTGCAGACGGTTGGACATCCAGGGCTACTGAAAGTTACTTAACTGTGACTGGCTGCCCATCACATCACTTCAGAGTGGGAGATAAAAAGTTACGTTTTGCAGACACGCCCCCCTTATGAGAGCCACACAGTGAGCATCTCTCTGAAGCACTGACACAAGCAGTGACACATTGGAAACTGGAAAGGGGCAACAGCACAATCCCTGTAATTTGTTTTCTATTTAATTATTAATTATTTTTAAATAATACAGTGGCACAGAAATACAACCGTATTCCTTTCCAAATACTGCTATTTTTGAGTGGAAAAACTAATCTTTCAATTAAGAGCTGATAATCAGGAAATTGAGACATGTTATACAGTTTGTTAGTTTTTTAGTATAGTTCTGGTTGAGCGTATGCTTCGATTTATGTTGATCACCTTAGTCTATAATTTCATCATATTTATACGAAAATAACAAAGCTGCATTTTTTGTTTGCTTTAATTACTGTAGAAGACCTATTCTTTCAATTAAGATTTGTCAATGAAGAAGTGTTTATGTCCTTCATGTAAGCCATACTTTTGTTAACTTATTTTTGCCAAATAAATGAAAAGCATGTTGAAATCAGAAATTGACCTCCTTGCTGTACCATAAATGTACCGAACCAAACTGAAAACCGTTACCCCAAAACCGTGATATGAACCGAACCGTGAATTCTGTGAACCGTTCCACCCCTATATATATATATATATATATATATATATATATATATATATATATATATATATATATATATATATATACACATATATACATATACATATATATATATATATATATATATATATATATATATATATACACACACATACAATATATATATATATATATATATATATATATATATATATATATATATATATATGATATATTTGTATATATATATATATGTATATACAAATATATCATTAAACTTAAATGGCCACAGGTTGGATTCAAACCCGGGCCGCCACGGTTAGGACTCAGCCTTGTTATATGGGCACCCGCTCTACCAACTGAGCTATCGAGGCGCTCAAAAGAGTCATTATAGTTGTAGTGGACAGCGATGTATGGAGTATGTTTAGAGAAAATCCTCCACGACTTCCCAGCGAGTGTTAGCGGCCGGTGGCTACTGGTGGGAGAGGGGGGGCTTACCTTGGTGCCGTCAGCTGGGTTGTGTACAACAGTTGTCTGGGCTTCCTGGGGGGAGGTAGGAGACACTTTACCATGCAGGGAGGTGATGGGTATGGGTGTGTGTGTGTGTGTGTGTGGGGGGGGTCACCAGGGAAGGGAATACCAGCGAATTCAATGATGACAAATACACAAAACAGACACGTGTGCGCACACCAAAACCAAGCACAGGAGCTACAGCACAGAGGCTGTGGAGCATTTAGGGTGATTCAATAGATGACTGAAGATGTCAAGGTGTTCAGTGTCAGTTGTCCCTACAGTAGCAATGAGGTCTCCAAAATGCATGAAAACAACCGTGAACACTTTAAACAGCTAAACACATATTCACCAGCCAGGGCCTTGACTGAGGAGGAGGGGTTCTGTATGTGACTGTTAAGTGTGAGTGCAGATGTAATGCCACGTTCATGTCATCTGGAAGTTATTTAACAGTTATGAAATGCAGTTTGCTTCAATATCCAAGTGGAAGTTACAACTGGGAAGCTCTGACATATACAACTTTGCTCTTGGGTTGGGCAATATATCGATATTATATTGATATCGTGATATGAAACTAGATATCGTCAGATTTTGGATATCGTAATATGGCATAAGTGTTGTTTTTCCCTGGTTTTAAAGGCTGCATTACAGTAAAGTGATGTAATTTTCTTAACTTACCAGACTGTTCTAGCTGTTCTATTATTTGTCTTTACCCACTTAGTCATTACTGTATAGCCACATTACTGATGATTATTTATCATTTTGTAAGAGCACCAATGGTCAACCCTACATTATCGTCGAAATATCGATATACTGTAGGTATTTGGTGAAAAATATCATGATATTTGACTTTCTCCATATCGCCCAGCCCTACTTTGCTCTAAATAATTACAGAAGTACGAATCAAGGTAGCAAGCACTCAAACTCAAAAGTTTACCATTTTATTACTTGAGCTTTGGCAAACAAGCCTTCATACTGTAAGAGCACCACAAGAGTGATATCTTCAGTGGTGGAATATAACTAAGTACATTTACTCAAGTACTAATTCGAGGTACTTGTACTTTACTTGAGTATTTCCATTTATACTATACTTCATACTTCAACTCCACTACATCTCAGAGGTAAATATTGTACTTTTTACTCCACTACATTAATCTGACAGCTTTAGTTACAGTTTTTCATCCCCCTCCTGTCCAGTGAAAACCATGTATCTTCAGATGTGTTGATGTTGAATGTTTGTGATGAACTGAAGGATGAAGTGTTCCTATGTGTGTTGAGAAACTTCTCCTCCTTCTTAAGCTAAATTAACTATTTAAAAAGCCTTTTGGATCAGCTGGAAAATGCATCGTCACAGGACAGCGACGCTACAAACATATGATGATCTTAAAGAATATGATGCATTGCTGTAGATTAAACTAGCCAACAGTATATAAAGGAGTTAAAAACATCTACAGTAGCAAAATGCAACGATCACATCAATATGCAGCAGTAATATTAGTCCATAAACATCAGATATAACAGTAAAACACTGACAGGGAACATTTTACTGCACAATACTTTTACTTTAAGTACATTTCGATGATAATACTTACATACTTTTACTTAAGGGTTTTTAACTTTTACTTGTAGTGGAGTATTTTCACACTGTGGTATTAGTACTTTTACTTAAGTAAAGGACTGCACAATACTTTTACTTTAAGTACATTTCGATGATAATACTTACATACTTTTACTTAAGGGTTTTTAACTTTTACTTGTAGTGGAGTATTTTCACACTGTGGTATTAGTAATTTTACTTAAGTAAAGGATCTGAATACTCCTTCCACCACTGGATATCTTCCTCCTTTTACAGAGAATAAGCAATCATTGTCTTTTCTGATGAAGACCAGTTTACTGAAACATGTCCGCAGAAGATATCAAATTGTAAAGTGAGCCCACAGTATTGACATTCTTTTGTGTTTTTTTTGAGTGTCGCTATCCCGGTTCATAAGCTGTTTTCACTTCAGCAGGATAGTTTGAAAGATGCTATAATCACATTAAAACGCTAAGTTAGAAAATACACATTAGCTTTTACCTACGTGCAATATCATACTAGCTCACAGCTCAATGCTAGATTACTTTATTTGGTGTATAAATTACATTTGTTAATAGCAACACTAGCAATCATCATCCTGAGTAGTATGATGCAACGAACATTTCCGAGTTATGACCATGTGAATCTTTCCTCATCACAACCATTCATTCTACATGGCGTGAACGCTGCGTTAAGCATGGTGACTGTGCATTTGTGTGACCATTCCTCATCCTCAACCTTGACCCTGCCACAGAAACAGTCAGCACAAAGCAAATTCAAGAGCTCCAAGTAGTGCATTCATTGTTTGGAAAACCAACCCACTGTATAATGGTTAAGACAGTCAGTCACACACTCAGGCTCCTGATCCACGATGAACACTGGACCCAACATCCAGGAACTACAACCTTAGAACATCCAGCCCCTTCGATGGCATATAGGATTAGACTGGATATTTTGAACCAATCCTTCGCTCAATGCATTGCCTCAGTGTTCAATGTTGATGGTGTGGCCTCTATCTTATTAGCACTTACTTGTGTGCAGAATCCAGCATGGCATTAGAAACTAATGGGCATCATGTATTCTTTCTTACAGAGAGTTAGATCAGAATATTGACACCACTCTCATGTCTATGTTTGTACAGTAAATTTGAAGCTACCACCAGTAGCCAGTTAGCTCAGCTTAGCACAAAGACTAAAGACTGGGGAACAGCTAGCCTGGCACCGTCTAAAGGTAACAAAATCCACCTACCGGCCACCTAAAGCTCAATGATTAATATTTTAAAGGAACAGTGTGTAACATTTCAGGAGATCTATTAGCAGAAATGGAATATTAAAATATATAGCTATGTTTTCATTAGTGTATAATCACCTGAAACTAAGAATTGTTGTGTTTCCGTTAGCTTAGAATGGGCCCTTCATATCTACATAGGAAGCGGGTCCTCTTCACGGAGTCTGCCATGTTTCTGCCGTAGCCCAGAATGGACAAACCAAACTTGTTTTTACGTTACCTGAAGGCCACCGTAATTCTCCAACACGCTTGGGAAACTGCGGTAACGTGAGACGCAGAGTGCAAAATAGTGGTACTAACAGCTGCTGTTGCTCCTAAAGTAGTGTTATTATGATAAGGATGGCCTCTGAGCGAGGCGAATGGCATTTCCACAGTTTTGCACTTGGCGGCTCACGTTACCGCAGTCTTGGAAAGGGAGGAGTGAGCAGAGTGGTACTCAGTTGGTTGCAATTTGTAACCATGCCAAATCCTACACACTGTACGTTTAAGTAATGTTTGTTTAATTTTTTACAAAAACCAAGTATAAAAACGACACATTGTGGTTTTACAGGACGTTATTTGACAGACAATTTCTTGGTTGGGAGCAGTGACTTCCTGGAGCCTCTGCTGGTTGCCTGGCAACCTCAAGACAGGTCTCTTGTGTGCTTAGAGGTGCTGGTAGGTGGATTTTGTTACCATTAGAGAGTTAATTGAAAGATAATGCAGTTATCTGCTGGAACTATTTCTTGACGAACAACGGCCGGGAACTTTGGACAGAGCCAGGCTAGCCGTTTCCCCCTGTTTCCTGTCTTAATGCTAAACTAAGCTAATCTCCTTCTGGCTCTAGCTCAATACTTAATGTTTGACATAAAAGTGGTGTTGACGTTTTCATCTTACAGTACTCTCTCCAAAAAAGTGAAAATTCATCTTAACTATTGAAACTATGCAATATACAGTATATTTAGTAATTAGTATAATTTAGTAATTTCCAAGGCAACTGCATCATATTGGCTTACCAGCCATCCAATCATTTTATAGATTTAGCTGTAAATTTTATACAAAGCTGCAAGAGCACAACTTAGATTTAAAGATCTTAATGATTTCAATCACTTTGACTTCATCCTTCTACCTGTGAAAATCAACATTTCTTCAGTTTTTTTATTCACATAGTCTCAGTTGTGTATAAATTTGTATCACACCTCTGGGTGGACCCACAGTCAGTTCAGGTTGAAAAAAGCAACTTGCCACACAGTAGACATTACTGATTCACTGACTGGTGAGACGAGAGGCTTGGCTTTCATTAAGTTGAGACTTTCTAGACATCCGTCTTGCTGCCATATTTGAAACCTGGGGTATGTCTATTGTATGATGTATATGGCTCAATCCCATTACATGTATGAACCATAGACTGTATACAAAGATGGACAACGCGTCTCCACTTCCTCCCACTGTACAGTGGAGCCAAAATATCCCGGATACGGGAGCTGCCATGATGAGACATTGACGCCATTTGGAGCCAGAGCCCTGGCAGCAGTGATCTGGCGGTGGAGCCGCGGTATCGAGGTCACCCGCCCGAACCAATTGCGAGCCGAGCACGGCCGCAGCTTGTCAGCGAGAGAGACTCACAGCTGCCAAACATGATGTCTCTCCCCCTTTTTAAAGCATCAAATAACTAATTAAAACCAAACTTATCAGAAAAATAAACACTTGAACATACATCAGTGTGATAAGAACTACCTAAAATGAAAGAAACCATCTTTGGGAAAAATGTATTTGACGTGTTCTTTGACTTTTTAGTTTGGCCCTTGTCCCATCCCTTAACATGGAAGAGGCGGGCTTTATGAGCTATACTGAAGCCAGTCACCAGGGGGTGATCGAAATGTTATGGCTTCACTTTTGGGGAGCTGTCATGTCGTCCATCTTTATATACATTCTATGACATTAACACAGGGGCTGCATCCTCATACAAGCATGATCCCTCTGTTACCCGTCCACTCCAGCTCCTGTTTTACCCAGAAGTCCTCGTCATTTACAATTCACATATCGAAGAGCAATTTTTAAAATACCTTTTGATGTAGTACAGGCTCAACGTTTTTTTTTTTGCTCTGCTTTCCAAGAGAAGGCCATAAACCTGTTCTTCTTAAGAGGCAAACCATCAACAAGGAGTCACCAGGATGTGGCTGAGCAGAACGTGATTTAAGTGTCTGCTGTTGTACTGCAAAATGAAAGTCATTTGTCTACTTGTCAGTGCAGAGCCCTGTGTGAATATATACTGTACACATGAGTGTGTCCACAGGAGGTCTGGGTAAAACACAAGCCAGGAGAGACACTAATAGGCACAAACCGTTATTCAATTTTTAAAGTCATCAAATCCACTTCCAACATCACAGTTTGTGTTCAGAAGCAAAGAGGCAGAGGATGAAGGACGAGAGGAGTACAGAAAATATTTCACTTGACATGAGGTGTGACACAAAAAGATGATGAGGAGACAGAACTAAACATTAAAAAGATGGAAACAATGAAATGATGCCATTAAAAAAAGCAATATGAGAGAAACCAAATAGAGATGAGGTACCATTGGTGCTGAAGATGACATGCTGCTGTCTTTGGTGCTGCTGCTGCTTACTACACTGTTTTTACTGTTGTTCCCCTGCAACTGGGGCAAAGAAAGACAACACACAATGACTCCTACTGCTCCCACTGGGCCTAAACCATAAACCAGCCTATGGGAAAAAAGCAATAGAGCCATTTCAAGGCCAATATAAATATTCCACATATTGTAAGTTTGTAAGATTTAATACTCCACAATCTGGGAGTGGGGTTCAATGCTAAATGGATTTATCTTAATATCTGTATCAATCATCTGCATCTTGCTGCCTTGTGCACTTTAAAGGGCAATTTTTGTCGTATTCTCCTATGTCTTTTGTGCATATAGCCTCAAAATAATCTCTTCTTTTGATCATCACGAACAAGTAGAAACAGTTTAAAGCTGAAGTAGGCACGTTGGAGCAAATATGATTGAAAAAGTTATTTTTATAAAACGGTTGCTATATCCTGACAGTAGTGCATGAGACAGGTAATCTGTGCTCCTAATGGCATCTGCAAGATTTCACAGACCGGAGGAAAACAACCAATCAGAGCCGAGCTGGAGCACTGCCGTCTCTGAGCAGCTGTCAATCACTCGCGAACTCCAATCAAGCGGTCAAACTGGGCAGCGCTGAGCAAACATGAATCAATATTCTGTTATTGTAATGCCTATTTCTCAAGTAAAATGTTTTCAGATTCATCTTGTTGTGTACTGTTTAGCTGTAAAATGAGAAAGTTTGTGACCCTGCAGCCATGTTGAGATCAGTTGAGGAAATACTTAGCACCGCCCACCAGCCAGAGCAAACTTTCTCATTTTACAGCTAAACAGTACACTACAAAATATTTCTGAAAACATTTTAGGCGAGAAATAGGCATTACAGTAACAGAATATGGATTCATATTTCATTAGCGCTGCCTAGTTTGAACGTTTGATTGGAGTTCTCGAGAAATTGACAGCTGCCTCTGTTGAATGAACAGCCAATAGGAACGCTCTCTCTCTGAAATGACCTGTGATTGGTCAAAGTCTCGCTAGATTTTTTAAAGCCTGAAAACAGAGCCAAGAAGAGGTGCAGAAGCCTAGTTTTCTCTCAGAACACTTGAATTACAATATGCTGAAAGGTTCTTATGGAATTTTTGCCCAATGATGCCAAAAATATTCTACCTACTGCCGCATTAAGTGTCCTGCTCCAACAACAATGTGAGTGTACTGACTTCCTAACTTGTTTTTCTGACATGAGTACTTATTATTTCTATTCTAAAGCTGTGTATTGCGTGATTTAAGGGCTCTTTGAGCTTAGCGTCCTGGTGTACGCCTGCATTTAATGTCTAGAGCTTTTGCAGACATTTCACAACATAAAAAAAGTAAAAAAAACAAAAAACAGAACAGTTAGTCAGCACATGCATTTTTTAAACAAAGAACATATTTCAGATTGGATTTTGAGTATTTTCCCAGCACTTTTACAAATAGGTCAATCAACATCTGCTGGGATTAAAAGAGAAATCACAAGTTTGTATCTAAAACAAGCACCAGAAATCGGTGAACCATTTCTGGCAGAAGCACAGCCAAAATATTCGTAACCGAGCAGAAAATAAGTTTGTAATAATGGTTACCAGTTTAGGTCTGTGCATGCAGTGAGAGGCCTTGATGACAGGTTTTTCTCTAGTTGTGGAGAATAGTGTGTGCATGCCTGAAGGTATGTACTATATGTTATTTCCCTCCTTTGGCTCATGCAATATCAGCTTGAAGACAATATTAAAGCCTACAAAACTACTTTAGCATTACTGCTACTGCTTAGTTCACCTCAACGCTCACACAGTCCCCTGCACAGTCTATTACAATCTAGTTTTACTGAATGAACATTTGTCTCTGCAAGCCTAGTGGTGCACGCTGCTGAGCCAGAGTATATACAGCATACATTTTAATTGAACGAAAATATGAGTTTACTGTCACATTCATTGGCTGTACTCCCGAGAAAAAAAACGGATATCATGAAAGCCATAACTTTTAAGTACATTACAAGGTATTAAGATGTATTTACAATGTGTTGAAGTAAATATAAATATATTCTTTGTCATTGTATTGTGGTGATGTATGTAATCCACGCAACTTAATGAGAAACAAAAAATTGCCTTATGTGCACAATAATTGCAAAAAAATGGTATGAAATTTAAATTGATTAAAATGAAATTTATTTATTAAACTCCACTGATTTTACAGATGAAGGTCAGTTTACTAGTCATGGTTCGTACCATTCTGAACGCCTGTCAAAGCAGTTGTATAATGTCTGCAGCTCTGGAGCTGTGGGCTACCTCTGGGTCTGAGAAGTGAAGCCAATGCGGAAGTGCCTTAAACTTGCATTCTTTCTAATAGCCAGCAGGGGGCGACTCCTCTGGTTGCAAAAATAAGTCAGATTGTATAGAAGTCTATGAGAAAATTAGCCTTCTCACTTGATTTACTACCTCAGTAAACACTGTAAACATGAGCTTATGGTCTCAATCGCTAGTTTCAAGTCTTCTTCAATACAGCATGATGTTCATTTAGTAAATTATGGTCCCATTTAGAGTCAAATAGACCATAAAGCAGAGTATGCTTTAGGGCGTGGCTACCTTGTGATTGACAGGTTGCTACCATGGCGTTGTCCGGTCTGGGAGTTGACTGTTTTCGTCTTAGAACTTGCATTTCACTGTGTGTTTTAGCTCCACCTGCTCGTGTCACTTCTGGTTGCAAAAATCCAACATGGCGACGGCCAAAAACCAAGATGGCGACGGCCAAAATGCGGAACTCAAGGCTTCGAAAACGGCAGTCCACAAACCAATGGGTGACATCAGGGTGACTACGTCAACTTCTTATTACATACAGTCTATGCTCCAGAGGAGCTTTCTCAAGTCTGAAAAAAAACAACCCAAATGATGTCATAGTGATGTCATAAGGGTTTCTCAGTTTGGGATTGGAAAGTCTGTGTTACAAACTAGCAGAGTGGACTTTGAAAAACAGGCAAGGAGGGTCTAACAAAAGGAAGGTATCGGTTGGATTATGGGAAATGTAGGATCTAGCGTTTATGGAGCTTGACCCATACTACTTTAGTACACCTGCATTATTTTATTTCTTGCTCACTCAAAACACTTATTTTTGTCCTGTTTTGTTGGAACCTGCAAGCCAGAATATGACTCAGCTGCACAACACAGGTAGATTGTAGCTACAGATTAAAAGGGGGATGTGTGAGGTGAACAAGAAAACTGATTTTGAGCTGGACTCTCCCTTCGGCCTCAGGCTAACTGGAGGGGAAGGAGAAAGAAAAGCTTCTTGAATGCAAATCAGTATTCCCACAAGAAAGTTAAGAGGTGTGGACGAATGGTGAATGAAAGGTTAAGTGGTGCTGGGAGGTTCTCTAACACTCTGAGATGAGCGAATACCCCAGTGTGACTTGAAAAAGTATTTTGGCGGTGTCCCTGGACAACTAGGAACCTCTTCTAACAGTAAAACTAATGTGCAACACTGAGACCGACAAGGCAAACTACAGTTCCTTCAAGAAGTACAAATATGCAGTGAAGTGAACTTCAGCATTTTGAAGCTACTGCTAAGACTTTGTTGGTGTTCATTTTCTACGGCCCTGAAACTATGTTACAGGGTCAGAGAATGGTTTCAGGAAGGCAAATGTTCTTGATTTGACATGCAATCTTGTTATCCTCTTTTGTAATATCTATTGACTCAGGAAAGGTTACCTGAGCCCACATTATTTTCTTATCCACTGACACACAGTCATACTCGGTAACTATTCATTACAACTTCAATGCTGTTGAAACAATGGCAGCACAGTGTTCAAGGAACATTTCTTTAGAAGAAGCAGAGAATGAATTTCCCTTTCACAGAATCCAGGATCTAAATGGCAGACTTTTGTGTAAAAAGTTAAATTTTTTCCCGAAAAGCTACAAAAATGGTGTTCAACCAGAATTGAAATGTTCAGAGCAGCATGTTAGTATCAAGTATCAAACCTCAATACGTATTTTAGTACCAGCTGAAATGTGTCCATAGCACATCACTTCTGATTTAAATCAAAATTCTATCCATTTTAGGCAGTATTTTACTTTGGTAGTTCCGTTGGAAGTTCCTGTATGGCTGCTTGTGTTTAAAGAATATTTAACATTTGAGAGGTTTGGCTTCTTTTGTTTAATGAAAAAAGGGTTTTGTAATTCTCAAAGTAAGTTATCTAAATAATAGGTCTGTCAAAGTTAACGCAATAATAATGCGTTAACCCAAATTCGTTTTAACGCCACTAATTTCTTTAACTCATTAACGCAACTTGAAAGAATCCATTGGTACCAACCATGTCATACTAGCTTGTCGCAAAGGAGGATAAATAACGCTACAAACTTAGGCTAAATTTTGGCGAGGAAAAACTGGCATGGCCATTTTCAAAGGGGTCCCTTGACCTCTGACCTCAAGATATGTGAATGAAAAGGGGTTCTATGGGTACCCACGAGTCTCCCCTTTACAGACATGCCCACTTTATGATAATCCCATGCAGTTTTGGACATACACTGACAGCTGTTGTTGCCTGTTGGGCTTGAGTTTGCCATGTTATGATTTGAGCATCATTTTTATGCTAAATGAAGTACCTGTGAGGGTTTCTGGACAATATTTGTCATTGGTTTGTGTTGACAATTGATTTTCAATAATAAATATATGCATACATTTGCATAAAGCAAGCATATTTGCCCACTCCCATGTTGATAAGAGTATTAAATACAGTACTTGACAAATCTCCCTTTAAGGTGCATTTTGAACAGATAAAAAAAAGATAAGCGATTATTTACAGGTATAGGGAGGAAAAAAGTTCACTCAAATGAAAAAATAATGAGGATACAATAAATATGCAAAAATTGAAAAAGGGAAAATGATTTATGTTTACAGTGATTAAAACTTCCCTCAAGCCTGTGATGGTCAGGGATATTGGTAAGTAAGGCAAATTGCCTGATCTTAGACATCAGAATAACTGGAAGGGTGTTTGTGTGTGTGTGTGTGTGTGTGTGTGTGTGCGTGTGTGTGTGTGTGTGTGTGTGTGTGTCAGGAGTTGCAATGGTTTTGGTGGCGCTTATGGCAGAAGGGGATGCAGGGATGTTGGATGGAGTTAGGAAATCCAACAGAAATCGGAACAAGACGAAAACTATCATAGACAACGCCTCTGCCCAACAGCGTCTCTGCCCCCCCAAAAAAAGAGAAGCAATTGAAACAGAGGAGAAGGGGAAGACCAGAGGGGGAAAAGACAAAAAATTAATAAGAGAATGAAAAATGAACGAAAACGATAGAGCCGATCTCACCATCAAACAAACACTCGAGCTGGACTTCCTTTTCTGACAGACAGCAATGGAAAGGAGGAGGAAAAAATTAAGGGGTCATCGGGAAACAAGGAACTAATCAAAATAGCAAAAAAGTGAAGCTGCCAGATTCATCCCAGAAAGAGAGAAAAACAAAACAGCTGCACAGGGTTACTCAACGATGAGACAAAGGGACACTAAGAGGGCTTCAGCAGGAAAAAAAGAATCAGCTGCAAAAACAATACAGGGAGTTCATTTTTAAAGGAGTACTGAAGGATTTAAATTATTGGTTGTGCAGTTTATTTGTATAAAGTTTTGGGGGGTTAGTTATTGTTTAAGTTACTGTATGTAATGGGAATTTTATTTTGGCCCTGATTGATCATGATGCTTCACTGCATGCACTGACGCTGACCGTCGATCAAAAGAAAGTGAGCACCAAGACATGATGGTAGCTCGAATAGCCGTGAATCAAAGAAAAACCTGGTGGTAAAAAAACACATAATTTTAAAAACCGATTGGCCTTTATTATGTTCCTTACTTTCACTTTAATCTCACATCCGTATTACCTGTGCTCCACTTTTAACTGCTAACTCAAGATCAAGCGGCTACTTTATTTTTAAGATCAATCCTTTTCCTTAAGCCAACAAAGGAGCACCAGAGCACAAAGGTAATCCAATTTAAAGAACAGAATATTGCTTTTCCATTTACTCATAATAATAAAAATACATGTTATTGGAGATTAGTTAGCGTGACAGACCAAAAGAGAGACAACAGAACATAGGAAGAGTAAGTAAGACAGAAGTAGTGAAGTCAATAAAACCCTCATGGGTCAGGAGAACTTACCTTCACACCGTCCGACTTTTTGTTTAGTAAGGTTTTGCATGCTAAAAGGAAGAGAGAGGAGATGGTAAGGACACAGTCTGAGGAGTACCTGCACAAACAGAACAGTGATTGTGATCACTCAGTCAGCAGGACAAACTAAAGCAAAACATGGTCCAATAAAGGTTTATCAGGCCCATTGAAGTGTCCACCTGATTTCACAGAATTGTTGTATGAGGGACAGTCCCACCCAAAAGTATTGTTTCTCCACCATTGGGGATAATCAGGAAAATTAAATGCTTAAAAGGAAATTTGATTTTGATGATAGAGAAATAGCAAAGTGAAAATTAAAAGTGAACTTGGAAAATGGATATAACAGATTAAAAATTATGAAACATTAAAATTCTTTAAAATTAAAATAACTGCATTGGGCTTTTAACCCTTTTTCATTATATTTTTGGTTTAAATACACACTTGCTTACACCAACTCCTACAATTTCGTGCAAGGATATTGTTGAAATTTGTATGGAAGCTCATTTTCCGCCAGAAAAGAAAAGGAAAAAAAAAAACATGAAAAATTCGACATGATAAAATCGTAAATTGGTAATTACGGAGTAAAATGTTTGACTTAAAGCTGCAGTATGCGAGATTGGCGCGAATATGAATAAAAAAAGTTATTTTTAGAAAATGGCCAGTATATCGTGACAGTAGTACATGAAACAGGTAACCTGAAAAAAATGTCCTCTGTGTCCTACTGTGTCCTCCGGTGCTCCTAACGGCATCTGAAGGATTTCACTTACCGGAGGAAAACAAGGTCCGCTGTCCAGCTGCCGTCTATGAGAGCCGGCTGTCAATCACTCGCGAACTCCGACCAAACGGTCAAACTAGGCAGCGCTGATCAAATATGAATCAATATTCTGTTACTGTAATGCCTATTTCTCACCTCAAATGTTTTCAGAATCATCTTGCAGTGTACTGTTTAGCTGTAAAATGAGAAAGTTTGTGACGCGGCCGCCATTGTAAAATCTGTTGAAGGAAGCCAAGTTCATCACATGACCGGTGCACAGCCAATAGGAACGCTCTCTCTCTCTGAAATGACCTGTGATTAGTCAAAATCTGCCGTCACGGGCTAGATTTTTCTAAAGCCTGAAAACAGAGACATGATGAGGAGCAGAAGTCTAGTTTTCTCTCAGACCACTTGAATTACAATATGCTGAAAGGTTATTATGGAATTTTTGCCAAATTATACGAAAAAATTGTTGCCTACTGTCACTTTAAGGCCTTTACACACCGGGGGGCGTGGCGAATTAACACAAAAATGCAAATACTCGCCTGTGAATATTATATGTCTAGGGCTTTTATTGTGAAAGGTAAGAACGGAATGAATGGATCTGGTCTGTGCTGCCTTTTTCAAGGTTGAAAGGAGTAATACAATTTGCCGTCTTGGTCCGGACTACGGAGCCTCCATGTTGTTTCATAAAAATAGGCGCAACTCAACCCGTTCCGCACAACGTGATTGGTTGATGCCTTTAATCGCGGTGAGAAAGCTCAGAAAACTCTACAAAAAAATTACATTGCTTTTTCGCCGCGTAATATTCACGTTCTATATGAAAGTACTCATGATAAAAATCCACAGTTCGAAGAACATATTAACGTGAATTAATAACACAAAAAAAATGCTGCCGGTGTGTAAAGGCCTTTATTAAGTAAAAAAAAAAAAAAAAAGTCAAAATCATGAGATACTAGTTCAAAATTATGAGTAAAGGCCTTCACACACCGGGGTTTCAACAAATAAACAGCACGAAAATGCTAAATACTCATCTGCGATTATTACGTCTAGGGCTTTTATTGTGAAAGGTAGGAACGGAAGGAGTGGATCTGGTCTGAGCTGCCTCTGTCAAGGCCGAAAAGAGTAAAAGTTTGCCGTCTTGGTTCGGACTACGAAGTCTCTGTGTTGTTGTTTCATATTCCATTCTGCACAATGTGTTTGGATGATGCCTTTTTTGCAGTGCAGAAGCTCGGAAAAATCTACCTCGTTCCGAAAAAAATGATATTGCGTAATATTCACGTTCTGTGTGAACTCAGCCTACATTTTCACCTACATTTATGAAATTTGACAGACAGATTTAAGATGTGGAGACACACAAAAAAGCCTCTGGGAGTTATGCCCAACACTCAACAGAAAGTCAGCCATTTTGAATTTCATATGCGATTTTCGCCCATTTTTAGCGTTTTATAGGTTGTGTACTTTAACGAACTCCTCCTACAGATTTAATCAGATCGACTTGAAATTTGGTCAGGACCATCTGAAGACCTTAAGGATGAAAAGTTATTCAAATGGTGAGTTTTCACTGAACGACCTGACCGTGGCGTGGCGGCCATTTTGAGCCATTCGCAATGAAACAGGAAGTTGTTGTAACTCCACTGTGCATAGTCTGATCTGCCCCAAATTTCTCAGGCATGATAAGGGTCCAGTTCTGAGGACATTTACATGTCCATATTGAGTCACACTCATAGCGCCCCCCTACTGGCAACAGGAAATGACATGTTTTTTTATTTTATTGTACTCCTCCTAGCAGGTTGACCAGATCCACGTCAAATGTGATCAGAAAAGCCTTAAGACCTTGATGATGCGTTATTGTGAAGATTGTGAGTTTTCGTTGAACGGCGTTGCTGTGGCATGGCGGCCATTTGGCGTGATTCGCCATGAAACAGGAAGTTGTTGTAACTTCAGCATACTTTGTAAAATCTGCTCCAAATTTCTCAGCCATGATGGTGGTCCAGGCCTGAGATCATTTTCATGTCAATATAGATTCATAGCCCCGCCCCAAGATGTTAGCCACGCCCCCTTTCATAACTCATGAACCGTTTGTCGTAGAGTCTTGTGGGATGTGTCATTGTACTCAGCAGAGAGTTCCTTTTACATTGATATGTAATAACCGCCTCCTACACATTAGCCACACCCCCTTTCATAACTAATGAACCGTTTGTCGTAGAGGCTTGTGGGAGGTGTCATATCACTCAGCAGAGAGTTCCTGTTTCATTGTTATGATTATCCCCACCCCCTACACATTAGCCGCGCCCCCATTCATAACTCGTGAACCGTTTGTCGTAGAGTCTTGTGGCAGGCGTCATTGCGCTCATCAGAGTTCCGGTTTCATTGTGCCTGGCCGCGTCAGTCGGCATCCCACAAGTACCCCCGACGCGCGGGGAGGTGTGAGGGCCCGTTCATCGCTGCTTGCAGCTTTAATGTATTTATGAATTTTAATTGTATTGTATTGTGTTTTTTGTGTTGTATTATGATGAACTGTAGTGCTTGCTGAATCATTGTATTGATAACATTAAGCCACTAATTTGTAATTACCTGCCCAGGGACTACAGATGAAAATTAGCTCATTAGCTAACTCTGACACATTTACATTGAGACGGAAATTGAAATGTTTATTACTGTGTACTGTCCCTGGCAAATAAAAATAAAAAAGTAATTCAAATTATGTGTCGTCAATTTTGACTTACCATCTAAAATTTTGACCTAGTATCTCATAATCTTGATTTACCACAACCACTTTTTTTTCATGCATAAATTCATCTATTCTTCTTTTACTGGCGGAAATAGCCTCCATAGGTTTGCCACACAACTTTGAACTGTGCTGATCTTAAAACATCACAACAGTAACAATGAAACTTTGAGGATTTAGAGGCACTATTGCTCTAGTTCCATTTTCAATTTCTTATACTGTAACTATAATCTTTGTCCGCTGCAATTTTGAATTACATTGTTTATTTTACTTTCCAACTTTACTTTTAATTTGAACCTTCCCATTTACTTTTTCTTTTGAATATAAATTTAACCATATTTCTTCCTGGTTGTAGAGCAACACAAAAAGTTAATCATTCTTCTATTTTAATGTTCTTTTTGGGTAGAATCTTCCTCCATACTATCACAACATTTTTGGGAGCATTTAAACAATTATAACAGAATAAAAAAGATAATCAAAAAAATGTTTAAAAGTAAAAAAAAAAGTAGTGTCTTTGCCCCCCAAAACAATAACATACATTTCAGCACAGTGTCATAAAGTACAAAACACAAGCAGTACTACTAATAAGTGATAAATTGATCCTGGATCAGTGTATGATCTGTAGACAATCCTCCTCCCTCCTGAAGGTCTCCAGGGAGCAAATATGAATGGATGAATGAATTAACTAATGAATGAATTAAATTAGTGGATAAGTTACTTTCTGAACCACTGAGGTGCTTTTATCCAAAACAACCTGTTGTTTGTGTTCCTCACTGAAATCAATGAATTTATTTCAGTGCAATACAGCTAACAATTATATCATATCAAGTGCATGCAGCTGAGAGTCTGACCACACAGTTATAACCTGACTTACATAGAAATGACACCGATACACACAATTGGATAAAAATGTCCATATGCATGCACACACACAAACTTAGATTAAAAATAAACACACATTATTGTATAAACATTGTTATTTGTGTTAGTCATGTTCCAATTATCCTCCCTTACCTTCCATTTATAAAGTAGGAAGGAGGGCAATGAAGAAGGCAAGAAAACAGTGATGTATTTAATATCTACATCTTAACATCTGAACGGAAAACCAAACTGAAAACTGAAGATGACAACTGCAGGCACAAACACCTGTCAGGTTCTTACTGAGTGTTAAATGTCATTCTTTAAATCATTTTCATAGAGGTGGTGGGGTCATGCGATGACGGTGTCTTAGTAACATGCAGCATCCACGTCAAAGTGTTTATCTTAAAAGGTGCCGAGGAGTGCATTCCCAACAGTTACCAAACTTAGCAGAACCCTTTAAGTTCAGGACATCATCTCAGCAAATTCAAAAAACAGATTGTTCACTTTCACACTGCATTTAACTCAGTAAGTGAAGAAATTTAACAACTGTAATCAAGCATCAAGATAAATCTATTATTAACAACTCATCAGCGTAGAATCCACTTGTCGACCAAACGCTAACTGCTGAATGAACGGCATTTAAGCAAGCAGCTCGCCCTGTCACGTGACTGAAATTCACCTATAAAGGGATCAGTATGCTTCATACAAACTTGTCTGTACGACGGCTAAGAGCCTGCCCTCATAGAGGGACGACGCGCAGTGATGATGAATCAAACAAACAAATAAGGATAATGGAGCACAGTATCAGTCAATGGGAAGCGGCCGTGCTTGTCGGATTTAAAAACGGCAATAAGCATTAGCACAAACCTGTTCAAGGCAACTTTAAGTGTGGAACCTGCACAAAAAATCTTGGTAACACTTTATAATAACCATCATTTATAAATGGTAAATCGATATTTTATTAAAATTTAGTTAATAATTATTTTACTGTTAACAAGCCATGAAATTAAAATGAATAACGATTATTAATTATTAATAATGCTATAATTTGTTATTTTAACAGTTTATTGTTGAACACATTATAACATTTTATATACTATATTATAAGTATTTGTTAATGATTAATTATGATATTATTTTTAAACATTAAATAAATTGTTTGTAAAACATATAGAAACATTAAATAGATAGATATTTGCAACACTTTGTTAATGGTTAATAATTGGTTTAAACATTATTTGGATGGCTATTATAAAGTTGCAACTGATGATTATAATTCATTGATAATCGTTAATAATTACTTATTAAAGCATCTATAAACAATATCTACATAGATAGGTAATACTTTGTCAATGGTTAATTGGTTTCTAGTCCATCTATCTATGTAATGTTTATAGATGTTTTAAAAACAATTTCTTAAAAGTTTACAAATCATTTGGTAATCATTAACAAATACTTAAAGTGGCAGTAGGCAACAATTTTTTGGCATAATTTGGCAAAAATTCCATAATAACCTTTCAGCATATTGTAATTCATGTGGTCTGAGAGACAACTAGACTTCTGCTCCTCATCATGGCTCTGTTTTCAGGCTATAGAAAAATCTAGCCCGTGACGGCAGATTTTGACTAATCACAGGTCATTTCAGAGAGAGAGAGAGTGATCCAATTGGATGTGCTCCGGTCATGTGACCAGATGTTGAATTCCTTCAACAGATTTTACAATGGCGGCCGGGTCACAAACTTTCTCATTTTACAGCTAAACAGTACACTACAACATGCATCTGAGAAAAATTTGAGGCGAGAAATAGGCATTACAGTAACAGAATATTGATTCATATTTGATCAGCGCTGCCTAGTTTGAACGTTTGGTCGGAGTTCGCGAGTGATTGACAGCCGGCTCTCATAGACGGCAGCTGGACAGCGGACCTTGTTTTCCTCCGGTAAGTGAAATCCTTCAGATGCCGTTAGGAGCACCGGAGGACACAGTAGGACACAGAGGAATATGATTTTTTTCAGGTTACCTGTTTCACGTACTACTGTCGCGATATAGCGGCCGTTTTCTAAAAATAACTTTTTTTATTCATATTTGCGCCAATCTCGCATACTGCAGCTTTCATATAGTATATAAAATGTTATAATGTGTATAACAATAAACTGTTAATAAATACTTATTAGTTAAATAAACAAATTCGTTTTAACGCCATTCATTTTTTTTAACGCATTAAGGCAACATGTGATTTTTAGGTTGTAATGGGCTCAGTTATAAAGCTAGCTAACCATGTCATACTAGATTCTCGTGAAGGAGGATAAATAACGCTACAAACTTACGCTAAATTTTGGCGAGGACTGGCATGGCCATTTTCAAAGGGGTCCCTTGACTTCTGACCTCAAGATATGTGAATGAAAAGGAGTTCTATGGGTACCCACGAGTCTCCCCTTTACAGACATGCCTACTTTATGATAATCCCATGCAGTTTTGGACACACACTGACAGCTGTTATTGCCTGTTGGGCTTGAGTTTTCCATGTTATGATTTGAGCATATTTTTATTCTAAATAGAGTACCTGCGAGGGTTTCTGGACAATATTTGTCATTAATTTGTGTTAATTGATTTCCAATAATAAATATATACATAAGTTTGCATAAAGCATCTTATTTGCTCACTCCCATGTTGATAATAGTATTAAATACTTGACATCTCTCCCTTTAAGGTACATGTTGAACAGATAAAAAATGTGATATATTTGCGTTTAACTATGGATAATCCATAGCCCCCTGAGGCAAATTTGTGATTTGTGATTTTGGGCTATACAAATAAAATTGATTTGAATTGATTTGATAATCATGTGATTAATCATAATTAAATTTATTAATCGATTGGCAGCCCTAATATGAGTGGTTGTCATGTATTTATTTTTACAACTTTTTGCATTTCATTTCTTTCACACTTATCTTAGTTAAATGGAAGGTCCACAAGCCAAAAATAAAGTGTGTTTTTTTTTATACCACAAGTATTGCCAGAGTTTTGACCTCTTCGGATTGTCAATTTCATAAAGTGAGAAAAAAATATTGGACGCAGCCTCCATAAATTAAACAATGGTATGGTCTGAGTGGCAGTGGTTTCAAACGCTGTGTGATGATCCTACAACCACTTTGTTTGAAGCATACTGACGCCTTTAGGTTCTTTGTAGTTTCGTCTGTCCACACAAACACGACGGAGCAGGCAGGAGAGATGAGACAAAGAAAAATAGATAACAAAGGACACTGTGCATTCTGTTTATACAGCTTCCCATGCAGGTTGGCATACTGTACTGTGCTGTGCGCTCATACACATGCTCGGCTGGCTGTTAGTGCCTGAACCATGCGGAGGGTAGGTTGCAGCAGGTATCGACTGGGCATCACAGGAGGTTAAACCGGAAGTTGGCTGGCGGGACTATTTATATTTGTAATATGAAAGGTTAAAATGTTTATGCTGCAGAGGAAAAGATATGCAGCCTGCACAAGTTGTGTTAATGCAGAGATGTGTAAGCAGAGCTTTGCTAGGTGGCAGCTGTGGTAGTTGGAGGGATGTCAGAGGGTCATGCTGGGTGTCAGTTAAATGGCTGTTGCGTTCAACACAGGAAATTAAATAGCCAATCCTGGAGAGGAGCTCTGTTTACTGGAGCATCAACACACGCAGCAGTACTGGAAGGTCAAGAGCTGAGCTGAGCTGAGCTTGTGGTGTCCATTTACATGTTTGTGTGTGTGTAAGATGCCCCAGTGCAATGACAACCATTCAAAAGTGGTTCATCAGTGTGCAGGCAGCAGGCAGCAGGTGGAGGGGTTCAAGCAGCCCAGGCCACATGCCAACAGCCTGAGCACAAAGTTGGCAGTGCCCGACTCCAGCATCCCCTGAAGCAGACATACCTTCCTGTGCCATTGCGGCTGTGCTGGTGGTAGCGGCAGGACTGGTATGCTGCCGTCCCACTATTGGACAGAGAGGGATTCAATGTGGAGGCACAGGTGGGACGAGAGCCTCACTAAAGCCAGACAGCCCTTTTATTTTCTGCATTTCTTAAAGTTTGATAAACTTCAGAGTATTAGACAAGAATGACAAAACATGGGTTTCCAGAAAGTGTTTGGACCAAGAGGGCATACTGAAGACAAGATTTTCTCTAATACCTAACTCCCTTTTATTAGGATGAAGTGAAACAGCAGATGGGAAATCTTCTCAGCACCACAGTACCTGTGCCCCGAAATTATTAATCTCGTTTCCGTGGACATTCATTTGAAAACATCCCTGCAGTTATGTATAAAGCAATTAGAGGTCTGGCTCGTCTGCTTTCTTCAGTCTAGATCAATCTTGAACAGTAGGAAGTAGTTGGCTGTAATCCACAGGAGCTGCTTTGCTTACATGACAGCATATAAACATAGCGGCAATAGCATTAATGCATTAGCTTGCTAAGCCATCGTCTAGCCCACAAATTGGGCGTTCAATCAAAAGTGAACTGTTTTTCGGTGATCAAAACTGCAGACAGAGCTGACAAGCAAATATGAACAAGAATAAAAATGTGTTAACTAGATTCAGACCCTAAAAAAGAAGTACAGTAGAAAGACAACAAAGATACGTATCAGTTGGCCTCAATGCCTATCAGATCAGGAAAAAGTGATTACCTTTAAAGCGTATACTATCATTATTATTAGATAAAATGACAAAGCAAACTTGTTTTCTGTCACAAAACAGCTCAGTTTCACTAAATCCAGGTGCTTCTTTGCACAGCTTCATTCAAATATGTATCATCAACAGCACTGGGCCCGTTTAAAGTCTGTGGGCCAACTCAGACTGTTGATGTGTGATTAGCATCACTACCAAATCTCACCTGAAAAGTTCCTGGACACCAGCATTGTTGTGAGGATAGCTCCCTAGAAAGACACAAAAAGAGAAGGATTTGTGTTATTTGTGAACACACTACACGAAAATTAAGCGGATTTTGGGCCCAATTCCCCCCTCCCAACGATCGTCAGCAAAGACCCGATTTTTTGATGGTTCTAAAGATTGTCTCTCCAGATATTCCTGTGGGGTGAGGTATGTTAAGAGTGTTTTTTCCCACGATCTGCTCAGAAGATCCTGGCCGCACGGATTTCAAATTGTAAATATTAAACATGTTCAATATTTACGATCGGATATCCTGTTGTGTGTGGGGAACCGAGAACAGCCGATGATGCAGTCACGTGGGAAAGAACAACAGCCAATTTACCAAGCTGACTGAAGAAGGAAGGACAACAACCGCCGTCATGGCGGCCATGGCTAATGCATGAGCTAATGCAAAACGCGAAGCATAAAGTAGTAGTAAGATGAAGCTCAGAAATGGAGGACCAACTTGTTCATTTGTTTTATGTGTTTATTTAATGTGTCTACATGATTTCATCCATCCATCCTTCCTGAATTTTCAGTACAAAGTCGTCCGCCATGTTTGTTTACACTAAAGTCACGTTTGATCATGAGATATTTTGTGAGATTTCATTTTTATTTTAGTCTGTACTCTCGTTGTTAATGAATGATTCTGTTAGTGTGTGGTGTGTTGTCTTGGCCAAATCTTTGCTCTCCACACACTATAGGAACAAAACTGTTAAAGCTGAAGTAGGTGAGATTGGAGCAAATATGATTAAAAAAAGTTATTTTTATCAAACGGTCGCTATATCGTGACAGTAGTACATGAAGTAGGAGGAAAACAAGCAGTAAGAGCTAATCTGAGGTCGCTGTCCAGCTGCTGTCTATGAGAGCCGGCTGTCAATCACTCGCGAACTCCGAACGGTAAAACTAGGCAGAGCTGATCAAATATGTATCAATATTATCTTACGTTAATGCCTATTTCTCGCCTCAAATGTTTTCAGAATCATCTTGTAGTGTACAGTTAAGCTGTCAAATGAGAAAGTTTTGTATTGTATTGCCATTGTAAAAACTGTTGAAGGACCCCAAGTTCCGGTCACATGACCAGAGCACAGCCAATAGGAACGCTCTCTCAATGAAATGACCTGTGATTGGTCAAAATCTCCTGTCACGGGCTCGCTTTTTTTAAAGCCTGAAAACAGAGCCATGATGAGGTGCAGAAGTCTAGTTATCTCTCAGAACACTTGAATCACAATATGCTAAAAGGTTATTATGGAATTTTTGCCCAATGATGCCAAAAATATACTGCCTACTGCCACTTTAAATTTAACACGTCAATATGTGTTGGGTCTTTCGTGTGTGTGTGTGTGTGCGTGTGTGTGCGTGTGTGTGTGTGTGTGTGTGTGTGTGCGTGTGTGTGTGTGTGTGTGTGTGTGTGTGTGTGTGTGCGTGTGCCTGTGTGTGCCTGTGTGTGCGTGTAAGTGTGCATGTGTCCACACTCACTTTAAGTTTCCTCCTGGCGTTGAACTTGCGCAGACACTCCACAGTCTCTTGGCGGTGCATCATGGAGGCCACAGTGGAGCGTTGCTGTATGTAGAGGAGAGGAAACAACATTAGAGATAAATGTAATTTCAATGTAACACCATGTCACTCTTGTATAATCAATCCCAAAACACAAGGAGTCCTTCATAAATGAACGCAAAGCTTTGCATCTTGTTTCTTCAGCCAAGTTCATTATTTTCTATGTTAGGACACCTCCCAGTAGAGTATTATTGTGCCTATACCATCACCATCTACTTTATATCATCGGAGACTTTTAGTCCCCAGAACTTAGGCACTAATTAGGCAAATTAATCCGCTGATGTATGACGAGGGACAATGGCTTGGTGGTCACAGCGGTAAACACACCACCTGTTTCATCTAAAAAACACGCTAGAAAAAAAACGCTAGGCTTTGTCTAACTGCGACGATATTTACTGCTGCATATATTTATTGATGCACATTGGATGTAATGAATGACGTGAAACTAAGAGCGTCTATTGCCACAGTAAATCATCTGTTGAGTGTTTGATGGTTATTTATTTGTGCTTTAGAACATTAATGCCATGACACAATCAGAAAATAACTTTTCTTTCTCTCATTCATAGCACCGCCGCACGACGTCTCTCTCTCTTCTACCGCTCGCCCTCTCACAGGGTATCTGCAGGTTTCAACAAGTCAAATTTAAGACTTTTTAAGACCTTTTTAAGGCCATTATGAATGCAATTTAAAACCTACTTCACATCCATACTGGCAAGAAAGTACTAAGGATATGAAAGAAAATTGTAACCCCGGAATTACTTGCAAAGTAAATTAATTTATTCACTGAAACACATTCCTTCCAGCAGTTTTCCCAGACTTTGTTCCAGGTTTTCACAGTTTTGAAAATGTTGTACATTTTAAAGTTAAATGCATCAATCTGGTGCACTTTGAAAGCAAAATTAAGAGACTAGAACTTGTGCTCTAGTAAACAATTTTGTGCTCTAGCAGTGGTGGACTGTAGGCTACTCAAGTACTGTACTTAAGTACAATTTTGAGGTACTTGTACTTTACTTGAGTATTTCTATTTTACATAACTTTATAGCCCACTTCTACTCCACTACATCTCAGAGGAAAATGTTGTACATTTATTACTTCAATTATTTATTTATTTCATAATATTAGATACCATCTATGTGCAGATTCAGATACTTAATACTAAATAAAAACTAATAAACTGTGTATTATTAAGTAGTATATCATTCTAAGGGATGGAATGGTTCGAACCGTTCGCTTCGCTAGTCACGGTTCGGGATGAATGTATGAATTGTTCGGTTCATTTGAAATAAGTTATGAGGTTATGAGTTATGAGTTTTGTTTTTCATGTAGAGTTAGGCTCCCGTTTAATGTCACACTAAAAATCAAGGCCTATGGAAGGAGGTTGGGACATGGGCGGATATGGGTCTTGAGGTATGGGGTATAACACATGCGCAGTATAACTGAAGCTGCGGTCATGAGTTGCTATTGGCTCAATTTCGGCGAGTGCAGACCAGATTTTACTACGCATGCATTGATGAAGCGTGACCCAGCCCCCTTCACGGATGAAATGGCGAGTGCGGCTGTCAGTCAGTTAAGGAAATGGCGAGTAGACACGATAAAGTACAGGATCCACCAGCATCGCTCTGCTGTATGGTAGCATTACGGATTTAGTGTTACCTATGAAAATGACGGGAAAAAAGTGCTGGATAAAACGGCGACTGTGTAAGCACTGTGCAACACGTGTGGTTTATGCTAGCGGCAATACTTCGGGTAGGAAAGAGCAACTCCTTCTCTCCGCAGCATATAAACAGCCTCTACATGCAGATTCAGACAGGGCAAAAAATATAACTTAAGCATTGGGGAGGTTTATAGTGAAAGATATGCAGCCTTATGCAGTCGTGGAGGACGCTGGAATTCAGCATATGATTAACGTAACATTACTTGAGCCGCGATATACAATTAAGCAACAGTAATTCCAGTAGCACAATCCCTGTAATGTGTTCTTATATTTATTAATTATTTTTAAATAACACAGTGGCACAGAAATCCAACCGTATTCCTTTCCAAATACTGCACTTTTTGAGTGGAAAAACTAATCTTTCAATTAAGAGCTGATAATCAGGGAATTGAGACATATGTTATACTGTTCTTTTTTTTTTTTTTTAGTATAGTTCTGGTTGAGCTTATGCTTTAATTTATGTTGATGGCCTTAGTCTATAATTACATCATATTTATATGAAAATAACAAAGCTGCATTTTTTGTTTGCACTAATTACTGTAGAAGACCTATTCTTTCAATTAAGATTTGACAATTTGTTAACTTATTTTTGCCAAATAAATGAAAAGCATGTTGAAATCAGAACATGACCTCCTCGCTGTAACATAAATGTACAAAACCGAACCGAACCGAAAACCGTGACCCCAAAACCCTGATATGAACCGAACCAAGAATTTTGTGAACCGTTCCACCCCTAATCATTACTAAGCATATAAACTAGTTAAAATGAGCACCTTTACCAGCTGCAACATTGAAGTGATGAAAACATTAATGCATCAATAATTATATTACAATAATATACCATAATATATATTATTGTGCAATGGGCTATTCTGTATAATTAGTAAGCTACTTTTAAAAGTATCTTACTCATTATGCAGTATAAAGTAACTACTTTTGGTACTGTAAGTATATTTTGAAGCTAATACTTTTGTACTTCAGTAACATTTTGAATGTAGGACATTTACCTGTAGCAGAGTACTTTTACACTGTGGTATTACTTTTACTTAAGTAAAAGATCTGAGAACATCTTCCATCACTGTGCTCTAGTAAACAATTTAATCATAAACGTTACCAGCGGAAACACTGTCGCTCCCGCTTTGCAGCGATCAAGCCGAAAACCAAAACAGACACCTTGTTTCCCTTCACTCGTTCTCTTAATACATCCATGGACTGCACGTGAAATGGGTGTGCTCTGATAAATTCTATCCAGGGAGCACAGCTATGGTTCCGTTTTATAGTTCTGTTACGGCGTGCTCAAAAAACGAAACATTTAAAAGCAAGATAATGCATTTCTTTTATTAAATGAAAGTAACGTTAATGAATTTTTAAGACCTGCCAAAATTGTATTTAAGACATTTCAAGAGATTTTAAGACATTTTAAGGCCTTAAATTCAAGTTATTGGATTTAAGACTTTTAAGACTTTTTAAGACCCCGCGGGAACCCTGCTCTCAGCTCGCTCGCACGATCCCTCTCTCTTTTTCTCTCTCTTTTTTTAATGAGCTGACAGCAGAGCCTAACTTTACTTTTAATGTAATCAAATAAAGAGAAATGCTCTCAGCTCGTCCTAAAATGGTCCTAAATCGATTCTAGAGTACTTCCTTTTTTTATGAATGAAGCGGTATATGAGTTGAAGCCATTGAAGCCATTGAAGCCGTTGAAGCCGTTGAAGCCGTTGAAGCAGCAGCGCTGTTTGTGCGTTTCACCAACGGTCATCCCTGCAAACACCACCCGAAAGTTCCGGTGCTTTCAGAAAGTACTACCCCCCGATCAGGGCCTTTTTGGGGGGGTAAAAAGGCCCCGTAAAATGTCCCCAGAACTCCCCATCAGACCCTGGTCCCTGCGGTCAAAACGCAGTGAGTTGGAAACGGGGCTTAATAGAGTTACAAGACTCACAATTGGAGCACATATACAGCTTTGGAAAGGCAAGAAACCCTCCCAGTTAAATCATCAGTACAAAAGATTAGCAACTGATTTAGAAAATATGTAGTTCTTCTTTGATAAAATGTCGTATAAGCCTGTTAACATTAAAACGTAAACTATGGCGCTGTGTTTGGTTGGTGTTTGGTTAGCTCTCATTCTTCTGAGTGGTTTCTTCTCACTAGGCAGCCAAGGCTCATGGGTATTTATATTTATATTTTTGAATAATATATTGAGGATATCATTAGAAGAAGATTTTTGAATGGGAGTTACAAAACGTATGTCCATGTTTGTACTGTATTATGACTTAAATAGACTCCTGCCAGCCAATCAGAGCTACATATTTCCGTGGTCATGGTATTACGTTGTGCATTTTTCCAAGTGTTGTCTCAAGCTTTTACATGTAGTCTTCAGCCAGTGTGGGATAAATTAAATGAGAGCTTTGAATGTGTTTCAGTTGTTTTGAAAAGCGAAGCCAAAAATGAAATGCTTAACATATTTCGCAATGTAACTCTGGAAGTGTGTGTGTGTGTGTGTGTGTGTGTGCGTGTGTGTGTGTGTGTGTGTGAGAGAGAAAGAGAGGTACTGCTAAATCAGGTAGTTAGTGAAAAAATTAGATATAATTTTTTGGAAGATGGCACAAACATCTACACCAGTATTTCAAATGCTGGAAAAGATTTCTTTTAAAGAGGACGAGTGTGACTTACGCAGACCCAGGGATGCTTGATGGCCTGGTCGGCAGTGATCCTTTTGGCGGGGTTAATCGTTAACATCTGATTGATCAGATTCTTGGCCTCAGGGGTCACTGTGTCCCACTCTGGAGAGGGAAACTGAAAGAGGGACATAAAAGAGGAAGAATTGTTAAGAATGTATATCACTGTTCTTGAGCTTACATTGAACATTTTATCAGGGAACAATTGGCTTAGCAGACACGCATATGCACACATACTGTTTATATACACAATTGTTCTTGTTTCTGTCACTAGTTAATATTTTTTCCTTTGGCATTAATTAGAGATTCAACATTCAGATTCAATTTGAGATTTAAAACACCGTCTTCTCAGCATAATCAAGAAATACTTAAAGGGGACATATCATGCTCATTTCGAGGTTCATACTTGTATTTTGGGGTTCTATTAGAATAGTGGTTCCCAACCAATTTTTCTTGAAGCCGAACGTCATCCCCGAAAAAAATTACTTATCCTCAAACAAAATCCTCAATTTGAATAAAGTGATTGAGTGTATTAAATGAGTTAGTCTTTTTTATTAAATCACCTTTCTTTAATGAATATAACTCATCAGTTTCGTCATCATAAATAAAGTAATAACATCTTGACGGATTCGCCAGGTGAATGGTAAATGGACTGGCATTTATATAGCACTTTTCTAGTCTTCTGACCACTCAAAGCGCTTTACAATACATGTCAGCATTCACCCATTCACACACACATTCATACACTGATGGCAGAGTCTGCCATGCAAGGTGCCAACTTTGCCCATCAGGATCTAATCTAAATACTCATTCACACACCAATGGGAGCAATTTTGGGTTAAGTGCCTTGCTCAAGGACACATCGACATGTGACCGGAGCAGCCGGGGATCGAACCACAGACCTTCCAATTGGTGGACGACCTGTTCTAGCCTCTGAGCCACAGCTGCCGAATGCAGCTACATAATATGATCTTTTTTTTGTAACAACATAATTAATTTACTATAATAGTGTTAGAGCCGAAATAGATTGTTTGTTATAGTGGTTAAATAAATGTAATTTATGGTGCTGGATTGCTACTAGACCGCCCCGTTAATACAGCTGTGAAAATGTTGTTTTTGAAAGGCTAAATGCCAACAAATATGGATTGAAGTAGAATATTTCGTAAGATTTTGCTAAAAAAAATATATCTTTTTAAATAGTTTTAGTGTATATACATGCTTTTGCATAAATTAACTAGTAAGTGAGACATTATGATTTTAGTTATACATGAGCAAATCCAATTTTGACAACCTCAGAACAGACAAATCCTGGCGCACCCCCGTGACCTTTGACGCCTCTTTAAGGGGGAAACCACTGTACTGGCACATGTTTACATGCTTTAAAGGGATGTTGTGCAGGATTTGGCGGTATCTGGTGATGTGGTTGCAGATTGCAACCAACTGAGTACCCTTCCACTCAATCCTCCCATTCCAAGACTACAGTAACGCGAGCCGCCAAGTGCAAAATCGTGATAATTCGTGATAACACTATGAATGCAATTTAAGACCTACTTCACATCAATACTGGCAAGAAAGTACTAGGGATATGAAAGAAAATTGGAACCCCGGAATTACTTGCAAAGTAAATTAAGTTATTTATTGAAACATTCCTTCCAGCAGTTTTCCCAGTCTTTGTTCCAGGTTTTCACAGTTTTGAGAATTTTGTACATTTTAAAATTAAATGCATCAATCTGGTGCACATTGAAAGCAAAATTAAGAGACTAGATCTTGTGCTCTAGTAAACAATTTTGTGCTCTAGCAGTGGTGGACTGTAGGCTACTCAAGTACTGTACTTAAGTACAATTTTGAGGTACTTTTACTTTACTTGAGTATTTCTATATTACATAACTTTATGGCCCACTTCAACTCCACTACATCTCAGAGGGATATATTGTACTTTTTACTTCAATTATTTATTTATTTGACAATATTAGATACTAGCTATTTTTTTTAGACATGTACGAGTGCATTTGACTGCAACTGTACAACAACTGTAGTATTAAAATCATATCAACACCATCTCCACCTGCTCCGCTCTGAACTGCTGCTCTGAATCTCTCTCGTGAATATTTTGCATCCTTGATTTGTCTTCACTTTGTCTATTTTTGCTTCCCATGAACATGTTTAACACTTCGGACCCCGAGGAAGATTAGCTGATGTCATGGCGTAAGCTAATGGGGATCCTAATAAACTAAACTAATGTTCTAATAATTCTGCTAAAAAATCTTTTATCATCATTTTATGATGTTTAGTAAACCAGGCGCTGAATACACACGGATTGCGACCACAAACTCTATGAAACCCAGAGCATGCATTTGTGCAAAGCAATTTTCTTAGTAAATCTGGCAGATTATCTAGACAATGCATGGACACTAAAACAAGTGTTGTATAAGTCAGTGGGCTACCTCTGGGTCTGAGAAGTGAAGCCAATGCGGAAGTGCCTTAAACTTGCATTCTTTCTAATAGCCAGCAGGGGGCGAGTCCTCTGGTTGCAAAAATAGGCTGATTGTATAGAAGTCTATGAGAAAATGAGCCAACTTCTCACTTGATTTATTACCTAAGTAAACATTGTAAACATGAGTTTATGGTCTCAATCGCTAGCTTCAAGTCTTCTTCAATACAGCATGATTAGGGTGACCAGGTGTCCCACTTTATGAGGGACTGCACAGCATTTTTATCCCTTGTCTCACGTCCCACATATTGAGACGATGTCCCACATTTTCATTGGCTCTAGTTTTCAAAGGTCAAACCACAGCAGGACAGACGCTTTTTTAAAATCTGGCTTTAATCCAATGGCTATAAAGAAAGCAGGGAAGGCTGTCATCACAGGGCTGTGTTTGCTGTCAAACTGCGCACACGTGGGTCAAGTGCAGGTCAACATTTCACAGTCTTGCTACACTATGCCCAACGGAGAAAATTGCGAGTCACCACAAAGTCACAAGCTATGCAGATTTAGGCAGAATATGATGGAAACTACCACAAAGAAAAGGAAGAGCAGCTACAACAAAGACTGTGAAACTACTAAGTATTTATAAGCCGGTGGAAGGCGATTCTCAGAGTTTTTTGTGAAATTTGCAAGTTATTTTTTCAATTTCACATGGGTTAATACGACATGAAGCAACACAGTTCATGTAGGTCTCACACGAAACGTGCGGATCAAATAGAGATGTGCCGATCTATGGATGCATTCGGGCAAAGCATAGAGATGTTACAAGATCAGGGGCAGAATAGAAATGTTTATTATTTAAGTTAGATAGACATTATATCAAAATTGTAGACTATGGCTGTATTCGCCTACTACATACTACTGACGAACGCAGTATGCAGTATAGAGTACATACTGCATACTTCGTTCCTCAGTAGTATGCAGCATGCAACGGTTAAAGCGATGTATTTGCAGTATGCTAGACGAGGCTTTAGCCTTTAAACCAGCTCTTAAATCACTGAACAAAAAAAAGAACTTGTACCACCATTACAATATTATCGAAAAATACAACTTCGATTTTGTTGTTTATGTTATGTTTGTTTACTTTATAAGATAATGCAGATTTAAACTATTTATTTAAACAGCTCATAGTGAAGTCAGACATACAGTATCATCAACGAGGGGGGAAGGTAAATAAATAAATGTTAAAAAGGGTCATGTTGTCTCAGAATGTATCTCTTTGCCCCGTCAGAGGCAGCTTTTTCCCTCGCCACTTCCTGCTGCTCTGTAGCCGGTCTGTTAGCGTCACTGGCTGGCTGGGGAGTGAGCTACGCCTGCGGGCGATTGTGGAGCTTTTCAACTCCCCAAAAAAAAAGCAAATAAACACAGGTTCCAGTTATTTATAATGGACATTTGTGTTGTGATATTTAAACAAACTATCCGTCAACAAGGAAATAAAAGCCTCTCATCTACAGACCGGTCTCTAGAGAGCTCCAGCTAGCTCATAGCGGGGTCTGTCAGCGTGACTGCCGGGCTGGTGACCCTGGCAGGCGCTAGCTAGCTGTCACAGCAGATTGTGGAGCTTCTAAACTCCGAAAACGTTGGAGCAAATATTCGATTCGCCAATTAATATCGTAAAACTGTCAATATTCAAAACCTAAGCAGTTGATTTCTCGCCTCAAATTTTAAGAAGAGAATTTAGTGAAGAAATAGCTACGAAATATATAAAAAACGAGCCGTTTTTGGCTGCTGCTGTTGTTGTAAGCGTAGCCTGTACTGTTACAGTGCTTTGCATTGTAGGATACAGTAGGTGAGGTAGACTGGTCCGATGCATTCTGGAGATTTTTACCGAATCAGTATTACATCCGAGTATTTTTGGCATAATGTAGATTTTGCTTTTGTTCACATACTGCATACTAAATACTATATTTTGGCCAAATCGTAGTTGTACGTACTACTAGTATAGTATGCGATTTCGAATACAGCCTATCTCTCAGCCTTGGCAACGTCGTGTCCCACATTGTCCCACACAAACATACTCTTTGTCCCACATTTGGTTTGTTGGGATCTGGTCACCCAAAGCATGCTGTTCATTTAGCAAATTCTGGTCCCATTTAGAGTCAAATAGACCATAAAGCAGGGTATGCTTTAGGGCGTGGCTACCTTGTGATTGACAAGTTGCTACCACGGTGTTGTCCAGTCTGGGAGTTGTCTGTTTTCGTCTTAGAACTTTAACCCTTTCACAGTGTGTTTTCAGTTCATTAAAGTTAATTATAACCTTTTTGGTCAGCTAAAAATGTCTTATTCAGCTTTCGGTTGTACTTAGCTCCACCCTCTTGTGTCATTTCTGGTTGCAAAAAACCAAGATGTCGACGGGCAAAATGCTGAACTCGAGGCTTCAAAATGGCCACAAACCAATGGATGCCATCACGGTGACTACATCCACTTCTTGTATACAGTCTATGGTATAAGTACAGTAGCTTTATTGTTACTTTATTCTGTTTATAAAACATGCTTTGCTTTCTTTTCTTTTGGATCATGCATACTATGTGGAATGGTGCAATGATTTGTCTTTTTGATGGGTCATTTCAATGGTGTGACAAAAATAAAAACATTCATTAATTCTACATTGATGGAACAAGCGGAGTGATTTTCAAACTGTGATGGCTAAGTCAAGTAATGTAGCCCCTCAGTCATAACAGATGGCGCTTTCGAAGTCAGAGTAGTTTCTCTCATTCCAGTCACCTACACCTGCCGCCCTCATTGCTCTATCCAACTAGCATAGAGTTGGACTATGACAAGACATTGATCTTGTCTTAGTCCTCTTGTCAGAAGACTATGACAAGATCTGATAAATAAGCCTATCGACCTCTCATAGTCTATCACTTTTTTTCTACAGCTAGATGAAAATCATGCAATAACAAGTAGCATGCAATTAAAAACTAAAATTGAATTTCTAAATGCATTGCACGACAGAATTCGAAGTGTCGTTACTTGACGAGGCTTGAAGTAAAGGTGTCCTGTAGGGCTCATCTCAAGGCTTCTTTTTCCATTCACATAAATTATGATTAACATTATGTTTTAGAATTCAAGTTTTATGAACACAGATGGAGCTCTCTAACAGACTCTACAAACCTTAGCTCTCATCTTCATGGATCCATTTGCAAAATACGCACTCAGTCAGCCAACCTGGGATGAGCGCGCAAATATGAGCTCCATAAAGGAAGGGCATTTATCAAAGCTGCACTAATCAACATTTTTATATTAACCCCACCGGGGCTGGCATGGGCCAGCTACTCATGCCAGCAGGATCCATCGCTAAGCAGCGTAGTGGATCCACCCAACCATTTCTACGAAAAATTCAAGACGAAGTATACCCCCTGAGTCTGCGAGGGCGGGGGGGCAAGAAGACTCATCGGCAGACCACACGGTAACAGACCCAGGAACGGAAAAGACGAAGAATCAGAAGGCCAGCAACACAATTGACAGAGCAGCAGCACTGGCAGGACACAAGCTACAAAGCTGCATCTGTGGCTGGACAAAGATAACATCAGAGAAGGGCCTCAGGATTCACGAAGGCAGGACTAAGTGCCTGAGGGGCCACGCATTGACCATTATTTCCTGAGAGGTAGGCCAAATCAGTCGAGTGAAGCCCTGTGGCAGGACAACCACCACAGTTCACAGGGCATCAGCACCCCAGGCGAAGCTCAACCAAGCACAGAACTGCCAATGGACACGAGTCCGGAGCCCAACCAGCCACGCCCAGCAGCAGAAAGGAGGAAGGAAGGACGAAAGCCGCAAATTTTGTGGCCAAAGTCCTGCCAGAAGAAAGAGCGGGAGACCATCAACACAGACCTCGTCCATCTTCTAGAAGGATTAAAAGGGAGTGTGGAAAGAAAACTGGAGCGAATGGGAGACACCATCTACAACTATGCAGCAGAGAGATTTGGGGTGAAGGTCAAGAACCAGAGGACACAAAAGGAAACACAAGCCCAGCCAAAGTCCAGGAGACAGCAGGAAATAAAAAGCTTGTGAAGGAAAGAAGACAGCTGAGAAACCAGTGGAAGAAAGCCACTGAGGGGGAGAAAAAAAGGACAGGTGGAAATAAAGCAGCGCATGGCAAAACTGCGAAGAGCAGAATGTCTGAGAAGGCAATGCAAGAAGAAAGAACGGGCAAGGACAAACTTTTACAGTGACCCGTACAAGTTTGTCAAAAGCCTTTTCGCCAAGGAGAAGAGCGGGATCCTTAGGACACCAGTAAGGGAGCTGGAGGAGTACCTGAGGAGTACCTACTCTGACAACCAGATGTGTGAGCCAGTCACAATCCCTAACGACATGCCACCACTCCACCTACCTAAGCATCAGATGGACACAAGGCCCCCTACATGGAAAGAGGTGGTGAATATAGTAAAACGGGCAAGAACAGCATCAGCCCCAGGGCCCAATGGCATCTCATACAGGCTGCGAAAAAGGAGAAGAAAAACCTCCAAGTGGTGTTCCTAAATCTGAGATCCTGTGGGCAGCTTTCAACTTCTTCCATGTCACAGAGGGCATCACAAAGCTGGTTAAAGCTTACTTCCAGGATCTACAGTTCTGTATCACAATACAGACCAACACCATCGCCTGGCAGTATCTGGAGAAAGGTATAATGGCAGGCTGTACCATTTCTCCCCTGGCATTCACCATGGCAATGGAGCTCATCATCCGCGCATCAAAATTGGTGGTAGGAGGGGAACGCTTGAAGAGTGGGCTGCGTCTTCCTCCAATCAGAGCATACATGGATGAAATGACCACTTTAACAACAACAAAAGCATGCACCAAACGCCTTTTGGACAAACTCCAGGACAACATCAGATGGGCACGAATGGAGATTAAACCCAGCAAGTCCCGCAGCATTTCCATAGTGAAAGGCCGGCTCACTGATGAAAGGTTCCACATAAACGATGAACCGATACCATCAATCCTGGAGAAGCCCATCAAAAGCCTGGGACGATGGTATTGCGCAGAGCTCAAAGACACCAAGCAGGTGGAACAACTCAGGCAGGATACAATCAGCAGCCTCAAGCAAATTGACAACACTGCCCTCCCAGGGAAGCTGAAGCTCTGGTGCTTTCAGTTTGGCCTGCTGCCCCGGCTCATGTGGCCAATTACCATCTATGAGCTCAGTCTATCGCATGCCAACCGACTGGAGAGACTGGTGAGCTCACATGTGAGGATATGGCTTGGGTTACCGAGATGTCTCAGCAGCATAGGGCTTTACGGGAACGGAGCCCTGTCACTGCCTATCTCCAGCCTGGTGGAGGAGTACAAATGTGCCAAAGCAAGACTGGAGATGACACACACAGAATCTCAGGACTCCGTTGTAAGAGGCGCCGCTCCAATTCTAGCCACAGGAAGAAAATGAACCCTGGCAGCAGCAGTTCTGGATGCTAAATCTTCCCTCCGGCACCAGGAAATTGTGGGCCATGTCCAACAAGGCAGAGGGGGCTTTGGCCATGGCGAAAGGGAACCGTCCTGGCCAAAGGCTACTCCAACTGAACGCCGGCACCTGGTAGTGGAGGAGGTACGCCGCCAAGAAGAAGCTGCCAGGTGTGCCACAGCCGTATCCCAAGCTAAGCAAGGCCGCTGGACAAGATGGGATACTGTAGAGAGGAGGAAAATCCCATGGAGTGAGCTGTGGAGCATGGAGAATAACAGGCTGAGCTTTATCATCAGAGCCACATATGACGCCCTGCCCTCCCCTGCAAATCTAAACCTATGGCTGGGAGAGGATCCAGCTTGCCCTCTGTGTACAGTCCCGGCAACCCTCAAGCACATCTTGGTGGGATGTAAGACCAGCCTAACACAAGGAAGATACACCTGGCGGCACAACCAAGTGCTGAGATGTCTGGCAGCTGAACTCGAGAGCAAGAGGGTAACAACCAACGCCATGCCTCTCAAGACCCAGCAAAAGCTCCACCTACCAGCCTTCATCCGGGAAGGAGAGAAACAGGGGGCCGCCCCCCAACTCATGCCCACTGGACACAGTCAGAGACTGGGAAATGCGAGTGGATTTAGACCGGAGACTCTGCTTCCCATCCGAAATCGCATCAACCAACCTGCGACCAGATTTGGATCTCTGGTCTAAGTCCTGCCGACGCGCCTTCATCATCGAGCTGACCGTCCCCTGGGAGGATGCTGTGGAAGAGGCAAATGAACGTAAACATCTACGATATGCCAACCTTGCAGCAGAAGCTGAGGAGCGAGGCTGGAATGTTAAAGTGCGTCCAATAGAAGTGGGTTGCAGAGGCTTCATTGCCAGTTCCACTGCAAGGCTACTGAGAGAAGTAAGAGTCAGAGGGCAGGCGCACAGGAAAGCAATCAAAGCCCTTGCCAACAGCGCGGAAAGCAGCAGTCACTGGCTGTGGCTGAAAAGAAGAGACCCTGTCTGGGCTCCAAGTGACCCTCCACATTGAGACCACCAAGAGGCTAGCCATGAGACACACACCCAGGTCTGATCAGCCTGCGGTAGGCCTGCCTAGACTGAGGGTGTCTTGTGATAAAAGGCCGAAACACCCAATGACGTCGAGGTACACAACTGAAGATGTGTCTCAGTGGCAGCATCATCCGGTGGTCTCCTCCAAGAACAACCCTTCTCAGGTAATTGTAGTGCTGAACTTCAGGGATTGTAACACCCAGTCCTACTACTGAAACATCATAACAATGGATCAAATGACTACCGTAAATTCTCCAACAGTAGCCTTTACCTCAGTGTCAGAGGGAACCTAACTTAACCCGCCAGATGGTTTGTTATTCTGAGTGTCACAGTTTCAATTCTAAATCGGAAATCGATCGTAATTAGTTTCCGATTTCAACCATCGAAATCTAAAGTAGGATCAGTGATTATTTCTTTTTCTCTCCACCACCGCCAATTAGCGTGCGTCTGAAGGAAAATACAGCTGAACTGAAGAAATGTAACAGCCACCTCGCCCATGGTTAAAACTATAAACCAGCACAAAAATTACCATTACCAACATTAGCCACCATGTTCTGAACAGACATATTACATTACAAACACTAACAAAAGTAATAATTGCATTTTTGCGAAACCATATTTTTTGTCGAATCGAATTGTGACGTTAAAATAGGAAGTCAAATCAAATTGTGGATTTGGGAAAATCATGAGAGCCCTATTTGTTACACAGAACCATCTGAGAAGCCGTCATTGTAAACTGTTTGGAAAAGGGCAGGCACTTTCAAAAAATACTTGGTAAGTGATTGGATGAACCATCTGTCAATCAAACTCTTGCTGAAGCCAGTCAGGAGAAGAGAGAAGACATCTTTTCCATCGAGAAAATCCTTCAGTGGCGTTCTTTGTTCTTTAAATGAAGAAATACTCTCCAGTTCTGATAGAACTGATGCTATTGCAGCAGCTACGCTAATCTCTTCAGGAGCTGCCATTATTGTTTAGAACTAACAGTTACTTCTCTGTGTCTCACACACACCTAAAACTGTACGGTTTTAGCCTGTTTCTGGCCCGTATTTTGAGCCGCACAACTCATTTTAGAGTCGGACTTAATTTCAGCTTCGTTGGGTGTTGTTTGTTGTGCAGTGTAGCCTACAGGGGGGCTCTCGCACAGTCACTCAACGTCAGTGCCTTTTTTCTATTGTTTTTTTACAGTAATCAGAGCGTAGCTATCAAGATAACAATGCACAATTGATAGCCTATAGTAAAACATAGCTAGCTTAACGTTACCTTCAATTCTCTCTGCAAAATGTACAAGCCATACTGTCCACGTCTTCCTAGCCACCTGTGAGTCCATATACGCCGACCCCTCTTTTTTTAGGCGTTTCAGCAGACAGGACGGCACAGATGATCAAGGCAGCACATTTCTACCTTGTTAGCATTGTGACCCGTACAGACCTCTGCTAGCAAACAAACTTTACCTGCCTCGGAGATTTCAAATAAATCTTTATTGACAACTGACAACAGCCAGAACGGCCCTCAGGGGCCAACGCACCGTGTTTTTTTTTTCTATTTTACACGTACAGTGTGAGCACTCAGATCGTAGCTGACGATCAGACCATACACTGTGAGCACATATATTGTGAGCTTTGGCTTTACATCATAAACGATCTACTCGTACAGTAGGAGTAGGAAGTACACAGCAATATTTAAAAAAATTGTACAGTATATGCCCAGCCAGGGCTGGACTGGGACAAAAAAAATCGGCCCTGGCATTTTGGCCCAGAACGTCAATGCCAGCCCCTTTTTTAGGATTATACATGCTGTACAGTGCCAGAAACATTTAAAAAAAAGTAAATTTGACATAAATTGGGAGAAATACGAATTGTGACCCCTGGGAGGAAACCGGGAGAGGGCAATGAAAAACGGGAGTCTCCCGGGAGGCTGGGCAAGTATGCTGTTTTGGCCCATCTGCCAGATACTGGGATATGTCTGGGGGGGAAAAGGGATTCAGTTATAAAACTATGAGTGATACATGGTTGTTAATTTATAACTTACCGTGCATTAAGTCACAATATCAATGATGCTGAATTCCTTATTAAAAAATGTTGTGAACTTCAGCTGGGTCTCATACAGTATATCAGTAATACATTAGATCATCATTAATGTTTGTTGAGTCTTATCAGACCTATCAAATTCAGACTCTGATGGAGGTGGCACTTGGGGGTGGCCATTTAGATTCCAGGGGTGGCAAGTGCCAGCCCCGGCCCCCACTTTGGCCCCGCCCTTGGCAGACACACATAAGCAGACAGACATAAGCAGACAGAGAGACAGACAGACAGACAGACAGACACAGAGAAAGAGATGGATAGTAAACAGCAGAGGATCATAATCGCTTGTTGACCAGTGAACCTGATATGGAGAGGGCAGAGGAGAGTACCGGCAGCTCGTGAGAAGCTCCGGTACGCATGAAAAATCAGGGTACGCCGAGTAAAATGAGTAAAATACTGCGTACCAGCCCACTTCGAGCACTGCTCATCTCTCATGACATATGTTTAGCCAGGCAGCTAGCCCATAACTGCTTACTGCAAACTCTACACTCCCTCCCTCATCTCTCTCCCTCTCCTCCTCACTGTGGCACAGGGCCCAAAGGGGGAGGTATTTAAAGATGCGATTGGGCCAGCCCAGTGTCAATTAAGGAAAAGAAATGGGCCGATTTACCTGTTTTATGGGCCAAAAAAAAAGACATACGTCGGCCCACCAGGAAAAAAGCCCGGTAAAAAGCCCGGTATGCCAGATGGCCAATCCAGCCCTGTGCCCAGCTTAAGCCACTCCCGTAGCTGCCAGTAGCTCCTCACATGACACTGATTGGTCCGTGGTCTGGCTTGCCGGACACAAGCGCATTACTTGAAGCCTGACAAGACGGATTTTTGTGTTATATATGACATTGCGAGAATCCAGCTGCTATGCAAGGTAAGAGGGAACCGGGCCCTTTTCCTAATTTCCCTCGTTCCCCAGTTAATGCAAATTGTCTTGATAAATTCTGTATAATGTACAATCCCACAACACTACACTTTATTATTCTATATCATGGTCATGTTAACGGATTTCCAGGCATTGAACTTCCGCACACAAACAACACACACGCAGCTGACATGTACAGATATAGAGGACGGCATCTACAAGAACATGAGAGAGAGGTACTCACGTCATATGCACCGGCCTTTATTTGTTGGTACAGTTTGTGTTGGTCCTCGTCCCAGAAGGGAGGGTAGCCAACAAGCAAGATGTACAGGATCACACCTGACACACACACACACACACACACACACAAAATATATATATAAACATACGGTAAATAAAACTTATACTAAAAACATGTAAAATGTAGTTTCTTAATGAATATTAGTGAGCATATGAATGCGGCAACATACAAACAGTCAGAAACTAGACTGACCACATGCCCATATGTCCACTGGCTTGCCGTACGGGTCCTTTCTCAAAACCTCTGGGGACAGATACCCTGGAGTTCCTGCAAAACCTGCGAAAATACAAATATACTTGTGTGAATCGGTTTATGAAAATGTAATAATGATATACAGTATTCTTTCAGATTACCGCATGATTTGAGCAAGACTATGGGTTCATCAGCCTTTCTGATCTTTGTATCAAGCATTACAAAAAACTAAAATATTTATGTATGTGTGTTTTGGACAGACAAATGTGCACAATGACATTATCTCAACATTCCTCCTCTTCATCTACCTCTTGTGGTTTCCTTTTTAATGTAATAACCTGATTTACATCAGTTATTTTGTTTTCCTCTGTCATCTCAAATATGTGGGTTACTGCCAATTATTGATAAGATGCATAACTCTTAGTCTGTTAAGGTGAACTGTATATATTGAAATGCTTTGTGCATTAGTAATAAGACTTATCATTCAACAACATATAGAGTGTATCACTTTGTTCAGACAGTGGTTTAATAATTTACAGTTGTACGTTTTCAAGATGTTTCAAGCTGGCTTGTTCAGTACTTTATTTTTTTTAGGGAATTATTGACCTGGGAGGAGTTTGATTACCTGTTGAACTCTGGGTAATCAAGAGAGAAAGACAGAGAAGAAGTGACGTAGAGCAGAGAGACAAACACGTGTGAGGGTTATGATAGACCAGATAGGTTTTCGTGGTGTTTTATACAGTATATTAGACGGTGAAGACGGCTTGGACTGTGAACTGTTTCGCTGATCAACTCGCTTGGACGTGGTTGTGTTTGGGACTGTTTACTGCCAACGAAGCCTGTTTTCGCTGTGGAGCTAGCAAGCTTGCTAGGTTAGCCAAAGCGCCATCACGGTCATCGCGGACGTTTGCTCAGCTCTGAGGTTCTCTTCTGGTGAGACTGTGGTTGCTGTTCTTCATCGCTGCTGTATTGCTGCAGACTGAGAGACGGTCTGGCGTTCCTGCTCTTCATCGCTGCTGCGGATCGAGAGACAGGTGATTTCTACGGACGCGGTATGAGCCTTTCACTCTACAAAAAGGAGGTAACATCACTGCTGTTTTGTTTCTTATCAAGAACAGGATTATTCCCTTACGCGGGGACCGCACTGGACGCGTCGTGGCCGCGTGGCGGCTGCGTTACCTGTTGTTTTTTATTTCGGCGTCCCTGTTAACAGGTTAGAGCATCCGCACTGCTCGCGTGAGACGCGCGTCTCAGCTGCGTCTCTAGAGCTCAGAGGTCTGCGCGTGGTTCACAGCAGCAACAGACAGAGAAAGTGATCTATTGACAATATATCAACATCATATCAGCAAGATTACTACAGTTTCAATGTCTAGACATCTGTAGAATATGTCACAGACAGTGAAGGTGATCTATTGACTGTATATTAACATCATACCAGCAACATTACTACAGTTTACATGTGTCTATCTTTAGAAAATGTTACGGAGATGAAAAAAAGTAAAGACTTGTTTTTAAATCAACACTTCCTGCTTTCATTTCAAAATAAAAGCCCTCAAGCGTTTTTTCTGTGGACAGAATTCCTTCATTTGTTAACACGAGGCTTTTATTCTGAAATATGTGCAGACAGTGCTGTGGAACAGGCAGTGACTTGGAGAGCTCCATGAATGAATGTAGGACGGGTTTTAAATGTGGTTTCTACTATTATTTACAAATTACCACACGTTTCTTAACCTTTCTCTGTCTAAAATAAATATAAATGATATTTATAATGAAATGAAATGGCTATTATGAAAGGCAAACTCTATGTAGAAAGAAAGGGCTGACAGCAGCAGAAACGCAGCAGACACGGAGCAGACACGCAGCTGAAACGCAGCTGGTGTGGATGACCGACGCCTCAATCACGCAGCAACCACGCGACGCAGACGCCACGCGGCCACGACGTATGCAGTGCGTTCACGGCGTTAGCCTCTCATTAGTTATTAAAGAGAGTGAGAATCATAGTTTACCCTAGACTGGTTTATTTTACAATGAGATGTCTCTCTCACCATTTTGCCAAGTAGTGGAGTTTAAAGGGCCATAACACCATATTGAGTACTGTATAATGTCAATATATTTCACATAATAAACATTATATGCATGGTACATTTGTAGCGGCCGCTGGCTGTTAAGCCGGGGTGCCAATCAGAGTCACAATCTGACAAAATATGATAGTACATATGTAGTCAACAAACCCCTACAAAGGACTGATACAGTCTACCAGCCCCCTGAATGATTGTACATACGCAAGAGTAGTATCACAGTACAAGCAATAAACACATAACACAGCGAAATTCAATGATCCCCACAGTGTATTATACATCCATGTCAGTGCAAAAACTAACATACAGTGAACAAAATAACACAAACACCCGTTCCCCCCCACAGTTAGCTCAGTCGTTGTCTTAGTCAATACAGGAGCACTCTGCTCAGTCTGGGTTCCTATCCGAATACCAGCGTTCGTCGAATTTGACGAGGAGTTAGACCTCTCAACAGAGGAGCAGCTCCGGACTTGACTCCGGAACTAACGCTGTTAGCTCCTGAGCTCCGACCCAGAAGAGGCGAAAGACTCACGGGAGTAGATGGCCAGGGTGATGAGCGGCTGTTGTTGTGTAAACGGCGTGGTGGATGAACGGCAGGCCGATCCAGAGTGTGGAGCAACCTAACAAAACGGCGAACTTTTTCGCACGCTACCAGGGGTTGGCAGGCTAGCGGCGGACACTTCCCAGACGGCGAACCACTTCCTTGTCTGTGGCTGTATTCGAAACCGCCTACTACATACTACTGACGAACGCAGTATGCAGTATGTACTGTATACTACATACTGCATTCCTGAGTAGTATGTAGTATGAAATGGTTAAAGTGATGTATTTGCAGTATGCCAGATGAGGCTTTAGCCTTTAAACCAGCTCTTAAAGCACTGGACAACGAGCACGAACTCGTACCACTATTACAATATTATGGAAAAATACAACTTTGATTTAGTTGTTTATGTTATGTTTGTTTACTTTATAAGATACTGCAGGTTTAAACTATTTATTCTAACAGTTCATAGCGAGTGCGACAAACAGGATCATCAACGAGGGGAGACAGCAAATATAAAACATTGCTCGACAAAATTTACGTTACTCAAACTGCTTTTTCAGTTACAGAAACAAAACATTGGAATGATATCCCTACAGATATTAGAGTATTGTTAAAAAAGGGTCGTGTTGTCTCAGTAGGTATCTCTCTGCCCCGTCAGAGGCTGCTCTTTCCCTTGCCACTCTGCTGCTCTGTGGCCGGCTCTCCAGCGAGCTATCCCCGCGGGCAATTGTGGAGCTTTTCAACTCCAAAAAGGCAGATAAACACATGTTCTTGTTAATTTATAATGGACATTTGTGTTGTGATATTTAAACAAACTATCCGTCAACAAAGAAATAAAAGCCCCTCGTCTACGAGACCGGTCTCTTGAGAGAGCTCCTGCCAGCTCATAGCGGTCTGTGAGAGTGACTGCCCGGCTGGAGAGGTGGCAATCCCGGCAGGCGCTAGCTAGCTGTGCCGGCAGTTTGTGGAGCTTCTAAACTCCGACAACGGTGGAGCAATTGTTTGATTCGCCATCTAACATCGTAAAACTGTAAATATTCTAAATTTACACGGCTGCTGTTGTTTTGACGTAGCCTGTAGCGGTCCAGCGCTTTGCATTGTGGGATACAGTAGGCGAGATAGACTGGTCCGATGCATACTGGAGATTAGAGGTCGACCGATTAATCGTTCGGCCGATTAATCGGGCCGATTTTTTGACATTTTTTCATAATCGGCATCGGCCGATGCCTGACCATATAAAGCCGATTATTAACAGGCATATCTGCGGGCAGCCCAGTGTTGTTGTTGCTGTGGAACACGTGTGACACCGCCCCTTGTGTCAATCAAATTGCTATTCTACCGGCAAACCTCAGTAAATGTAGCCCAGTGGGCTAACCTTTGCAAGAGTGCGTGAGAAGAACAACGTCGTAACTTGGAGAAACCGGTAACTCCGACGTAATCAATTCTGTTTTTGGTAACGGAGAATTTCTCTCCGTCGGTAACGTTAGCTGTGTGCGGGGCGGAGCAGCTCTCACAGACACGCTGCTGCAGCGCAGACACACAGAGCTTCTGCTCTTAGTAACTATAGCGGAGAAAACTAAACTTATAAAGCGTGATTACACATTACTAGAGTTGATGCTGACAAAGCTTGTCATAAGTGCAAGTTTGAATGTGAGGGCGGAAAAACGAGCAATTTGTCGAAACATTTAGCAAAAAGTTCACTTCCTCATTAAACGTGTCTACGGTCTATGGGTCCTACACAGCCTCTATGACGTCACCGCTGTGTAATACGAGTGAACAAAGTTATTATTATTGTTTGATCAATTAGATTATGGTCATATAGCTTGTAATAGTGTCTGTCAACAAACATACATAAAAAAAACATGCTTTAGGACAGTTTTGGAAAGGTGCTTAAAAGGTTTTGAGCTCTGTACTATTACTACTATTAACCATCATGCACAAAATAAAATAAAATATGCACTGCAGTGCAGACACAAAGTGCAGATTGGAGAGACAGACCATAAGTGTTGTTCAATAAATGTTTACTTAAGTTAAGACATTTTGTGTATCATTTGTTATTATTAAGCTGTTATATTTTATCAGATGGAAAAATAAAAATAAAACCAGCCAAACATATCGGCAAAAAAAAAATCGGCATCATATATCGGCCATCGGCTGTCCTGATTCTGTAAAAAATCGGCATCGGCCATAAAAAAACCATATCGGTCGACCTCTACTGGAGATTTTTTCCGAATCAGTACGACATCCACGACATCCGGGTACTTTTGGCATACTCTAGATTTTGCTTTATTTTACTGAGCAGACCGTGAACGTCTAGTAATAAAAACTCAATGGCACCTCCGTTAATGTTAGTAGCTCCGCTATTTATCCAATCAGGACTGTGCTGCCCACTGGCTGCTAACAGCTAACGTTACTAACTCTCCTCCTGTTGATTTAAACACAGATGTGTTGTTCAGAGGGCAGCAGTATCAGGGAGAAATAGGGTGCGTCCCATCAGCTTTAGTAGCGCCACGCTGTTGAGCGCTTTTTTTGTCTCTCCGCCCCCACACAAACTGAAACATGATACGGCGTGCGTATGCGTCATTGTGCATGCATAACTGTGGGAAAGCATCAATACAGAGGAATCAATAGTCACAGAGGTATGTTATGTCAAGAAAGTGGACAGCTATGGATCTCTATTCCAATCCCCAGCTTTTTCCCTGCCTGCCAAAGTGGCGGGTGTCCTGATGATTTCACCCGCCACTGCCAACAATTTACCCACATTTGCTGGGTGGCGGGCGCTAATTTCAGACCCTGGTACCAATCATGTCATATTAGCTTGTCGCGAACGAGGCTAAGTTATGCTAAATTTCGGCGAGGAAAAACTGGCATGGCCATTTTCAAAGGGATGCATTGACCTCTGACCACAAGATAAGTGAATGAAATTGGGTTCTACGAGTACCCACGAGTACCTACAGCTGTTCTTGCCTGTTGGGCTTGAATTTGCCATGTTATGATATGAGCTTTTTTCGTTGTTAAATGCACTACCTGTGAGGGTTTAGGGAAAATATTTGTCATTTTTTGTGTTGTTAATTGACTTACAATAATAAATATATACATACATTTGCATAAAGCAGCATATTTGCCCACTTCCATGTTGATAAGAGTATTAAATACCAGACAAATCTCCCTTTAAGGTACATTTTGAACATAAAAAAAGGAGATTAATTTGCGATTAATCGCGATTAACTATGGGCAATCATGCAATTAAATATTTGAATCGATTGACAGCCCTAGTTTTAAGTAAATAAAACAGTACTATCCTCTATTGCTTTGAATGCAAAACTTATATTCACAATAATACCTTAATATAACTACACTATAAACACGCAAGGAACAAGAATACTCTCAACACACAAAATTGTTTTTGACAGTAAAAAAAAAGTGTCCCGTGTTTATTTCATTCTGAATATTTAGTACTTTCTGTACCTAAATAGAAACTCTAGCTTGCCAGTAATTTAATTATTTATTTTCCCATGCAGTGATGGTGATTTTCTTGCTGAAGCAAACAATGCTGCTGAAAGTGAATAGTGTGGAATAACAGATAACAGATAATAAGGTAAAAAATTCTGATTGTTAGTAGAGTGCTATTTCTTACCAAACCATGCCTGTTGGTCCCCCTGCACCTCGATGGCAAGACCGAAGTCTGCAAGCTTCACCGCTGCCCCCTTCATCTTACTGGCCAGGAGCAGGTTCTCTGGCTGCAACACACACACACACAAATAGATAAATGCAACTAGTGACTGTTTTCAGTTAGAGGTATGTTGCACACTTAAATGACTTGAGACTTAGTGTGGGTTATTTACTCTCTTTACTTTCCATGATATTCTTCAAAATACAGACGTTTCAGTACACATCGTCACACGTTTCTGTACAGCCTTTCTTAACACTACAGTGCAATTGCTGCGCACTGCCTCTTTTTACTTCTACACATCAATTCAACCACATTAGTTTTTAACCAGTGCAACCCAAATACATGACACAAACATTACTGTTGTTCCCTGCTTCATTAATACTGCGTTCACAGTTGAGTTCAAGTGATTCAATCGCACACCTAAAATGTAGCATTGTTGGATCTCTACACGGCCCATGGAGACTTAGCTTAGCTGCTAACTTTGTGTAGCCGGTCTGGCCTGACTCTCTGTCTTGCTACAAACATCTCTGCGTTGTGTTGTGTGGATGAAGGATGAGACAAGGACCAAAGCTCTCTTGCCGACTGGAGGGGATTTATTTTCACACCAGCACTGTTCAAAATAAAATAATTTCAGTACAGCAACTTCATACAATTGGGCTCCTACATGCACACCTCTCCTCAGCGAGATCTCTGGCGACTCCTAAGTAATGCACATGTGCCACTACCAAACTCTCATTCATCTACTTTTACACAAAAACATGAAAAGAATTCAAATACATTTCAGTGTAATTCTGACTGTATAGTTAAAATTCCATATTGACAAATTCTGGCCTGACAAGCTCTTTAAAAGACTAAATCCCTACCCAGCAGCAACAATTTTGTATTTTATGAAGAACAAAATTGAATTCAAACAGTAAACATTAACAGCATGTAATATTAAAATTACAAAATCGCTATGAGCAGAAAACACAAAATACACAACTGCAAAAACAATGAGGGGGCTCACATACCTGTTCAAAATAAAATAATTTCAGTACAGCAACTTTATACGACTGGGCTCCTACATGCACACCTTCAGAGGAGAGAGGAGGAAATGCAGCGAACCGCATGAGAAACCACCTGGATGCTAACGTAACCTAGCTTGAGATCGGTAAATTAGCATACTAAAACAAAGTGCTGTAGTCCGTTAAAAACACGTTAAATACTTTAAACAAACACACTTCACCGAGCGACAAGGTCTTTGAGCCTAACAAAGTGAAGTTTGAACCACCATTTAGCAGTTTTACCGCATTTTAACTAGAGGTCGACTGATTAATCGGTCGGCCGATTAATCGGGCCGATTTTTTGACATTTTTTCATAATCGGCATCGGCTGATGCCTGAGCATATTAAGCCGATTAGTAACAGGCACATCTGCGGGCAGCCCAGTGTTGTTGTTGCTGTGGAACACGTGTGACACCGCCCCTTGTGTGTCAATCAAATTGCCATTCTGCCGTGAGAAACCGGTAGGCTTAAATTCTTCTCTTTCAAAGCCCTATATATTTAATTGGTTAGATATGAAATGCTCAGACGTTATCAATTCTGTTTTTGGTATCGGAGAATTTCTCTCCGTCGATAACGTTAGCTGCGTGCGGGGCGGAGCAGCAGCTCTCACATACACGCTGCTGCAGCACCGTGTTCAGACACACACACGCTTCTGCTCTTCGTAACTATGACGGAGAAAACTAAACTTATAAAGCCTGATTACACTTTACTAGAGTTGATGCTGACAATGCTTGACATAAGTGCAAGTTTGCGTGTGAGGGCGGAAACACAAGCAATTTGGCGAAACATTTGGAAAAAAGTTCACTTCCTCATTAAACGTCTCTACGGTCTATGGGTCCTTCATAGCCTCTATGACGTCACCGCTAGTCGCCTGTGTGTAGTCCGCAGCATAGCAGATATGAGCAGCAGGCTGTGTAATACGAGTGAACAAAGTTATTATTATGTTTTGATCAATTGGATTATGGCCATATAGCTTGTAACAGTGTCTGTCAACAAACATAAATAAAAAACATGCTTTAGGTCAGTTTTGGAAAGGTGCTTAAAAGGTTTTGAGCCCTGTACTATTACTACTATTAACCATCATGTAAAAAATAAAATATGCACTGCAGTGCAGACACAAAATGCTAATTGGAGAGACTGACCATAAGTGTTGTTCAATAAATGTTTACTTAAGTTAAGAAATTTTGTGTATTATTTGTTATTATTAAGATGTTATATTTTATCAGATGGAGGAAAAAAAGAAAACCAGCCAAATATATCCGCAAAAAAAAATTGGCATCATATATCGGCCATCGGCTGTCCCAATTCTGTAAAAAAAAAAAAAAAAAAAAAATCGGCATCGGCCATAAAAAACCCATATCGGTCAACCTCTAATTTTAACACTCTTTTAACAGAAGCATTAGTAAATTCACCTCTCCTCAGCGAGATCTCTGGCGACTGAGGAAAGTAGCGCGAATCTACAGGAAGTAGACCATAAGTGTTGTTCAATAAAAAAAAAAGTGACCTCACCGTAAGACCGGCGTTTACCAAAATAAAACTAGCTCCCCAAATATACAAATAAACAAACAAAATTATTATACATGAAAAAGATATGGCAAAATGTAAGCAGAAATTAAAGGATGGACTTTTGGTGAATTATAAAACAGTTATTTTAACACACCTTTTACATGTGCATGGCTAACAACAACTTAAGTTGCTCTAAAACATCACACAGCAGGACTAAACGGCCAACTTTCCCACCGTCTTTATAACCCCCTGGCCGTTTGCTACACGTGTCCCCTCATTACTCATGTTACGTTTGCTTACCTGCAAAATACAGACGTTTCAGTACACATCGTTACACGTTACTGTACAGCCTTTCTTAACACTACAGTGAAATGGGTGTGTACTGCCTTTGTTTACTTCTGACAGAAGCGCTCACTTAACGCTTAACTCCCTCTTGTGGCAAAAGGAGGTAACAACTCTTCATTGTGTACTGTGGCTGACTGCAGGAAGCTGGAGCTCAGCAAATATTGTGAATAGTGAACATTAAATTGAATAAAACAATATATAGGGGTAGGGTGGCTTCTTATGCATTTCGAACTATATGAACATTGAACTTATTGTCCTCTCTTATTGTCCGATTAATCCGTCTGGCCGATTAATCGGCACCGATAGAACGTTTTAGAAACTGTTGTTATTGGCGGAACTGGGCTCTGATAGTGGCCGATGGCTGCGCAGCCAGCACCAGTCAGGCGGGGACGTACATCACCGCATGGAGGCTCCATACACAAAGTCAAGGTAGAGGGGGAGAAAAAATTTCTCTCTCGAATATATAATAGGCCTCCGTCGGTCAGGGTGTGACCATGGTTGGCGCATCCTACGGGTCTGGCTGTCTGGTACAGCGTCTCTTGTGACTGAAAAGTCCTATGCGAGAGTGGCAGAATCGATCACAGAGGTCGCATCTGTGTGTGGTTTCTGGTCTGCCTGCGTTGATTCGTTCTTTCCTGCGGGCCCTCTTGTCTGCCGCTGCGTCCTTCAGTTTTTGCTCACCTGTCATGAGGTGTTGGTGCAAGGTGCTTCTCCACCTTGTGCGGTCAACCGCGAGAGCCTCCCAGGACTTGGTGTCGATGTCTAGGGCCTTCATGTCTCACTTGCAGACATCATTGAAGCGCAGGTGGGGGCGGCCTGTTGTTCTGCTCCCAGTTGCCAATTCTCCATAGAGGAGGTCTTTAGGGATGCGACAATCCTCCATGCGACAGACGTGGCCCAGCCAGCGCAGCCTGCGCTGTCTGAGCTGAGTGTACATGCTGGTGAGGCCAGTGCGGGTCAGAACCTCGGTGTTGCTTACTTTGTCTTGCCAGGATATGCCCAGGATGCGGCGGAGGCTTCTCAGATGGAAGGAGTTGAGTCGCCTCTCCTGTCTGGTGTAGGTTGTCCATGTTTCGCTGCCGTACAGCAGTGTACTGACGACGCAGGCGTTGTATACTGCCATCTTGGTCTTAACTGTGAGCTTGGTGTTTTACCACACTCGTTCAGAGAGACGGCTGAGTGTTGTTGCTGCCTTCCCAATCCTCTTGTCGATTTCCGTGTCCAGGGAAAGGTTGTCGCTAATTGTCGACCCGAGCTAGGTGAACTGGTGGACAACATCCAGTTCATAGTTGTCGATGGTGATGACTGGTGGAGCCTCGGTATCTTGTCCCAGGACATTTGTCTTCTTCTGGCTGATGGTCAATCCAAAGTCTTTGCAGGCCTGGGAAAAGTGATTCATCAGTTTCTGGAGTTCTTGCTGAGTGTGGGTCACAACAGCTGCGCCATCGGCAAACAGCATGACTCTGACGAGGGCTGCACGGACTTTGGTCTTCGTCCTTCGACGGGCGAGGTTGAAAAGCTTGCCGTCTGATCTGGTGTGGCGGTAGACTCCCCCTGTTGCGGCGCTCAAAGCATGCTTCAGGAGCAGAGAGAAGCGGATCCCAAAGAGTGTGGGAATAAGGACACAGCCTTGCTTGACGCCGCTGCATATGTCAAAGGGCTCGGAGGAACTGCCGTTGAACTGCACTGTCCCCTTCATGTTGTTATGGAAGGATTCTATCAAGCTCTGCAGTTTTGGTGGGCACCCCATCTTTTGGAGAATCTGGAAAAGTCCTTGCCTGCTGACCAGGTCAAAAGCTTTGGTCAGGTCTATGAAAGCAACAAACAGGGGCATCTGCTGTTCTCTGCTCTTCTCCTGGAGTTGGCAGAGGGAGAAGATCATGTCTACTGTTGACCTTTTGGCTTGGAAGCCACACTGTGACTCTGGGTGGACGCGATCTCCAGCTTCTGCATGCGAGTCAAAATGACTCGGGCGTAGACTTTGCCAACGATGCTGAGGAGGGAGATGCCTCTGTAGTTATTACAGCCGCTTCTCTCGCCCTTGTTCTTATAAATGGTGATGATCTTGGCGTCTCTCATGTCCTGTGGAACAGCACCTTCTTACCAACACTGACACAAGACCTCGTGCAGTGGAGGCAGTAGGGTGGTCATGCAGTGCTTTATCAGGTCTGGGGGGATCCCATCACTGCCTGGTGCCTTTCCTGCGCCCAAGCTGTCTATGGCCTTGCTGAGCTCCTCTAGGGTTGGCTCTGCATCTAGCTCCTTCATAGTTGGTAGGCACGCAATGGAGTCAAGGGCTGAGGGAGACACGATGGTCTGTCTGGAGTAGAGGTCGGAGTAGTGTTCCACCCATCTCTCCATCTGCTGGCCGTTGTCCGTGATTGTCTCTCCGGTGGAGGATTTAAGGGGAGCTGTCTTACTCTGGGCTGGTCCAAGCGCTTTCTTGATGCCGTTGTACATCACCCTGATGTTGCCTGATAGGGCGGCTGTCTGGATGTCTTCGCTGAGCTGTGTCCAGTACTCATTGGCGCAGCGCCTGGCAGTCTGCTGGACCTTACTCCTGGCAGCCCTGAGAGACTGCAGGTTTTTCTCGTTTGGTGACCGCTTGTATTCTGAAAGGGCGGAGCGCTTTGCTTCAATGACAGGAGTCATCTCAGACGACTTGGACTCAAACCAGTCGTTGGTTTTTGAGGTCTTCTTCCCAAAGGTATCCAAGGCTGTGTGGTGCATGGTGTCTCGCAGAGTTTCCCACTTTTCAGTGGCGGTCTCCCCGAGCCGTGAGGCGCCAAGTTCTCTCTCAAAAACCTCTGCAAACTGCACCACGAGGTCAGTTTGAGACATCTTGATGGTGTTGATACGAGGGTTTCCCTGTGTCTTGGTGCGGTGGAATTTCTCTGACGATAGCCTGATACTGCTGCACACAAATGAGTGGTCTCTTTCATAGTCCACACTGTGGTAAGAGCGGGTGAGAAGCACATTCCTGAGGGAGGAACGCCTGACGAGAATCAGGTCCAGCTGGTGCCAGTGCTTGGGTAGGATGCTAGCCTGGGCGGTGCGATATGGAGGACAGGCTGTTGCCCATGCAGCATGTCCCCCCTCTCAACGACGCTGATGGATCCAAAGGGATGGCAGGACCATTACAGTTTGGCATCAGCGGCGTTGCAGGAGCTGCCAGAGCGAAGTTGTATACAATGACAAGCTGCCTTTGGTACTCCGGCTCCAGATTTTCCTCAGGGTTTACTCCCGAAGCCTTTCCTATGAGTGGGTGTGGCCACAAGGCAGTGGAGGTTTTAAATCAGAGTATTCCTTCTCCTAAGTGGACTGCCAACCACGGCTAATGAGCTCCACCTACCCAAGGCTATCAGGTACTACACCTTGCCCAAGGGCGACCTGGAGGTAGTCGTGGCTAAGGGTAACCTCATTCGCCCGCGTCGAAACTCCACAACCGGATGCAGTTTTACGTTGTACCCAGGACTGTCTGGGTATGACATATAACGCAACACTATCAGCTCTTTGTCCCAGATACAAGACAGGCAGACAGGGAGGAAAAGAAATCATTCACAGTTACTTTAACTTGCTTACTGTACCTATTTGGCGTTCTCTCTTCTAAATAATCCAGTAGTGGGGCAGCTAAGCTGAAATATTCATAACAATTGTGCATTTTGCGATAAAAGCAACAACTTTGGCACAGATGTAGGTTTATATGTTATGAAAATATATAGATATTGGGGCGCCACCAATTTGGCCCCTCGGGGTCGTGGCAGCCAAATAGGCGCTAAATATTCCAAAATGATGCAGAAAACTGATTTTATGACTCTTGAGGATTTCCAAGATGTGTTAAAGCTGATTAGATCAGATGTCAGAAGATCACAGACATGTTTTTTTTTTTTTACTTCTTTATTTTTTAAGGGTAATTTTTAAAAGCTTTTAACTTGAGAAACACGCGAAAAACCGAATAAAAGGAGCATGGTCACTTCAGGATTCAAACTTCACCCCCTTGCCTTCATGATAGAAAGACAGGCAAGACGGCAAGATCTTCAGCTTTCCATCGGTGTGTTTATCTTTTCATTTGCAGTAAAATTGACAGAGATGTTGCTGGATACATTTCTGGGTCACCAGTAACCTCTAATCGCAGTTAAAGCGATACTGAACTTTGAGTTGTATTGCTAACTAGCTGTGATATAAGCCCAACTACAGGAGATAATCATCATCAATTGCTCCTACACACCTATAGAACGGCGAGATCTTCAGCTTTCCAACGGTGCATTTCTCTTTTCATTAGCAGTAAATTTGACAGAGATATCGCTAGATAAATTTCTTGGTCACCAGTAACCTCTAATCACAGTTAAAGCGATACTGAACTTTGGTAGAACTTTGGGTTGTATTGCTAACTATCCGTGATATAAGCCCAACTAAAGGAGAAAATCATCATCAATTGCTCCTGTGAGTGGATTACGGTTTGTTATGCTTTTTTTCTCTCTCCATTCCGTTGCTAGCGAAACAGTTTGCTAAGGTTGCCTTCATAACCCGTTTGGTTAAAACAAACTCAGGTCCGTTTGCCGGGTTAGTTCGGCTTGTTTCGGTTGGTGTAAAGCTCATTCAAACTCTGGTGCTGACCAAACAACCAAACTCTGGTCCACCTGAAAAGGTGGGTCTCGGTCCGCTTCCAAGTGAAATCTGATGCAGTTCGTTTCTGGTGTGAAAGCAAGCGAACCAACCACCAGCAGATATGTGATTTTAGCATGATTTCAAAAGCTAAACTACTAAAAAATCCATCTGCTGATGGTGAAATCTGTTCAGGAAGTGATGCTATTGATCTGTGTTTAAGGTCATGTATAGAAGCATGTCAGCTGTTAAAACTGCTGTGCTTATATCCGACTCTGTGTACTTTGTCAGTTCATTAACTCCATTAAAAAGTGTGTGACGGTGATCCACGGCGATCCCACAGTAATATGCCTCATGCACGTGTCCTTGCACACCCCGATGTTTGCACTTTGCGTTTGCACCAATCATCTGAAAGCGTGCAAATGGGTTTTTGTACAGTCCTGTCTCTACTATTATTCATCATAACATGTGGCTGATTTGCAGTCTAATAATACTAATAATGCTTATAATCAGTTATTAAAGATGGGGTCCATCATTTACCCAGTATACACTTTTTGTTATATTGGTTGAAATGGTCTTTACACCCCGACAGCAATCCATTTCTTATGAGCACTGAAAAAAGACCGGAAAAGATCCGTCAACTGTAGCTGCTGTAATCCTGTAAAAACGTCTCCCAGTCAGTTCCTCTGGTCCCGGGTGTAAAGAACCAATCAGATGCCTCCCTGCCCGTACTCTACCCTCAGCGTGCACCAGCGTGAACTAGAAAGCGCGTCGCCGCCGCATGTTTACTGGAGAATGGAAGAGAAAACTCAGCTCTTAAAACACCGGACAACGAGCACGAACTCGTACCACTATTACCATATTATCGAAAAATACAACTTTGATTTAGTTGTTTATGTTCTGTTAGTTTACTTTATAAGATACTGCAGGTTTAAACTATTTATTCGAACAGCTCAAAGTGAAGTCAGACAAACAGGATTATCAACGAGGGGAGACGGCGGATATAAAACATTGCTCGACACAATTTACGTTACTCAAACTGCTTTCTCAGTTACAGAAACACACGAGTGGACTGTTCTCCCTCCAGATATTAGAGTAACGTTAAAAAGGGTCGTGTTGTCTCAGCAGGTATATCTCTGCCCCCTCAGAGGCTGCTCTTTCCCTCGCCACTCTGCTGCTCTGTGGCTGGCTCTCCAGCGAGCTCCGTCAACCAGGAAATAAAAACCCCTCGTCTACGTGACCGGTCTCTTGAGAGAGCTCCAGCCAGCTCATAGCGGGGTCTGTGTGAGTGAATGCCCGGGTCGAGAGGTGGCGATCCCGGCAGGAGCTAGCTGGCTGTGCCGGCAGTTTGTGGAGCTTCTAAACTCCGACAACGGTGGAGAAATTGTTTGATTCGCCATCTAACATCGTAAAACTGTCAATATTCTAAATCTACACAGTTGATTTCTCGCCTCAACATTTTTCAGAAGTGAATTTAGTGATGAAATAGCTACGAAAAATGTGAAGTAGTTACGATGCGGCGGTGCTCGTGCATGTGTGTGGGGGGCGTTGTCTTGGAAGGAGTTTCGAGGGGAGGGGGGGGGGCTTAGACGGAGCTCCTGAGGCGATGCTACTTTCAAATTATGCTAGCTTTCCAAGACTGCAGACCCTATCTTTAATCAAAGACCATAAATATATACATCAGAAGCATTAAAGTGCTGCATAAACTTCTGTAAGTAAGCATAATTTGATTTCTCCTCGTGGGTTCTGATGATGAAGGATAACAATCAGAGAGGAACCTGTCAGTCTGTAGAACTTCATGTTTACTCCTCTGGTTTGTTTGTAAAAAGTCAGTGTAAACAGGAACCGGACCACAACTAAATTGCAACAATACATAATTTTTTTCACTTGGTCTGGACCAAATGAACCCAGCTTCAGGTGTGAAACCCTTAATCACACTTTAAGCACATAAACAAACGTGAACAAAGGGGATTCTGCTAACATGTAAATAACGAGTTCTGTAGTCCCTATGATTTGAATTTGATAATAAAAATGGAATAAACTGTAAAATGTTGAATATCTTGGAATCTTCCAAAATGTGGCTACAATTACAATTAATAAACATCAGAGTTTTCCCTGCCATTATAAGTGTTTTTTCACAGCGCCTGAGCCAAATGAATAGAAAAAACTATGCTGCCTTGTTTTGGTGTCATTGATGCTGCTTCTGTCCTCTGCTCTCTGTGTTGGTGTTTCATCGAGATCGGGGCTCAGCTCCTCCTCCGCACACATGCATACTGATGGCTACTCAGCACGAGACCTACGAAAAATATGAAGACTCTGAAAGGTACCAGTCCATCTATCCCCTCAGTCACAAACGGCAGGACCTCGCAAATACAGTATGTTGTGCTGCTTAAATGTTCAGGGAAACCACCCTATGTTTTCTCTGACAATGTTACATTATTTTTCATACCGTCTGCCTGAATATAACTGTATTCACCCTCTGTCTGAAACGCTCCTTTTATCCACTACGAAAAGTTGCTTCAAAGCCCGGTGCTCTTCCTGGGAGTTTGGTTTAGCTGCACTTCTACAGGTGACCGTATCGTTGTGACATCACAACTAGAGGTCGACCGATATGGGTTTTTTATGGCCGATGCCGATGCCGATTTTTTACAGAATCAGGACAGCCGATGGCCGATATATGATGCCGATTTTTTTTTTGCCGATATGTTTGGCTGGTTTTCTTTTTTTCCTCCATCTGATAAAATATAACAGCTTAATAATAACAAATAATACACAAAATGTCTTAACTTAAGTAAACATTTATTGAACAACACTTATGGTCTGTCTCTCCAATTTGCACTTTGTGTCTGCACTGCAGTGCATATTTTATTTTGTGCATGATGGTTAATAGTAGTAATAGTGCAGGGCTCAAAACCTTTTAAGCACCTTTCCAAAACTGTCCTAAAGCATGTTTTTTATTTATGTTTGTTGACAGACACTGTTAGAAGCTATATGGCCATAATCTAAGTGATCAAAACATAATAATAACTTTGTTCACTCGTATTACACAGCCTGCTGCTCATATCTGCTGCGGACTACACAGGCCAGTGACGTCATAGACGCTATGAAGGACCCATAGACCGTAGACACGTTTAATGAGGAAGTGAACTTTTTGCTAAATGTTTCGACAAATTGCTCGTGTTTCCGCGCTCACACGCAAACTTGCACTTATGACAAGCATTGTCAGCATCAACTCTAGTAATGTGTAATCACGCTTTATAAGTTTAGTTTTCTCCGCCATAGTTACTAAGAGCAGAAGCTCTGTGTGTGTGTCTGTGAGAGCTGCTCCGCCCCGCACACAGCTAACGTCACCTACGGAGAGAAATTCTCCGTTACCAAAAACAGAATTGATAACGTCGGAGCATTTCATATCTAACCAATTAAATATATAGGGCTTTGAAAGAGAAGAATTTAAGCCTACCGGTTTCTCCCGGCAGAACGGCAATTTGATTGACACACAAGGGGCGGTGTCACACGTGTTCCACAGCAACAACAACACTGGCTGCCCGCAGATGTGCCTGCTTGATAATCGGCTTAATATGCTCAGGCATCGGCCGATGCCGATTATGAAAAAATGTCAAATAATCGGCCCGATTAATCGGCCGACCGATAAATCGGTCGACCTCTAATCACAACCTTACGGAAGTCCTGACGTCTCATTTAAAGGAACAATTTCTGAATACGGGCTGTGTGCATTTCTCCGTGGATTTAGCGTTTTGATACTTTCACAGTATTTATAGAGTACCTAGACCTGCTTTATATTAAAGCAGGTCTAGGTACTAGACCTGCTTTATAATAAAACAACACATGGAAATCTCACTTTCCACTATATGGGACCACTTTAAACTTTCAGGTCATAGCAAATCTTTTATAATTGTGCACTCTACCCCTGCTTCAACTTTCTTGCCTCTTGTCATGATTAAGTGATTGTCATGTGTGATTCAATACCCTGCTGTTTATATGTACTTTTTAGATTTCTTTGTAAGAGGTCTGTACTGGTCGTGAAACAAGATTTCATTATTTTTCCAGACAGATCTCACAATAAAAAGTGACCACATACAATTCATGACAATCACTGACAGGCAAGCAAACCAACAACGTGCACACTTTAGTCATGTCCAAAACATTCAAATTTGTGGATCCTAAAGTGGAAACAATGTGCTGGAGAATGGCATTTGTTTGTTATTAGTTATTGTTTTTTTAATTGGATTACTTTTGGTCAAACTTGGCCCCCAACAACTCGCCTCCTCAGTTCTTGTACCATGCCGTAACCCGGACACTATTTCTGTTATACACTACAGTATGAACATGTTTTTAAAAAAATAAGTGCTATTGCATATCAAAAAAATATGGTAGATCAGCTTGTGTCTCTTTGACCCTGTGAGCTATTCCGACAGGAGACTGATCTTAGTTTCCTTATAAGTTCGACCAAGTCAGCTTGGTCACAGGTTAGACACCAGACAAATGCCAGCTCCCTTGCTCAGATTTGAAGGCCATTGCAAAAATAAAACATTGTTGTATGAACCTGAAGCGCTGACCCAAACTAAAAAGGTCTCATGCGACCTGTGACTAGAGGTTACCGGCAATCCTGAAATTTATCCAGCGATATCTCTGTCAAATTTACTGCTAATGAAAAGAGAAATGCACTAATGGAAAGCTGAAGATCTTGCCGTTCTATAGGTGTACAGGAGCAATTGATAATTATTATCTCCTGTAGTTGGGCATATATCACGGCTAGTTAGCAATACAATCCAAAGTTCTACCAAAGTTCAGTATCGCTTTAACTGTGGTTAGAGGTTACTGGTGACCCAGAATTTATCCAGCAATATCTCTGTCAATTTTACTGCTAATGAAAATATAAATGCAACGATGGAAAGCTGAAGATCTTGCCGTTCTAACGGTGTCATTCTATCATGAAGGCAAGGGGGTGAAGTTTGACCCCGAAGGGACCATGCTCCTTTTATTCGGTTTTTCATGTTTTTCTCAGGTGAAAACCTTTTAAAAGCACCCTTAAAAAATAAAGAGGTAATAAAAACATGTCTGTGATCTTCTGACATCTGATTTAATCAGCTTGAACACATCTTGGAAATCATCAAGAGTCATAAAATCAGTTTTCTGCATCATTTTGGAATATTTAGCGCCTATTTGGCGGCCATTTTGAAAAATGGCCACGGCCCCCAGGGGCCAAATCGGCAGCGCCCCGATATCTATATCTTTCATAACATATAAACCTACATCTGCGCCAAATTTGTTGCTTTTATCACAAAATGCCCAATTGTTATGCTTAACCGCCCCGCTATAGCCACGTAACTATCTATTTATGAAATGAAATCGCAAACTTAAGGATCCTCCTTACCCTGGGAATATGCACCAACATTAATGGTTTGCAAGAATGGCATTTAACAATGTACGAGACGCGCAACAGAAGTAATCCTGGCCAGTCCTACTATAAAGCAACAGAACAGCTCGTCGCCCATTTCAAATAAACATAACATTTTCGAATGATGTAATCCACCAAATCAAACGTCAGCTGACTAGGTTGATGCAGAAGTTAAGAAAATATCGGCCAATTTCATCTACCTCTATTTTAATCTCAATGTAACTTCCTAGTTAAATAAAGGTTAGGTATATTTTCAATATTCCTTTGTCAATTAGTTTGTCTGTAAAATGTCAAGCATACAGACAAATGCCCATCACAAGTTAGTTTCATATTTTTTAAGGCCAACAGTCAAATCCCCAAAGGTCTTCAGTCTATGAAATGAAGTCATTAATGAGAACAGGTAGTTTTGCATAGCAAAATAAGTTTTTACACAGTTATGAGCAAAAAGAAGCAAAAAAAACCAACAACATTTAATTAAGGGCAAAAGTAGGCATGTACTGTCCCTCAGGAAATGTTCCATCTGTATGCATGAGTGGATGAGCTGCAGGAGCTCCATGACATCTACAGTAGTAATGAGGCATGATTTGGTCAAAAAGGACACAAAGGCTTCGCCCCAATGAAAGACCTTCTCAGTCAGCTTTCACTGAATTCAACACAGCCTTTTTGACACTTTCCCTCTGATCACACACTCAAAAAGTCAGGACTTGGCAAAGAAAAGGACACATTAACTGTGATTTAGTTGTCTAAACTGCTTCCTCACCCTCCTCATTTGCAGCTCTCCTCATTGGACACACAGGCCCCTGATTTTTTTTTTCAGATCATCTGTGTAGCCCTTTTTTCACCTTTTCCTATAGGTAGCGCCCTGTGTTCGTAAACTTAATTCCCTGGTTGTCTCTAATTAAACCCTTATTCCTGTTGTTGTTTTATTTTAATAATCTATAATTATTTTCTCCCTATTTCTCATATTTGGCTTCACTGTGGTTAGGTTAGTACCTCACAAAAACACAGAACAACTATTTCCCCACCAATTAACTCAAAATGTATTAACTTAAAGGGAATGATAATAGCAAAAATATGTAAAATAAAAAAGGGTTCACAATATACTCAATATTAGTAAACAAAGAAAATAGCACTTTGACCCTTTTCACAGATATAAACAGTCAGTATCCACACAAATCAATCCTCTATTTTCCTTTAACCTCTGGGATCACTAGCCCATGTTAACCTTTAATGTACTTGGTCTAGCCAAAAATACAATAAAGCACTCCAAAAGAATAAGAAATGAACTCTTATGGTTCCTTTTTCTTGACCAATTATAACCTGGTGGGCCCAAACACACATACACACACACACACACACACACACACACACACACAAGCCAGCAAACAGAAAAGGATAATTAATGAAAACAACCCCGTTGCAGGCCTGAGGCCTGTACTACGAAGCAGGATTTGGCGTTATCGAGGTAACTTCAGGGTTAACCCAGGGTTTTCCGTCCTACGAAGGTGGATCACTTCTTACCGGGGTAGATCACCATGGTAACTTATGCTGAACGGCTAACCTGCTCCGGAGCAGGTTATGTTCCAGATAAGAGATCAACTCGTATAAAAACATCGCCTACTGACCAATCAGAGCTCAGTGCGCGGATCGTATGGTAATATTACACAAATACGAAGACGTTTAAGTCATAATCCAGGCTGAAAACAACACAGTTTAAACTGACAAATGCAGGAAGGACAGATGATTTATGCTGTGGGTGTTTACCGCTTTGAATTATATTTTTATACTTATTTTTTACTTACTCTTGAGTCCGTTTCACACCGCAGGAAACGGAGACGCACCTGAGAGAAGGTTGAAATAGTTATACACGCCCCATGTTTAATAATGGGTATAGTGACGTGTAACCCATCCATCCATCCATCCATCCATATAATTTCTTATTGCTATTTATAACTAGACGTCTTTGTCCGACTATTGAATGTTTCGTTAAATTAATAAATCTGTTAATTTACGCATTCACACATCGGGAGTTTTTTTATTTTGCCAGCTGTCCTTCCTGCATTTGGCAGCTTCAACTGTGTTACCTTTAGTCTGATTAAGTGTTTAACTTCTTCGTATTTGTCTAATATAGTTTGCTCTTCCTTTGTAATATGTGCCGCTCTGCCTGTTTGTCTGTCTGCTGACAGTAGACTTGTCCATGTCTGTGATTGGTCAGATGCTGTAAGCCCCGCCCCGTTCACGTGAACGCGCTCACAGCCAGATAGAGAAACCCTGGGTTGACTTACTGAGTTGATAACCACCGTCGTAGGACCGTTTAGCGGGAACTCGTTTGTTAGGGTTGGTTAAGCTAGATAACGAGAACATACCCAGGGTACGTTGAACTCGCTTCGTAGTACAGGCCTCTGGTCGATGCTTGGGAACATGGAGGCCAGAAACAGTCGAGGCCGTTTCACTCTAACCGAGCTGAAATAAAACTGAGTACTCACGGTAGCAGAGTTTGTGTCAGAGTCCTAATGTTGCACCTCAAAGCGTGGTGGAATAAGCTGGCGGGCTGATAGCTGACCGTGGCAGTCCGACGGTGAAATCTTCTTTCTCCCTCGTTGCCAGAGGAGCTACCAGGCTTTATCCTGGTCACCTGGAGCGCTATCTGGGCCGTCCAGAATGTCCTTCGGGGGTAGTTAGCTAGGCTAGTTAGCTGGAAAGGCTAACGGCGCAATATCAGCTACGGTGTCGCTAGTTACTTAACTACTCGCGATGTATACATTCGGCTTTCACTGGCTTGCAGTCTTATGCTGTAGTTTCTACAGCGATATAACTTGCAAAACACACTTTACACTGTAAATCTCTAATTTCTACTTCTCTCAGTCTTCTTTTTATTCCATTCGCCTTTCTCTACTTCTCCGTCCTCCCGCTCCCTCACTTCTCTCTCGCTCGACCACCGCGCTCCTCGCTAGCCCCGCCCCACAGCCAATCACAACCAGGTAAAGTGACATGACACCTCAACAACCAATTACATATGATGAATTTATACGACGTAGGTTGTACTCCAAGTTAACCACATGCTCACCAAGTACACTGCACCCAATCTATTTTAAGTGACACACTATACTGTATAGCTTATATTGAACTGAACATGTAAATAATAACCAAAACATATTTATTCTGTGCAGAACAACCAGGAAACTGGTGGTAGTCAAGGAAACAAGCCACCATGGCACTCAGGGGCATAACAAACTGCCCTGGGGCTACACCTGTCTCATGCACTACTGTCAGGATATAGTGACCGTTTTAAAAAAATAACTTTTTTAATCATATTTGCTCCAACCTGCCTACTGCTGCTTCAAAGCTAGGGTTGGTAATCTTGAGAAACTAGCAAAAAAATATCAAACCAAAAAAATTGATTTGGTTTAAATTAATTCATTGAGTTTGACTGTTGTGATATTATTTGTAGTCAGGATATTTGGTTAGCTGGCTTCGCCACATCTGATGTGTTTAGTTTATGCTTCACATAGACAAGGCCTTGCATGCAAACTAACCATCTTTTCTAACCCACTGCATTATCCGACACATATTAAGATAACATACATAAACTGTGAATTGGTTTTAAACACAAACATACACATTCAGAGAACCCCCACATCAGCCCCCCTTTGTTTTCCCGAGCACATGTACTCTGAAGAACAAAGAGGCCATTTGGCGACACCCTAGCGGCCATCTTTGATCCAGCTATCTTTGTAGTTTTAGAGTGCTCGCCATATTGTCTGTAGGCCATGCAGACATCAAAGACAAGTAGCCATCTTGTCTTTGTCTCTCTCTCTCTCCCTCTCTCTCTCTCTCACACACACACACACATATACACACACACGCACACGCACACACACGCACACACACATGCTCACACCCTGTGTTTGGTTTGTTTAGTTTAGTTATTTAGTTAGATTAATATTGTGTTTTAAACCTTTATTATTATGTAAATAAATATTTGTGGATTATAAATGCTGCTCTGTTTAATATTGTACAAGAGTGAATAAAGCCAACCGCTGCTGTGTCAAGAACTCCAAAATCCTTTAACCTTTACTATCTATTGATATAGTGATTTTTGGTTATAGTTATTCATTTAATTATTAATCAAAGTTCCAAATTGATAGTTTAGTATACTTAATGAGACTTATCTATGAGACTACATTAATTTGCTATCATTTTCTCTGTGTTTCAAAGAGTGGTGCCCCGAGGATGATTTAATATACATTAAAGGGACTATTTGTAACTTATCACACGCATAAATCTTAACGGGTCGGTATCCAATGCGCGCTCGCGTGTGGGTACGCGCTGCTCCTGCAGCTCTGCTCCTGCCTGTTTGCACACCGTGCTCGTTCTCGCCCGCTCGGCTCACTCCACCTCTCACGTGCACGCGCGCACACTACACACTGCAGAGAGTTAGTTTAGCTCTGAGAATATCTAGTGAATGTGCAGTGGACGTTTGTGCAGAAATAAATGCTGCCGCTCCTCCAGACCAACAGAGGTTTCCCGTGTCTTGTGAAGTGACGGGGCTCCGCAGCGAGTTACGTTATCCCGACCGGGTGTCGGTCTCTCTCTCTCTCTCCCGTTCCCTCCGTGGTCGGTATCGGCTGAAGCAGGAAAAGCCAGCACTAGGATCAGCATTGATTCATGGAGAGACCTTCGTCTGGTCAGCTAACATTACTGCCAAGCAGGTGAAATATAGAATGATATTGTGTGTTAGCTGACGTGTGTCGCCTCACTGTTTAGACCGGTGCTCGTTCATGTCAATGTAGCGCGAGCGCGAGCAACAGGACGCTGACTTTCGTTGACATTGCGGCCACAGGTGTCGCTGTGAACAAGCAATTTCTGATTCTTACATATAGCCCCTTTAAATCATATTATTCAATTAATAATTATTTTGATAATTATTTACTTTTGATAGTCATTTTAATGTCTTTTGATCTTATGTACCAATATAATTAGTGCCCTGTTATTATTCATATATATTGATAATTTATTAATATAAATTTTATTAATATCGATAATTATCTTTAATATTTTATAATAACTAGACCAGCTCCTATCTGTGTCCCCAACATTATGGTGCCCCATGTGAGGCATAGCATTGTTGGCAAATTATTCATAATTGTGCAATATTAATTTTCAGCATAATTTTTGGTCAAAACCGAAAATTTTGATTCCACTTCTAAACAAACCAAAAGTGTTTACATTCTACACCACTAGTCTTCCACATGAGTAGACGTCCAGCTGTACTTTTAAACAAGTACATTGTGGTGAGAATAGTTATTTGAGAGACTTTGATTATTAACACTTTAAGCCTTTATAGTGTTAATTTTAAGAACTTGCTTTTGCTGCTAATTCAAGTTAATTTACTCTGTAGAATTTGAAAGAATTTTGGTTCAGCACTTGAATATCACACATTCAATGCAATCTAGTCAAGTTGTCATAATTTGCTGTTAATCTAAGTGTTCCTTTAATGACACAGCGTGCCACCGGCCCTGTGTAACATAGAGAGCTTGTACCTGGCTGTTACTGCCACGCATTCCAGCCTGAGTGATTTAAATTGAGCCTGATAGAGCCACAGTCTGCTACCAGCCCTGTGATATAAGTTTGCACCCAGCTGTTACTTCCACATGTTCCAGCTTGAGTCATCATTAAGAGACATCATCGCAACTGTTACTGCCCTGCATCTCAGTTAGTGCATGTTGTAAGTGTGTAAGCAAACTTATTTTGTAAACCTGTGTTTACTTTACTTGCCCCTTTTGTTTTATGCACACTAGAGATACTAGTTGGTGCTGTAGCTACCCCTCCTCCACAGGAAGCTACTCCCCATAGCATAGGCCAGTGCATTGTTTGTTAGGCTAGTGTACCTCCCAAGCTACACTACAAGGTGTCTGCCAACGCAACACCATAGCCACAACATTGTTTTTTCTTTTGTAATAGACATCCTGTATAGTTTCACCCTCCAGTCTAGGTAAAACAATGGAGAACCCCACTGTGGCCTCACAGCAGTTGGTCCTGGGTCTGATACCAACAGTCATTTACACTCTGTCGACTTTGTTTTCCCTGGCATAGTTGCAATGTCCACCCTAAAAGCCCAGACACACCAAACCGACATCACAGAACTAGCAGCAACGAAGGTTGACCGTTGCGTCGACTCACATCGCCTTCGTCTTGGCCGACAAGTTGCAATTGAACACACTGAAAAAACTACAGCCGACGGCCAGTTAGCACGTACGTTCTGCACCTGTGTTTAAGCCGAACAGCCAATCAGAGTGATTTCTCTCACCAATGAGCTCCGCTGCTGATTCAACATGCTGAACCGGACGAAAAACCTACGATACGGGCAGACTAAAGCCGACGGTGCTAGACACACCGCAAAAACTAGGCCAACAAACGCTCACCGACGGCCCTAAACTGTCCGACGGCCAACCGTCAGCTTGTTGTGTCAGGGCCTTTAACGCTACGCACTGCACCCTCACAGACTTTAAATGACATCTCATGCATCAACACTTATAATAAAGGGCGAGAGATGCTGTTTGAGGAATGGGAAATCCTTCTCTGTCAAGGTGCCTTCTGCTAGGTGATTGATGCTCTTGAAAGCTCTTTCGGCTTTTGTGTTTTTATGTTTTTGGATTTCCCCTGCCATCATTTTCACCATTAAAAATCTGGAGATGGTCTGGCTCGCACTAAGACCGGATCTTAGCCTGGTGTAAATGCAAACTGAAAAGTGTGACCTCGTTGTTGAGAAAAGAAATCCGCTGAACAAGCTGAAAGGTCAGCTAACTCCGCCTCCTCTCAAGGTCATGAGATGACCCCTTCCTCGGTTCAGAAGTAGAAAAAAGTAAAACCACACAAGAGCTTAGTCTCGGGAGACTATGGAGGGACGATGTGCAAGACGAGGGTCATATGACCGACTGTTGTGGCCGAGCTAGTACTTGTAAGCTTCAGCTCTGGTAATAATTACTTCTTAGTAGGGCTGTCAATTATATAGTTATATAGTTATACAGTATAAGTAATGTTAGTCTAGTGAGCAGGGCAACAGAAAAGTAGCCTATAGATGCCTTTGGCTGTCGCCTCAGCATGTCTTGAGAGTATCCTGCATTGCTTTTCTAGACCTTGGACCTTGTTTGTCTGCCAGCTCTGCCTACCTAATTTGCATATTGACTTCTGATCACAATGCGGGCAGAATCAAGATAGCATAACTCTCCAGGTGAACATACCAGGTGTAAATGGGGTCTATGTAGAAAATAGATGTTTTTCTTTACCAATGTGGTGGCCCTATCTTCTGGAGTACAAGTCCCAACTGGCAGGCCTGATGTGTGTATGTTGTGTGTGTTTTAAGGGCAAAAGTCTTTGCAGTGGTTAGCCGTCCTCATCGACTCAAATACTGACAGATAGACTGCTGTCTGACACTGTTTTTGTGCTCATAGTCGGTTTCTTCTCATCTGTCAGTCTTTCTCTCTCCATCTAGTGTATCTATGTATCCATCCCTCCCTCCTACCATCCCCCCCTCTATCGGACAGATCTTAAACAATAGAAAGAGAGAGAGAGAGAAAGGGGGAACTAAACAGGGACAGATAGCTGGACTGAAAGCAACAGAAGAAAAGAGAGAGAGACAGATAGATGGGAGGTGGCATAATGAGTCCCTACGCTGGCGCGGCAGCAGCCGGGTGACCTCACCCTACAGTTACCATGGCAACTCAGCCTTCCAACAGCACTCAACTCTTTCTCTTTAATTCTTGTTTTCCCTTCAGCGAGTGGCCCTCCCAAGATGACAGGGAAGCAAAAATATGATGTGTGCGTGTGTGAGGTCACACCTCTCCATGGCGCTCTTTGCTGGTATTATTAGTAATTCTATGGCTCCAATACAGGTGTCACTTTTGGTAGCTTTGTCTCCAGGAAGTTCTTGGAAAAAATCAGATGGTGCTTTCTTTTTAGCTGTCAGATGATTGGACGGTTTGTTCAAGAACCAAGAATCTTTCTCACGGTTTAAAGCAGTTGGCCCAACCTGTAAACACAACACTGACATTAAATTATTTCTAAAGTTGCAGTGGCTAACAAACAGTCAGCAAATAGTTGCCTATTTAGACATCCAGCAGATACGGAGCAACATTAGCATTAATTATGAGTTGTGTTTCTGGCCACCTGACGAACCTACGTCCAGTATTCACTCTCCTTTTAGCTTTGGTTTGCTAAATGCTCCACTATGTTCACCAGCTAATCGCTAACTTTGTTAACTTTGCTAATTTGGTGCTGGGCGGGTAGTGTATGGTGGGTTTATAAGAACTTTTTTCCTGAAAACAGCTGCCTGCTGCTGCTGGAAACCAGGTTGGGTGAGACACAAAACAGAGTTTACCAGTTATTACAGATTTAAAATTGGAAAAATCATCTTATTTCACTCAGGCCCTGTACAGACCTGGCATTAACATGCGTCCTGAGTGATCGGATCACAACTGGACAACTTTCAGTACGTCTGTTCACATCTGGCATTAGAATGCGTCTCCACATGCAACTTGGGTGGCCACTTGTGATCTGATCTCACTTCCCCGCTCTATTTGCAAATAAACACGTAGTAAACACATGGCTAATACAGCAGACGTTCTGACGTAATATTAAATGAATGTCAGTAGTAATATCCTACATGTTCGTGAATTTGGTTACATTTTATTAACATCAAAATAAAAGGTTTGTTGTATATCAGACTCCTTCCCAGTTTTTCCGAGTGTTTCCCTGTGTTCCCTGCCCTTTTGTCTCCTGTGTTGTCTCCCCCTGTCTGTCTTTGTGTGTGTGGAAGTGCAGGTGTGCGTGGCTTCCTTCCTCCTATTCCTCTCGGGAGTTGCGGCTGGCGCAACCACTGCAGTATATCAACCCTGGGATTCCTTCCATACTCCGCCAGATCGTTCAGTCACCTTCCGTGGTATTGTCGTCCTCCGGCCAACTTAACTTTTTGGGAACTTGTTTTTAATGTTACCTTTCGCCTTGACTAATCCTGCCTGTTTTTCCTTGTGTTCAAGATCCATCACGTCTGCTTGCCGCCTTCGCCCTGCCTGCCTGCCTGCCACTCTCCAGATACTCCTTCTTAGTAGCTTTATCGAACTCACAAACATTTCCGTGCTTAGATCTGGAGTTGAGTGGGAATTCGCTCCTCGTGCCCTGCCTGTCCACACTAGGATCAACCCCCCAGGACTGGACACCCCGAGCTCCTTCGACCAGCCCCCTACCCATTGCCAGTTTAGGATAAGGATTCATTTTGTTATTTAATGAATTTACATTTAACTGTACTCGTATGTTCTGTGTGCTGCATATTGGGTCTACTCTTGCCAGCATATAACAAGGTTATTGTACCGGCGGTCCCCGGGGATCTCTGTACCGCCGATACCGAGCTTGGGATGTGACCGAGCGAGCAGGTGGGAGGGCGGGTATCATCTCAGTGCAAAGCACCGGGACAAAAACACCGACACACACATCACCGACAGTCTGATAATAATGCACTTCCCGTGCCTAGTCTGACAGTCTGTAGATATGTAGCCTATAAATAAGATATATTTTAATAAAATACAGCTGTACCGACAGAATACAGTAGAGCAGAGAGGCCTTTTCCGTGCTGCGAGGCAGACAAGTCTGCTCGCGTCTGCCTGTCTATTCACCTGAAGAGCGTAGAGACTGGCAGATTCCAGCGGGACATCGTAGGTGGTCCTTAACGTGGCCCAGGACATATTCGCGTACACACTGCTAAAAGAATGTGGCCATATGGCCCAGACAACCTCTGAATGTGGTCTGAGAGGTCAGATCTCAATGCATCCCCAATATGTCTAGAGTGCGTTAACACCTGTACTTAGAGCTGTCCACTTGTGATCGGATCACCCAGGACGCATGTAAATAACAGGTCTGAACAGGGCCTCTGTCTCAGAGTTTCGATACATGTTCTGTATCAGCTTGTTCCAGCTCTTCATTGAAGCTATCATGGAAACAAGGCAAAAGTGAGCATGGCTCACATAACCCCACTCACTGCTTGAACCCTGCTAAAGTAGGGCCAATGGTTTTGCCGTTTTGGAAAGATTTCAAAAATGTTGGGCACCCTGGACTTCTAACCCCCAAAAGGCACAACTAGACCACACTGTCAACCATCATACCAATTTTGAAGTTCCTAAGTTAAATACTGTCCGAGTTCTACTCCCGAAACGAAAATGAAGTGGAAAACAATCACAGTTTTTGGCAAGAATTTCAAAGATTTTGGGCACTCTGGACTTCTGACCCCCAAAAGGCGCAACTAGACCACACTGTCGAGCATAATACCAAATTTGAAGTTCCTAAGTTAAGTAATTTCCGAATTCTACTCCGGAAACGAAATGGAATTCGAAAAAAACACAGTTTTTGGGCAAAATTTCAAAAATTTTGGGCACCCTGGACTTCCAGCCTCCAAAAAGCACGACTAGACCACACCGTCAACCTTCATACCAAATTTTAAGTTCCTAAGTTAAATAGTTTTCGAGTTCTGTTCTGGAAACAAAAGTGTGACACGCGAACGGACGAACGGACGGACGGACGGATGGACGGACACGCGGATCGTTATATACCCCCGACTACGTTGTCGCGGGGGTATAATAATGCACTTACTGTAAGTCGCTTAGGGCAAAAACAGTTGCCAAATGCATGCAATGTAATATAATGTAATTTAATATTTAAATTGGGTAAAAGCTTAATTACATCAAGTGGAAATATTCCAGATCTTCTGTATTATTTTAGACACTTTTTCTCCAAATTTAGCCTGATGTAGCTCATGTCTCTCTCTCTTTTCCCCACAGACACCATCGCAGGGCATGTGGCAGCCTTCTGTTATCCTTGGTTAATCTATTGTTGTTTTATACATTTTACAACATGCACACACCATTTACACTCTCCATGCACACCTTACACTACTGATACTACTGATGTTCACACTCCATGTCTTTTGATCATTGTGTTCAGCATAATTTAATTTACCTTTGTTAAATAAATTCATTGAATTAAGCGATACCACGATGTATTTCTATATTTGTCATGGCTGTGAGAGCCAGGTCGTGACAAATTGGGGGCTCGTCCAGTCCGGGTTGATTTATGGTTAATAATTAACTTGATTTTCGATATGTTCATTCATAAATTAGGTTGTTTTGTTTGATTTGTTTGCCACGCGGCTTTGATTACGCGCGGGTCGGCTGACTGCAGCCTGGTGTGCGTTTGTTCCCACTGAGTTGAGCATTGTTTGGCATGCGCAAAAGCGCATGATTTGTGAGAGAAACACCGTGTGTTTGTACTAAAAACTGTGGATGCGTGTTTTCTTTATTTTTCTTTGTGAGGCAGCCGTGTTTTGGTCCAAAGAGAGGGTAAGTGTTGCCGCCCGTTACGCTATGTTTGGAGATTCCCCGGTAGGCTTAAGTGGCGTTTCCCCTTTGGGTTGCGTCTTCTCTTTGTGTTAATGTTGTGGCAGCGTGGTTAGTGTCAACTGCTTTCGGGTGGTTGTCTCGGGAGCACTCCGTGTGATTTGCGGTGTTGCCTGCTCGCAGGTCGCTCTGCATACACGCTGGTTTATAGTGCGTAAATACCCACCCCAAGCCGCATGAAGACTAGGGGTGAGTGTTAGCAAGATTTGTTTAGGCAGTCAGGGGGAAAACTCCGTGGGGTCAAATTTGCCTCACTTGTGCGTTCGGAAGGTTTAACACTGTATTTTCTGTTTGGTCCTGTTCACGTGCTGTTATGGTGTACGTATCTGAGATTTTTGCTGCGCCTTCAGAGGTGTTTTTTGATAGCTGTACTAAAGATCAGTTAATACAAATTGCTGCGCATTATGGTATTAATGTGGCAGATAAAAAACGCAAGGGAGAGGTGAGAGAAGTTGTTTGGTCCGCGTTAGTGGAGAAAGGTGTTTTGGGGAAGGGAGAGCCTCGTTCACCACGGTTGCCAGTGTTGGTGGCTGCACCGGCGTCTGGATTGACATTTGATCAGCAGAAAGAGCTGATGCTTTTGCAGTTTGAGCAGGAGAGACTTAAACTTAAAGTGGAGACTGAGAGGGAAATCGAGTTGGAAAAGGTTCGGCAGGTAACTGAGAAGATGAAGTTGGATTTGCAGCACTATAAGCTGAATTTGATCAAGGAGGGTAAACTTGATGCGTCAGGGACAGATGAGTCTTTTTCTTCTGATAGAGTGCCGTATTCTTTTGATGTTGGTGCTAATTTGCGGTTATTGCCTAAGTTCAGTGAGAAAGACCCCGATACTTTCTTTATTTTGTTTGAACGCATTGCGCATGCTAAGAATTGGCCGGACGCGGATAGAACTTTGATGCTTCAGTGTGTCCTTACGGGTAGGGCTCAGGAGGCGTATTCGGCTTTAAGTGCTACTGATTGTTTGTCCTACGCCAAAGTAAAATCTGCTGTTCTGAAAGCTTATGAGCTAGTCCCTGAGGCTTATCGTCAAAGATTCAGAAATAGAGAACAGTGTTGAACAGACTAATGTGGAATTTGCCCGTGATTTGTTGTCCAACTTTAACCGCTGGTGTACCTCTACTAATGTTGACGATTTTGAGGGCCTTTGTGAGTTGGTGGTGTTGGAACAATTTAAAAACTCTATTCCTCGGCGCATTGCAACGTATGTGAGTGAACAGAAAGCATCCTCTGTACTTAAAGCAGCTGAGTTGTCAGATGATTTTGTCTTAACTCATAAAGGTGATTTTGGAGATGTGCGCGCTGGAGGTGACGTGAGAGGCAGGAGTAGTAACTTTAGTAACTCTCCTTATAATATGCAGTTTTCACCATCTGGTCCCTCACATGCATATAAAACCTCTCATGGTAAGGATGATCGAGTGTGTAACTACTGTCAAGGTAATGGTCATTGGAAGGATCAATGTCCTGTTTTGAGGTCTAAAAGTAAGAATACATCTTTCTCACCTGCTCTGGCTTGTTCCAGTGTCCCTGGGGCGAGGCCCGGGTTTGTTGATCCAGGTAATGATAATGACTTTAAGCCCTATATTGCTGATGCTGTCGTGTCACTGGTTGGCAGTGAGAAGCGTGTGCCAATAAAGCTTTTGCGTGATACAGGTGCTAAGCATTCGTTTATTGTGGTGTCAGTGTTGCCCTTTTCATCTGCTTCAGAAACAGGGGATGTTGTCTTGATGCAGGGGATGGGGATGGGGATGGAGCTGATACCTTTGCTGCGGCATAATATGATGCTTGACTGTGCCCTGGTGCAGGGCGTTGTGGCTATCGGTGTACGGCCTGCGTTACCGATAGATGGTGTTGTGATGATCCTTGGAAACGATTTGGCTGGTGGTGCTGTGTGGGCTGATGGACCGCCTCCTCCGGTGGTCACTCCTAAACCGCTGGTGCTGGTGGGGCCGGATGAGAGTAGTAAGAGGTATCCGGGAGTGTTTCCAGCCTGCGCTGTGACACCCGCACAGAGCCGTGCCGGGGCCGCTCCAGACCCGCCTGCGCCTTTAGGCATTGGTGATCTTCCTCCGTCTGTTCCTCGGGGTGAATGGGTTAAAAGCCAACACTCTGATTTGTCTCTGTCCAAGCTGTTGGATAGTGTCCTCACAGGGGATAAGATAGAAAATGTTGCTCATGGCTATTTTCTCCAGGAAGAGTTACTTGTGAGGAAATGGGTGCCGTGTGGTGATGGTTTCGTTGGTGAGCCGGTATTTCAGTGTGTCAAGCCAGCACCACTTTGTCCTATTCCAGCTATCAGTAAACCGCGGAGGAAATCCTCCCAGCTTTGCCATGTCAATATGTTAAAGCCGTACTATTCTCGTGCTGCTCCTGTTACAGTTGGCTCCAATGCTGAAAGTGCAAATGTCAGTCCTGCACTCACTGTAAATTCTGTCTTTTCAGGTCCAGTGACTCCTGTTATGGGGTTGGATGAGGAGGTAGATGTCAGAGCACCTGACGATCCTGTGGCGTGCGGTAGGTTAAAAAACTCGGAGACATTGCGCAACTTGGAGAGCTTGCTTGTTCATTTACCTTACTCCCAAGGTAGTGAACTTGCAGCGTTAATTAAAGAGTATCCAGCTCTATTTGGTGACACGCCATCGCGTACACACTTAGTGGAGCATGATATTGATGTCGGGGATGGCACACCAATTAGGCAGCGTTTTTGTAGATGTGCACCACATGGGGGTGATGTGGTGGAGTCCGAGGTCAAGTACATGCTGGACCATATTGCCGTGCCGTCGTTTTCCAGTTGGGCATCACCCAGTTTGCTGGTGGACAAATCTGATAAATCCCCCAGATTTTGTACAGATTACCGAAAGGTCACTAAACCGGATTCGTGTGTATATATCGACAGTATAGATCAAGTCGGTGTGGGATAGAATGTTAAAATACTATATCACCATTGCTGTCCAATCACCATGATACCGAATAGCTTGCCATTTGTAAATTATTTCATGGTACATTTGTGTTTAGTACCGTTTACATGTAATGATAAATTGTAATGTTAATATAATCTTGTAAGCCTGTTTACGGTGATCCCGTTGGGACTCCGTCTTAAGGGGGAGGGTGTGGCGACCCCTGCTGTCGACTATATGTTAGGGTTCCAGTGAACCTACCATTAGGGCCTTCTGGGAACACCTGGGCCCGGTGCTCCCAGCCTATAAAGCTTAAGTTCATGTCTCATTCTCTCTCCCTCTCTTTTCCCCGCAGACACCATCGCAGGGCATGTGGCAGCCTTCCGTTATCCTTGGTTAATCTATTGTTGTTTTATACATTTTACAACATTCACACACCATTTACACTCTCCATGCACACCTTACACTACTGATACTACTGATGTTCACACTCCATGTCTTTTGATCATTGTGTTCAGCATAATTTAATTTACCTTTGTTACGGTGTATTTCTATATTTGTATGGCTGAGAGCCAGGTCGTGACAGTTTGAATACATGACAAGAGAGTCGTACATTAACAATGAATGTTCCGGTAATCCCTTTCAGTCCTCCTCATCATCTATCATCATTATCGTCTTTCTAAAACTCTTCCCTCTCCAAGTTCATTTGATACTGAGATCCATATGCAGTATTATGTTAAAAATCAATGAAACGCAATACAAGTCCATTTACGCCACTCGCACATAAAACCAGATTGTCCAATTTTGTGTGTCTACTTACCCTAGAGTAATGGCTTCATTTTGCTATGTCACATAAAAGTAATAGAATGGATTGTTAAGTAAACTATTAAAGTTTAGGACTGAACTGGCAATAAAAGAAATGTGGTGCAATTATCCAGGTGTTTAAATCTCAGCTCCCTTCGCTGTCTTCATTCAGCATATCACTAAAATGAAATCACACAGCTGAGGAGGTCAGAGTGCTGTTGGTTTCTGTTAGGGGTGAACAGTCTCGCTGCGAGGGAAATTGTCACTGGCCGTCATCTCATCCACCGAACCGCTATTAATAATAATAATAATAATAAATTTTATTTGTAACGCACTTTTCATTTGAAACAAATCTCAAAGTGCTACAAAGTAAAAGCAGGAAAATCAACAATATAAGAAACAGATAAAAAACTAACATCATAAAAAACAGCGTAAAAACAGCAACCAGCAAGGTTCATTTAAAAGTCGTAGCTTCTGCAAAAAAAGGAAGGTTTCAAGTCCCTTTTGAAAGCTGTCGATAGTTTGTGGAGCCCTCAGATGGTCAGGGAGGGAGCTCCATAGACGGGGGGCCGCGGAACAGAAGGCCCGACCACCCATGGTGCCGAGCCCAGTCCTGGGGGGGACGAGGCGGTTTGAATTTTTAGAGCGGAGGGATCGTGTTGATCAGACCGATCAGACCGGGAAAAAACAAACTTTCTGCGGCAACCTCTGTGAATGCAACGGGGCCGGCGAAGGAGTCCAAGCCGCTCAACCACCGATATGCACGATGGAGTGGTGTTGAATTCCATCAGTTGAGCGGCGGAGCAATTCAGCATCATGCCAGTGGTGGAGAGCAGCCCGTTGCCAGCCGTTTGCCATGGACGTGCTGCGCCGAGGAAAGCCATCAAAACGTAGAAAGTGTCCAAAGTGTTCAAAGTGTTCAAAGTGTTCAAATCAACAACGGCTCCGGATGAAAACCTCACGGTGGCCGCGATGAACAGAAACGGGAGCATCCGAGCGATGGCAAACCGACAGCAACAGGTAGGTAGACAGTTGTCAAAGCCGGTAGAATCCGTACAAAAACAGATACAAAAAATATAAATAAATAAAAGAAGGTTTACCGGCAGGCGACGACAATAGTATCCCTTACGTTATATACTATTGCAAGCTGTTAAACCGTTAAACTGTTGAGTTGTATGGAGAAGCGGCGAACAGATAACGCCAGCGTCCTCTCCTTCCGGTTGCCCAGCAACAGCTCCTTATTAACAGCAGCTGGTCTGCTTTTGTCTCTCCCCAGCAGTGCAGGAGGGGGGATAGGGAGAGGGAAAGAGAGGAGAAGGAAGGAAAGGAGAGAGGAGGGGGTACAGATTTAGGGGAAGATGAGAATAGAGAAAGCAGGTGGAGAGAGGGATGGATGACGCTCATCTCTTAAATTGTTCTTAACGTCACGCTGTGACGTCTGCGCGAGCATGTGCATGTGTGTGTTTAGACCTGTTGTGAATCAAATGCCTTTCATCTTCAGTCACAACACAGTGCTATTTATAAGAGATTTCTGTACAATAACTAGAGAGTATTCACCGCTGGTATATGATAACTTACCTTGAGGTCCCTGTGCACAATGTCATGCTGGTGGACGTGACTGACGCTCTCCAGAATCTGATTGATGCAGTGGCTGGAGGAGACAGAAAGGGATGGGAAACAGAGGAGAGACACATCTGTCAGTCCACAACAGCTGGATGACAATGGAGTGCAGACTGAGGGACATGAAGAAAAAACGTTAAGTGAGGATTTTCAACACAATGCCCTCATCATTTGTCCTTTGTGTAAATTTTGAATGGTGATTTTATTTTGAAACGCAGTGCTTGAGATGTAAAAAATAAATGCCAGTACTTCTCTTATTCGAATGTTGGCATGTGTATCGGCCGGTATCAGCAATCTCTTGCGACTTATTCTTATTTATTAATTATTTCTTCTAATCATGTCATACTGTGTCAGTCATAACCAGCTGAGGTTTTATTGTTATATTATTATACTTGGGCTATGCATCTCCTAAAGTAGGACTATAATACTCTAATATTCCAACTGGAATATTTTAGGGTTAAGGTGGTGTATTTAGTGTTAATAATGAAAGTGTTTTTCTGTGTTATTTGTAGCCTATAGTAGGGTATCATTTAGGTTGCTCCTACATATTACACATAGACACATTACTTACTTTAAATGCAAAAGCTGGCACTTTACTGAACATAGACAAGGTAAAACACAGTAAAACAGTCAATCAACAGATGAATATCCTGCAGGTACCAAAAGTTAAGTAAAATTCACAAAAAAGAAGTACAACTCACTTTTCCCTCTTTTAGGCTCTCTAAACTTTGCTAGGAATAGTTTAGTTTAAACAATCCAACTGGGTGGGATGGTCCCTTTAAATTAGATAGTTAATGTTATTTTTGATTAGACCGGTCTTCAATTAACTATCTTTTCTTAGGTTAACAAGTTATTCCTATCTTGGTTTAGTTATTTTCTCGAGTTAACTCTTTTTTTCCCTTTTTCACAGGTAAGAGATCAATATCACAAAATCCAAAGTCCAAATAAAGTGAAACACCATATGCCATAAATCATAACCTTGACAATTATGAAAGAGAACAGCATACGATAGATAACACTTCAATTCAATTCAAATAGTTTTAAACTCAGTTCAAGTTCAGTTCTAGAATCCAGTTCTGTTTCCATTTCAAGTTCAGTTCAAAAAGCCAGATGTGTTTCTGAACCAATTCAGTTCAAGAGAAAAAAAAAAAAAAAAGGGTTCAACACTCCTACCGCTCTGGCAGCAACTTTACCAACAGTCCATTCGCGTGCAGTGGATGCTCTCACTGGCACGACGAAGCAGGGGCTGCAGATAAAAAGTCCTTTTTGCTTAGGAAGTCTAAAACCCAGTTGTATAGCCTTCCACCATCAGTAGTCCTTCTCTCCACATTGAGTCATAAGCTTTCTCAATATCAAAATACACTATAGCCATGGTCTCTTTCATACTTACTGCTTTTTCTGCCTCATTACTAACTTTCACTAGAGCATCTACCGTAGATCGCCCTTTACGAAAATCCACTTTGACATGTGCTAAGCAATCCTCTTTGTTCTAAATAGTATGATAATCTACGAACAATGATCTTTTCCGTCCCTTTACACAAGTGCGATGTTAACGCTATAGGCCTGTAGTTTCCTGCATTAGCTGGGTCTTTCCCAGGCTTACCAAACGGTAGCACCAGCATATTTTTCCAACTTCTAGGCATTATACCTTCTCTCCATATCTTATTGTACAGGTTTAATATAATTTTCAAGGCTTCATCTGGTAATTGTCTAAACATTAGGGATGGAACGGTTCAGGTAAAAATCCGAACCGTTCGGTTCGCTAGTCACGGTTTGGGACGTGTATGAATTGTTCGGTTCATTTGAAATAAGTTATGAGGCCGATTGTGTATTTTTTTCATGTAGAGTTAGGCTCCAGTTTATTGTCACACTAGAAATCAAGGCCAATGGAAAGACGCTGGGACACGGGCGGACATGGGTCTTGAGGTAAGGGGTTTAACCCATGTGTAGTGTAACTGAAGCTGCGGTCGTGCGGTGCTATTGGCTCAATTTTGGCGAGTGCTGACCAGATTTTACTGTGCATGCGTTGATGAAGCGTGACCCAGCCCCTTTCACGAATGAAGTTGCGAGTGCGGCTGTCAGTCAGTTTAGGAAATGGCGAGTAGACAAGATAAAGTACAGGATCCACAAGCATGTATGGGAGCATTACGGATTTAGTGTTACCTATGAAAATGACGGAAAAAAAGTGGTGGATAAAACGGCGACTGTGTAAGCATTGTGCAACACGTGTGGTTTATGCTAGCGGCTACACTTCAGGTAGGAAAGACCAACTCCTTCTCCCGGCAGCATTTAAACAGCCTCTTCATGCAGATTCAGACAGGGCAAAAACATAGCTAAAGCATTGGGGAGGTTTATAGTGAAAGATTTGCAGCCCTGCGCAGTCGTGGAGGACGCTGGAATTCAGCATATGATTAATGTAACGTTACTTGAGCCGCGCTATTAAAGCTGCAGTATGCGAGATCGGCCCAAATATGATTTAAAAAAGTTATTTTTAGAAAACGGCCGCTATATCGTGACAGTAGTACATGAAACAGGTAACCTGAAAAAAATCATGTTCCTCTGTGTCCTACTGTGTCCTCCGGTGCTCCTAACGGCATCTGAAGGATTTCACTTACCGGAATAAAACAAGGTCCGCTGTCCAGCTGCCATCTATGAGAGCCGGCTGTCAATCACTCGCGAACTCCGACCAAACGGTCAAACTAGGCAGCGCTGATTAAATATGAATCAACATTCTGTTACTGTAATGACTATTTCTCACCTCAAATGTTCTCAGAATCATCTTGTAGTGTACTGTTTAGCTGTAAAATGAGAAAGTTTGTGATGCAACCGCCATTGTAAAATCTGTTGAAGGAAGCCAAGTTCTGGTCACATGACCGGAGCACAGCCAATAGGAACGCTCTCTCTATCCTGAAATTACCTGTGATTGATCAAAATCTGCCGTCACGGGCTAGATTTTTCTAAAGCCTGAAAACAGAGACATGATGAGGAGCAGAAATCTAGTTTTCTCTAAAAACACTTGAATTACAATATGCTGAAAGGTTATTATGGGATTTTTGCCAAATTATGCCCACAAATTGTTGCCTACTGCCACTTTAAGTAACACAGTAATTCCAGCAGCACAATTATTTTTAAATAACACAGTGGCACAGAAATCCAACCGTATTCCTTTCCAAATACTGCACTTTTTGAGTGGAAAAACTAATCTTTCAATTAAAGGCTGATAATCGGGAAATTGAGACATATGTTACTGTTCTTTTTTTCTTTTTTTTTAGTATAGTTCTGGTTGAGCTCATGCTTCAATTTATGTTGATTGCCTTAATCTATAATTACATCATATTTATATGAAAATAACAAAGCTGCATTTTTTATTTGCACTAATTACTGTAGAAGACCTATTCTTTCAATTGTGACAACATGTTGAAATCAGAACATGACCTCCTTGCTGTAACATAAATGTACCGAACCGAACCGAAAACCGTGACCCCAAAACCGTGATATGAACCGAACCGTGAATTTTGTGAACCGTTCCACCCCTATTAAACATAGCATAACATAGTTGATCTTGCCCTGGAGCCGTATATCCACTTCCCTCTAAGGCCATTTCCAACTCATGTAATGTAAAGTCCATGTCAAGTGACAGTCCATTACTGTCCTTTTTCTTTACTATATCAGTATTTGCTCTCAAAATGTCATCTTTTCGTTGTTTATGTATTTCATCTAAGTGACTTCCACTATGAACACTTGCAAACTTCTTACCCATTATGTATATATATTATTTTCTGTGCAATAGCTTTCTTCCTTTGATAATTAATCAGATTATCTTGACTCAAATGATTTCTTAAAATTCATTTTTTTTTTTAAATTTTACCTTTATTTAACCAGGAGGTCCCTTGAGATTAAAATCTCTTTTCCGAGGGAGACCTGGCCAAGATGGCACACCATTACAAAGTTACAAAGATTATACAATGGAGCATGTTAAAACAGACAAAAGACAACAGATACATAATAAAAAATCCAGTTTAGGAATAGCAATAGCACTCTTCAGTTACACAGTTTTTTATCAGAGCTTTGAACTCTCCCAGGGGGACAAAATCATTTAGCTGTAGTGTGTTCTGAAGGTTATTCCATGACCAGGGCGCAAAATAGGCGAAAGCTGCTCTACCAAATTCCTAGCAAATCCTTGGTACCCGGTAGAGCAGCCATCTAGTGGAGCGAAAGTTATAATAGCTGTTGGTGAGTGATAGGAGATTACACAGATATGAAGGGAGTTTACCCAGTATGGCTTTGTAAATAAAAATATACCAAAGCTGATGTCTCCTTAGTCTTAATGAAGACCAGGAGACCAGATCATAAAGTACACAATGATGTGTACGGGATAATGAGTTGGATATAAAATACAGAGAACTGTGATACACAGAATCTAGGCAGTGAAGTGTAGAGGAAGCAGCATGCATGTAAATAATGTCCCCATAATCTAGAACACTTAAAGACGTAGCCTGCAAAAGTGTTTTCCTAATTGCTAAATTAAGGCAGGCCCTATTTCGATAATAAAAACCAAGCCTAACCTTCAGTTTCTTCACTAGGTTCTCAATATGCACTCTAAAAGAGAACCTGTCATCCATCTAAGTACTTGAAGGATGATACTCTTTCAATGGAGTCCCCTCCTAAGGTATGAATGCCAACATTATCTGAGATCTGGGAGCGAGCTCTGGAAAAGACCATGAATTGGGTTTATTTAGCATTAAGAACCAATTTTAGACCATACAATGAGGCCTGCAGCTGTTGAAAGGGAGTATGGAGCTCATTAACAGCCTGACTCAGAGTAGAGGCAACCGAGTAGACTATTGTATCGTCTGCATTAAGATGCACCTTTGCTGTAAGTATGTCCTTCCCAATGTTATTTATAAAAATAGAAAATAAGACAGGGGCTAGAATTGAACCTTCGGGGACTCCTCTAGAGATCCCCAAGAAGCTTGACTTGTGACCATCTGTATATACACACTAAGTTCTATCTGCAAGGTAGTTTCTGATTCACTCTATAGCGTTGTCACCCACACCGACATCACTGAGTCTAACCAGCAGCTGCTCATGGTCGACAGAATCAAATGCCTTGGACAGATCAACAAACAGAGCAGCACAGTGCTGCTTTCTGTCCAAGGCATTTATAATATCATTTGTTACTAGCATAACTGCTGTTATGTACTAAGACCTGATCTAAAGCCAGAATGACTTTCATTTAAAATGTTGTTGTCAGCCAAGAATTGTTTCAATTGAAGATTTACTTGAGATTCTAAAATCTTGGCAAGGGTAGGAAGTTTGTATATAGGGCGGTAGTTGTTTAAGTCTGAAGGGTCCCCACCCTTCAATAAGGGGAGGGGGGATGGAGTTGGTCTGAAGGCTCTGATTAAAAATATGAGCAATAGGCTCAGAAATAAAATCAGCTGCAAGCTTTAAAAGATAAGGATCCAGGCTGTGGGGTCCTGACTACTTTTTTGGATCAATAGCCTTCAAGACTTACAGATCTCTGCGCTAAAAATAGGTCTAAAAACAAAGGGGTCACTAGGTGAGTCGGAATAGGGTGGAGGTATCACAAAACTGGAATTAGAGCTCTGAGACCCTGCTGCATATGTATTAAAAATTGACTCAGCTGATATAAAATGCTCATTAAAATGCTGAACAATATCACCGTTGCTCTTAATTTCAGTTGAGTCAACTAAAATGCATTCAGGGAGGCCTGAAGTGGAATTGGAACATGACAATGATTTTATCTGTTTCCAGAATTTAGTGGGATTGTTGAGAGTTTCCGAAATAGATTTTAAGTAATATTCTGACTTGGATATCCTCGTCTGGATTGTGCATTTATTTCTCAGAGCTCAAATGGCAGTCCAATCAGCAGGGGAGTTAGTCGATCTATCCCTGGCCCAGGAGGCGTTCCTTTCCCTGATCAAGTTAGATAGTTCCTCCGTGAACCAAGGGTTGTCCCTCCCAGAAATCCTGAATTTCTTTATAGGGGCATGCTTATTGCAAATCAACATTAAAGAGTTATGAAAATATTCCCATGCACACTCAACATCGTGGATTATGCTGACTTTGCCAATGTCACTATTGTACAGATCATGCAAAAATGCTTGTTCTTCAAATCGTTTAAAATACCTTTTAAAAACATAGGGAGGTTTGAACTTAGGTAATTTTGAGACTCTTTCACATGCAATGGCACAATGATCGGTGACATCATTACAGAATACTGCAGTCGAGGTATACTTATGGGGGGCGTTTGTGAGAATGAGTTCTAGTAATGTAGATTTGCTTAGATCTTTTGGGTTGGGCCTAGTAGGAGCATTAGAAAGTTGTGTGAGATTTAAGGAATCACACAATTCCTTAATGCAATCGGAGGCAGAGGAAAGCCAATCCCAATTTAGATCATCCATGAGAATGAATTCGGAGTCACTGAAACTATGTAAGGCATCAGGAAGAGAGGAGATGGCTTCTTTTGTGGCCGACGGTGGTCTGTAACAGCCAACAACAGTAAGGTGAGTATCCTTGGATATGTTTACATTAATAGCGAGCAGTTCAAACTGTCTGGCTTTGGTTATAGACTGGGATATGGAGCTACATAGTTTGGATTTAACATAAATCGCAATTCCACCACCTTTACCAGCTCGATCGGATCTATAAACATTGTAACCATCAATTGCAATCAAATTGTCAGGTATCGATTTTTTTAACCAAGTTTCTGATAAAACCATAATATCCATATCCGTTATGATAACCCAGTGTTTTATCATGTCTATCTTAGGGAGAAAACTTCTTACATTAAAATGCACAAGGCTAAGACCTGATCTACTTTTCAAGTCTGCCGGAGTGGGTATATATTACATAGGGCCAGGGTTTGGTTGTACATTCCCAGATAACAAGAGCAGCAGCAAGATAACGTTTTTAGTTTCCCAGTGCGTGTGTTGGTGTCATAATCAATGTCTCTGGTAATAGAGAGCGAGAAGTCCTTTTGCACAGTGAGAATGTCATTCAAGGCTTTCAGAGATTGAAGGTATAGTAGAGTGCTCACTTGCATTTGGGAGTTATAAAGCTTTTGCTGTTGTGTAGGGTGAATTTCATGATGATGGTTACATGATTCTATGGTCGGTGAGTTTGTAAGAGTTAGAGAGTGAGACGATGAATGTTTACTCAACCGATTCAGTCCAGAAGGTCCAAGGACGCACATATTAATTAGTAAATAAACCAACCAATATATGATGCCTGCGTAGGAAACCACAATACAGGAAATAACAGGTGCTCAGATGGCTTGGTTGTAGCGAGCAGTTGGCTTCAGGAGCGTGTAGTGTTGAGAAAGCGCACAGAGTAGCTATGCAGAATCCACCGTCCTCCAGTCGCTCACTCAACAGAATGTGGGCATCGATAAACCAACAGCAATCCAGCAGACAGGCTAGGTGATTGAATCAAGAGCATGGGCTGCAGCTAGTAGAGGAGGCCCGGACTGTAGCTGGTAGAGGAGGCCCGGGATGTAGCTGGTAGAGGAGGCCCAGGATGTAGCTTGAAGAGGAGGCCCAGGCTTTAGCTAGTAGAGGAGGCCCGGACTGTAGCTGGAAGAGGAGGCCCGGAATGTAGCTGGGAGAGGAGGCCCGGACTGTAGCTGGTAGAGGAGGTCCGGGCTGCAGCTAGTAAAGGAGGCCCAGGCTGCAGCTAGTAGAGGAGGCCCAGGCTAGTAGAGGAGGCCCAGGCTGCAGTTGGTAGAAGAGGCCCAGGCTGCAGCTAGTAGAGGAGGCCCAGGATGCAGCTAAACCAGCTGACACAGGTCTTCTACTACCCAGCAGCAGCAGCTTCAACTCACTTTTTGGATTGTTGTAAGAAGCCAAAAGAGAGTCCATTGTGCACCTCTTCAGTGGAGGTAAAAAGTCAGTTTCTCAGTAGGCAGAGAAAAGTATTTTATCATAGCCTTCATCATAGGAATGAGCCTATTCAGTCCAATGCAAGCTGTAGTCACTTGGTTTCAGCAGCCCAGCAGCAGTAAGATTATCTCCCTTTTGGGTTGTTGTAAAAAGCCAAAAGAGAGTCAGGTGTGCACCTCTTTATTTGGATGTAAAAATATCACCTTCCTTCGCTGGATAATCAGTATAAAACACTGATAAAATACAGAGCTCACATGCAGGCACACAAACAAAGGACTGGACTGGTGGCCATCTTGGATCAAGATTCTGAATGTATGATTTCTTTCTTTTATAGCATTTTTACATTCATCGTTCCACCATGGAACCATTTTCTTTTTCCCATTCACTGTGCTCTTAGGAATACATGTTGATACAGCACTAATAATCATGGAAGTCACTGCTACTGCACAGCTTTCTACATCACTCTCCATCGATATTCTTTTAGCAGACTAAATACAACGTTCTCTACATTTTTCCCACTCAGCTTTATGAAAACACCATCTTTCTAATGCATAACCTTCCTGTACAAACATATCAAAATTCATACAGCATAGTATCGGAAAGTGATCGCTCCCTATGTTAGTATCATTCTTTACATTCCATTCACATAAATTACTCAAATTTCCAGAGACTAGAGTAAGATCTAAACATGAAACGGAATTTCTTGTGACATCCACCCTGGTACCTCTTCCATCATTAAGACAAGCAAGTGATCTCTCCTCGATTAGTTCTTCAACTACTTCTCCATTTGCATCTGTATGATCACTGCCCCATAGAGTATTGTGAGCATTAAAGTCTCCACACCATATTTCTCTTCTATCAACACTTTCTGAAATCTCATGGAATATTTGCATTGACAACTTCTTGCAAGGATTGTAAAAATTTACTAATTTGATATCCCCTCTGGGACTAAATATTGTTATCATTATACATTCATACTCAATTGGGACATTTACTCTTTTATATGCTAAAGTATCCTTAATGAATGTTACACATCCTCCACCTTGTTTTCCAATTATGTCACATCTAACAGAGCTGTAACCTGGCATGATAAAGTCCAAGTGTGGTCTTAACCACGTTTCTTGAATACAAATAACATCCGGTATAACTTCTAGATCAGCTACAACCTTCTTGAACTCTTGTCCATTAGCAATTTAACTTCTGACATTCCATTGAAGGATATGAAATACCATGAAGAAGCTAATCACCTTGACACAGTCCATCAACATTAGAAGGATTCAACATCTCGTGAATCAGTTCAGCCGTTACTTCTTTAATCCCCAGTATCTCTATAGCTGCCTCTACAATTGTCTTGATTCTATCGCTTTTTTTCTTTTGTTGCATTTCCACATTCACAGTCTTACAGATGAAAGCAATAAAGTTGATTTTATCCACAATCAGTGTATCCTCATTAATCTCCTTTATATATGGATTTTTTGCTGTTTGCCTCTGACTTGTGGGAGCCGGAACCTGTATTACTCGTCTACTCCCAGACTCTCTTGCACTATTGTTCACGTGTTGTAACACTGGATCTAAATAGTTCATTTCCTTCACTTTTTTAACTGCATCAGCATACGATACCTGGTTTGTTACTTTATATTTCTGCACCTCTCTGGCTTGCCTTTGAACAGGGCATCCTCCAAAAGCAGCACTGTGTTCACCGCCACAGTTGCAGCATCTGATTTTTGCATCTTGACCACATTTTCCATATTCATGTTAACCTCCACATTTTGCACATCTTTGCTTTCCTTTACATTGTCCTGCAGTGTGACCCATTCTTTGACACTTGAAACATCGCAGTGGTGCTGGGATAAACTCTCATAACATCATAACTAGAGGTCGACCGATATGGGTTTTTTATGGCCGATGCCGATGCCGATTTTTTACAGAATCAGGACAGCCGATGGCCGATATATGATGCCGATTTTTTTTTTGCCGATATGTTTGGCTGGTTTTCTTTTTTTCCTCCATCTGATAAAATATAACAGCTTAATAATAACAAATAATACACAAAATGTCTTAACTTAAGTAAACATTTATTGAACAACACTTATGGTCTGTCTCTCCAATTTGCACTTTGTGTCTGCACTGCAGTGCATATTTTATTTTGTGCATGATGGTTAATAGTAGTAATAGTACAGGGCTCAAAACCTTTTAAGCACCTTTCCAAAACTGTCCTAAAGCATGTTTTTTATTTATGTTTGTTGACAGACACTGTTACAAGCTATATGGCCATAATCTAAGTGATCAAAACATAATAATAACTTTGTTCACTCGTATTACACAGCCTGCTGCTCACATCTGCTATGCTGCGGACTACAAACAGGCCAGTGACGTCATAGAGGCTATGAAGGACCCATAGACCGTAGACACGTTTAATGATGAAGTGAACTTTTTGCTAAATGTTTCGACAAATTGCACGTGTTCGGCCGATAAATCGGTCGACCTCTAATCATAACTCAAATATCCCATTCTTACTTTCTTGGGCATAACATCTTCAAACTCAAGGACTACATACAGGCTATCAGTTTTCACCCCCTTTCTTTTCGTTTGTAGTCTTGTAGCTTTCACCACCTTTCCTCCCTTCACTTCATCTATTATCTCATCCATCATTATTGCCAAAGGTACATCATAAATAACACTTCTAAGCTTTGCTGCATTCCCTGGGTTATGAGCACTGATCCTTTCTCCATTCCAAGTGCAGGACTTCAAAAAAGTGGACTCGAGTACTACAGCCCTGCACTGTGGTGCCCATCAGACTACCTTGCTGCTGTCCTTACTGGTGTTATAATCATACATCCTCTCACATTTTCTCTCTTGCCTTGTCTCCAGTACTCTTCACCTCATATCTCTCCTGCCGTTCCTTCTTCTTTCATTTAATTTTTTCCTGACTCAAATGGAGTCTTTGGTGTAGGATCACCTGTACATTTCAATATTAGATGAGAACTAATCCCAAACATATGTGCCCATCCTCTAGACAACCAAAAGTTAGAGCTTGATAGCCTTGACTAGATTTTGATCATTTTTACTGTGCTGTATGTTTGTCACTCATAACTATAACATCTGCTCAGCTGATCAGCTCTAACTGTTATGTGGCTTTAACTACCAGTGCAAGGTAAGACACTTAAACTGGCTGTACGTACATCTGACGGGCATAATAACACATGGTTTCATTCTACCATGGCCGATCACAAGTTGTATTTTTTGGTTTTCAAATGAAGTCCAGAAAAATGTACTCAAGGAGGATGTCGTCATGGTGTGTCGGAGGTGGGCAGAAGTGGGTGCCCACGCTTCTGCTTTGTTCACCCGTGTGCTTGATGTCCATTAGTGCAAAACAATAAAGTGTTTGAAGCTGACTTATGCTGTTTAGTATGGATGTGAGGCTTGGCTTAAGGTGTCTCTAAAATCTATCGAGACCATCGACATGGCCGGGGTAAAAGCTTTGCCTTGAGGTTGACTTGTTAATTATAGGCAGGGCTTCCATCAGTACAGGCTTTAAGTCCCTGACACACCAAGCCGACGGTCGGCCTTCATCGGCGCAAGTTCTTTGATGTTGGGTTGGTGTGTCTGGGCCTTAAGTAAGAGACAAATAGGCCAAAGTCCTCTGTAAGATGAAGCATCGGCTTGATATGCCAGAGATGCCTTTATTAGCAGAAAAATCAACCTTGTTACATTGCTTTTTTGCCCTGTAACATACACATACTCATGACAAAAACAATACAAAATGCTGCCAGCCTTTAGTCTGCACAGTCCAGGCAGGTAAAGTGCTGCAGTGCAAAAAACAAGTGCAAATTCTGTAAACAGGCTCAAAATAATGTTTCAAAAATTAGGACAGCTTTGTCATTATTTATAAATGGCATTAAATGTAAGAGCCCTGAGTCACATGGTCAAAAATAAACAACCCCAGAGAAGTGCCAGAAACGACAAGCATTGCTCCTTCTACTAAAGCACCAAGTACATTAACACAGATGCAAACGGCAAAACATTTTGTGCTTTCATAACCCAACTTCGCTACTTTGGCAGCCACCAAAAACTTAATATGCAGGAAAATTGACTAAACACATAACATGCACTAGATAACATGTTCACATGTTAGCATGACGACATACTGTACCTGGCATCTGCCTCGCTGTAATACTCTCTAGCAACAATGTCCTCAAACAGCTCTCCTCCAGTGACGCTGCAGAGAGACAAAACAGAGACATGGTTGTTTCTCTTTCCTTTTGGAGGAAGGATACTGATTCATGTTGACGTTAGCAGTGACACGTCTCCATATATCCAACATGTTCTGTTTTAATGTGTAACATGTGCTCTAACTGGTGCTAGAAGAGGCCACTTGACTGGTTGCTGATAATACAAGCCTCTACAAGACCTGCATGTCTGGTTTATTCCTACCTCAGATACAAAACGCATGCACTGTATCATCAAATGGTAATAAACCAGAAATTGACCTGAAACGTTTTTTAACCTGAAAAATTATATGCTAAATTCTACCCAACACAATATGATACTGTTAAATCACATTTCAATGGGTGAAACACAGATTATAAAGAGAAATGTGCAGCAAGGTGGCTGTGACAGTGAGAAACATTCTATTTTAAATAATTTACATGTTTCTGGTTAATACAAATTGGAATAGAGAGCTACAGGAATGAGTCCTAAAACCTGGAAATGAGTTAGCATTTTAGCACTTCCGGTTACCTCGTCTGGAAGTCAATGTGTTTTTTCAGTAGGGTTTTTAGTTAGATGCCTGAAATAAGGTCTGTGGTTAACACAAGTTTAAGAGATTTTAAAATTTTTGTTCTACGACATAAAATACATCAATAATTTAAAGCTGCAAGCAGCGATGAACTGGCCCTCACACCTCCCCGCGTGTCGGGGGTACTGGCGGGACGCCGACTGACGCGGCTAGGCACAATGAAACCGGAACTCTGACGAGCGCATGAGGCCTGCCACAAGACTCTATGACAAACGGTTCATGAGTTTTGAAAGGGGGCATGGCTAATGTGTAGGGGGCGGGGATAGCAATACCATTGAAACAGGAACTCTTTGCCTAGTGCAATGACACCTCCCACAAGGCTCTACGACAAACGGTTCATGAGTTTTGAAAGGGGGCGCGGCTAATGTGTAGGGGGCGGGGATAACAATACCAACTTAACAGGAATTCTCTGCTGAGTGATATGACACCTCCCACAAGAGTCTAGCACAAATGGTTCATGAGTTATGAAAGGGGGCGTGGCTAACGTCTTGGGGCGGGGCTATGAGAATATATTTGCATGTGAATGACATCAGGACTTGACCCCTATCATGGCTGAGAAATTTGGAGCAGATTTGACAGGGTATGCTGAAGTTACAGCAACTTCCTGTTTCATGGCGAATCACGCCAAATGGCCGCCATGCCACTGCAACGCTGTTCAATGAAAACTCAAAGTCTTCACAATAATGCATCACCAAGGTCTTTAAGGCCGTGTAAAGGAAATTCAGAGTTTTGTTTCTAAACACATTATAAATGTTGGAATATAATTACTGAAAACATGTGCAAAGGCTGTGAAAATTGTCGTACTGGATTGTGGAGTTAGACTGTAAAACTGTTTTTGGCCACCTCTGTGTTCAGGATTTTGTAGGCGGGGCTAAATACCGACTCGATGACGCGCCAAAGTCATCCTGAACGTAGCTCCACCCATCTTCACATGTTTCATCTGTCTGCCAAAATTTCATACATGTAGGTGAAACCGGATCGAGGGGCTCAATTTTTCCAACCTTCTAGGGGGCGCTGGCGAGCCATTTTGCAACACCCAAGCCCACAGCGTCTATTAAGTGTGCCAAGTTTAACAACTTTTTGAGCATGTTAAAGTGGCAGTAGGCAACAATTTTTGGCATAATTTGGCAAAAATTCCATAATAACCTTTCAGCATATTGTAATTCAAGTGGTCTGAGCGAAAACTAGACTTCTTCTCCTCATCATGGCTCTGTTTTCAGGCTTTAGAAAAATCTAGCCCGTGACGGCAGATTTTGACTAATCACAGGTCATTTCAGAGAGAGAGAGCATTCATATTGGCTGTGCTCTGGTCATGTGACTATATATATATGAGCCTATGTGACTATCATATTTGATCAGCGCTGCCTAGTTTGACCGTTTGGTCGGAGTTCGCGAGTGATTGACAGCCGGCTCTCATAGAAGGCAGCTGGGCAGCGGACCTTGTTTTCCTCCGGTAAGTGAAATCCTTCAGATGCTGTTAGGAGCACCGGAGGACACAGTATGACACAGAGGAACATGATTTTTTTCAGGTTCTCTGTTTCATGTACTACTGTCACGATATAGCGGCTGTTTTCTAAAAATAACTTTTTTAAATCATATTTGCGCCAATCGAGCATACTGCAACTTTAAGGCCCTCAAAAAGGCGATTCATTTGGGAGAAGAAAAAGAATAATAATTCCTACAGTTTCAATAGGGCCTTCCCTGGCCCGACGTTGTCGGTCCTTGGGCCCTAATAAACGCTACAGTTTCAATAGGGCCTTCGCTGGCACGACGTTGTCGATGCTCGGGCCCTAATAACGTACTTGTGAATTTTTAAGCTTTTATGTGTCTTAAAAAAGCGGTTGCTAACAAGTGGCTAAATGAGATTACTAAACGTCATCATGCCGACTCGTCCGCCTTTACAGCCTCGTTGTGTATACTCGCGCTCATGCGACCGCGGTGTAGTTCGTTTACAGACTAACGTTAGCTTTTTACTTCTGGCGATTGCATTCACACTTAGAAAATCATAAAAGTGGTGTTCATTTGTGAAAATTATCTTGCTGAACAAAACGTGTAAGTATCATAAATGTTTGTTTGTCACAGAATTTATTTTCTGCAATAATCCAAAACCCAATGGAAAAACCCCATTGGCTTTTTGTTGAAGGAACTTCCTGGTTGGCCTACAGAAATACGTCATCCCTACACCCCTCTATAGGGGAATATAAAACTTGATATTTAACACATGCTCTTGGTTTTCATGTGAAAGTCCTAACATTTCCATAACTGGATACAGTAAATGTTACACAAGTGGCAGAAATAGAGTACTATCACAGGAGAGAATGTGAAAAGACTTCAGGTTTTCCTCATATTTTTCCATGAAGCAACTCATAGTATGAAAAAGGAAGCTTGACTCCCATCATCTTTATGTGTGGGGTAAACATGGTCAACAGCAAAGAGTGAAATTTACATATGTAAAAACTGGTAACACATTACTGTTGTAAAGTTGCAGTTACAAACTCTCATTATTAAACACGTTTGTGTGATTACTATTAAAATAGGGCTTGATTTAAAGGGCCAGTGTGTAACATTTCAGGGATCTATTTGCAGAAATAGAAAATGATATTATGTTTTCATTAGTGTACCTGGAACTAAGTTTCGTTGTGTTTTTGTTAGCTCAGAATGAGCCGTTTATATCTACATAGGGAGCTGGTCCTCTTCACGGAGTCCGCCATGTTGCTCTGGCATGTTTCTACAGTAGCCCAGAACGGACAAGCCAAACACTGGCTCTAGAGAGAGCCTTTAGCGTTTTTATGTTACCTGAAGGCCACCTTAGTTCTCTGACATGCTTGTGAAATTGTGGTAACGTGAGCTGCAGAGTGCAAAACTGTGGTACCACCAGCTGCCGTCTGACTTCCGAGTTTTTCTGAGTAGGGATGTTAATAATTAACCGTTTAACCGTTAACCGACATTAAGCATTTTTAACGATTAATGCTATCGGTTAAACGGTTAAAAGAAATATTAATAATTAATTAAAAAGCTGAGCAAAACTCAGAGGAGCGGCTCATCACTTAAAGGAGAAAAGCTGGTTCACCTTAACAGCCCACCTTAAGAGAGTCTGAGCGGGTGTTGCAAGACACAGGAAGATGGCTCGGGACTTGAGCGGAGGAGTTGTAGCCCTGTAGCCTCGTAGCATTTATTAACCGAGAAATAAACTGTACACTCACTGCTACAGCTATGTTCACAGCTATAACGCCACCGACAACCCCTGATTCACCGCTGCCACACACACACGGTCTGTCGGACATTCGCTAAAGTTACGCCGCGCTGACAGAGCGTATGTGTGTGGCAGCGGCGAGAACGAAGCCTCCAGCAGCGCTACAGCTGCTAACATAGCACAAACACACACACTGTTTGTCGGAGACTCGCTCTCCTTACACCGGGCGACAGAGTATTGTTACGCCGGGCAGACACACAGCTGACAACCTGCTACACTAAACTAAATGTGTGGTGGAGACTTTTACTGGGAAAGTGGCTGCATGTCCTTGACACTACACGCAGCACCGTGGCTGCTACAGTAACTCTCCTGACGGTGAACTGGAGACAGTGAACGCAGCATCGTGGCTGTTACAGTAACGCTCCTGACGGTGAACTGAGGACTCAGTTTTTCTGTTGTGCTCATACACTGCAGCTGGCGCACCGCTGCATGCAAGGCACAAATCTTGTAGGTTAATAATCGGTTAACAAGGGTCGGTTATTGATTAAGAACATTTTTCAAAATTAGCATCCCTACCTCTGAGCGAGGCGAACAGTGTAACCACGGTTTTGCACTCGGCGGCTCAAGTTACCGCAGTCTTGGAAAGGGAGGAGTGAGTAGAGGGGTGTTCAGTTAGCTTCAGTCAGGTGCTAGATGCCACCAAATCCTACACAACGTCCCTTTAAGAGTAGACTGATCACAGTGGAAAAGCTAATATACTGTACTGCTGTGAATGGTGACAGTGGTGGAAAATAAAAAAAGTCATGCTTGGGAGGAGCAATACTCCGGTTGAACCTGTGACATGTGTGTGTGTGTGTGTGTGTGTGTGTGTTAATGTGATTTACTTACAGGTCAAAGACAAGGTAATGGAAGCCTTCCTCTGAGATGCTGTCATGGAGTCGTACTAGTGAGGGCGAAAGAAACAGAGAGAGAGACTTCAATTAGAAATCAGTTCATTGGGTAAGACGACTAGAACGACAAGAACCACACTTAACATAAGTCAGCGCAATGTTATTATAGTATGCTCATTTAAAATCCAAGGGCTTAACAATAAGGACTGCGCGCTTGCCCGGGTCAAGTTAAATGCCACTTTGGGCTAGTGAATCTAGCAACTCAAAATGGATGAAACACATTGTTTTTTCCGGAGCTGATGATGGAAGTAGCTAAGGAGTGGGCCATCTCACTTCCTTCTCGTCTCTGTTGAGAGTTGCACAAGTGCAGTACCGATCAGGCACTCACAAGAAAATGGCGACGGGTAAAGACAAAGTTTATGAGTGCATTTCACTTATCCTGGAAACAGAGGCCTGTACTACGAAGCAGGATTTGCGGTTAGCGAGGTAACTTCAGGGTTAACTCTGAGTTTTCCGTCCTACGAAGGTGGTTCACTTCTTACCGGGGTAGATCGCCATGGTAACTTATGCTGAACACCTAACCTGCTCCGGAGCAGGTTATGTTCCAGATAAGAGATCAACTCTTATAAATCACCACCTACTGACCAATCAGAGCTTGGTGCGGGGATCGTATTATAATATTACACAAATACGAAGAAGTTACAGTCATAATCCAGACTAAAAACAGCACGGTTTAAATTGACAAATGCAGGAAGGACAGATGGATTTATGCTGTGGGTGTTTACCGCTTTGAATTATGTTTTATAATTATATTTATTTTTTTACTTGCTCTTGAGTCCATTTCACACTGCCGGAGACGGGGACGCCGCTGAAAGAAGGTTGAAATACTCATACACGCCTCATGGTTGTTAAAGTGCATAATGACGTATAATCTATTATTTCATAACACGTCTAAAAGCTATTTTTATCTAGATAACTATTATCTGACCTTTGAGTATTCCGTTAAATTAATAAGTCTATTAATTTACGCATTCACACATCGGGAGTTTTTTCTTTTGCCAGCTGTCCTTCCTGCATTTGGCAGCTTCAAATGTGATGAAGCTTATGCGAAAGTTCAGACAGGAAGACCCTCTTTACACTCTTTCATTCACAACCTTTCTGTCTCTGTTATCTCTACTGGCTCCTACTCTATCAGCTAACTGTGGGTTGTTCATTCTTAATAACCAAACAGATTCTGCCACTCTCTCTCTGAGCCAATCATATCGTCGCAATCAATTTTAAAACTGTTCTGCTCTGCTGCGTCAGTTCTCATTCAGAACGGCTCGATGCAAACGGCAAACTTTCACATCACCTTTTTATCCAGTCTGGTGTTAGTGACAAGCTACGTCTGATCCACAGTAGAGGAGTTTCTTCTCCCTCTTGTTTCACTGCTCAGGCAGCCTCATCTGCTACTCCAGGCTACAAACGATCGCACTCGCAGTCTCCGGCTAATTCCAGCAAACATTACGCTCGCTTCAGCCTCATATGCCCAGGCTCACGCCTCATCAGCGTCTTCATCAGCGTCTGGCTTCCTCCTCTCAGCCGCCTCGTCGCTACATTCATTCCACCTCAAGCCGCTCTTCATCTAAAGGTAAAGCTTCACAGAATTCACAAGCTTCATTTTACCTGGCACGAGGCGACAAAATATCGCCTTTGAGGAAACGCTGTCCTACGTCTTGGAAGCTCCGATATCAATGTGTCACGATCAAACCGCTCCGTATCAGACAAGAGATAAAACATTTCCGGATTCCTCACGGAAGAACCGGCGTGATTCAAAGTCATCTGATAAATGAATCCCATAAAAGTTCAGCGGTTACATCCAAACAGGGTTCTCACTCGGATCCAATACTTGTATAACATAAGCTGCTTTTAACTAGTTATCGAGGCGATTGTCCACTGTAATGGTACGTGTCCACAGGCTCCGTCGTTTCGACGCTTGCCATTCATTGTCTATGTGAACGGCCACGCAATGCATTCTGGTAGCGTCGCGTCGAGATTCGAGAGGCGGCGCGTCGCGTCGGACGCCTGCGATTTGCATGAAGTAGAGGGCTAGTCTACTTTATGCAAATCGCAGGCGTCCGACGCGACCCGCCGCCTCTCGAAACTCCCGAAAATCTTTTAAAATAAACGTTGTCGATCCAAAATAAAGACAGATTTAGCAACTGCGTGGCTTATTTCTCGCCTCAAATGTTTTCAGAAACACATTTCGGTGAACTACTTTCGTGAAATAAGAGAAGAAAGCTTCCAAACGAGCCTCCATACTGGTTCCGGTTTGAAAGCTGGGAGCAGCAGAGCAGCCTACGGAGGGAAAGCGTTCGTCCAATCAGGTGCCGCCGGAAGAATTTGAAAAAAAGCCGGGAAAACGTCACCGCCTGATTGGTCAATCATCTATCGTGTCACCGCCTAGTAGCACGCCCACCAAGCGTCCAATCTTGGGAAGCGTCGCGTCGCCTCGCGTTAAAAAACGCCCCTGTGGACACGTACCATCAACATGTTTCATTCTCTCGGCGCATCAATACTACAGGGACCTATTACCGTAAATGCGGTAATAGCGGGAGCCTCTAATTCCATAGTGCACAGGGTAACAGACTTTGGACCAAAGCAGCCTTCTGTTCTTAAGTGACATATAGCAAACTCTCGGGTTGCATGGGTATTCTCGGACAACATAGGCCGTCTTAACCCTACAAATATCACTCTGCAGAATTCATAAGCATCGTAATTTATGTGGAACTTGAACTACGTGTATTGTGGTAATAAGCACTGCAAGTTCTCATACGGTATCTCATTGCTGTTTTCATCTCGTGGCACTCGTACGTTCCTTCAAGTCCAGTGTATAGGACTTAAAGTGGCAGTGGGCAAGAATTTTTTTGGCATAATTTGGCAGGGGTTCCATGATGGCCTTTCAGCATATTGTAATTCAGGTGGTCTGAGAGAGAACTGGACTTCTGCTCCTCCTCATGGCTCTGTTTTAAGGCTTTGGAAGGATCTAGCCCGTGACGGCAGATTTCGACTAGTCACAGGTCGTTTCAGAGAGAGAGAGCGTTCCTATTGGCTGTGCTCCGGTCATGTGACCAGAACTTGGCGTCCTTCAACAGATTTTACAATGGCGGCTGCGTCACAAACTTTATCAATTTGCAGCTATACAATTCACTACGGGATGATTCTGAAAACATTTGAGGTGAGAAATAGGCATTACAGTAACAGAATATTGATTCATATTTGATCAGAGCTGCCTGGTTTGACTGTTTGGTCGGAGATCGCGGGTGATTGACAGCCGGCTCTCATAGACTGCAGCTGGACAGCGGACCTTGTTTTCCTCCAGTGAGTGAAATCCTTCAGATGCCGTTAGGAGCACCGGAGGACACAGTAGGACACAGAGGAACATGATTTTTTTCAGGTTACCTGTTTCATGTACTACTGTCACGATATAGCAGCCGTTTTCTAGGAATGACTTTTTGGAATCATATTTGCGCCAATCTCGCATACTGCAGCTTTAAAGTGGCAGTAGTGATGGCGAGTTGAAGCTTCATGAAGCATTGAAGCTTTCCAGCAAATTGGTTCGGAAAAGGGTTCATTTCTCGAGGCTTCATGTGCACACGCAACCACGTGGTGGCCAAAGGTTTTGTGAGTAATGCATCTTATGTGTGCCAAGATCTGTACCACTTCCTGAACCAGTCAGGCGGCATGGCCGGGCAGCGAGGCTTCGGACGTCATCAATGACGTCATTTGTCTAAAACGATACAAGCTCGATACGAACATCACGGAAAACTTCCTGGATTACTCGACACACGCTCCGAAGCCTCGGCACAGCACGTAACATCACTAGTAGGCAGTATATTTGGCATCATGGGGAAAGAATTCCATAATAACCTTTCAGCATATTGTAATTCAGCATCTGCGATATAACTAGATTTCTATACCTCCTTATGGCTCTAAATGCCACATGATGTACATTCACCACATGCAGAGTTATGTAACTCGTGCAGTGCAGCTTATCAAGCAGTAGTCACCAATAATATAAGCCGCTGAATGATAGGTTTGAACGTTAAGTGTATTAAATAATAAACAATAATTATTATAAATAAATAAACATGGTAACATCGACTTGATTCACATAGGACTCAAGACCCGAGATCTGGGTGAAACTCTTGCGTTAGGCTATATTCACTACTATTTCCTCTCCTTTCACTATGTTGCCTGATCGGCAGAAGCCTTAAAGCTTCAATAGGCAAAAATCGGCATTGGGCAAAATTCCATAATAACTTTTAGCATATCGTAATTCAAGTGTCTAAGAGATAATTAGATTTCTGATTTCCTCAAGGCTCATTCAGGCTTTAAAAAATATAAAATAATTATAATATTCTAGCTCAGGATGGGAGACTTGGACCAGTCACAAGTCAAATCATAGAGAAAGCGTTCTTATGGGCATGCTCCGGCTGGTGAACCGCGCTTGGTATTTCCTCAAACTTCATCTCAACTCGGCTGCTAGGTCACAACTCTCAATGACAGCTACACAGCACACACAAAATGTTCTGAAAACATTTGAGGAGAGAAATAGGCATTACAGTAACAGAATATGATTCATATTGATCAGCACTGCCTAGTTTGAAAGTCGTCAGAGTTTGCAAGTGATTGTCTTGTGGCTCTCATAGACAGCAGCTGGAGGCAGATTCCAACCTATGCTTGAAATAAATAATATAAATAAAATTCTAACATCATAGTAAAGGAAGCCTCTCATAAAAACACTAAAGCCTAACAGTCTAAATATAATGCGCTGGCTGTGACAAGCGTCGGTACTTGACGCCCCGGAATGAGAACGGGGTGACATAATATGACCAAAATCTACGAGCATAAAAGAAGGTCTGTCTGAATATCTGGATGTGGAAACAACGTTTCCTTATGGCGTCACCTCATACCACGGTGCAGTACGGTGTTCAACTGGGACCATAGTGGCCAACGATACCAATATGCTCGATACACGGTCCACACAAACAGCGTTTAGTCATGGCTGACCTCATCACAACACCACACACAACTGTGCAGTGGCATAACGGCATACATTCTTCTTCCCGAGCAAGCAATTCCTCTGACTCAAGTTCCCACGGACACGTCATCCGTGGGTTGTTTTTGGGGGAATATATAACAGCATGGTTCTCAGCACTAGCCCCCTCTTACTCAGCATTCATATTGGCTCGGGAGCTCCTGTCTGGGCCTTCATCGGAACACTATCACTTAGATCATGTGACCATCAATCGTGGCATCCCGATAGTACACTCGTCATATTGAATGAAGCATCACGCGGTCATCTGCACACAAAGTCATCATGACCTGTCACAGTAACGACAGCAAATGCTAGCCTCTCTAATGTGCGTTCTCAGATCCTCTATACTCATGCATATAACTGGTGGTGGTGTTCAGTGTAGCGGCTGCAGTGCTGCTAATCGTCCCTCTATTTTATCTGTTTCCGGTCACAGTTTACCTCTTAAATCATCAGGTCATCTGTTCAGATTAATTAATTCAGATCATTACAAGCAATTCATAGCTTTTGACTACTTGCTCAATGATGCGTTCTTTTGATTACTACATATTAATTGTTTTATTTTGCAAATGTCTTTATTCATCATGCTTTGGTAAGTGGTTTATATCATCATTTCTAATAAATGCTTTCATTTATTATCATCTGTATTTTCTACCTTTTATATTCCTACACTCTTCTTATCTCATATTCAACAAATTTCTACTATTCCGAGGTTAGGTGATTACTCCTATTCACTCTTATGCTGGTTTCTCATGACCTCTCTAAGCTGTGGTCAATCGTGCCTTCTCTATTGCACTCAATTGCTCTATTAAATAAATAATTAAAAATAATAAATAAAATAAATAAATAATCCATACATACATTGGTCCGCTTTGACCCTCACATCACCCTGGTCCGCTGTGGCCTTCGACTTACATTGGTCCGCTGTGGCCTTCGAATTACATTGGTCCGCTGTGGCCCTCGACTTAACCCGGTACGCTGTGGCCCTCAAATTACATTGGTCGGCTGTGGCCCTCGACTTAACCTGGTCCGCGTGGCCCTCAAATTACATTGGTCCGCTGTGGCCTTCGACTTATCCTGGTCTGCTGTGGCCCTCAAATTACATTGGTCCGCTGTGACCCTCGTCTTAACAGGTCCATGTGGCCTTCGAATTACATTGGTCGCTGTGACCCTCGAATTACCCGTATCATGAGACAGATTCTCTGGTCTATCGTGAGCTCTGTATCGCTCTGGTCTATCGTGAGCTCTGTATCGCTCTGGTCTATCGTGAGCTCTATAACGCTGTGGTCTATCGTGACCTCTATAACGCTGGTCTACTGTGACCTCTCCATTTCTCTGGTCTCGTGACCTCCCTCATTGCCCTTGTCTATTTGAACTCACTCTTTGCTTGGTCTATCTCGACCATGGGGTCATGACATTTGCACTATTCTTCTCATCATGCATCATGTAATAAATTATTGTTCAATCGATACTGCGTCTCTCCTGATTGAAATGAAGCTTATGCGAAAGTTCAGACAGGACACCTAACCTGCTCCGGAGCAGGTTATGTTCCAGATAAGAGATCAACTCTTATAAAAGCACCACCTACTGACCAATCAGAGCTTGGTGCAGGGATCGTATTATAATATTACACAAATACGAAGAAGTTACAGTCATAATCCAGACTAAAAACAACACGGTTTAAATTGACAAATGCAGGAAGGACAGATGGATTTATTCTGTGGGTGTTTACCGCTTTGAATTATGTTTTATAATTATATTTATTTTTTTACTTGCTCTTGAGTCCATTTCACACTGCCGGAGACGGGGACGCCGCTGAAAGAAGGTTGAAATACTCATACACGCCTCATGGTTGTTAAAGTGCATAATGACGTATAATCTATTCTTTCATAACACGTCTAAAAGCTATTTTTATCTAGACGACTATTATCTGACCTTTGAGTATTCAGTTAAATTAATAAGTCTGTTAATTTACGCATTCACACATCGGGAGTTTTTTCTTTTGCCAGCTGTCCTTCCTGCATTTGGCAGCTTCAACTGTGATGAAGCTTATGCGAAAGTTCAGACAGGAAGACCCTCTTTACACTCTTTCATTCACAACCTTTCTGTCTCTGTTATATCTACTGGCTCCTAATCTATCAGCTGACTGTGGGTGGTTCATTCTTAACAACCAAACAGATTCTGCCACTCTCTCTCTGAGCCAATCATATCGTCGCAATCAATTTTAAAACTGTTCTGCTCTGCTGCGTCAGTTCTCATTCAGAACGGCTCGATGCAACCCGCCTCCACCCCATCACCTCCAGTCTTCACCATATTCAGTGCCCAGGCCTGCTCCACATCCCTTCATTGGATCTTCAGTACTCCCTTCACCACCACCACCAGTGTCTAGACTCCAAAGGGGGAATATACCTAATCTCATCACGGCATCAATACCCCCTTTTATATACTACATCACGATGGAGTCTAATCGCCAAAGACTTTGCACTATTCTTCTCATCATGCATCATGTAATAAATTATTGTTCAATCGATACTGGGTCTCCCCTGATTGAATTACTTATGGCCTGGATTATGTGTTTAACGTCTTCATATTTGTCTAATATAGTTCGCTCTTCCTTTGTAAAATGTGCTGGGGTCTCATTTATAAAACAGTGCGTAGGATCCATACTAAAAATGTACGTGCGCACAAAAGCCGAAAATGGCGTGCGCCAAAAAAAAAATCAGACTTATAAAACTGTGCGTACGCACACCTGCAGGAAATGTTCCCACAGTCCACCTGGGAATGTGCGCACATGGATCAGCCTGCTATCCCGCCCTCGACACGCCCACATTCAGCCATAAATGGTCAATGCAAAGCACCTCATGAATGTTTCTCCATGTAAATGAGCCTGTTGATCAGTGGATCTTTACGGTGAATCACGGCGACTACCGAGAGTAAGACCAAGAAAAGGAGTTTTTCCGATACAGAGATCAAGGTTCTTGTGGGTGAGGAGGTCCGTGAACACTCGTTCCCTCCTCATTCTACCATTCACGTAGTCCTCACAGTGACAGTGCATCCACCATGCAGCATGTTACAAGTCTCACGGCAGTGTTTATATGTTTACAGCAATCAGACTGATCGATTCACAACTTGTCAAAATAATCGCGACAATCAGTAATATCCCCCCCACCCTGGATATCATTTAAAAAGGAAGTTTGATAGGTGAACACAATGTATTTATTTAAGTTTTTATGGCGAACTTGGCCTGTATTATGATTAGTACTGATAATGATATGACGATATGGAGAGTAACGATTGTGCGAGAGCTGTCACTGGCTTTATTTCCGCACTTTGCTAATTTACTCAATCAAGATTCAAGATTCAAGATTCCTTTATTGTCACTATACAAAGTACAGCGAAATTTGAAGCAGTCCTGATGGTGCAATCACGCATAACATACAGTATAAAAGAAGTTTAACCTAAACTACTATAAAATAAGTAAATATAAAATAAGTATATATATATATATATATATATATAAAAGAAAAGTAAATATATATATATATATATGTATATATATATATCTAGAAAGGTTGGCCTATGATACAATATATACAATACAATACAGTATGGTCGAGGCAGTAGTTATTGCACAGTAATAATAGTAAATATATTTCACATTAATCAGTAGTGCAGTAGATAATCACAAGAGATGATATATCTGAAAAAATAAGGTGCGGTAGGATGTAAATAAGGTGCGGTAGGATGTAAGTGTAAATAAAGTGCGGTAGGATGTAAATGTAAATAAAGTGCGGTAGGATTTAAAAATGTAAGAGTCCTGATAAGTGTCTGACAGTGTTTTGATCTGGTCCTTTCTGTTCAGTTTTTGTGTGAGTGACTGGCAGTGTTCAGCTCACGTATGACGCTGGGGTAGAAGCTGTCACTGAGTCTGTTAGTCCGTGATGTGATGGACCTGAACCGTCTACCAGAGGGCAGCAGTTCGAACAGCTGATGTCCAGGGTGGGAAGGGTCCTTCAGGATGTTGGCTGCTCTGCTGAGGCAGCGGGTGGTGTAAAGCTCCTCTAGAGAGGGCAGTTGGCAGCCAATGATTTTTTGTGCGGAGTTGATGACCCTCTGAAGGGCTTTTTTGTGTGCTGCTGAGCTGCTGGTGTACCACATGGAGATGCAGTACGTCAGCACACTCTGGATGGCGTCCTCAGTAGACCTATTTGATCTGTAGGTGAATTGATGTGGGTCGAAGGTGGCTGGGAGGCTGGCTTTGATGTGCTGCTGGACCAGCTTCTCGAGGCACTTCATGATGACTGGGGTTAGTGCGACTGGACGGTAGTCGTTGAGGCCGCTGACGACAGGTTTCTTTGGCAGTGGGATTATTGTTGTTGATTTCAGGCAGGATGGGATGATGGCTTTGGACAGGGAAAGGTTAAAGATCTTTGTGAAGACCCCTGAGAGCTGGTCTGCACATTCTCTCAGCACCCTTCCTGTTACTCCATCCGGGCCTGCAGCCTGTTGACAGCCCTGAGCACACGCCTCACCTCGTGCTCCTGTACCATGAGTGTGTGGCTGTTGGAGATGGTTGTGGATGGTGTGACTGTCTCTGCAGACTCTGCTGCTCTCACCTCGAAGCGGGCAAAGAAGCAATTAAGTTCCTCTGCCAGTGAGGCATTTGCATCAGCGGTCTTGTGGTTGCTGGGTTTGTAATTAGTGAGGTGCTGGATACCCTGCCCTATTCGCCGCGGGTCGTTGTGGGTGAAGTGGTCCTCAATCTCCTTTTTGTAATTTTCTTTTGCACCTTTGATGGCTCTCTTAAGGTTGGATCTAGCCACGCTGTAGAGGGCTTTGTCCTTGGACCTAAAGGCAGCATTACGAGCCTTTAAGAGAGTTCTGACCTCCTTTGTCATCCAGGGCTTCTGGTTGCTGTGCACCCGGATGCGTTTGTCGACAGTGACATTGTCAACACAGTTTGTGATGTAGCAGAGTACTGTTGATGTGTACTCCTCCAAATCCTGGTCCTCAAAAATGTCCCAATTAGTCCGTTCAAAACAGTCCTGAAGCTGCGAGGAGGCTCCTTCAGGCCATGTTTTAACAGTTTTAATGGTGGGGGGGGCTTTCCTTCTTTGGGGGGTGTATGCTGGGGTTAGGAGTATGGATATGTGGTCTGACTGTCCCAAGTGAGGTAGTGATGTTGTCCTGTAGCCATTCTTGATGTTTGAATAGGCCTTGTCCAAAGTATTTTTCCCCCTGGTTGCACATTTAATGTGTTGATGGAATTTCGGGAGAACTGCTTTCAAGTCTGCATGGTTGAAATCACCAGCTATGATGTGGACAGCCTCCGGATAGGTGTTCTGTTGAGAGTTTATGGTGTGTAGTAGGTAGCCTTGAGCTATGCTAGCGTTAGCGTCCGGTGGGATGTAAACAGCTGTAACAATGACGGCGGTAAACTCCCGAGGTAGGTAAAAGGGCCTGCATTTGACCATCAAGTACTCCAGATCGGGAGAACAATGGCTGCCTACGACGTTGGTGTTGTAACACCAGTCGTTGTGTACATAGATGCAAACCCCACCACCTTTGGTCTTACCGGAGTTTTTGTTTCTATCCCAGCGGAACGCTGTGCGGCCTGCTAGCTCCATGGCGGCGTCGGGTATGAGCGAGTTTAGCCACGTCTCTGTTATTAGTAAAATGCAGCAGTCTTTTATGAGGTTGTTCGTTGAAATCTGTAGCTGTAATTCGTCGATTTTGTTGGCGATGGATCTGGCGTTGGTGAGAAATACGCTGGGGAGAGGTGGTTTATGTGGTTGTTTCTTTAGCCTAGCGATTAGGCCCGACCGGCATCCGCGCTTCTGCTTCCTGTCTCTCCTCCGCCTTTGTCGCTTGCCAACGCCGAAAACAATCCACGGAGAGCCCGGTGGTCTGGCGATCTCCTCCGGTATGTTGTTTGACTGCAGAAATTCCGTTGTAATGGCTTGATTGGTTGCTTGTCCAATATTTAAAATGTCTAGTCGACTGTAGCTGAAGTTTGCCCGACAAAACGTAACATTAACGAACAAACAAACACATAAAAATACACTTAAGGAGCACCGAACTGGAGAGCTTAGAGCCGCTGCGTCTGTGCGCGCCGCCATCTTCCTTCCTTCCAATCCATACTGTATGTGCAGGTAGTGAAGATGTGCTGGATGGAGGTGACTGGAGGAAACTGAGTGTGTGTGGCGCACCGCGGTGGCGCACTGGAGACAGTCTGATAGTTACATCGGACAGCTTTGCTATCCTTTTGTCAATATATACTGTATCTGTCCCTATCTAATAAACCATAAATAAATGAATAAGTGGAATTTGCTTTGAGATTTGAGTTGGCTGATATATTTAACATTTGTAAGGTGCTTATGGGTTAAGTATGGCTCACTAGGACACTGCTGGTTTAAATATCTATGATAAAGTGGATCTATAAGTAACGTGTGATATGAAGTGACGTTAAATGTTTAATTTCTACTATCTGGTTTCAATTCACCGCCTCACCATCTGCGTGACCAGTTTCCCCTACCTCGGTGCCTCCATAATGTGCGCACGCATGGGTCAAAGTTTCCGTACAGGTGCGCACATTCTCCCGTCAAGTTTGTTTTTATAGATCACAACTGTTGCGTGGGAAGTGGCGTGCGCACATTTCAGGCCCCGTTTTGTGCGTACGCAACGGTTATAAATGAGACCCCTGCTCTGCTTGTCTGTCTGCAAGTCTGTGGACTTGTCCATGTCTGTGATTGGTTATACGCTACAAACACCGCCCCGTTCATGTGAACGCGCTCGTAGCCAGATTGAGAAACCCTGGGTTGATTTACCGAGTTGATAACCACCGTCGTAGGACCGCTTAGCGGGATCTCGGTTGTTAGGGTTAGTTAAGCCAGATAACGAGAAGATACTCTGGGTATGTTGAACTCGCTTCGTAGTACAGGCCTCAGGAGTTTAGTTGGGTGGCGTTAGAGGATGTGGGCGAAACTCCAGATTAATTCACTTAAAGCAGCAGTAGGCAGAATGTTTTTGGCATTATTGGGCAAAAATTCCATAATAACCTTTCAGCATATTGTGATTCAAGTGTTCTGAGATATAACTAAACTTCTGCATCTCCTCATGGCTCTGTTTTCAGGTTTTAAAGGTCTCATATTATGCTTATTTCAAGGTTCATAGATATATTTTAATTTTCTACTAGAACATGTTTACATGCTGTAATGTACAAAAAACCCTTTATTCTTCTCATACTGTCAGCCTGCATAAAGCCTCTTCCACCCTCTGTCTGAAAAACTCTGGTTCAGCGCCTGTCTCCTCCCAGTCTGCTCTGATTGATCAACGTTTCCGGGTCTGTGCTGTCAATCAAACACCCTCAAATCAGCGTCACTGCCTGCCCCGCCCTGCAGCCGGAGAGTGCAGAGAGCAGGACACGAGACAGTGTGAGCCAGCTACATGGAGTCAGCATTTCTACCGTGAATAATAAACTAATTAAAAGTTTATAAACCAGAAACTTCACACAGCGCACATTCCCGGAGGAATCTGATCCGAGAAATTAACAACATCTGCAGTCAAGATTCCAGGTTTTCCTGACGGTTTTGCTCCAGTAAGTATGCTTATTTTAACCAGCTGTCACATTAGCTCAGTATTTACGTTATGCATAAACTCTGTAAACCGTAAACATACACTCTGTTTTACGTTTGTCTTTACAGGTCCATTTGTGAGAAATGACCGACAGATTCATTCTCAGAGAAGAAGAAAGCATTTGTTGAGAGGTGATACGTTCTATTTACATGGGAGATACAGAGGTAACATGTTAGCATGTAGCTACATCTAGTGTAAACACAGCGACCATCAGTGTGGAAAATAGAAGATGTGAAACAGTAGTCAGCTAATTATTTCTGGTAAAAGACACCTGATAAACGTACGAAAGTAAGCAGAGTAATGGTATATTATTTACTGTAGGAGCTGTCTCTGTGTTATCATGACTACAGACCAGTTAACGTTACACTTACCGTAGTTTACCATGCTGGAATAGACTAGTAACTACAGTAACGTTAGCTATACTGTGTCCATGTTTCAGAGTAACTTAGATTTTTTCACATTAAACAGTTTTACTTGTCAGACGGTTATTGCCATATTTATGCTGTGAAATGTTTGTCAAAGCTGCAGATTATCTGTTCACGTTCAAAATACTGTGTATAATTAATATTGTCATCTGTCTACTCAAATAAAATTTGACTGTGAAACAGAAATGTGTTGTGTTGCTTACAGTCACTATTTATGCATGCATGACATAAAATTTATTTTTCATATCATCTGTTTAAACAGTGTAATTACATAAAGCCTTTGTGAAATAACATGTTATATTTATCTAATACCACAAGATCATTAATTGTAAATTTAAAAATGACAAAAAACCTCCTTAAAAATACAGCTCTTTATTCACAATAATAACACTGAATTATAAATTGGGTACACATAATTCCAAAAGTAGCAAAGTCATGATTTGTACGTAAATTGTCCAGATCATGTCCTCCTTCAGTGTAAAGGGTTTCTTGTAGAGTGAAGTTGTGTCAGCTGGTAATAGAGTTCTCAGGTCACAGTGGTCATCCTGGTGCATGTCCATGTGGATACAGAGACTGTCCTGGTGCTGCTTCTATTCTGATGGTTTCTCAGGCAGTGAGGAGAGTCTTGTGGGTTCAGAAAAACCTCATCAAACAGGAGATTCAGGACAGAACATCAGGTCACTCAGATGACCTGTAAAACATGACAGATTCAGTGTTAAGACTATACTGTCATGTAATAATATCAAGGTGTATGACAGTAAGTATGACAGGAGGAAGGAGGAGTTTACTAAAACATCATCATCTTATATGTGTAGTTATGGCAACAGCTACAAACAGTATAACATGATAAATCATTTTTATCAAGTATGGAGGAAGAAAAGGATTACACAGAAGATTTGACTTGGAGTGTAATTTGTGTTGTCTGTATCAAAAGCTAGACCTAGAAGCTTAGACTTTAGTAAACTTTTACGTATTATTTAGCCCAAGACAACAAAGAAGCTGCCAGTATTCACGTTGTAATGTCGTTTAATCGCTCTACGAGGTCGGGAAGTAACGTTACAGAGAAGACGTTGATTTCTGCTCTGAGCTCAGGGCATCTCTCTCTCTCTCCCTGCTCGCTCGTCCTCTATAACTCCGGTAATCCTACACAAATTCGTACAGTTTGACTGTTTGTTTTTCACATGAGCTCCTTCAGGACAGTCTGTCGAGTAAATCTACACACACTCAACATAGCTTTAACGCATACAGACACACCAGAGCAGAAGGTTTGCATGTAAACAAAGCCTGTTGACCCACTATGAAAGCTAGCGGCGTTAGCCGCGCAACATGCTAACGTTAACAGGCAAACAGTCTGCTAAATAAACAGAAACTAAAACAACATAAACATGACAAACTTACAGCTTCGAGGCTTGAAGGTTGGTCCAAGACAGCCGGTACGGTTCCATCCTGAGCTTCAGTTTGAAGTGAATCCTGTGTAGCCTACTGACCCGTGTGTTTTACTGTTGCTGTGAGGACATTTTAGTCAAAAATCACCTAAAACAGCTAAAAAATAAAATGAATCCACTGGGTCTTCACGTCCTCAGATGATGGGAGTACATGAAGACTTTTCTGCTGGTTCTTGCAGACTAACAGAAGTAGTAGCATGCTTTGCTAGTCCTGTTAGCAGGTCCGTGATTATAGCGAGGAAAACAATGGCGGACGGAGCGAAATTCAGCGAGCAGCTCTGTGGGCGGGGTCACCTAGCTGGAGGTTGTTCTACCTCGTTCTACCGTAACCCTTATATGGCATGACAAGAATCACCGACGTCACTGATTCCGGGAAGTACGACTCAGCGCCCCTTCTGACACATTTTCCGAGAGATGGAGCAGGAGAAAAAGAGAGAGGATGGTCTTTTATGATACTTCGGTGGTCTGTAGACACACTGGGGACAGATATTGATGTTTAAAAGACATGGAAAAGACATGGAAAAGTGCATTTTGCTTAATAGGTGACCTTTAAGCAATGTACCAAAGAGTACGTCCAAGTGAAATCAGAGCTATCAGAATACGATGGCCTTGTCCTCAGGGGAAGCAGGATCGTCGGCCCGAGGTCAATGAGAGGTGAGATCCTTCAGAAAATTCATGACGGGCACCAGGGCCTAGTTAAATGTAGGGAGAGACCGTGTTCATCTGTGTGGTGGCCTGGACTCTCCCCGGACATAAACCAGCTCGTAATATCATGCCAGGTGTGCCGTGAGCTGAAAAGAACACAGCAAAAGGAACCTCTCATCTCTACACCGCTTCCGGAGTGACCCTGGAAGAGAATAGCAATGGACCTCTGTGAGTACAAACACCACAACTACCTGGTAGTCTCAGACTACTACTCCAGGTTTATAGAAATACTGCACCTACCCTCGACGACGAGTGCACAAGTGATACAAAGGCTGAAAACAGTCTTCGCCAGGTTTGGCATTCCAGATGAGGTGGTGAGCGATAATGGGCCTCAGTTTGCAAGTGCGGTGTTCCAACAGTTTGCGAGGCAGCTGGACTTCAAGTACTGCACTTCCAGCCCTCACCACCCACAGGACAATGGGCATGCAGAGAGAACCGTACAGACGGCAAAGAAAATTCTCAAGCGAGAGGATCCTGTGATGGCTCTAATGAGCTATAGGTCCACTCCCTGCTCCACCACAGGCTTCAGCCCAGCCGAGCTGTTGATGGGGAGAAAAATTAGAACAACACTCCCCACTTTGGAGAAAAATCTCCTCCCAAAATGGCACAGCAGAGCAGCTGTGAAAGTAAAGGATGGGAAGGAAAAGGCTAAACAGGCTCAGTACTTCAACCGCCGTCATGGAGCCAGGCCCTTACCTGCCCTGCGACCAGGAGATGTTGTATTCTCCAAGTTGGACCATGAAAAGTCGTGGTCTCTGCCAGCGGTGATCTCAAGTGAGAGCACCACCCCGAGATCTTTCGTCATCAGGACGCAGCAAGGAGCAGAGCTGCGGTGGATTCGCCGTCACCTCCGACCAGGGCCGGTTCCCAAGCCCGTCCCAGTAGCGTCCCGTGAGAGCACAGGGACAGGCGCCCACTCTGACACAGCCACCATGTTTGAGACTGTTCATGCCAGTCAGAGTGTGGCTGCACCCACAACACCCTTACCCGGTCAGAGTGTGACCAGATCTGGACGGGTGTGCAAGCCAGTTTACAGGCTCGACCTGTAGGCAAATACACATCATATGGCCTTTGGGGGGGTGGGAAACACACACACACACAAAAAAAAAAGAAAGAGAAGAAGAAGAAGAAGAAAAGTTGTTTTGACATTGATGTTGACAATGTTGATATTAAGTGTTGTGAATGAAATGAGTTTAGATTTATATTAATGAAGTGAATTGAAATGAGTGCCTCGGTTAAGTAGGAAGAAAAAACGTTGTGATTTTAAGTGTATCAACTTGAGTTGTCTTAGTTTTGAGACGTGCCATGATATAAGCCATAGTATGGGGGCAATTTCTGTTGAAATGTTTAGTTGTTGAAATGGCATAAAAAAAAGGGGGGAGGTGTCATATACTATGCTAATACGGTAGTTGAATGCGCTTGCGCATGTACTGTGTTATATACGATAGTTGAAGGTGCGTGCGCATGGAAGTTTACGGAACTGGAACTGGAACGAGCCACTTGTAACTCAACGGCTGTCTGACGGTGTTCATTAAAAGTCAGTAAAGTTAAATAAAGACTCCATCGCAATTATTTACATATTATATCTATATTTCTATTATATATTATATTATATAATATTGTATATACATAATATGTACATAATATTTGTTCATATTCTATCCATTTTCTAGTATGTTTTTTATTTTTTGGATATGGACTTGTAAGTTTGTGCATGTACCTGTGTGCACAGGGCTCCATATTTAATATTTTTAATTATATATTCTTCGTATAATTATAATTCAATTATTATTATATTGAAATACACATATATACTATATATGATATAATATGTACAGTTTATTTTTTTTATATTTTATCAATTTTATTCGACACATTTTGGATTCTTTTCTACATGGACTTCTAGCCCTATCTACTGTACTGCTTGTGGTCATCCAAAATGAGGTCACATATTTGCTCCATTTCTACCCACTGCAGCTTTAAAGGACCAGTGTGTAACAATTAGGGGCAGAAATGGAATATAATATTAATAAGTATGTTTTCTATATTGTATAATCATCTGATAATAAGAATTGTTGTATTGTCGTTACCATAGAATGAGCCGTTTATATCTACATAGGAGCGGGTCCTCTTCACGGAGTAGGCCATGTTTTTACAGCTGCCCAGAACGGACAAACCAAACACTGTTATCTTTTCCTGCTTGGGCCGGATTCAATAACGTTACTTGCTCCCGTCGCCGCGCTCTCTCTTTCCTGCTTCACCACTCACTTCCAAGTACACACACACACACACACACACACTTAACACTCTACCCTCACAACAACTGGCTCTACAGAGGGCCATTCGCGTTTTCGTATCGGCTACTGTAGCAATTCTACATGCTTGGCACACGGGAGGAGTTGTAATCTGCAACCTCACCGCTAGATACCACCAGATCCTACAAACTGTTTCTTTAAATAAAGATAAAAAAAATGACAATTAACTTTAGTCTTTGTTGTTATTTAAATATAACTATTTGTTTAGGGGCAAGTAAAAATTGACCTCAGGCAAGTATTTCCGACCCACTTGCCTGACCGGGCAAATAAAAAAAAACATTAATGTTGAACCCTGAATCATAAAAAACACCCACAAGGTCAAGTGATACCCGATCCCCCGAGGATGCCAGGTTTCCAGCAGCACCCCTGCCTATCTGAAGTGGTACACTCCAGGGCTGGACTGTACAGTAGGTTTCTAAAGACTGAGTGCCACCTGGCTTGTTGGCAACCAGGAATCAACGTTTGGATGACAAAGTTGACAGAATGTTTGCCATATTTTAATCATTTATAATTAATGTGATACTGGTAATTTCCTTTTAGATTTTCTCTCTGTTAAAGAAGCACAAGAGCAGGCAGGAAATATCACTGTACACAGATTTTCTTCAGGAGTTGTTGCCAACAAAGACGACTTTAACCAACAGAATTTTTTTAACCGACAGCTCTGGAATCACAGATAGATTAAAATTCTGCTTGTGTCAAGGTGAGTGAAGGTGCTTGAGTGCTTTAAATTAGGCTTGAAAATGTTGGATAATACTCTCTTCTTGCTTCAGACGGCTTACATTTAGAGAAAAGAAAACTTGACAAGCTCTCCCCTTGAGAATAGGATAAGAAAAGAGCAGCAGAGGGAGGAAGAGAAAGGCAGAATAGGACGATGACGAAGCAGGAATCAGGTGGGATGAAGAAGAGAGAGAATGAATGAAACCATACCTATTATGCTGTTATCTTTGCCTGCCTGCGTGTGTGTATGTGTGTGTGTGTGTGTGTGTGTGTGTGAGTATAGCTTACATTGGATGGTACACTACTCTGTGATAATACACTGGGCAGTTCTGCCACAAAGATATCACTGGATTACTTTGATACCAAAGAAAACTTAAAAACATGATGATTCTCAGGCAAATTCTGGAATTATAAATAGCGTCTTATCTTCCATGATTTCTTAGCAGATTTATGCAGATGTATTCATGATGGACATATTATAATAATATCCTTGGGAAATTTAAGCCACACTGATTCTAATCTTCTATGTGTATGATGTCGGTGTGTTCAGATTTGACTGAGTTATGACTCAGAGAAGAAGGAGTGAGAGTTTTGACGCAAATAGTGGTAATCAGGCGTTAATGGTTTTGATGTACCTTAATTGAGCTTCGTGTCACAGCCACTACTGCAACTGGAGACCCCAGGCTTTCTTTAACCGCTCAAAAACATACTTAACATTGTTTTATCAGCTTGATACTTCCTGACTTTTCCTAGTTTTATGAGAAATGCTTATAGACATCATTTTGTGCAGATGACATGTTCCAGAAGACCGCTACAGAAAATTATGTATTACTTCTGTTTGATGTCTCAGTGACAGCAGCTGTACAACATGGTTAAATACTATGAATTTTCCTGTGCTTTATATCTGTGATTGGTTGACAGTACTTTTTACGCAGCACTAAACCTCCAAGATCCCAGATTAGTAGGACTGAGACGATACTCATATCTCCCGATTCGATACTTTCATGATACTTGGGTGCCGATTCGATATGTATTTCGATTTTTAAGTACTGCATTTCTACAAGTACTGCGATTCGATATTACGAATTATTTATTTATTTATTTTTTTTAACACTAGACCATGGGAAACAGTTGACTCATACACTTCTAGGGACTTTTACTTTGGAAAACATCTAAATTAATACAGTAAAAATGTTTTATTTATAGCATGTATGTTGTCAGAGATGTCCTGAAGTCAAATTTATCAGTCATTGTCAGACATTATTTATTATGTTTTTTCCAGCAACCAAAAATATCTAAGAATAAAAACATTTCCCTCACAAATTAGTGCTATTTTCATTAATTTATAAAGGATATGTAACATGTTTTATTTTTCTGATGAATATTATCCAAATAATCTTATTTCTATATATGTATTTTGTATATACAGTTTCCTTTGTTAACACTTTATTTTGAAACAGGACGTAGTCACACGTGTATACTTCCGCTAACTTCGCCAAGTCCGTCGCTAACTCTCCCGTCAGCTCCGTTCTCTTTATACATCCATGGTCAGCTCCATCGGGGTCGTTTGAATGTATTTAACATAAATGTCAGTATATGGGTGCTCTACAGTTGTGGCGTCGGCCGAATTGACCAGAGAGATGAGTGACTGCTGGCTTGACCGCACGTTACCACAATACGATAATGTTTCCAGTCCATGACAGTTAGCATGCAGCTTTAGCCACGTCTAGCTCTGCTTTTCCAAGCAATGTGTAAAACCAAAAGTGTTTCCATACTTTACTGTATGTGTAGTGCTTACCACTCTGGATTTAGAATGTGAAGGTGCAGGTCGTAACAAAGTGGACCCTCCGCCGTCATTTTAGCTCGCTGCGGTTTGTTTTGGCTGACGGATACGGAATGGATATGACGTCACATTACTCAGACTACAACAATAAAAGCGGTAACTTCCTTACCTCTGCATAGACTCAAATGAAGCAAATATATCGATTCTGGCATTAAAAAATCTATTTCAAAATCGTAAAAAAAAAAATTGCGATACATAGATGAATCAGTTTACTTCCAACCCCTACAGATTAGTTTACAGATTTATGTTATTGGAGTTTTATGACAGTTTGTTCATGAGAGGAACATGGACCCGGACCTCTCTGGGGTCAAACACAAGGAATGTCAACTTCACACACACACACATCAAACGTGCAAGCCCAGTTTGTGGCCAAATTAAGGGTTATCACTTCAATACTTTTCCACATTTACAACGTTAACTACAGGTTTTTATCAAGGTCAGAAAGAAAAAAAACATTAAAAGGAAAACTGTTGCAGTGACTGAATTCTTACGCCTTAACATCTTATTCCAAATGTTCTGAATTAACACAGCCGCTCCACTAATCCACTTGGCTCTCAAAAATGACTCACCTATGTTTGGATGTTTCAGCAGACGACAGATTCTCGCCTCTCGCTCCAGTTTCTGGTGATCTGAGGACAGAAAAGATAGAGAGGAACCAGTATGGACACTATTTCGGTATCAGGACGATAAGCATATAAAAAGACTTCTTGGAAACCCACAGAGAGAGTGGACACAGAAGAACATAAAGCTAACATAAAAGTACCCAACAAGGGCTGCATAACATTCACTGTATCTGATTGCAGTTCATGTTGTTCAATAGCACTTTTGCAACATAGCATTCTGGAAACAGATTTTTCTACATAACTTGTTTAACAGATGTAGTGCTAATAAATAATAAATCATTTGTTTAATATTTTTTAAGGCAAAGATTTTTGCAACCATTAAAACTTGATATCTTGTTTGGAAGGATTTCAGAAATGCCTGCACTAGCGACTATGTGAATTGATTAAATATTTTCTTTTAAAGTGGCAGTAGGCAACAATTTTTTGGCATAATTTGGCAAACATTCCATAATAACCTTTCAGCATATTGTAATTCAAGTGTTCTGAGAGAAAACTAGACTTCTGCTCCTCATCATGGCTCTGTGTTCAGGCTTTAGAAAAATCTAGCCTGTGACGGCAGATTTTGATCAATCACAGGTAATTTCAGAGAGAGAGAGCGTTCCTATTGGCTGTGCTCCGGTCATGTGACCAGAACTTGGCTTCCTTCAACAGATTTTACAATGGCGGCCACGTCACAAACTTTCTCATTTTACAGCTAAACAGTACACTACAAGATGATTCTGAAAACATTTGAGGTGAGAAATAGTCATTACAGTAACAGAATATTGATTCATATTTGATCAGCGCGGCCTAGTTTGACCGTTTGGTCAGACTTCGCGAGTGATTGACAGCCGGCTTTCATAGACAGCAGCTGGGCAGCGGACCTTGGTTTCCTCCGGTAAGTGAAATCCTTCAGATGCCGTTAGGAGCACCAGAGGACACAGTAGGACACAGAGGAACATTATTTTTTCATGTTACCTGTTTCATGTACTACTGTCACGATATAGTGGCCATTTTCTAAAAATAACTTTTTAAAATCATATTTGCGCCAATATCGCATACTGCAGCTTTAACTGTGCCACTGTAACACATAAATACAAACGTTATTCCCTTTCTCTCCAAACTCTCCTGCTCCTCCTACTCCACTCAGAACAATAGTTTCGTCTAAACCCTAAACCTTTTGCGACCAACATTTAATTGACTTGAGCTGGAGGGGACAGCAGAGACAGGATGTCAAAAAGGTAAGACACACAGCGAGCCAGACAAGCTAAGAAGCCAAAACAGTGGCGGTCAAGTCATATGAATTTGCACAAGTGGACAGACAGACCGCTATATACTGCACACACACACACACACACACACATACATGCACACGCACACAAAACCTCTAGCACAAGCTTTTTGCACTTAGTGAAATTAGTCTTGTGGGCCTGACCTTAATATAATCAGTGTCCAGTTAATGATTCTAATGGCGAGGGGATGATGTCCATGTGTGTGTGCAGCTGCATGTTTAGGACAGGCAGATTGGTTGTAGGACAGATACAGTAGATAGATACAGTGGATGACATCTTCTGTTGCAGGGTGTCAGAGGTCAAGTTCACACTGGACATTCCTGCCACCCACCAGCTGCTGGTCTCAGGGGACAGATGGGCTGCATGTACCTGTTTGCATTTGATTTTTTGGTGGGTGTGTGTGTGCGTGACAGAGGGGGAAAGACATGGGACATTCCTAATCCAGCCGCTTCAAATGTTATCAGCCGATTAAATGACCGTTGTCGGTTGTCATCGGGAGCGTAGATTTGAGGAGGTATGGCCCTACCTCCTAATTGGCTCAATAGGCCATTATCATCTATTGGTAAGCTGGATCACAGCAGGGAGCTTCAAAATTGTTAGGCAACGACCTCTAGTGGCCGTAGTAATTATGATGGGAGCAAAGGAGGAAGTAGTAGTATAAAGCGCAACAAAGGCCACGTAGGGAGGAGGTGGGATGGATGGATGGATGGATGGATGGATGGATGGATGGATGGATGGATGGACGGGCGCCGTAAAGGTCTGTGCATTGATAGGGCTGTCGCAGAGAAGGAATTTCCCCTGCGGTGATGATGATTGGCTCAACAGTATGCGATATTATTGCCTTTTTTTTTTAAACTGTATAAACTAGAATGGCACTCGGAGAGCACAGACCTCCGCCAAGCTACCCGAGTACGATTGCCCCCCCTCTCCGTGCTGCTGTTGTTTATGTTGAGCTGATGACGCGTCATGAACGTGTCATCAGTTACACTGCGCATGTGTTATAGCCTGTGGTGTTAATGCACAGGCTGAGCGGAGTTATTAAAAAAATTCCCGAAGCCGGATCATGATCCGGATTGCCACCAAAATCGAATGGATTGTTCATTGTGCCACACCCCAACCCTCCAAAAATTGAATTCCAATCCATCGCGGACTTTTGAAGTAATCTTGTAAACAGACAAACCAACAAACCAACAAACCAACGCCGGTGAAAACATAACCTCCTTCCTAGGCCTTCGGCCTTGGCGAAGGTAATAAGCTTTATTGTTGCATTTTGCATGAGATAGATGACAGTTTTAAAACTAATTACATACTTGTTTATTGTTAAAGCTTCAGTTGGCAGCAATTTTTTGGCATCGTTGGGCAAAAATTCTATAATGACCTAATAAGACTTCTGCAACTCCTCATGGCTCTGTTTTAAGGCTTTAAAAAATCTAGCCTGTGATGGGAGACTTTGACCAATCACAGGTCATTTCAGAGAGAGTGCCTTCCTATTGGCTGTGCTCCAGCTGGTGGGCGGTGCTTGGTATTTCCTCAACTGATGTCAACATGGCTGCCGGGTCATAAATTCTCATTTTACAGCTAAACAGTACACTACAAGATGTTTCTGAAAACATTCGAGAAATAGGCATTACAGTAACAGAATATTGATTCATATTTGATCAGCGCTGCCTAGTTTGACCGTCTGATCAGAGTTCACGAGTGATACACAGCCGGTTCTCATAAACGGAAGCTGAACGGCAGACTCCAGATCAGCTCTGATTGGTTGTTTTCCTCCGGTCTGTGAAATCTTGCAGATGCCATTAGGAGCACCGGGGTACACCAGAGGACACAGAGGCACGTGATGTTTTTCAGATTACCTCTCTCATCCACTACTGTCAGGATATAGTGACCGTTTTATAAAAATAACTTTTTAAAATCATATTTGCTCCATTTCTATCTACTGCAGCTTTAAATGCAGAACACAGAAGGGCAATGAGGCACAACATTTTTTCAGCCGAGACACTTTGGTTGCATCTGGTTGCTATGATACGGAATATCTGCAAAAGTAAAAATGTCGGCACCAGGTAGAGTACTTGCTGTGGATGAAGAGAGGGCTGAAGCACATAGGGGAGAGGACGGCTCTGCCGGTGTACAGTATGTGTATACATTTCTCCTCAATTGTTGTTGTTGTTCAACACTTGTAGCCTACATGTAGGATGTGACGGTTGTTCTTTGTGGTATTCATCCCGCTCTTCCTCCATTGTGATTGGAAGGCTGGGCTAAAAGTAACAGTACAAGTGCAGCTTTTTACTCAAAGTTGAGCATTTTTCAACTCACAGCCACTAGAAAAAAACACCAAACGTGCAGCGCTCAGCGCAGAATCTACGCTCAGCGCCTCGTCAGGCTGCTGGTGTTTGTAGCATATTGTAAATATGCGGCACTCCCATTGCAAAGAATTCATAAAAGAAAAAACTTGAGGTTTGGTGGTTGCTTGCCATCCCCTGCAGCTGGCTTGTCAATAGCACGGTATTGCAATATTGCGGTTATTGCGACAGTCCTGTGCATTGATTTCCTATTAAATCCTTCACCACCAACAAGCTCCTGTAGGAAAACACAGGGAGGCATTAACACGCTATCCCATGTTTGACCCCAAACCTCTGACCCTCAGGGCTAAGCCAATCAGCTGCAGCTTTTATCCTGCATGTCTCAGTATACAGACATGTGTAGGCCTATCCCGTTCACTTCAATATCCATGCTTTTCATTTAGACCTCACACACACACACACACACACACACACACACACGCTTTAATCTGACCAGTGTGTTCAGAGGATGAGAAATCAAAGCATTCTGCAGACATTCCACAACCTTATTCTCAGAGCCATAATGGTCTATTTTGGCTGCTTGTATTCTTAGAAGTTGGATCAGCCTGTGAAAATAGGACTATTTTTCAGTGCTGGCGTGAGATGACGGCTTTATTATGCTTGTGTTGTTAGACAGTCTTGGCAGCTGGCTGCTTAGAGACGCTAGAAATGACTGAGGAGTTTCAATAGAAAGATGAGAGAATAAGTACAGGCTTCAAAGGGACAATTTGTATAGAGAAGAATAGAAACAAGAGAAATTGACTGCAGCTTAACAGAAGCTGATCAAAGTCAAATACAGATGGTATCACCGTTAAAAATAGCAGCTTTATTGTACAAAAATATAATGTTCTTCTATAAAATCAACACAAAGGGCAAGTTGATCATCAACCTAAACATTGCATTATCACATGTTAGATTAACAGAGCAGCATTAAAGGCCCTCAACTGATATTGCTCAGTGTTTCAGGCTGGTAACGTCTTTGCCTCTGCAATCAATCATCTGATCCACTCCCTCAATACATACAAGGTTGTTGTTGCTGTGCAAGCTAATTTTAAAGGTCTCATATTATACACATTTCCAGGTTCATATATGTATTTTAATGTTCTACTAGAACATGTTTACATGCTGTAATGTTCAAAAAACCCTCTATTCTTCTCATACTGTCTGCCTGCATAAAGCCTCTTTCACTCTCTTTCTGAAAAACTCTGATTCAGAGCCTGTCTCCTCCCAGTCTGCTCTGATTGGTCATCGTTTCCGGGTCTTTGCTGTCAATCAAACGCCCTCAACAAAGCGTCACTTTCTTCCCCACACTGCAGCCGGAGAGCAGCAGGAAGAAAGATTCAGAGTATATCAGCCTTTCTAAAGTTAATAATAAACTAATTAAAAGTTTATAAACCCGAAACTTCACACAGCGCACATTCCCGGAGGAATCTGATCCGAGAAATTAACAACATCTGCGGCCAAGATTCCGGGTTTTCCTGACGGTTTTACTCCGTTAAAAATGCTATTTTTAGCTCTGTCACGTTGGCTCAGTATTTATGTTATGCATAAACTCTGTAAACGGTAAACATACACTCTGTTGTACGTTTGTCTTTACAGGTCCATTTGTGAGAAATGACCGACAGAATCATCCCAGTGAAGAACAAAACATTTGCTGTGAGCAGCTAGTTCTATTTACATGGGAGATACAGAGGTAACATGTTAGCATGTAGCTACATGTAATGGTGTGTAAACACAGCGAACATCAGTGTTGAAAATAGAAGATGTGAAACAGTAGTCAGTTAATTATTTCTGGTAAAAGACACCTGATAAACGTAGGAAAGTAATCAGAGTAATGGTATATTATTTATTGTAGGAGCTGTCTGTGTGTTATCATGACTACATCCTGTAGTGTCAACATAACTGAAGGTGGAATTACTAATCTTATATATAAAAACTGCTCAGTAACCACAGTATCAGCAGCTACTGGGAGGACTAACGTTATAGGGTACTGTGTCCATGTTTCAGAGTAACTTCGATTTTTTCACATGAAACGGTTTTACTTGTCAGACAGTTATTGCCCTATTTATGCTGTGAAATGTTTGTCAAAGCTGCAGGTTATCTGTTCATGTTCAAAATGCTGTGTATAATTAATATTGTCATCTGTCTACTCAAATAAAGTTTGACTGTGAAACAGAAATGTGTTGCTTACAGCTATTTTTTATGCATGCATGACATAAAATTAATTTTTCATATCACCTGTTTAAACTGTAATTACATTACTTTGTGAAAGAACATGTTATATTTATCAAATACCACAAGATCAATAATTGTAAATTTAAAAATGACAAAAACCCTCCTTAAAAATACAGCTCTTTATTCACAATAATGACACTGAATTATAAATTGGGTACACATAATTCCAAAAGTAGCAAAGCCATGATTTGTATGTAAATTGTCCAGATCATGTCCTCCTTCAGTGTCTTGTAGAGTGAAGTTGTGTCAGCTGGTAATAGAGTTCTCAGGTCACAGTGGTCATCCTGGTGCGTCTCCATGTGGATACAGAGACTGTCCTGGTGCTGCTTCTCTGATGGTTTCTGTCTGTGAGGAGAGTCTGGTGGGTTCAGGGCCGAGCATCAGGTCACTCAGATGACCTGTAAAACATGACAGATTCAGTGTTAGAATACACTGTCATGTAAAAATATCAAGGTGTATAACAGTAACATCATCTTCTAACGTGTAGTTATGGCAACAGCTACAAACAGTGTAAAATGATAAATCATTTTTTATCAAGTATGGAGGAAGAAATGGATTACACAAAACTTTTGTCTTGGAGTGTAACTTGTGTTGTATGTATCAAAAGCTAGACCTAGAAGCTAACACTTTAGTAAACTTTTACATATTATTTAGCCCAAGACAACAAAGAAGCTGCCAGTATTTACAGATAGGATGGGTCTCATTTTGCCAGGTTGCCGCCGCGTTACCAGGGTGAATTCGCCGCGGTAAAAGGAGGGGATGTATCTGGGCTACTTGATAACTAGAGATGCAAGATGGCAGCAGAGAGCTTGAATCTTAATTCCAGGATTTTATGATACTGTATACAGTACCCCTTTTGACCACAATGTGGTCAGCAATGGCAGAGTGGCGCTGTCCGTATTTCCGTAACTTTACTGAAAGCTTCAGCCAAAATATGAGAAATTCGACGGGATGCTACATGCGTAAAGACGCAAAGGCGGTGGTGTTATTTTACTCCGACACAACCTTATAGGAGATTAAAAAAAAATTTTTTCTAGCAGGTGAATATCTGACTGAGATACGTTTATCTTACTGTCTGACTGTGTGACTGATGTGAAGGGATCCGAGGGAAGGGCTTTCAAAACGTCCGTAAAGTATAAGGATATTATTATCAAATGGTGGAATTTAGGCCTATTTCATTTTATTTGTTTAGGATATTTCCTTATTATTCATTTACTGTTTCCCAACGAGTGGTACAGTATTAACAGTCAGGTGGGGAAAGCCATAATTTGCGCCCGGCCGCCCGGTACTACCCAGCCATAGCAGAGTGATCTCCTACAGTATACATGTTTTAAATAGTCTATTGTAGTTCATGAAATAAAGACAGTTTATAATTTGTCCTCAGAGACTGTTGGTCATCTTTTCAGCCTCTCACCGGGTAAAACGGGTTACCCACGGCCCGCTATTTCCAAGCAAACTTTATTACAGTAGCTTAGTGTCTTTAAGGTGTTTTTCGCCATTATAGAAAAACTTTGATTATAAAATAAATATCAGTGTTTATAAAAAAAAAAAAGAAAAAATCTCTGATTTTTTGTTTGTTTTTACCATAAAAATAAAAAGTGTATGAACTACACTGCAGACTGGCATCTCTGAACCGGTCCAGCGCATCAGCAGGTCGGGTCTGCGTTCAATACGTCCGATGTATGAAATGTCTCTATCCTCACTGCGCTGCATTTTTATAAACATAAGATAATCTGGTCATGAGTCACATCTCTCGGTCGTGTTCTCATAGGCCGCCTCATAGCGCTGAGCATCCACTACCTACTATTTTACTTTTAGGATTGTTTTTGTTGCTGTGACAGCAAAACGCTACCAGCGGAAACACTGGGTGTTTGTATTACTCTTACTGTGTATATTTCTGTGACATTCTGTGGTGTTTATTGCAACTTCATCAATATCTGCTGTCTTACGTTCAACACACAGCTCCGCTTGCTCACTAGAGCAGCTTTGTAGTAGCCTTCAGTGTTGATAGGCTATTACTCGTGACGTGTAACCAATCAGATAGTGCTGTGGGCGGGACATTGAGCTAGCCTACAGAGAGCCTTCAGTGTTGATAGGCTATTACTCGTGACGTATAACCAATCAGATAGTGCTGTGGGCGGGACATAGAGTGAGCCGACAGAGAGGTGACTACAGACAGAGAGGCAGCTGCTTCAGACTGTTTGTCATTGTTATTTTATTAAAATTACAAAACACAAAATAGTTATGAGTATTTCTACCTTGAATGGCCATAGCGGTCATATTGACAGTATGCAATATCAGTGTTTCCCACACAGATGCCCAGGTATATTAACGGTCAGGGGGCTGAGCAACAGAGAGGAGGAGGGAGAGAGAGAGAGAGAGAGAGAGAGAGAGAGAGGTGGGGGTGTCGAAGGAGCGTGCGAGTCCTTTGTCCCCCGAACCATCAAACTGTACAACACCTCTCTGGGGAGGAGGGGGACAAAGGAGGACGGTCTGCAGGAAAGATAATGCACACAGTGCACTTTAGACTGAGCTAATTTTAATTCTGCACACCACAAACAGCTCTACTCTGCACCTTTATAGACTTGTTTTACTGTATTCTACAAACAATGTACAGCTTTATTCTGCACTTTAGTCTATTTAAAAAAAAACTCTCTACCTCAGTTCTTATCCCGCATTATATTCCATATTTGACATTACTTAATCCCCTTGTCTCTATATCTCCTGTATTTTATTATCCAGAACTATATCACTTTTTGCACTAGATTCACATTTTTAATAGTCCCGTATCTCAGTTGTTACCCTGCACTATATTCATATTTTTCTTTTTTTTTTTTACAGGTTCTTCATCTACTGGTATTTTTATATCCGGTATATTTTTTTTACTTACTCGTGCCTTTTTACTAATATGTTTGCACTATGGAACTGAGATGCTGGAAACTTGAACTATCTATCTATCTATCTATCTATCTATCTATCTATCTATCTATCTATCTATCTATCCATCTATCCATCTATCCATCTATTTACAATATCACTGTTTCCCAAACAGACGCCCAGGTATATTAACGGTCAGGGGGGTTAGAGAAAGAGAAAGCGAGAGGAGAGGTTGGGGGATGTCGAAGGAGTGTGCCATTAACGACCCATATATTTCCCTGATGGTGAGAGATTAGGGCTTTTCAACTTGGGGCTCATCTGCCGAAACACTCTTTAACCACTTTTTTTTGTTTTAACCTTAAAAATAACAATCTCACAGTGTAAACTGTTTCTGAATCACTCTAAGTTTTATTTTTTACAGAGAGTCCATTATACACAGCAGGGACAAGCTTCGATTGTAAAATACATAAAAACTCAAGACAGCAGGGTTAGGTTATTTTAGCGTACAAATAAAGATTCAGAAGCAGACAACAGCAGGAGGGAGGCCTACATACCAGTAGGACCTCCATTTAATGCAATTACTTTTGGGATTACATTGTCCAAATGGTTTGTGTAGTTATTGCATGTCTTTCTGCTGAGTTTGGTCTCCCAGAACGTTCAATCAGTTCCTCCCTGTTGAGTGACTCGCACAAAGTCCTTCAGGGAATGCCAGACCAGCTCTCTCATGTAAATGAACCTGGTTTGTACACATTTGTATGACAATTACACGACAGGGTTGTTTTTCTGAGCTCACGAAATGAAGACTTTTTAGAGATACGTGGTTACAAGCTTAAACTCTAAAGCAGTAAATTGCAAAACTTAAAACTTAAAGTGATTCTGAATCAGTCTACACTGTAAGATTTTTTTATTTTTGAGGTTAAAACAAACAAAGAAAATCAGTGATTTTTTTTTATTAATTTTTTTATATAAACACTGATATTTATTTTACAATCGAAGTTTTTCTATAATTGAGAAAAACACCTTAAAGACACTAAGCTAGTGTAATAAAGTTTGCTTGGAAATAGCGGGCCGTGGGTAACCTGTTTTACCCGGTGAGAGGCTGAAAAGATGACCACCAGTCTCTGAGGACAAATTATAAACTGTCTTTATTTCATGAACTACAATAGACTATTTAAAGCATGTATACTGTAGGAGATCACTCTGCTATGGCTGGGTAGTACCGGGCGGCCAGGCTCAAATTATGGCTTTCCCCACCTGACTGTTAATACTGTACCACTCGTTGGGAAACAGTTAATGAATAATAAGGAAATATCCTAAACAAATAAAAAGAAATAGGCCTAAATTCCACCATTTGTCCTCAGATAATAGTTATTATCAGATAACAGATAATAATATCCTTATACTTTACATGACGTTTTGAAAACCGGTGACGATAAAGCAGTGATTATGGTTTCATGTTAAATAACCTCTCTTGGACGCTTGTATCACCTGATGGCCGTTCTTTCATCGACAGTATTGTGATACAAACGTCCAAGACAGAACGATAATGATTGCTGGTGAAAGTTATCAAAAAATGCGCTACTTTGGCTCTGAATTAGCTGCCTCTCTGTCTGTAGTCACCTCTCATAGGCTCACTCAATGTCCCGCCCACAGATCTATCTGATTGGTTATACGTCACGAGTAATAGCCTATCAACACTGAAGGCTCTCTGTCGGCTCACTCAATGTCCCGCCCACAGCACTATCTGATTGGTTACACGTCACGAGTAATAGCCTATCAACACTGAAGGCTCTCTGTAGGCTCACTCAATGTCCCGCCCACAGCACTATCTGATTGGTTACACGTCACGAGTAATAGCCTATCAACACTGAAGGCTACTACAAAGCTGCTCTAGTGAGCGAGCGGAGCTGTGTGTTGAACGTAAGACAGCAGATATTGATGAAGTTGCAATAAACACCACAGAATGTCACAGAAATATACACAGTAAGAGTAATACAAACACCCAGTGTTTCCACTGGTACTGTTTTGCTGTCACAGCAAAATAACAATCCTAAAAGTAAAATAGTATGTAGTGGATGTTCAGCGCTATGAGGCGGCCTATGAGAACACGACCGAGAGATGTGACCCATGACCAGATTATCTTATGTTTATAAAAATGCAGCGCAGTGGGGATAGAGACATTTCATACATCGGACGTATTGAACGCAGACCCGACCTGCTGATGCGCATTCAACCCGCTCTGGACCGGTTCAGAGAGGCCATTCTGCAGTGTAGTTCATACACTTCACTGATAAACCAGAGAACTGTGCAGTAACAATGAGCTTCATCATCAAAGAAAATTTTTCATCACATCTACACTTTAGTCCACTCGCACTCTCCCTCGACAAAATTTAAAAACGGTCAAAATGACTGCCTTGGTAGTTTTAGTGTTAAATTAATTAAACAGTATAACTGACTCTGCTACAGGCTCTCTCTTTATTTTTTTAAGGAGACAGGGTTGCCCCAACGTTAAGTTCCCTACTGTACTGTATGTAGACTATTTTACTGCATGAGGAGCAGAAATGTAGGGTTCAGCTTCTCTCACAGCTGTTGCAGTCTAGACTGCTCACATGTGCCACCTGGTGGTGGTTGGTGCACACTGCAGCTAGAGCAGGAAACAGCAGAAGAGAATAAAAGTCTCCCCTCCCTTTCTGCCACAGCGAGGCATCGTTACCGCCGCAGTAACCCGGCAAAATGAGACCCATCCTATCTGTACGTTGTGATGTCTGTTAATCGCTCTACGAGGTCGGGAAGTAACGTTACAGAGAAGACGTTAATTTTTCCTCTGATCAACAGCTGTCTGCTCTGAGCTCACAGCATCTCTCTCTCTTTCTCTCTCCCTGCTTGCTCGCCCACCCAGTAACTCCGGTAATCAAACCTAGACAAATTCGTACAGTTTGACTGTTTGTTTTTCACATGAGCTCATTCAGGACAGTCTGTGGAGTGAATCTACACACACTCAACATAGCTGCAACGCATACAGACACACCAGAGCAGAAGGTTTGCATGTAAACAAAGCCCCAGTGGATCCACAATGAAAGCTAGCGGCGTTAGCCGCGCAACATGCTTACGTTAACAGTCAAACAGTCTGCTAAATAAATAGAAACTAAAACAACATAAACATGACAAACTTACAGCTTCCAGTTTTGAAGGTGGGTCCCAGACAGCCGGTACGGTTCCATCCTGGGCTTCAGTTTGAAGTGAATCCTGCTGTGTAGCCTACTGACCCGTGTGTTTTACTGTTGCTGTGAGGACATTTCAGTCAAAAATCACCTAAAACAGCTAAAACATAAAGTCAATCCACTGGGTCTTCACGTCCTCTTATGATGGGAGTACATGAAGACTTTTCTACTGGTTCTTGCAGACTAACAGAAGTAGTAGCATGCTTTGCTTGTCCTGTTAGCAGGTCAGTGATTATAGCGAGGAGAACAATGGCGGACAGCGAGAAAATCAGCAGCCACTCAGTGGGCGGGGTCACCTAGCTGGAGGTTGTTCTACCTCGTCCTACCGTTTCACCAAGAAACCCTTATATGGCCTGAAAAAAATCACAGATGTCGCCAGTTTAAGGAAGTACTGATCAGCATTTTCAGAGAGATGGAGCAGGAGAAAAAGAGAGAGGATGGTCTTTTATGACACTATGGTGGTCTGTAGACACACTGGGGACAGATATTGATGTTTAAAAGACATGGAAAAGTGCATTTTGCATAATAGGTGACCTTTAAACCAATAAAATGTTAAATCATGAGGACTTCCGGTGACGACATGTTTGGTACAGCAGCTTAAAAGTTGAGCTCCGTCCGTCTAACTAATAATTCCTAACAAAATCACTAGAAACCCAGCAAAACCACTCGAAATTATCATGGCATCATCGCTCAGATATAAATGCTCGAGTAAACAGGAGAACTTGAAGGATAAAAACGAAAAGCAACAACTTCGAACTCTTGTAAGTGAGGTGGCAAATGCTAGCACACCAGAATTCAAAATATTGGCTGAGCTGGAGAATCTACGGAAAGAAAATCTACAACAACACAGCCAGACCAGGTTGTCGCTGACAAAGCTGGAGTCATCAATGTAAGAACTGAAAGGCAAAAATGACAAAACTCGAGAAAAGAACTACAGAGGCGGAGGGCCGAATCAGCGCCACGGAGGACACCGAGAGGAGACACGTGAGAGCCATCCGGTACCTGCTGCAAAGAGAGGTGGACCTGATGGCCCGATGTGAAGACCTACAGAACAGGTCAAGGCATAATAACCTGAGAATCTACCAAGTACCCGAAGGGAGCGAAAGAAATGATGTGAAGGTGTTTGTGAAAGATCTGATTCAATCTGTCCTCCAACCAATGCCTGAAGTGAACCTACAAATAGAGTGAGCCCACCGATCTCTAACAGCTAAACCGAGTAATCCCAATGCCACTCCGAGGTCCCTAATCGTTGTTTGTGGACTACTCTGTGAAAGATGCGATTATAAGACAAGCCTGGAGTCAAAGACAAGTCCTCTACAAAGCGGAACCAATATATTTTGAATATGACTAGTCACCAGAGTTACAAAAAAAGAGAGCGCAGGTGCGAGGCGTAATTAAACGACTAAAGCAGAAAAACATCACAGCCAGATGTGTTTATCCGGCGCAGCTAAGGATGCTGACCGAGTCTGGTGAGAAGATTTACCAGACGCTCGCAGACGCTGTCCCGGCGCTGCAGGTGCTCAATATCCAGGTACGGGAGGACAAGCGAGAGCAGATGGAGAGTGGGCTGTCCTACAACAGGTGGAGAAGCGCGGGAGGGAGACGAAGAAAAGACCCAGCGGTGCTATCGAGCACGGATGTCAAGGCTTTCTTTAATGGAGCTGAGTGACCTCAGCACACGCCAAGTTTTACTTTGTGGCGTTAATAACAATCAAAGTTAGGACGACAACTGTAAGTTTTTCTATGGACGGAACTTAATTATGAGCCGTGAGTACAGTACTCGCACACTGAGCAGCGACCGATCTGCGAGCAGGTCGACAGCTGCAGCCCGACACTGTGTGTGTCCCACCCGGAGGAGCAGTCACCATCCTCTGCCCAGGCTACACCGGGAACTGGTTTCTGTTAAGGTCAGAAGTAGCGTAGGTAATTGCAAGACATAACTACTGGGAAACCAGTTGGGTATGTGGAAGTTCACTTTATTCTGCTTGTTGTACTTTGTTCACTTTACTATGTGTTATTTGTTTTGTTCATTTTACCTTGAGACTAATGTTGGGCCACTGCCATACTGTTGTACTTATGCCTTGCTTGATTTTATGTACATCTGTAGAAAGCTGAGCTTGGAATATATTAACACGTTTAAAACAACAATACATGGATAGCTTGAATTGTATTAGCTATAATGTTAAGGGTTTAAGCAATCCAATTAAAAGAAAAAATATATTTAATCAACTTAAAAAACTACACTGCTCTGTAGCAATGATTCAGGAGACCCATTTGTCAGATAAAGAGCATTTAAAACTAAAAAGAGAATGGGTGGACCAGGTATATAGCGTCTCTTTTAAAAATGAGAGAAAGAGGGGAGTTTCCATCCTGTTCAATAAGTCAATATACTTCAGCCATGAAAAAACAATTGAGGACAAAGAGGGGAGGGTTGTGATGGTAATAGGGACTATTGGAGGTACTAAAATAACAATGCTCAATTTATACGCCCCGAATGAAGACCGTGCAGATTTTTTTAAGAATATAGCGTCTTTATTAGCAGATAAAGCAGAGGGATTTATTCTGATAGGCGGAGACTTTAACTGTATTCTGAGACGAAATTTGGATAGACTCCCAGCGGAAGCAGGCTCCCTGTCCAAGAAATCTACTACACTTCTGGCGATGATGGGTGAACTGGGCTTGGTGGATATATGGCGCCACCAGCACCCCAGAGATAAGGACTTTACTTTCATGTCACAGGTGCCTGGCAGCTATTCTAGGCTAGATATGTTTTTGATATCTGGAACAGACATTCACAGTACTAGTGAGTGTAATATAGAACCAATCACCATATCAGACCATGCTCCTGTTACCTTAAAGATGAAGATAGGACCAAGTAAACAGTTTAAATATTGGAGAATTAATGTCTCATTGTTAAATGATGAAGCAAGACTTAACAGACTATTTTACTTCTAATGATAATGACACAGTTTCCCCCTCTATTCTCTGGGAGGGGGCCAAAGTAGTGATGAGGGGCAATATTATTGCTATTTCTTCAAAACTAAAAAAGAAATGGCTAGCTCAACAACTTGAATTGGAGAAAGAAATTAAGAGATAAGAGATAGAGCATCAACGATCCAAAAAACAGAACATTTTGGGTTCACTAAGAGAAAATAGAAAAAAATTGGATGACCTGTTAACTTACAAGGCTGAGAGAGCACTGCGATTCATAAATAGGAAATACTATGAAATGGGTAATAGAGCAAGCCGATTGCTGGCTTTCCAGCTAGGTAAAGCCCAGTCCAGTACACAAGATAAAATGCCCAAATAGTGATCAGATACTAACTCAACCAAAAGACATTGCAGAGGCATTTGCTACCTATTATAAAAAAGTTATATAAAGAGGAAGATGAACCTCATAAAAGAGAAAAGATTGAATCCTTTTTTGATTCAATTAATTTGACTAGACTAACAGTAGATGAAGCCGATATGATGACGTCTCCCATTAAAGAAGAAGAGATCAAAGAAAATATTCTCAAACTTAAAAATAATAAATCTCCAGGGGTAGATGGCTTTTCTGGGGAATATTACAAAATGCTTGTAAATGAGTTAACCCCAGTTTTATGCAGAGTCTATGACTATGCACTAACAGAAGGAAACCCGCCTGGGTCATGGTCAGATGCAGTAATAAGTGTTATTCAAAACGAAAATAAAGACCCGACTCAATGTTTGTCTTACCGCCCAATTAGCCTGCTCTGTGTAGACCTTAAAATTTTAACCTCCATTGTAGCAAATAGGATACAAAAACATATCAATAAACTTGTAAAGCCGGACCAGACAGGTTTTATTAACAACCGAGAGGGAACTGACAATGTCAGAAGAGCCCTGAACTTACAGTCAATTGCAGCCAAGAGGGATACCCCGTCAATGCTTCTCAGCTTAGATGCTGAGAAGGCATTTGATAGGGTTGACTGGACCCTTTTAGAACGGACTCTCAGTTATATGGGCTTTAATGACACATTTGTTAAGTGGATTGAAGTATTTTATAAAAAATCATAGATCAAGAGTTAGTGTAAATGGACAATGCTCAGAATTTTCCCTCTCGGACGTGGCACCCGTCAGGGAGATGCTCACCCTCTTTGTTTGCACTCAGCATCGAACCGCTGGCTGAATTAATAAGAGCTAATCCCTCCATAAAGGGAATATCTGATGAAGGAAATGAGCAACACAAATTGGCACTTTTCGCGGATGACATATTATCATTCTTAGAAAACCTAATTTCTTCTGTCCCCGCCCTCCTCCATAGCCTTAATGAGTATAGTGCAGTGTCAGGGTACAAGGTTAATACAAACAAATCTGAAGCCATGATGATCCAAGCAGGGATTCAGATACCTTGGGGTTATTCTTACACCTAAAAATACACAATTATTTTCCTCAAATCACAATAAATTGATTAAAGAAATTAAAAAGGATCTTAACAGATGGGATGTGCTGCCACTGTCACTGATTGGCAGGATAGAGTTGGTAAGGATGAATATTCTTCCAAGACTACTTTTCTTGTTTCAATCCCTCCCCGTCCTAGTACCACAATCTACATTTAAGTTGCTTGAAAAACTAATATCACAATTTATCTGGCAAAACAGGAGACCAAGAATTCGGTTGAAAATAATGATGTCAACAAAAGAGAAAGGAGGTCTGGGTTTACCCAACCTTAAAGGTCACATATTATGCAAAATGCACTTTTCCATGTCTTATAAACATCAATATCTGTCCCCAGTGTGTCTAGAGACCACCAAAGTATCATAAAAGACCATCCTCTCTCTTTTCTCCTGCTCCATCTCTCGGAAAATGTGTCAGTTGTGGCGCTGTTCGTAATTCCTGCCACTCCTGACGTCAAAAGGCCAATTCGAGCCATATATGGCTTTCCGCTTTCTACAGCAACACAATAGCTCCCTCCCTCCTTACCCTGCTAGGTGAGCCCGCCCTCCTCCCTGCTCGCTGAATTTCTCGCTGCCATGTTTCCCTCGGTATAATCACAGACCTGCTAACAGGACAAGCAAAGCATGCTACTACTTCTGTTAGTCTGCAAGAACCAGCAGAAAGGTCTTAATATCCTCCCATCATCTGAGGACGTGAAGACCCAGTGGATACACTTTATCTTTTAGCTGTTTTAGGTGATTTTTGACTGAAATGTCCTCACAGCAACAGTAAAACACACGGGTCAGTAGGCTACAGGATTCACTGCAAACTGAAGCTCAGGATGGATCCATACCGGCTGTTTGGGGCCCAACTTCAAACCTGGAAGCTGTAAGTTGGTCACGTTTATGTTGTTTTAGCTTCTGTTTATTTAGCAGACTGTTTGCCTGTTAGCGTTAGCATGTTGCGCGGCTAACGCCGCTAGCTTTCAGTGGCTCCACCGGGGCTTTGTTTACATGCAAACCTTCTGCTCTGATGTGTCTGTCTGCGTTACAGATATGTTGAGAGTGTGTAGATTTACTCCACAGACTGTCCTGAAGGAGCTCATGTGAAAAACAAACAGTCAAACTGTACGAATTTGTGAGGGATTACCGGAGTTATAGTGGGCGAACGAGCAGGGAGAGAGAGAGAGATGCCGTGAGCTCAGAGCAGATAGCTGTTGATCAGAGGAGTCTCTGTAACGTTACTTCCCTCTTAGAGCTATTAAAAGACATTAGAACGTGAATACTGGCAGCTTCTTTGTTGTCTTGGGCTAAATAATACATAAAGCTTTACTAAAGTCTAAGCTTCTAGGTCTAGCTTTTGATACAGACAACACAAGTTACACTCCAAGTCAAAAGTTCTGTGTAATCCATTTCTTCCTCCATACTTGATAAAAAATGATTTATCATTTTACACTGTTTGTAGCTGTTGCCATAACTACACATGTTAGAAGATGATGTTACTGTTATATACCTTGATGTTATTACATGACAGTATATTCTAACACTGAATCTGTCATGTTTTACAGGTCATCTGAGTGACCTGATCCACATGGAGATGCACCAGGATGAACTATTACCAGCTGACACAACTTCACTCTACAGGAAACCCTTTACTCTGAAGGAGGACATGATGTGGACAGTTTACATACAAGTCATGGCTTTGCTGCTTTTGGAATTATGTGTACCCAATTTATAATTCAGTGTTATTATTGTGAATAAAGAGCTGTATTTTTAAGGAGGGTTTTTGTCATTTTTAAATTTACAATTAATGATCTTGTGGTATAAGATCAACATGTTCTCAATTACATGTTCTTTCACAAAGTTATGTAATTACAGTTTAAACAGGTGATATGGAAAATTAATTTTATGTCATGCATGTAGAAGGGTACAGGTAGTAAATAGTGACTGTAAGCAACACAACACATTTCTGTTTCACAGTCAAACTTTATTTCAGTAGACAGATGACAATATTAATTATACACAGTATTTTGAACGTGAACAGATAACCTGCAGCTTTGACAAACATTTCACAGCATAAATATGGCAATAACTGTCTAAGTTACTCTGAAACATGGACTCAGTACTGTGGTTACTGAGCAGTTTTTCTATATAAGATCAGTAATTCCACCTTCAGTTATGTTGACACTACAGGATAAAGTCTATTCCAGCATGGCAGGATACTGTAAGTGTAACTTTAACCGGTCTGTAGTCATGATAACACACAGAGACAGCTCCTACAGTAAATAATATACCACTACTCTGATTACTTTCATACGTTTATCAGGTGTCTTATACCAGAAATAATGAACTGACTACTGTTTCACATCTTCTATTTTCCCCCCTGATGTTCGCTGTGTTTACACACCGTTACATGTAGCTACATGCTAACAGGTTACCTCTGTATCTCCCATGTAAACAGAGCTATCTGCTCACAGCAAACGTTTTCTTCTTCACTGGGTCTTCTTCTTCTGTCGGTCGTTTCTCACAAATGGACCTGTAAAGACAAACGTAAAACAGAGTGTATGTTTACGGTTTACAGAGTTTATGCATAACGTAAATACTGAGCTAACGTGAAGGAGCTAAAAATAGCATATTTACCGGAGCAGAACCGTCAGAAAACCCAGAATCTTGGCCGCAGATGTTGTTCATTTCTCCTCGACTTCGGATCAGATTCCTCCGGGAACGTGCGCTGTGTGAAGTTTCTGGTTTATAAACTTTTAATTAGTTTATTTTTAACTTTAGAAACGCGGATAAACTCAGTGAATCTCTCCCCTGCTGCTTCGGCTCCGGCTCCGGCTCCAGTGCGGGGAGGGCAGGGGAGGGCAGTGACGCTGTTGTAGCCGTTTGATTGACAGAAAACGCTGACCAATCAGAGCAGACTGGGAGGAGACCGGAGGAGACAGGCTCTGAATCAGAGAATTTTATAATGAGCGAAAAAGGGGGTTGATGAAGAGAGGGATTTTGAGAAAAATAGAGGGTTTTTTGAATATTACAGCATGTAAACATGTTCTAGTAGAACATTAACATACACATATGAACCTGGAAAGGAGCATAATATGAGACCTTTAACCTTTATTACTGGGCGGCTCAGCTCCGAGAAGTGGTGGCATGGGTTGTCAAGGACTTAGAGACAGGATGGGTGTCTATTGAACAAAATTCTTTGCCAGGAATATCATTGTCTACGCTCCCATTTCTAAGCCAACAGTCTCAGAAAAAAATTCAAAATCAATAATATATGGATCAAACATACAACGAAGGTTTGGACTTCAGTCCAAAAGCAATTAAAGGGTGCTGTAGCTTTATCACGGGCCATGCCCATTGCAGGAAATATAGAGTTTCTTCCATCCATGAACGACAATGCATATATAAGGTGGAATGACAGTGGGCTGAAAATATTTAACCAACTTCTTGATGGAAATGTGTTTAAATCTTTCTCACAAATCCAGGACAAGTTTGTCTTACCTTCAAGCGACCTTTATAGATATCTATAAATTAGACATTATATTACACTAGACTGGGAGAATATTAAAAGAGAACCAGCTAATATAGAAACCCATTTTATACAACTGTTAGAACACCTTACAAATATCCCATATGTACAAAAAGCTAATGTTAGACACATCAGATAACACTTTACATATTAAAAGACAATGGGAACTGGAGTTGAATACGATAGTAGACAATGATGTCTGGGAAAGCATATGTTCTAGATGTCACAGAGGGATTGTAAACCAGCTATGGAAATAATTTGACTGGAAGGTGAAGGTGAGGTTCTTTAGGACCCCGCTGGTAGCATGTGTTTTTAAAAACAACTCTACTGACCTATGCTGGAGAAACTGTGGCATGGTCGGCGACCATTCTCATATATTTTGGGACTGCCCGATAATACAAACATTTTGGAAAAATGTCAAAGAAGAAATTGAGATAATCCTGGAAAAGGACATTCCCCTGGACTACTGGCAAGGACATTCCCCTGGACTACTCCCCTGGCTACTGTTCTTACTGGAAGTATCACCTGAACGCCTGTTTACCACAGATCAGTGCTACAGTATGTACTCCATATCTTATTGATGGTTGCAAGAAAAATAATCACTATTAACTGGATGTAGACTAACCCTCCCACAATTGCTCAATGGTTACAAAAAGTCAAACAGGTGTACATGATGGAATACATGACTGCCCAGGGACAACTGAAATTGCCTATTTTTAAAAGGAGATGGATGTTAGTTATAGAATACCTTAGTCAGGAATCCTGTACTTAATTGTCTTTCATGTATAGTTTTTGTAGGTATATATGTGGGTGGATGTGTGTGTACTCCATCCATATGTGGCTTTATTTTGTTTTTGTGTACATGTATGTCAGGTGAGGCCCAGTCTCAAGGCGGTTTTGTTTTGTGATGATTGTTGCCTTTTAATTTGTATTAATGGCAATAAAGTTAAAAAATAGATAAAAGTGAAATCATTATCAGACGATAGCCGGTCGGTTCCAAGACTGTATTTCAGCCAATGCATTCCTCCCCTTTTTCTCTCCACCCAGACTGGGTCCGCACCATTACCACACCGGCGTACGCCTGCAGTGTGCCGAGTAGGCGGAGCCTGCACACCATTTAAAAGGCGTATAAACGGCGCATACCATGGATGTATTATGAGAACTGGTTAGAGCACTGGACCTGTTCATTCCTATGAAAGTTTCTCAGTGGCACATGATGCCAAAATGGCTCGACTTCCGACTGGAAAGGTACCCGGATCTTCCGGCGATCTTCCACATCCATTGGGCATGCGCAGTAGCGTCCGCTCGGTCACATGGGTCTCATTCACATGAACGGAGGAAGAGAAATAACTCTGGATTTGGCTATTAGTGCATTTTACAACTTTTAGGACCTAGTTATGTACTGGGGAATTGATTTACCTTAAAAAAAATGACGTCTCTTTCTTTCCCAATGTAAGTCTATGGGAAAAAGTATTTTTTGGTCCAATGGCAACACGTGACAGACACGGAAGTTGTAGTACCGCCGTTTGGCCACTACGAAAATTGCGATCAACGACCGGCGCTCTTCCTGTGGTCTTGGCACATACATCGGATGCCCCACTCAATTCAGTTGGCGAAAGTGGCGTGTATGCCAACCTCAATCACATGGCTGATACAAACACAACAGGGTAAATCTTGATTCCAAGCAACAAAGCAATCTTAAATTGATGAATAAATCGGTATATATTTAACATATACTGTAGCAAAGGAAACAGCAGGTGATTGCTGGTATCATTTTGTCTCTGTGGCATCGTTATCTCGTCAACAATTAATGACACAATAAAACTTGATCGCTCTGAAAGATCCATGCTTTGTTTAAAGCCGGCAAATGTTTTCCCTCCATTTAAGAGGCATGCTCCTCCCTCGCCGCTCATCATCACTACTTGCTGGATTGTGCAACAGCTATATGAAAAGGAGCGTACCCAGTGATTACCTGCATTCAACCAACCAGATTGTACATGTGAATGCAGAATCTGTTTATAGAGATATTATATGCTACTTCAGTACACTTGAAGAACAAATATTACTGGATCCACTACCGAAAATTGCAGATGAACATTTAATATTCAGGAATTCACATTATAGACAGTACCGGTGACTATCCCTGTAACAAGTTGGCCACAATTTAGCACATTGACCATACATAGCAGCCAGCAGCCATGTACTAGGTTTCGACCTAGTCTTGTTGGACTAGTTTTGAAACTTTTGAAAATCTTACATTTTACACTGTCAACCCCATTCATATCAATGAGGGAAGGTTAAATAACAGAAACACCTCTTTGTGTAATGCAATACAATTCAACACCACCACAAACTACAACCACCAAAATCATCTTAAGCATCTCTAAAACAGTTTCAACAAAAACTGAAGATTAAAACCTTCATGAAGGTAGCAGCATGACTGTTGTATTAGTGTAGATTCATTTTAGAAAGTAAAATCATTTTGAAGATAGCCTAATTTTCCCATGTTAGATCATGTTATCAATGATGTAGGCTACAAAGTAAATACATAGAGGATATAACTGGTGCAAGTTCCTCGGTAACTTTTCTTTCTATGTAGTATTTGAAGTAGAAAGTGAAAGAGTCAAACTCATGGCCAGCCTTCACCATCCCAACCAACATACACACACCCCTTTTACAGCTTTCCAGAGAGATGCGGTGATATCATAGTGTCTGCTGTCTGTCTGTAAAGCACAACTCACAGCACTTAGCCCAATTGGTGCTGAGCGATGGCGTGGCGCATCCTATTAATTTATCCATCATGTAGAAGCTCTGTACAGACTGGAGCAGTGAATGGATGGATAGATGGCTTATTTCAGCCCACATCCACCGTTTGAAAAATGATCCATACTGACTCCACCCCCCATGTACTTCAATTAACTTCTGCCTGCAGGGAAAGACACAGACAATACTTTACAATAAATGCCAACTTACTGAGCACAGAGAGTAAACACACAAAACACAAACAGCCAAAAACACTCTCACTGACATAGTAATTTTTCGATATTTCGTGACAAGTGGTCATTGTTGTGGCATTTTGCTCTGCTCTAACATTTTGTTGCTGAATTTCATGTAGGTGTTAATAAACATGGCTTCTTCTTCTACTTCCTGTCAACCAGATATCCCCCCCCTACCCAAAACCAAAAACCATACTGAGTATTTTATATCAGTAGTAGCAAAACATGCATTTACAGTATGCATGTCACAGGTTATAACAAACCACTAGCAGTTTTTAGATAGTCAGCGTGTCAGTGTGCAGCTCCGTCAAAGTGCCCTCTCCTCAGGGACTGTCAGAGAACGAGCAGAGTCAACAACAGACCACTGTTGGCATGTACCATTCTCCATCTGCTGATTGGAGCCGACCTGGCAAACTGCACTGTAGGCATAGCAGGATATTAGCATGATGAGTCGCTGATTAGACACAAGCAGCACACACAGAACAGCTTCTCCATTTTAAAGAACTTTACCATGACGCCCTCATGCACAGCTGCTTTTGTTCCAAAGTAGTCCCATACAACTACAAATTACACCTTACCCGACAATACTGTCACGATACATTGCCCACGTTACTGAAATCAACACAAGACAGGTGATTCTGAGATACATCATATAATGCAGGGGGGTGGCTGTGGCTCAGAGGGTAGAGCAGGTCGTTCACCAATCAGAAGGTCGGTGGTTCGATCCCCGGCTGCTCCGGGTCACATGTCGAAGTGTCCTTGAGCAAGACACTTAACCCCAAATTGCTCCCATCGGTGTGTGAATGAGTATTTAGATTACATCCTGATGGGCAAAGTTGGCACCTTAGCAGCCTCTGCCATCAGTGTATGAATGTGTGTGTGAATGGGTGAATGCTGACATGTAGTGTAAAGCGAGTGGTCGGAAGACTAGAAAAGCGCTATATAATTTCAAGTCCATTTATATAAATGAAAGTCCATTCAATGCAAAACAGACATCTACAATACATGACACTATCTGTGATATTTATGTTGTTTAAGATGAAAACAACCACTAAATTGGAAAAATACTTATTAATAAGTAAAATTTCAGTTTTCATTAAAGGCTTTTTATTGTTAACCATCTACTAGAGTGTCTGAAGTTGAATTTTTTTATGCCACACCCTACCTAGTAGACGAAGGTGTGTTTTTAAAAGGAGTCTGGTTGTTTTGTTGTACTTACTAGAGCTGGGACGATACACCTAACTCCCGATTCAATACTATCACAATACTTGGGTGACAATTCGATATGTATTGCGATTTTTAAGTATTGCCATTCGATATTACGATTTATTTTGATTTTTAATGAGGAAAATATCTAAATTAATACAGTAAAATATGTTAAAAATGTTTGATTTTCAGCATGTACAGTATGTAGTCAGAGATGTCCTGAAGTCAACTATATCAGTCATTGTCAGGCATTATTTATTAGATCTTTTCCAGCAACCCAAACAGCAAAGACTAAAGACCTTTCCCTCATAAATTATTGATATTTTCTTTTTAATTTATAAGGGACATGTAATGTTTTACACTTCTGGTTATATAATCCAATCAATCTTATTTCCATATATGTATTTTGTATATACAGTTCCCTTTGTTAAAACCTTATTTTGAAAACCAGATATAGTCACACGTTTATACTTCCGCTCAGTGGCGGCTGGTGGAAATTTTTCTAGGTAGGGCTGTGCCATATGCAATCAATTTCAGCAAACATCCCGGTATGATTTAATGCAAAAAAGTGAAGGTATCAAAAACACATTACTACTTTGCAGTTAAATAATCAACAATTATTGTATTCCAACAGGAACAGTAAAGAATGCTTAGAAAAACACTACAGTATAACATGTACTCAGTGGTGGAAACTAAGTACATTTACTCAAGTACTGTACTTAAGTACAATTTTGAGGCCCTTGTACTTTACTTGAGTATTTCCATGTTCTGATACTTTCTATTTCTACTCCATTACATCTCAGAGGGAAATATTGTACTTTTTACTCCAGAACATTGATTTAATAACTTTGGTTACTTTACAGATTCAGATTATTAATACAAAATATAATCAACGAATAAATGATGATGTATTATTATAGATTAAACTACCCAGCAGTATACAAAGTCATTAAAATGAGCTCCACCTTTACCAGCTGCAACATTTAAGTGTTGAACACATTAATGCATCAATAAGTATAATCCAATAATATACATTATTCTGCATAATGTGTACTTTTATGTTTGGTACTTTAAAGGGACTATATGTAGGAATCAGAAATTTCTCGTTAACAGCGACACCTGTGGCCGCAATGTCAACGAAAGTCAGCGTCCTGTTGCTCGCGCTCGCGCTTGTGCTCGCTCTACATAAACATGAACGAGCACCGGTCTAAACAGTGGGGCGACACACGTCAGCTAACACACAATATCACTCTATATTTCACCTGCTTCGTAATGTTAGCTGACCAGACGAAGGTCTCTCCATGTATCAATGATGAGCCTAGTGTTGGCTTTTCCTGCTCCAGCCTTCCGACCCGGAGGGAACGGGGGGGGGAGACAACGACACCTGGTCGGGATAACGTAACTAGCTGCGGAGCCCCGTCACTTCACAAGACACGGGAAACCTCTGTTGGTCTGGAGGAGCGGCAACATTTATTTCTGCACAAACGTCCACTGCACATTCACTAGATATTCTCAGAGCTAAACTAACTCGTCTGCAGTGTGTAGTGTGCGCGCGTGCACTTGGAGTTGGAGCGAGCCGAGCGGGTGAGAACGAGCGCGGTGTGCAAGCAGGCAGAAGCAGGCAGCAGGAGCAGAGCTGCGATTAAATGTGCGACTATTCACGATTAAATATTTTAATCGATTGACAGCCCTAGTAAAAATTAGAAATACTGTATGTTGGTGCAGTTTGTTTTTCTTTTGTATATGATGTCATGCTTTGGAGACTGCCCCGCTCGACTCTTCTCTACAACCCAGGAACAGATGATTTGGTCACTTAAAGGGACTATATGTAACTTATTACGCGTATAAATCATACCGGGTCGGTGTCCCATGCGCGCTCGTGTGTGGGTACGCAAGCGCGCAGACTCCAACACAAGGCTCCAGCCTGCTCCTGCTGCCTGCTCCTGCCTGCTTGCACACCGCGCTCGTTCTCACCCGCTGGGCTCGCTCCAACTCCACGTGCACACGCGCACACTACACACTGCAGACGAGTTAGTTTAGCTCTGAGAATATCTAGTGTGCAGTGGACGTTTGTGCAGAAATAAATGCTGCCGCTCCTCCAGACCAACAGAGGTTTCCGTGTCTTGTGACGTGACGGGGCTCCGCAGCCAGTTACGTTATTGTCTCCGACCGGGTGTCGGTGTCTCCCCCCCCCCCCCGGTTCCCTCCGCGGTCGGCAGGCTGAAGCAGGAAAAGCCAACACTAGGATCAGCATTGATTCATGGAGAGACCTTCGTCTGGTCAGCTAACATTACTGCCAAGCAGGTGAAATATAGAGTGATATTGTGTGTTAGCTGACGTGTGTCGCCACACTGTTTAGACCGGTGCTCGTTCATGTCTATGTAGAGCGAGCGCGAGCGCGAGCGCGAGCGCGAGCAACAGGACGCCAACTTTCGTTGACATTGCGGCCACAGGTGTCGCTGTGAACAAGCAATTTCTGATTCTTACATATAGTCCCTTTAAGAAGGATTTTGAATGCAGGACCCTTACTTGTAACAGAGTATTTCTACATGGTAGTATTGCTACTTTTACTGAAGTACAAGATCTGAGTGCTTCTACCACTGCATGTACTAGAATACAATAATAAACATTTAATGCAATAATAATGTAATATAACAATATAACAATAATAATATATAATAATGTAATAGAAATTTTTACTTAATGTGATGCCCCTGTCAACTTTGCTTTGTTTGGTAAACCAATAGTGAGGTAAAGATCAGGGTAAGTAAACATGAATGTGTAATAATTAGGAATACTGTTGTTAAGTCATAAATGTACATAAACATGGGACTCAAGTGGTCTGAGGTGTAGAGATAGTAATCCTGGTGTTATATGGAGCTGTGACCATATAAAGTAAAGTAAAACGAATTTGCGTTATCACATTAACTTTGACAGCCCTAAAACGTTCATAAACAGTGTGAACATTTTATTTAAAATATTTAAATATAAGAAAATCTATTTAATACTTCGGGTCAGTGTGGCCCAGAGAGCAGACAAGACTATAAATAGATCCAATCCTCCTCCGGCTTACAGCCCTGAATCACAGTGACCTGACCCGCCCTGCATCACCAAGCACAGAGGCACAAACACACTGGATTAGACAATGAGACAGAAAGTGAGAGACAGCGAAACAGAGAAAGACTGACAGATGGAGGCGTACGGAGAAACGAGAAAGGCGGAGGCGAGTTTCTGACACCGATCATTTCCCTTCCTTTCACAGCTTTCTCCATCAACATATCAGACATCCCGTCGCTGTGAGAGGTCAGACTGGTGTCAGTGGGCCAACACTGAGGCTCCTGTCGCCTACTCAAAGCCAACAGCGGAATGATGGAAACACGACGAGGAGGACAGTGATGGAGAAGATGGTAAGGGGAATGATAAAGGTGCTGTTGATAATGCCACGATTCTGATGACAATGATGACAATACCAATAATGGTAATGCAATCCCAAATATGATACTTGCAGCTATAACCATTAAACAACAGTAGTAAGCTGTGATTTCCTTCATTCTCTACTATTTTTCAACTATTTATAGCCAGTGAGGACTTGCACCCAAAGCTCAAAACCCCCCACCTTCTCGTGCTCTGCAGTATGCTAATTAGACAGAGACAGACACCAGTTCTGCTCTACTGGACCCCAGAGTCGGACCTATTGTACTGCCACAACTCAGCCAAGACGAGGAAAAGACTAGAAGAAAAGAAAGAAACAAGACTAATGCCGGGGACACACTGCCCGCATGGTGGCTGCGTGGCGGCTGCGTTACCTGTTGTTTTTTATTTCGGCGTCCGTGTTAACAGGTTCAAGCAGCCACACTGCCCACGTGTGACACGCGGCTCGGCTGCTTGATTCTTGGCTTCTAGAGAGGTGCTTTGAGAACAATGTGGAAATTCCAACACTCGGCCGACCAATCCTGTAACTTCATCATTCAGTCACTCAGTCAGTCAGTCACTCAGTGACAGATTTTTGCATTTGTAGGGCTGGCCCTCTGCGGTCCAGCCTAACATCATTTTCCCACCTGGCTACATACTGTTGGGGTTTACAGGAACTTGCCTTCCCCTCCTTTTCCTGATGATTTGGGTTTATAGCATATAGTGATGAAGAAATCAAACAACTTTCATTACTTTTAATGAGGCTGCCCTGACCTTTGCTTTATACAGCTTTGCACAGCTGTGGAAAATTACTTTATTTCCACTGCAAAATCTTTCTCAAAATATTGTCATTCAAGTTTAAATTGTTCTGACCCCATGGCTGCTCCCAGTCGTTTCAAATATAGCTCTGAACACAAGTTGCTTGTTTACATTTTTGAAATGTGCAGTAGCTCAAGTTAAACTCGTGATTTTGAGAGCAGGATTTTCTCAGTCAAAGATCTTACATGCTTTTCTGTTCTCAAATGTAGGATGAAAAACAATAGTGCTCGAGTCTGTACGTGTGTTTGTGTGTGTTGGGGTCTGAAAGGTATCAGTTGCTCAACACAATGTGTATCCTTCTCTGTTTTTCACCATAATGTTCTCTGTTCTGCATTATGTTCTGCATGCTAAACAGTCAGTGTGTGTGGCTTACTGGGTGTGTTAAGTTGAGCCATTAAATGAAGCTTAATCGGACCTTAGTTGACCCGTTGAGAGAGATCAATAACATCAGGTTGCTTTGCAGCTTTGTGAAAAGAGTCTGTGTGTCCCTGCCAGGACCCCTTCCAGTGTTTAGTTAAAAATGTTCATTCTGACCAACAGGATCATGAATACGCTTACAGCTTCACTTCCTTTAACCTTCCTCCTGTGGGGAGATAGCAGAAGGGGGTATGGACTCTTCTTTACGATCCCAAAAGCTGGGGGAATTTAACAACATGTGAAGAAGGAAGCAGTAACAGTAACCCTCTCCAGTAGGAGGAAGGTATCGTGATGGAAAGGGGTTATTTTAGGGGTCCTGACCTTTACCTGAAAGGCTGCTGGTAGCTCTTTTACCCAACAACCAGGGAAGACATCCACCGACATTAAAACTGCAGTCGGTAACTTTGAGCAAAAAGGAAAAAAGTTATTTTTATAAAACGATCAATATATCTTGACAATAGTGCATGAGACAAATAATCTGAGAAAAAAATCAGGTTCTTCTGCCTCCTCCTGTGCTCTAATGGCATTTCCAAGATTCCACCGCACCTGAACAAAAACGACCAATCAGAGCTGAGCAATCTCTGGGCAGTTGCCAATCACTGCTCGCGAAACTCAAAAACTCCGATCAAACTGTCAAACTAGGCAGCGCTGATCAAATATGAATCAATATTCTGTCACTGTAATGCCTATTTCTCACCTCAAAAGCTTTTCAGAAACATATTTTAGTGTACTGTTTAGCTGTAAAATGAGAAACGAGAAAATGAGAATGCTTGCTGCAATATTTGTAATGTAAATGCAAAGCTGGCCGGTGCAACACATCTCACATGTGATTCCTCTCAAACACAAACAACAGAGTGTGTACTGTATCTGATGTGTGTCAGACTCTGCCCTGGTGACAGACTGACAGGCTGGAGGTTGTAGGGATGGGTTTGGGAGGGAAGAGGAGGGAGGGGTTTATTTTGTGAATGTTCTAAATAACTAACAATGTTGAAATTGAAAAATAAGGACTTATTACAACTGAAATTACATTTTTCATTATATTAGTTATTACAGGGTATTAGTAGTAGTAACGAAAAAAGGTACCGTTTACTACCACTACCAAATTCCAGGTACCGGTACTGGTACCAGTATCGGTTCAAAACTGAACGGTAACCAACCCTAATTAATAAAATGGTTTATATTAAGGCTGTCAATCGGTAAAAATATTTAATCGTGATTAATCGCATGACTGTCCATAGTTAATCGCAATTAATCGCAAATAAAACAAATTTTTTATCTATTCAAAATAAAGGGAGATTTGTCAAGTATTTAATACTCTTATCAACTTGGGAGTGGGCAAATATTCTTGCTTTATGCAAACGTATGTATACTGTATATTTATTATTTAAAATTAATTAACAATAAGAACAATGACAAATATTGTCCAGAAACCCTCACAGGTACTGCTGTACTTAAGCATAAAAATATTCTCAAATCATAACATGGCAAACTCAAGCCCAACAGGCAACAACAGCTGTCAGAGTGTCAGGGTTTTGACTTGACTATGACTTGCCCCAAATTGCATGTGATTATCATAAAGTGGGCATGTCTGTAAAGGAGAGACTAGTGGGTACTCGTAGAACCTTTTTCATTCACATATCTTGAGGTCAGAGGTCAAGGGACCCCTTTGAAAATAGTCATGCCAGTTTTTCCTCATCAAATTTTAGCACAAGTTTGGAACGTTATTTAGCCTCTTTGGCCACAAGCTAGTATGACCAATGTATGGTATGTAGTAGTATGGTACGAATGGATTCCTTAGGTTTTCTAGTTTCATATGATGCCAGTATCTTCACTCTAGCTTTAAAACTGAGCCCACTACAACCTAAAAATCGTAAGTTGCGTTAATGCATTTAAGAAGTTAGTGGCGTTAAAACGAATTTGCATTAACGCGTTATTATCACGTTAACTTTGACAGGCCTTGTTTATATACCAGCATCCAGTTGTGGATTTCATTGTTTCTGACATTAAGTCATATTTATGAATATATATACTGTATATAACCATGAACTGTATCACTAAAGTAGTCGATTGGCAAAAAAATAACCGCCAACTTTTGATAAATGATCAATCAAAGTAAAAATGTAATAGTATTTGCTTCTTTTCTCTGTTTACATTATTGTCTGGCATTGTAAATTGAGTAATCTTGGGTTTGGGCCTGTTGGTCAGGCAAAACAAGCTGCTAAAAGATGTAAACTTGGAGATATTTTTATTGACATTTCACAGACTAAACAATCAAAAAAATAGTCAACAGATTAATCGATAATATTAATAATAATTGGATGCAACCCTACCTGACGTAACTGGATTATGTGTAATGTAAAAACTAGGCCTGTCAAAGTTAACACGATAACGCAAATTCGTTTTTATGCCACTAATTTATTCGCATTAACGCAACTTGAGATTTTTAGGTTGTAACGGGCTCAATCATATGAAACTAAAAACACTCCAAACTTACACTGAATTTTGGCAAGGAAAAATTGGCATGGCCATTTTCAAAGGGTTCCCTTGACTTCTGACCTCAAGATATGTGAATTAAAATGGGTTCTATGGGTACCCACGAGTCTCCCCTTTACAGACATGCCCTCTTCATGATAATCACATGCAGTTTGGGGCAAGTCATAGTCAAGTCAGCACACTGACAGCTGTTGTTGCCTGTTGGGCTTAAGTTTGCCAGGTTATGATTTGAGCATATTTTTATTCTAAATGCAGTACCTGTGAGGGTTTCTGGACAATATTTGTCATTGTTTTGTGTTGTTAATTAATTTCCAATAATACATATATACATACATTTGCATAAAGCAGCATATTTGCCCACTCCCATATTGATAAGATGGTTAAATACTTGACAAATCTCCCTTTAAGGTACATTTTGAAGAGATAAAAAATGTGCGTTTATTCACAATTAAATATTTTAATCGATTGACAGCCCTAGTAAAAATTAGAAATACTTTATGTTGGTGCAGTTTGTTTTTCTTTTGTATATGATGTCATGCTTTGGAGACTGCCCCGCTCGACTCTTCTCTACAACCCAGGAACAGATGATTTGGTCACTTAAAGGGACTATATGTAACTTATTACGCGTATAAATCATACCGGGTCGGTGTCCCATGCGCGCTCGCGTGTGGGTACGCAAGCGCGCAGACTCCAACACAAGGCTCCAGCCTGCTCCTGCTGCCTGCTCCTGCCTGCTTGCACACCGCGCTCGTTCTCACCCGCTGGGCTCGATCCAACTCCACGTGCACGCGCGCACACTACACACTGCAGACGAGTTAGTTTAGCTCTGAGAATATCTAGTGAATGTGCAGTGGACGTTTGTGCAGAAATAAATGCTGCCGCTCCTCCAGACCAACAGAGGTTTCCCGTGTCTTGTGAAGTGACGGGGCTCCGCAGCCAGTTACGTTATTGTCTCCGACCGGGTGTCGGTGTCTCCCCCCCCCCCCGTTCCCTCCGCGGTCGGCAGGCTGAAGCAGGAAAAGCCAACACTAGGATCAGCATTGATTCATGGAGACCTTCGTCTGGTGAGCTAACATTACTGCCAAGCAGGTGAAATATAGAGTGATATTGTGTGTTAGCTGACGTGTGTCGCCCCTCTGTTTAGACCGGTGCTCGTTCATGTCTATGTAGAGCGAGCACAAGCGCGAGCGCGAGCAACAGGACGCCGACTTTCGTTGACATTGCGGCCACAGGTGTCGCTGTGAACAAGCAATTTCTGATTCTTACATATAGTCCCTTTAAGAGCTCTTTGAAAATACCAACCAAAAAGACGTTGTTTTCCAAGGCTGACACCTGCTGCTAAATACACTTGAAGGTTATTATTGTCTAATCAGAGAATATTTCCACTGTTTTTTAGGGTAGGAAATGCATGTTAGCTTAATGGCCACAATTCCAAAACCTCTTACAAACTTTTGTTAACATCCCCTTCCGTAACTAGGTTTATAAAATAAAATCCCTTTTGTATTGGAAATTGTATTGGAGTTTTAGAGGTAACCTAGAGTGACCCAAAGTGTTGGACAAGTGGAGATTATGACCCTTAGGTAGCACTAGATGGAAAGAGGATAGCCAAAGCAGACCACCCAATAGTAGGGGTGGGAAAAAAAAAATGGATTCACCTATGTATTGTGATTTTTTTTTTACTATTTTGAAATTGATTTTTTGGACTTGGCGAAGTTAGCGAAAGTATACACATGTAACTGCGTCCGGTTTTCATAATAAGGTGTTAACAAAGGGAACTATTTATACCAAATAAATATATGGAAATAATATTGATTAGATTATATTCACCAGAAGTATAGAAAAATATTACGTGTCCCTTATGAATGAAAAAGAAAATACCGTTAATTTGTGAGGGAATTGTCTTTATTGATTTTTGGGTTGCTGGAAAAAAAGTAATAAATAATGCCTGACAAGACTTTTATATTTGACTTTCAGATATCTCTGACTACATACATGCTGAAAATCAAACATTTTTAATGTATTAATTTACATATTTTCCAAAGTAAAAGACCCTAGAAGTGAATAATTCAACTTTTTCCAATGGTCCAGTGTTAAAAAAAATTAAAAATCATAATAAATTGTAATATTGAATCGCAATACTTGTTGAATTGCAATATTTTAAAAATCGCTATACATATTGAATCGGCACCCAAGGAGCGTGGTATCGAATCGACAGATGGGTGTATCATCCCAGCCCTACCCAATAGAAGACATTTAATTCTGGGGCAAATAGTTGGATCAACAGACCAAAACTCCCACACCAAGAGGGAAAATATTTTTATGTAAAAAGGTATTCTGGTATTGTGTAGAATCCCTTTTAACCTTAATTTTTCATTAAATCTGAACTGAGAAAATCGTGGGCATTAGTGCTGCATCATCATCTCATCGTTTTTGTCTATTGACCCCAAACTAATGTCCTTAGTCTTACTGTTCTTTTAAAATAATGGATCAGAAAAGCAGGACGCTGTCCTGCATGTAGAAGTTTGACAGTGCTTTCACTAGTGGAAGTGAAAACACTGACATCACTCAACATCCCCAAAAGTAAAAACATCTAAATATAAACAGCAGCCACCTGTGTTTTCTTATATTGCTACAGTACAAGTCCTGTTTTCTCCTTGTTATCCACTGTGGCTAAGCAAATACATCATGGGCTTAAAGGTAAATTAGATTTATCACAACTACTCTGCCAGCTCACCGTGCAACATTTCATTAAGTACATTTGAAAGCTTATCAGCATTAGAGCAGTGTGAGCTGTGACCCTGTAGCCAGTTTAATCAACAACTATACAAAGTTCATTATGTTTAGAAAATGACTGAGTTCATAAAGTTTTTTTTTTACTCAATTAAGAAGCCAATTAAACCTGCTGTACACAGAATGTTTTTGGCATCATTGGGTAAAAATTCCATAATAACCTTTCAGGATATTGTAATTCAAGTGTTGAAACTAGACTTCTGCACCTCCTCATGGCTCTGTTTTCAGGCTATAGAAAATCTAGCCCTTGACGGGAGACTTTGGCCAATCACAGGTCATTTCAGAGAGAGAGCGTTCCTATTTGCTGTTCATTCAACGGAGGCAGCTTTCAAGTACTCGCCAACTCCGATCAAACAGTCAAACTAGGCAGTGCTGATCAAATATGAATCAATATTCTGTTACTGTAATGCCTATTTTTCGCCTCAAATGTTTTCAGAAACATCTTGTAGTGTACTGTTTAGCTGTAAAATAAGAAAGTTTGCTCCGGCTGGTGGGCGGTGCTTAGTATTTCCACAACAGATCTCAACTTGGCTGCCAGGTCACAAACTTTCTCATTTTACAGCTAAACAGTACACTACAAGATGCTTTTGAAAACATATTATGCAAGAAATAGGCATTCTTCATGTTTACTTACCCTGATCTTTACCTCACTATTGGTTTACCAAACAAAGCAAGGTCAATAGGGGCATCACATTAAGTAACCTTTTCTATTACACATTATATTGTTTTATTACATTATTATTGTATTACATGTTTATTATTGTATTATAGTACATGCAGTGGTGGAAGAAGTAATCAGATCTTGTACTTCAGTAAAGTAGCAATACTACCATATATAGAAATACTGTTACAAGTAAGGGTCCTGCATTCAAAATCCTACTTAAGTAAAAGTGCAAACATATTAGCATATTAATATACTTAAAGTACCAAACATAAAAGTAAACATTATGCAGAATAATGTATATTATTGGATTATACTTATTGATGCATTAATGTGTTCATCACTTTAATGTTGTAGCTGGTAAAGGTGGAGCTCATTTTAATGACTATATACTGCTTTGTATATTAGTTGTAGTATTATCTATAATAATAAATCATCATTTATTCGTTGATTATATTTTGTATTTATAATCTGAATCTGTAAAGTAACTTAAGTCATTAAATCAATGTAGTGGAGTAAAAAGTACAATATTTCCCTCTGAGATGTAGTGGAGTAGAAGTAGAAAGTATCAGAACATGGAAATACTCAAGTAAAGTACAAGTATCACAACATTTTACTTAAGTACAGTACTTGAGTAAATGTACTTAGTTACTTTCCACCACAAAGTACATGTTATACTGTTGTTTTTTTCTAAGCATTCTTTACTTTTCCTGTTGGAATAAAATAATTGTTGATTATTTAACTGCAAAGTAGTAATGTGTTTTTGATACCTTCAGTTTTTTGCATTAAATCATACCGGGATGTTTACTGAAATTGATTGGATGTGGCACAGGCCTTCTTGGAAAAATGTTCTCCAGCCGCCACTGCTCTAGTAGTAGTATAGAAAAATTTCAAATGATAACCAGCCATAGATATAAACACTGTTGTTTGTGACTGATGTCTAAAAGAATGCAACAACTTGTAATTTTATTTAAATGGTAAAGGGACTTGCATTTATATAGCACCTTTCTAGTCTTCCGACCACTCAAAGGGCTTCACACTACATGTCAGCAGCCGAACTGCGTTACGGCAATATTTAAGTCCTTTGGACGAAGCTTTACGTTCCTTGCATGTGGGAGCTGTAGCAGAGCAGGAGCAATTAGCTGTTTTGATTCGAGAGGGCACAACATGCGGAAATGTTCTCAGACTCAGCCCAACCATAACATGAAGAGCTCGTAAGAAAGTCAGACGTGGACCAGAAAACGATCTGCTGTAAAGTTTGTCACACGCAGTTCCCCACTGCAGGCAGATTTGGAGTGCAGGCAATACATCCTGGAAAATTAATCTATCAGCTGTTTTTGATACATATTACATTTCTTATCTAAACATGCCAGGCCTGTTTAGATAAAATATAGACTAGGCCTATATTTATTTATTTTTTCTCTATAATTTCACTTGAAACTGTTATGTTCATTTTGCACATAAGTGCAAGTGTTCCTAATAAAATTAGAAAATAATACAACTTTTCATTTGTCAAATATTTAATTCACTCAGGAGTAAACAAAAATAGGCTTTACCATGTAGTTATTTCATATAGACTATTTGTTTATTGAATTACAAGAAAACATGCTATATCTTGATATATATCGTTATCGAGAAATGTAATGAACTATATCTGGATAGAAAATCGCCCAGCCCTAGTTGTAATGTTCAGTAACTTGCAAAATTGTTTTTATAACAGCATGAAAAACAAATCGTAATAAGATCGGGGATTGTTGTGTTCCTGCCTGAAAAAAATTGTGATATGATATTTTTGCCATATCGCCCACCCCTAGCTTGTATATCCGCAGTCCTAGGTTTCCCTTTTTGAATGACGAATACAGAGTACCGCTGCAGGAGAGTTATTTCTTCTCACTAATGTGTAGAACGTACGTGGTAGTTGGCCGTAGTCTTTGCGGTGTGTTCAAGTGCGACATTTTGGCCAAGACACAGGAGACTTGAGGTGACGCAACAGTCGCCGTTAGTTCGTTGATGTCAGTTTGTTGTGTCTCTACCTTTAGAAATGAACATGATGTGAGGGATTACTTTTTCTGCAGACTACACACAACATCTCATCAGGCGTGTTCATGAGCCAGCTATGACTTTTCGGCCATGCTGGGTCAAAGCCACTTTCTCTTTTCTGTTAAATATGAAAAAAGAACAAAAACAGAATTAAGTTCGTTTTTACCTGTTAGGCTATTCCTCAGTATTTCAGTAACTTGTATAATGGATCATCCCTGTCTGGTTTAAGTCTCAGACAGACTCTGACTTTCCTCCTGAGCTGTCTCATCTGGCTGGCTGGTTTATTAAGGGTGTTTTCACATATAGTCCTCTTTAAACGAACCGAACTCCGTCCTCTTAAAGTGGACCCAAAAGTGGACCAACAGAAAAGGAACTCAGATCTGTTTGTGTTCACATTGTTAGTTCAAATTGAAAGAGGACTCAGTTCTGTTTCTAGTCCACTTCAGCTCTAATGGGGCCTCAGTCCTCTCTCTGTTCACACTATGTTGATGAAGTTGAAGTTTTAATTAAATTTTTGCATTTTGTTTATTTTTTTTTAATGATTTTTTTAATGATTTTATTTCAGCTACTTTAACAAATGTAATAAATTTAAACAGTCACTGAAATGCTGTTAAAACGCATTCACTATTCACAGCCTATTTAAAACTCATTCTGCAGCTGCACCACCATCCTGCTCACTCAGAAATATTAACAGATAATCTACAATATTATTATGTTCCATCAGTGCGACCAATCACATCAGGAGTGATAGAGATCATTATTCATTGATTCTACTGGTCTAAGCTTCATACTGATTTCTAGTATATAAACTGAGATTACACATTATGTGCAATAAACATTTTAGTGGAACTGCTCTAATTGACAGCTGTCTCAGTCACAGTGTTATTAATTGAACGTCGCAAAAGAAAGACAAGCAGAGGTTTTATTCTGAGCTCATGGAGACTTGATGCTGTGATAGATTTGAATGTGAAGGCAAAAAACGCTGTTCAAAGAAATGACTGACAGCGCATAAAAGGTGTAACTTTAGATAGTCCTGAGTTACAAACTAATATCTTTAAATTCTGACATGAACCTCCGCTAATTAATGCGCTTCGATACGTGCTTTACTGACTGAATGAATGAGGAAATAAAGCAGCGTGAGCGTAAGTTGCCACGGTTCCGTGTTGTTTTTCCGAGCGTCAGTGTACAAGCGCGTGTGATCTGTATACGGCAACTTTAGAGGGCTAAAATACAACGGCAAAAGGCAAAGCGAACCTGGAGCGCTTTGTGTTCACAATGCACAGATTAAGCGAACCGCAACGCGGACTTGAATCGAACCGAACTCAGACCACCTCCCAAGGAGGTCTGAGCTCGGTTCGCTTCAGAGGGGTCTGAGTCCCTTTGGAGTGTTCACATATGCGCAAAAAATGCTGACTCATCGCTCTGAGTTCGTTTGGAGGGCTGAAACGGACCAAGTGTGTATGGAATGATCAGATGAGATGAAGTTGAAAAATGAGAAGAGCCTTCTGTGTTTTTCCTCTTTACTTTACTCGTTGTCTTGCTTTCCTCACTTCCATTGAGGTTCGTTTAAGCTGAACAGCCAATCAGAGGGATTTCTCTCACCTACGGCCACCGATTCAAAATGCTGAATGCTAGTTTGCCGTTTTTTTGTCGGCCAAAAGAATGTTGAGACGGGCAGGCTAGAGCCGACGGCACAGGACACACTGCAAAAACTAGGGCAGATGCCCACTGACGTCCTGACATTGATGTATCAGGGCAACACATTCTCACGCCCAACTCGTCAAACACCAGCACTTGGTCAGTGCCCCTCGGCACTGGGGACCAACGCAGGGGGTACCCCTCTTGTGTTACTTTTGGACGGACCAAGGTTGGCGTGTCAATATAAGCTCGTTACATGCATAGTGTCCTTTCAAAATAAACTTCCATTATCACAGGAAGTTAGGTTCAGGCAACACAACCACTTAGTTAGGGTTATGAAACGGTCGTGGTTGACGTTAACTTCACTGACTAACAACTCATGTGACTCACAGGACTGACGATACCGTCGAGTCACGGGACAAAAGACTGACATGACAAAATAAGTCAACGTTACTTTTAGTTTCACACGGGACATGAACATCGGTCTCCTGGTCTCCAGTCTTGTGTTTGTTTGTTTTCTAAAGGGTACCTCCGTGCATCGGTTTCCGATGCCAAGGGGTACTTACCAAATGGCGGTAGAGTTGGGAGGGAAAACAGGAAGGTCAGGGCATTAAAGGTGTGTGCACAAACTGTGTACGCCACTCATGCACACATGTTTTCCAGCCTTTGCCAACATGGTCTCAAAAAAATCCAGGGAAAGCCCTGTGTAAAATGTAAATACTGCACCATCTCACAACTAAATATGAGTTTGATGTGTGTGACCTCATACACCGACAGAAACACACACAGTACATTCAACCACATCTGGTGCTATACCTCCTCAAGAAGCTTCACTTTATAGTTGCCACAAAATCAGGCAAGTTTCTTGCACAAGATAAAGATTTGTTAGAGGAGTTGGAGCCAGAATACAATAGAAGTAAAAGTATGAGCATCTGCACACTCCAGTCTGTGTAATGTCTTTCAGTCAAGGACATTCTTCAAGCTCCACACATGAACAAATCTGCTGCCACTGACAGAAGAGGGACGCACAAACAAGACCTCCTGCATGACTCACACACACTGACGTTACAGCCAGGGAAGCGCACACACACACAGACACACAGACACAGACACACACACACACACACACACACACACACACACACACACACACACAGACACAGACACAGACACACAAACACACACATACCTGAGATCCTCTAATATAATGTAATCCAATGAAGTGTTGGCAGGCAGCCTTCCCTTTGAAACAACTCCATAGTTTCCATGGAGTGATGAACACATTTCAATTAATCTCCCAATCATTTTCTCATTTAATCAATTGTGAGAAAAGTGTATTATGATTCCCCAGAGTCCAAGCATCTTCAAATACCTTGTTTTATTCAGACATTCAGTTTATTAATGTATGACAAAAAGAAAAATGCAATTCCTCACATTTAAGACTCTAAAATTTAGAGAATTTTTGTCATTTTTGCTTGAAAGTTACTAAAACGATAAATTGGTTATCAAAGTAGTTGCTGAATAATCTTCTGTCTATTGGCTAATCAATTAATCAACTAATCGTTTAAGATATGTAGAGCACAGAAATGTACAACGTGATGTGGCCAAGTGGTGTCAGATGCATACCACCTAACTTCAATATCACTGGTTTGATTCTGGCTAGAGATCTTTGTTTCCCCATTTATCTTATTAGGGCTGTGTATTGGCAAGAATCTGGTGATACGATACTTAACATGAAACAACAGTTACGATTCAATATATTACAATATATTGTGATACTGTAAGCAAGGCGATATATTGCAATTTTTTAAAATCAAATTTTTGGAAAACTGTCATAGTATAAAGAACACACCACCATATGAATAAAAAGTCACTATGTGAAATGGCTACCATGGGGACAAACATCATCACAGATGAATACAGTTGAACTCATTGGATCCACAAAAGTCTCTGCTTTACAGTGATACCTAATTTATGTCAGACTGTTTAGGGAGTACGCAGAAATATTCAAATACACCATTTTAGAATAGGTGAAAATAACACATTGCCCAAAACTGCATGGAATTAGCATTAAGTGGGAGACTCGTGGGTACCCATAGAACCTATTTTCATTCATATATCTTGAGGTCAGAGGTCAAGGGACCCCTTTGAAAATGGCCATTCTAGTTTTTCACTAAAAATTTAGCGTAACTTTGGAGTGTTATTTAGCCTCCTTTGCGACCTGCATGAGTATGACATGGTTGGAACCAGCGATGCCAGTCTTCACTCTAGCTTTAAAACTGACCCCGCTACAACCTCCGAAAGACAGAACAGCGTCCAGGATTTTTAAGAGGTCTAAGAGTCTTGATTCAGACTACGGAACCTCTGTGTTGTTTCATAAATATAGGTGCAACTCAACCCCAACGTGATTGATGTTTTTATTCGCAATGCGAAAACTTTTTGTAGCGGAAAGAAATTATGTTGCTTTTTCGCCGCCTAATATTCGTGTTCTGTGTGAAAGTACTCATTACAAAAACAGTTCGAAAAAATATATTGACGTGCAAATTAATCACAGAAAAAAAAATGCCTCCGGTGTGTAAAGGTCTTAACTATTACTACATTTCATATTTTTTCGTTGCAGTCTAGATTCACTTTCAAGTGACAAATGAATCCCCTCTAAAGTAACAATCAGCATCCTTGTCCAGCACGTATATGGCAAATTACATTTTTATTCAAGTTGGCTCCCACATGATGCCATGTGGCTCAGACAGGCATGATGAGCAGATAAGAGAGAAAAAGAGGGCAAGATGAATATGACAGGAGGAGAGTCCTAGAAAAATACACTGAACCTCAGGACAGACACACACACACACACACACACGCACGCACACACACGCACACACACACACACACACACAGTTGTTTCACAGCCTTGTTAAGAAAAGAGGAAGGTTTGCGTGTTACGGTGCTTTGGAGGATATAAGTCTGACCGTCTCTCTCTCTCTTTCCATATCTACATCTTTCTCTTTCCATATATGACTCTCTCCCTCTCATCAAATATTCACAGTTGGCCATGAAACATTCACTGCGCTGCTACGTTTATCTGCCCTGCACCAATCAGCCTCCAGCGGGTGCACTAGAAGCCCACCAAAAGCTTGAAAAAACACACACACACACACCGTCTGCCTGCATGGCCTGCACTGTGGCAGCCGTGCAGAGAGGGGAGAGGAGATGAAGAAAAAGAGGGAGGAAGAGGTGGCAAAAGAGACAAAGAACCGAGGAAGGAAGGGTATGTGGCTGAGGGAGACGCATGAAACAAGGAAGCAGAGAAGAGGAGTCTGAGGGTCCACTCCTCAGCTCTTGTCCATGTTCAGTGAGAGAAGAGGCAGCCTTGCACCTCTATAATTCAACAGCGGGAAGAGTGCCGCCAGCCTCTCCCCTGTTTCTCCTCTCTTTCCCTGACATCACAAGGCCTTACCTAATAACAGTGGAACTAAAAATACACTCACTTCACAGTTCGACACAATACGTGACACATAACTGTAGCTAAAAATAACATGAAACACCGTCGAGATAGATCACACTGTCAACAGTGTTTCCTTGTGGTGTTACGGCGTGTCTACAGAGAAAACGTTTCAGCCGTGTTTTTCAGTTCGTCTAACGAGCGTCTGACAGAACAGATACGCTCCCATTTCAACCAATCCAGCGGTCTACACAGGCCACACAACAGCTCGCGTTTCACTCGCAACAACATACACGGGTAAACGCAACCTACAGTGATTGTGTATTGGGCTCTGAGCGCTGCCAAAACGCCGGTGACCTACATTCAATACTGTGCCTGAATTCAATTAGCTGATATTCAATTAACTGCTGAGAACAGCAGCAAATGTTCACATTTGAGGAGTTGGAAATTTTTAGCATTTCTGTATTACAGTATTACAGACTGAGCAATACTCTGGATGGACACTTTGCTAAAGAGTGCCAACTTGTCTAAAGCAAAACGTAGGGTCAAATTTATTTAAAGAGATGATGGCCACTAACCACTACAAATAAATCTAGACCTGAAAAGATAAGTCGACAAAAAATGAAAGCGGCAGGAGGTAGAATATATTTGGCATCATTGGGCAAACATTCCGAAATAACCTTTCAGCATATTGTAATTCAAGTGTTCTGAGAGAAAACTAGACTTCTGCAACTCCTCATGGCTCTTTTTTTAGGCTTTAAAAAATCTAGCCTGTGACGGGAGACTTTGGCCAATCACAGGTCATTTCAGAGAGAGTGTTCCTATTGGCTGTTCATTCAACGGAGGCAGCTGTCAATCACTCACAAACTCCTATCAAACGGTCAAACTAGGCAGCGCTGATCAAATATGAATCAGTATTCTTTAACTGTAATGCCTATTTCTTGCCTCAAATGTTTTCAGACATATCTTGTAGTGTTGAAAGTTTGCTCTGGCTGGTGGGCGGTGCTTGGTATTTCCTCAACGGATCTCAACATGGCTGCCGGGTCACAACTTTCTCATTTTACAGCTAAACAGTACACTACAAGATGATTCTGAAAACATTTTACACCTGAAACAGGCATTACAGTAACAGAATATTGATTCATATTTGATCAGCGCTGCCTAGTTTGACCGTTTGATTGGAGTTCGCGAGTGACTGACAGCTGCTCAGAGACTGCACGCTCCATCTCAGCTCTGATTGGTTGTTTTCCTCCGGTCTGTGAAATCTTGCAATGCCATTAGGAGCACCGCAGGACACAGAGGCACATGATTTTTTTCAGATTACCTGTCTCATGCACTACTGTCAGGATATAGTGACCGTTTATAAAATTATTTTTTTAATCACATTTGCTCCAATCTGCCTACTGCTGCTTTTATCACCCACAATTTTGATAATGGATTATGTCTGATTAATGGGAGTATTTTCTGGGTTGTTGTTTGCTCCTATAGTTTGTGTTGAGCAATGATTTGGCCAAAACAGTACACCACACACTAACAGATTCCATTCATGAACAACAAGTGTCCAGACTAAAAAAAAAAGAAATCTCTCAAAATCTCTCGCAATCAAACGTGACTTTGGTGTAATCAAACATGGCGGACGGGAAGAATTAGCATTGTTAGTTTTTGCACTACTTTGTACTGAAAATTCACGAAGTAAACAGTTGTGTTGTTGCCACAAATTAACACGTTGTTCCACCACTTCTGAGGTCCATCTTACTACTACTTTATGCTTTGTGTTATACAATAGCTCATGCATATTGAACATGTTTAATATTTACGATTTGAGATCGGTGCGGCCAGGATGGACTTCCAAGCAGATCGGGGAATGTAAAAAACACTCTTAACTTACCTAACACCACAAGAATATCTGGAAAGATCATCTTTAGAACCATCAACAAATCTTGGCTTTGCTGACAATTGTCAGGAGGGGGGAATCGGGCCCAAAATCGGCTTGATTCTCGTGTAGTGTGTACCCGGCATTAGTCGCACAAAACAGACATAACCTTGGGCTCTGGGAAATTGTGATGGACATTTTCTTGATGGATTTCTTATAGACCAACAATGATCAATGAATCGCTTAATTGCTAAAATAATTGGCAGATTAGACCAATAACGTAAATGGTCATTAGTTTGCAGCCCTAAATAGATCATTTTCTTTTCTCCTGGCAAACGTCCAGAGCACACCTAAAAGGAAACATAACATGGGAAAGATATCAGGGAAGTGAGGCCGTGTTCAGATACCCCCCGCGGCATCATCCTTCATTTCAATGAGATCACTGATTTGATGAAGATGGCTCCAGCTAACAAAAACAGGCTCACCTTCTGCAGCAATGCACGGCAGTGTCATCCAGAAATAGATTACATTAGTCAATCAAATATGTGCAAGTAAACATTCCTAGCAGATACTTCAGAAAGTTCTTTGTTTGACTCATAACTGTGGGATGAGGGATAAAATGATTAAATTGGTCATTGTGATGAATTTCCAAACAGTTCTTACATGTATAGTCCTATAAACTACTATGCAGTGTTACCTATGATTATATTAATATAACTGTCTTTTCTAGCTTGTGCTTTATCTTCTTACTGGTACCTGTAGCAACATGCCTCCATCAACGCATCTAATGAGGACCAGTCTAATTGCTGGCTCACAGCTTCAGTGGCTAACAACTAACCTGAATGATTCAGATGTACAGAGTGAATCGTGCAACTTAAAACCAAAATCCATCTGAGCAGCTACACAACTTGCTTTAGTCCACACAGTGTCATTGTCTTAAAGGAAGACCTGAGTTGAAAGGAGTTGAAAGTAACATAGTGTATTGTTTGGTTAACATTGTAAATATTAACATTGACTGGGAGTAGTGCCAGTATTAAGGATGGAACGGTTCAGGTAAAAAATCCGAACCGTTCGGTTCGCTAGTCACGGTTCGGGGCGTGTATGCATTGTTCGGTTCATTTAAAATAAGTTATGAGGCCGATTGTGTATTTTTTTCATGTAGAGTTAGGCTCCCGTTTATTGTCACACTAGAAATGAAGGCCTATGGAAGGAGGCTGGGACACGGGCGGACATGGGTCTTGAGGTATGGGGTATAACCCATGCGCAGTGTAACTGAAGCTGCGGTCGTGCGTTGCTATTGGCTCAATTTCAGTGAGGGCAGAACAGATTTTACTGCGCATGTGTTGTACCCCAAAGATATGACGAGTTGATAAAGCGTGACCCAGGCTCCTTCTCAGTTGGCACGGATGAAGTGCAGAGTGCGGCTGTCAGTCAGTTTGGGAAATGGCGAGTGGACACGATAAAGTACAGGATCCACCAGCACTGTTTCGCTCTGCTGTAAGGGAGCATTACGGATTTAGTGTTACCTATGAAAATGGCGGAAAAAAGTCGTGGATAAAACGGCGACTGTGTGTGAGCACTGTGCAACACGTGTGGTTTATGCTAGCGGCAACACTTCCAATATTATGAACCATTTATTAAGACATCACCCTGGTGTGGCCGTCAATAGTGCAAGGAGAAGAGAGTCGGGTAGGAAAGAGCAACTCCTTCTCCCCACAGCATTTAAACAGCCTCTACATGCAGATTCAGACAGGGCAAAAAACACAACTAAAGCATTGGGGAGGTCTAAAGTGAAAGATATGCAGCCTTATGCAGTCGTGGAGGACGCTGGATTTCAGCATATGATTAAAGTGGCAGTAGGCAACAATTTTTTGGCATAATTTGGCAAAAATTCCATAATAACCTTTCAGCATATTGTAATTCAAGTGTTCTGAGAGAAAACTAGACTTCTGCACCTCATCATGGCTCTGTTTTCAGACTTTAGAAAAATCTAGCCCGTGACGGCAGATTTTGACTAATCACAGGTCATTTCAGAGAGAGAGAGCGTTCCTATTGGCTGTGCTCCGGTCATGTGACCAGAACGTGGCTTCCTTCACCAGATTTTAAAATGGCGGCAGCATCACAAACTTTCTCATTTTACAGCTAAACAGAACACTACACGATGATTCTGAAAACATTTGAGGTGAGAAATAGTCATTACAGTAACAGAATATTGATTCATATTTGACCAGCGCTGCCTAGTTTGACCGTTTCGTCGGAGTTCGCGAGTGATTGACAGCCGGCTCTCATAGACGGCAGCTGGACAGCGGACCTTGTTTTCCTCCGGTAAGTGAAATCCTTCAGATGCCGTTAGGAGCACCGGAGGACACAGTAGGACACAGAGGAACATGATTTTTTTCAGGTTACCTGTTTCATGTACTACTGTCACGATATAGCGGCCGTTTTCTAAAAATAACTTTTTTAAATCATATTTACGCCAATCTCGCATACTGCAGCTTTAACGTAACGTTACTTGAGCCGCGCTATACACTTAAGCAACACAGTAATTCCAGTAGCACAATCCCTGCAATGTGTTTTATATTTATTAATTATTTTTAAATAACATAGTGGCACAGAAATCCAACCGTATTCCTTTCCAAATACTGCACTTTTTGAGTGGAAAAACTAATCTTTCAATTAAGAGCTGATAATCAGGGAATTGAGACGTGTTATACTGTTATTTTTTCTTTTTTTTAGTACAGTTCTGGTTGAGCTTATGCTTCAATCTATGTTGATAAATATAAATATATAAATAAATGAAAAGCATGTTGAAATCAGAACATGACCTCCTCACTGTAACATAAATGTACCGAACCGAACCGAAAACCGTGACCCCAAAACCGTAATATGAACTGAACCGTGAATTTTGTGAACCATTCCACCCCTAGCCAGTATACAACAAAGCTGGAACATATATACGTTTTCCAATAAAAACTGTGTACATTGTCTCATGTGATGGGACCGGAAACACTTATCATTGTAGTCACCCCGATGATTGTATATCACTACACTACAGTTCAGCGCTTGATGAATGATTTTTACAAATTCAATAAAAGCTGATTATTTGAGAGTTTCGTGGTACAGAACTTATAAACAGGCTATGGTAAATGGTAAATGGACTTGCATTTACATAGCACTTTTCTAGTCTTCTGACCACCCAAAGCGCTTTACACTACATGTCAGCATTCACCCATTCACACACACTCATACACTGATGGCACAGGCTGCCATGCAAGGTGCCAACTTTGCCCATCAGGATCTAATCTAAATACTAATTCACACACCGATGGTTAAGCCTTCAGGAGCAATTTGGGGTTAAGTGTCTTGCTCAAGGACACATCGACATGTGACCGGAGCAGCCGGGGATCGAACCACCGACCTTCCGATTGGTGGACGACCTGCTCTACTGAGCCACAGTCGCTACCAGGCTCACACAGTTATCTTACTGTTTACTTGATTCTACTGGAGACAAAAGATTTGTACATCCATGTTTTAACACGGACGGAAAACTGTGGTTGGTCATTTGGTTTCTGAATCTGCCGCTCCCCTTGGCTTCACAGAGCTTCATAGTGAGTTTAAGCTTATTGTTTAGGTGTCCGAAATTTCACTTTTTGGTTCACTCTCACCGCTCTCATAGTGTAATTTTTCCCCACAGCAGGCAGCTGGAAGCTCATCAAAAGAGCTCTAAAAACCCACTGTTCACTACCTGTTTGGACTTGCTGATGAACATATTGGAGAGTTTAGCAGCTAAAGAGCCAAATAATTCGCTCGGGAGTTGGTAGAGTCCATAGACTGTATATAAAGATGGACAAAATGACAGCTCCCCAAAAGTGAAGCCAAAATATCTTGATCGCCCCCTGGTGGCTGGCTGAAGTATAGGTCATAAATCCCGCCCCCTCCATGTTAGCGGATGGGACATGGGCCAAACTAAAAAGTCAAAGTACAAGTCAAATAATTTTTTCCCAAAGATGTTTCTGTCATTTTAGGCAGTGCTCATTACGCTGATGTATGTTCAAGTGTTCATTCTTCTGATAAGTCTGGTATTAATTAGAGGTCGACCGATATGGGTTTTTTATGGCCGATGCCGATGCCGATTTTTTACAGATTCAGGACAGCCGATGGTCGATATATGATGCCGATTTTTTTTTTTTGACGATATGATTGGCTGGTTTTCTTTTTTTCCTCCATCTGATGAAATATAACTTCTTAATAATAACAAATAATACACAAAATTTCTTGACTTAAGTAAACATTTATTGAACAACACTTATGGTCTGTCTCTCCAATTTGCATTTTGTGTCTGCACTGCAGTGCATATTTTATTTTGTACATGATGGTTAATAGTAGTAATAGTACAGGGCTCAAAACCTTTTAAGCACCTTTCCAAAACTGTCCTAAAGCATGTTTCTTATTTATGTTTGTTGACAGACACTGTTACAAGCTATATGGCCTTAATGTAATTGATCAAAACATAATAATAACTTTGTTGACTCGTATTACACAGCCTGCTGCTCATATCTGCTATGCTGCGGTATACACACAGGCGACTAGCGGTGACGTCATAGAGGCTATGAAGGACCCATAGACTATAGAGACGTTTAATGAGTAAGTGAACTTTTTGCTAAATGTTTCGACAAATTGCTTGTGTTTCCGTCCTCACACGCAAACTTGCACTTATGACAAGCATTGTCAGCATCAACTCTAGTAAAGTGTAATCACGCTTTATAAGTTTAGTTTTCTCCGTCATAGTTACTAAGAGCAGAAGCGTGTGTGTGTCTGAACACGGCGCTGCAGCAGCGTGTATGTGAAAGCTGCTCCGCCCCGCACACAGCTAACGTTACTGACGGAGAGAAATTCTCTGTTACCAAAAATATAATTGATAACGTCGGAGCATTTCATATCTAACCAATTATATATATAGGGCTTTGAAAGAGAAGAATTTAAGCCTACCGGTTTCTCCCGGCAGAATGGCAATTTGATTGACACACAAGGGGCGGTGTCAAACGTGTTCCACAGCAACAACAACACTGGGCTGCCCGCAGATGTGCCTGTTTACTAATCGGCTTAATATGCTCAGGCATCGGCCGATGCCGATTATGAAAAAATGTCAAAAAATCGGCCCGATTAATCGGCCGACCGATTAATTAATTAGTTACTCGATTCTATAAAAAGCTTTTGTGAGACATCAAGACTGGGATGATAGCTGTTCTGAGTGAAGAAGTCGCAGAGCCGGTTGCTCTGGAAGTGTACAAGTGAGGAGATGTAACTTTAACTTTCCATAACCGTCACCAGTCTGTGTAATAGAGCATGTGTCAATTAGACCATGAATGTAGTTAGAGAGATATTATGGTTAGTTGTTGTTTCTTTCTAGCCAAACAGCTACCATGGCGTAGCAGCTACGTGGCTAACGCTAACAAGCTGTGGCCGTGCTTGGCTAGTGATTGGCTTGGGCGGGTGTGTGGGCGGGACCTCGATACAGCAGCTCCAGCCCCCCCAATCACTACTGTACAGACTCTGACTCCAAATATCGTCAAAATCTCAAGATGGCAGCTCCCGTATCCGGAATATTTTGGCTTCACTTTTATACAGTGGGAGGAAGTGGAGACATGTCGTCCATCTTTATATATACAGTCTATGGTAGAGACCAAAAACAGACCTAAAAGAGAGTAAATATTGGACTTACTTTCGCCAGGTGGCCAGAAACATGACTCCAAATGAACAATAATGAAATCCCCATTTTGATATCACTGAACTTAAATTCCAGCGCTATGTGACTTAGTGTTGAAAATATTAACTTGCCTACTGGTATGCTTTTTGTTTCATTTACCATAAATTGTATTTACTGCAACATCATCAGAGGTTGAAGTAAAAGCAGACGATATGAAGAGGTGCTGATGACAGTGAGCTCCATAAATGGAAAGCTGCAGATGAAAGCAGAGTGGGCAAAAGCAAATGCTGACTTACTAATATATGTGTAGATGTGCAAGGTTTGATTTTTACACAATGAGATGAGCTACTGTAACGGACATCCTGTCAGAAAAGAGATATGAAAATATCTTCCAAACTACCTTTTATTATATTCTTAAAATCTAACCACTGACTTCTGGTACTTTTATCTTTGTACAAACTGGATTCAAGCCTCTACACGAGATGTACAAAAGTCATGGAAAGGACTGTATCACTCTATCTCCACTTTTCATCAGTGTTTGCACAAAATAATATGAGATCCCTCCACCACCTAAGTAAAAGTAAGATGAGCTTATGAGCACACTTCCCTTCTTAACTTCTGCTTCCCACAATTTCTATCAGGGAGTGACTGCTGCCTCAGGCTAACAATAATTGTCATTATCTACTTCTGTAAACTGACGTTAAGCCACTTGTGAAACAAGGCAAAAGTGAGCATGGCTCACATACCCCACTCACCGCTTAACACCTACTAAAGTAGTGCCAAAAGTTTTGCCCTTTTGGAACATTTCTAAAATATTTGGCACCCTGGACTTCTAACCCCCAAAAGGCACGGAAACGAAATTGAAGTCGAAAAAAATCACAGGTTTTGGCCAAAATTTAAAAAATGTTGGACACCCTGGACTTCTAATCCCCAAAAGGCACAACTACACCACACTGTCAACCATCATACCACATTTTTAGTTCTTAAGTTAAATAGTTTCCAAGTTCTACTCCGGAAACAAAATTGAAGTAAAAAAAAAAAAAAAGTTTTTGGCAAGAATTTCTAAAATCTTGGGCACCCTGGACTTCTAACCCCCAAAAGGCACAAATAGACCGCAGTGTCAACCATCATACCAAATTTGAAGTTCCTAAGTTAAATTGTTTTCGCGTTCTGCTCCGGAAACGAAATTGAGGTCGAAAAAAAATCACAGTTTTCGGCCAAAATTTCAAAGATTTTGTGCGCCCTGGACTTCCAACCCCCAAAGGGCACAACACAAAACTGCAAAGTTATATCGAGTGAAGCCCATCTTGCAAAACAGTGTTGGCTTTTCCTGCTTCGCCAACCCCAACCGCGGTCGGAGGAGGAGGGGGAGACCGTAACTTTTGTCTCCAGGGCTGGAGTCTGAGACTCCGAGTCTCTGCTCTGCTCCAGCCTGCTCCTGCTGCCTGCTCCTGCCTGCTTGCACACCGGGCTCGTTCTCACTCGGCTCACTCCCACTCGGCTCGCTCCAACTCCACGTGCACGCGCGCACACTACACACTGCAGAAGAGTTAGTTTAGCTCTGAGAATATCTAGTGAAAGTGCAGTGGACGTTTGTGCAGAAATAAATGCTGCCGCTCCTCCAGACCAACAGAGGTTTCCAGTGTCTTGTTAAGTGACGGGGCTCCGCAGCGAGTTACGTTATCGTCTGACCGGTTCGGGAGGCTGAAGCAGGAAAAGCCGACACTAGGATCAGCATTGATTCATGGAGAGACCTTCGTCTGGTCAGCTAACATTACTGCCAAGCAAGTGAAATATAGAGTGATATTGTGTGTTAGCTGACGTGTGTCGCCCCACTGTTTAGACCGGTGCTCGTTCATGTCTATGTAGAGCAAGCACAAGCGCGAGCGCAAGCAACAGGCCGCTGACTTTCGTTGACATTGCAGCCACAGGTGTTGCTGTTAACAAGCAATTTCTGATTCTTACATAGAGTACCTTTAAGTTAAATAGTTTTCGAGTTCTGCTCCTGAAACTAAAGTGTGACACGCAAACGGACGGACAAACGGAAGGACGGACACGCGGAGCGCTATTTACGAATACGTTGTAACGGGGGTATAACAAAGTATTACAGTATTAGTAGCTTTCAGTATCAGTAGCCGTGGACTGCAGGAACATTTACACATCTGAGTAGCCGGTATTCAAAGTATAAAAACGACAATTAGCCATTTTGCCGGGGTTTATGTGTCACACTATTTCTTGACTGTGGGCAACCAGAAGAGACACCAATAAGTAATAAGAAGTAACCCCCAGTAAAACAGAAAATTGTCATTTTTACACTTTACACATTGCTAAGCTAAGCTAACTAGATGCTAGGGGTGGGAAAAAAACGATTCACCTATGTTTCGGGATTTCTTTTGTTTTGTTTACCAGAAACGATATATTTGCTTCATTAGAGTCTATGCGAAAGTAGAAGGAAGTTCCCGCTTTTATTGTTGTAGTCTGAGTAACGTGACGTCATATCTGTTCCGTATACGTCAACCAAAACAAACTGCAGCTGGCTGCCGCGAGCCGAAATGAGAAAGTAGACCCTCACATTTTAAATCAAAAGTGGTAAACACTACACATACAGTAAAGTATGGAAACACTTTGGGTTTCACACATTATCAGGAAAAACAGAGCTAGACATCATGGCTAAAGTTGCATGCTAACTCTGTCATGAACAGGTAACGTTATTGTATTACGGTAACGTGCGGTCAAGCCAGCCGTCACTCTCATCTCTGTGGTCAAATTGGCCTACAACTTTAGAGCACCCATATACTGACATTTATGTTAAATGCATTCAAACGGCCGCAATGAATTTGACCATGGATCTATAAAGAGAACAGAGCTGACGGGAGAGCTAGCGACGGACTTGGCAAAGTTAGCGGAAATATACACGCGTGACTACGTCCGGTTTTCAAAATAAGGTGTTAAAGATGGGGTCTGCGATTTATCCAGTATACACTTTTTGTTATATTGGTTGAAATGGTCTTTACACCCCGACAGCAATCCGTTTCTTATGAGCACTGAAAAAAGACCGGAAAAGATCCGTCATCTGTAGCTGCTGTAATCCTGTAAAAACGTCTACCAGTCAGTAAAAATGGTCCCGGTTGTAAGGAACCAATCAGAAGCCTCCCTGCCTCCCTGCTCGTACTCTAGCCTCAGCGTGCACCAGCGTGAACTCAAAGCGCGTGTCCGCCGCACGTTCACCGGAGAGAGGAAGAGAAAACTCAGCTCTTAAAACACCGGACAACGACAACGAACTCGTACCACTATTACCATATTATCGAAAAATACAACTTTGATTTAGTTGTTTATGTTCTGTTAGTTTACTTTATAAAATACTGCAGATTTAAACTATTTATTCTAACAGCTCAAAGTGAAGTCAGACAAACAGGATCATCAACGAGGGGAGACGGCGGATAGAAAACATTGCCGAACAAAATTTACGTTACTCAAACTGCTTTTTCAGTTACAGAAACAAACGAGTGGACTGATCTCCCTCCAGATATTAGAGTAATGTTAAAAAGGGTCGTGTTGTCTCAGCAGGTATCTCTCTCTTTCCCTCCCCTCTCTGCTGCTCTGTGGCCGGCTCTCCAGCGAGCTGCCGCCCCCCCCCCTCCCCTCTCCGTCAACAAGGAAATAAAGCCCCTCGTCTACGAGACCGGGGTCTGTGTGAGTGAATGCCCGGGTGGAGAGGTGGCGATCCCGGCAGGAGCTAGCTAGCTGTGCCGGCAGTTTGTGGAGCTTCTAAACTCCGACAACAGTTGAGAAAATGTTTGATTCGCCATCTAACATCGTAAAACTGTCAATATTCTAAATCTACACCGTTGATTTCTCGCCTCAACATTTTTCAGAAGTGAATTTAGTGATGAAATAGCTACGAAAAATGTGAAGTAGTTAAGATGCGGCGGTGCTCGTGCATGTGTGTGGGGGGCGTTGCCTTATAAGGAGTTTCGAGGGGAGGGGGGGGTTTAGACGGAGCTCCTGAGGCGATGCGACTTTCAAATTATGCTAGTTTTCCAAGATCGCAGACCCCAGCTTTAACAAAGGGAAATGTATATACAAAATACATATATGGACATAAGATTGATTGGATTATATTCACCAGAAGTATAAAACATTACATGTCCGTTATAAATTAAAAAGGAAATACAACTCATTTGTGACGGAAATGTCTTCATTCTTTGATTTCTGGGTTGCCGGAATTTTTTTTATAAATAATGCCTGACAATGACTGATATATTTGACTTCAGGACATCTCTGACATACATGCTGAAAATCAAACATTTTTACTCTATCAATTTAGAAAGATTTTAACCGAGAAGATTAGCGCAGCGCAGGCAGCGGAGCTCTTTTTAGTGCCGAACAAGCCGTCCAGCTCCAACGAAAAGCCGATGCACAAACAGGTTAAATACATCATTTATCACCAGCTGCAGTGTATAAGCAAAACAGACAACCGAGTCCCCGGTTCACGCGTCCGGGACAGTTACTGTTGCAGCCATGACGCTGCATGTATTGTCCCAGTAAGTATCCACCGCGCTATTAAGTTTAGCTGCGAGGTTGTCAGCGGTGTGTCTGCCTGACGTAACGTTACTCTGTCTGCCCGGTGTAACTTTAGTGAGTGTCCGACTGACCGTGTGTGTTGTGCTGGTTGGTTCGTGCTCGCCGTTGTCACACACATACGGTCTGTCAGTGCGGCGTAACGTTAGCGAGCGTCTGACAGACCTTGTGTGTGTGGCGGTGGTGAGTGTAGGGTTGTCGGTGGCATTATAGCTGTGAACGTAGCAGTGCAGTGTGTGTACAGTTTATTTGTTGTGAATTAATGCTACAAACCTTCCAAGCCAAGCTCCTGTATCCTGCAACACCAGCTCAGACTCTGTGGTGGGCTGTAAAAATGGACCAGCAATTCTCCTTTAAGTGACAAGCCGCTCCTCAGAGTTTTGCTCCGCTTTTTAGCTATTTTTTATATTTCTTTTATCGGTTTAACCAATAGCATTAATCGGTTAAAATTCTTAATTTCGGTTAACGGTTAAACGGTTAATTATTAACATCCCTAGTCAAAGTTGAACAAAGTGCCGGTCTGTAACAATGCTGGGCAAGTTACGCCCTTTCAACCAAAATCGGTACAGAAAAATAACCTTTAATATGGTTAGAGCAGGAAAGTCAGTAAATCATTCTGCATTGATCTATGAATGAATGTGGGTGATTGGTACAGTATCTGCTGTCCACAGCTGCTTTATACTGAAAAGCTTCTCTGTTAGTTCCTGAAATCCCTGCAGCATCTGAAGGCAGCAGGGAAACATGTTGGTAAATCTGCATTCTCTGAGAAGTGCAGAGCACAGTCCCGTTACGCACAAACTTTCACTGTGTTTACCTTCATTAAATCACCTGGAAACGACAGCAGGCTGCTACAGTATAACTATACTGATGCACAACAGACTGGTCAGCCTCTTTTCCAACTATGAGACCAGTGATGTGACTGGCTGAGAGAGTATTTAGTAACCACCACACCCGCTGCTGTATATTCACCTTCACCCAGCCGTTTTGCACATTGCGCTGCTGCACATACATGAACCCAAATAGAAGGTGCGGATGGAGTTGCCCAAACAGTCTGTGCACCTAAAAGACCTACCACCTTGCGCTTGGCATGTATTATTCAAATTTCAGCTGAGGGTGCGAAATATTAAACTGAGGGTGCAATGCGGGCTTTTGCACCCTTGTAGAACCGGACCTGTCTCTTCCTCTCACTCAGGGCATGGTCACACATGCGCCCGAGGTGCAATAGATTGTGTTCTGGTAACACAATAACACAATGTTATTTGGATTAAAAACTGTAATACAAGACAAAAGTGACCATGGCTCACATATCCCCGCTCACTGCTTGAACCCTACTAATGTAGGACCACAATTTCAAAAATGTTGGGGGCCTTGGACTTCTAACCCCCAAAAGGCAAAACTAGAACACACTGTCAACCATCATACCAAATTTGAAGTTCTTAAGTTAAATAGTTTTTGAGTTCTACTCTGGAAACGAAATTGAAGTAGAAAAAAATCACAGTTTTTGATAAAAATTTCAAAAATTTTGGGTACCCTGGACTTCTAACCCCCAAAAGGCACAACTAGATCACACTATCAACCATCGTACCAAATTTGAAGTTCCTAAGTTTAATAGTTTTCGAGTTCTGCTCTGGAAACGAAAGTATGACACGCAAACGGACAGATGGACGGAAGGACAGACATGCGGAGTGCTATATACCCCCTACTACGTTGTCGCGGGGGTATAATAATAATTACTGTTTGGAAATTGTAATCCCTTACACTACAGATCGGACGCGTTTCATTTCGCAGGATTACTGTGGCGGTAACGGTGCCTCGCGGAAGAAAGGGAGGGGGGACTTTTATTCTCTTCTGTTGTTTCCTGCACTAGCTGCAGTGTGCACCAACTACCACCAGGTGGCTCTTGTGAGCAGTCTAGACTGCAACAGCTGTGAGAGAAGCTGAACCCTACATTTCTGCTCCTCATGCAGTACAATAGCCTACACAGTACAGTACACTACAGTAGGGAACTTAACGTGGGAGCAACCCTGTCTCCTTAAAAAAAATAAAGAGAGAGCCTGTAGCAGAGTCAGTTATACCGTTTAATTAATTTAACACTAGAACTACCAAGGCAGTCATTTTGACCGTTTTTAAATTTTGTCGAGGGAGAGTAAGGGTGAACTAAAGTGTGAAGCTCATTGTAACTGCACAGTTCTCTGGTTTATCAGTTAAATGTATGAACTACACTGCAGACTGGCCTCTCTGAACCGGTCCAGCGCGGGTTGAATGCGCATCAGCAGGTCGGGTCCGCGTTCAATACGTCCGATGTATGAAATGTCTCTATCCTCACTGCGCTGCATTTTTATAAACATAAGATAATCTGGTCATGGGTCACATCTCTCGGTCGTGTCCCGGCGCCGTCTCGTTCTCTCTCTCCTCTTCTTGCCGTTCTCATAGGCCGCCTCATAGCGCTGAACATCCACTAACTACTATTTTCCTTTTAGGATTGTTTTTTTGTTCCTGTGACAGCAAACCAGTACCAGTGGAAACACTGGGTGTTTGTTTTCCTCTTACTGTGTATATATTTCTGTGACATTCTGTGATGTTTATTGCAACTTCATCAATATCTGCTGTCTTACGTTCAACACACAGCTCCGCTCGCTCACTTGAGCAGCTTTTTAGCAGCCTTCAGTGTTGATAGGCTATTTTCTGTGACGTGTAACCAATCAGATAGTGCTGTGGGCGGGACATTGAGTGAGCTTACAGAGAGGTGACTACAGACAGAGAGGCAGCTGCTTCAGAGCCAAAGTAGTGCATTTTTTTATAACTTTCATCAGCAATCATTATCGTTCTGTCTTGGACATTTGTATCACAATACTGTACATGAAAGAACGGCCATCAGGTGCATTGTGATACAAGCGTCCAAGAGAAATTATTTAACATGAAACCATAATCACTGCATTATCGTCACCGGTTTTCAAAACGTCCGTAAAGTATAAGGATATTATTATCTGTTATCTGATAATAACTATTATCTGAGGACAAATGGTGGAATTTAGGCCTATTTCATTTTATTTGTTTAGAATATTTCCTTATTTTTCGTTTACTTTTTCCCAACGAGTGGTACAGTATTTACAGTCAGGTGGGTAAAGCCATAATTTGCGCCCGGCCGCCCGGTACTACCCAGCCATAGCAGAGGGATTTCTTACGGTATACATGTTTTAGATAGTCTATTGTAGTTCATGAAATAAAGACAGTTTATAATTTGTACTCAGAGACTGGTGGTCATCTTTTCAGCCTCTCACCGGGTAAAACGGGTTACCCACGGCCCGCTATTTTCAAGCAAACCTTATTACAGTCGCTTAGTGTCTTTAAGGTGTTTTTCTCCATTATAGACAAGCTTCGATTGTAAAATAAATATCAGTGTTTATATAAAAAAAAAAATCCCTAATTTTTTTTGTTTGTCTTAACCTCAAAAATAAAAAAATCTTACAGTGTAGACTGATTCAGAATCACTTTAAGTTTTACATTTTGCATTTTACTGCTTTAGAGTTTAAGCTTGTAACCACGTATCTCTAAAAAGTCTTGATTTCGTGAGCTCAGAAAAACAACCCTGTCGTGTAATTGTCATACAAATATGTACAAACCAGGTTCATTTACATGAGAGAGCTGGTCTGGCATTCCCTGAAGGACTTTGTGCGACGCCAAGCCAAGCCACTCAACAGGGAGGAACTGATTGAAGCAATAATCACGTTCTGGGAGACCAAACTCAGCAGAAAGACATGCAATAACTACATAAACCATTTGGACAATGTAATCCCAAAAGTAATTGCGTTAAATGGAGGTCCTACTGGTATTTAGGCCTCCCTCCTGCTGTTGTCCGCTTCTGAATCTTTATTTGTACGCTAAAATAACCTAACCCTGCTGTCTTTAGTTTTTATGTATTTTACAATCGAAGCGCGTCCCTGCTGTGTATAATGGACTCTGTAAAAAATAAAACTTAAAGTGATTCAGAAACAGTTTACACTGTGAGATTTTTATTTTTAAGGTTAAAACAAAAAAAAGTCGTTAAAGAGTGCCCCTAGTTGAGAAGCCCTAATCTCTCACCATCAAGGAAATATATGGGTCGTTAATGGCACACTACTTCGACATCCCCCAACCTCTCCTCTCTCTTTCTCTTTCTCTAGCCCCCCTGACCGTTAATATACCTGGGCGTCTGTGTGGGAAACAGTGATATTGCATAGATAGATGGATAGATGGATAGATAGATAGATAAATAGATAGATAGATAGTAACTTCATTGATCCCGAGGCGATTTCAAGTTTCCAGCATCTCAGTTCCATAGTGCAAACATATTAGTAAAAAAATATACCGGATATAAAAAATACCAGTAGATGAAGAAACTGTAAAAAAAAAAATAAAAAAAAAAAAATAAAAGAATATAGTGCAGGGTAACAACTGAGATACGGGACTATTAAAAATGTGAATCTAGTGCAAAAGGTGATATAGGGCTGGATAATAAAATATAGGAGATATAGAGACCAGGGGATTAAGTAATGTCAAATATGGAATATAATGCGGGATAACAACTGTAGCTGTGTCGGGGGCTCAGAGGGTAGAGCAGGTTGTCCACCAATCGGAAGGTCGGTGGTTCGATCCCCGGCTGCTCCGGGTCACATGTCGATGTGTCCTTGAGCAAGACACTTAACCCCAAATTGCTCCCGAAGGCATAGCCATCGGTGTGTGAATGAGTATTTAGATTACATCCTGATGGGCAAAGTTGGCACCTTAGCAGCCTCTGCCATTAGTGTATGAATGTGTGGGTGAATGCAGACATGTAGTGTAAAGCGCTTTGAGTGGTCGGAAGACTAGAAAAGCGCTATATAAATGCAAGTCCATTTACCATTTAACTGAGGTAGAGAGATTTTTTTTTAAATAGACTAAGGTGCAGAATAAAGCTGTACATTGTTTGTAGAATACAGTAAAACAAGTCTATAAAGGTGCAGAGTAGAGCTGTTTGTGGTGTGCAGAATTAAAATTCTCTCTCTCTCTCTCTCTCTCTCTCTCTCTCTCTCTCTCACCGTTAATATACCTGGGCGTCTGTTTGGGAAACACTGATATTGCATACGGTCAATATGACTGCTATGGCCATTCAAGGTAGAAATACTCATAACTAAGGCTCTCTGTAGGCTAGCTCAATGTCCCGCCCACAGCAATATCTGATTGGTTACACTTCACAGAAAATAGCCTATCAACACTGAAGGCTACTACAAAGCTGCTCCAGTGAGCGAGCGGAGCTGTGTGTTGAACATAAGACAGCAGTTATTGATAAAGTTGCAATAAACATCACAGAATGTCACAGAAATATACACAGTAAGAGTGATACAAACACCCAGTGTTTCCGCTGGTACCGTTTTGCTGTCACAGCAAAAAAAACAATCCTAAAAGGAAAATAGTAGTTAGTGGATGGTCAGCGCTATGAGGCGCCTATGAGAACGGCAAGAAGAGGAAGAGAGAACGAGACGGCGCCGGGACACGACCGAGAGATGTGACCCATGACCAGATTATTTTATGTTTATAAAAATGCAGCGCAGTGAGGATAGAGACATTTCATACATCGGACGTATTGAACACGGACCCGACCTGCTGATGCGCATTCAGCCCGCGCTGGACCGGTTCAGAGAAGCCAGTCTGCAGTGTAGTTCATACAATTTTTAATTTTTATGGTAAAAACCAACAAAAATCAGTGATTTTTATTTTTTATATAAACATTGATATTTATTTTACAATCGAAGCTTGTCTATAATGGAGAAAAACACCTTAAAGACACTAAGCTACTGTAATAAAGTTTGCTTGGAAATAGCGGGCCGTGGGTAACCCGTTTTACCCGGTGAGATGCTGAAAAGATATCCACCAGTCTCTGAGTAAAAATTATAAACTGTCTTTATTTCATGAACTACAATAGACTATTTAAAAAATGTATACTGTAGGAGATCACTCTGCTATGGCTGGTACCGGGCGGCCGGGCGCAAATTATGGCTTTCCCCACCTGACTGTAAATACTGTACCACTCATTGGGAAACAGTGAACGAATAATAAGGAAATATCCTAAACAAATAAAATGAAATAGGCCTAAATTCAACCATTTGTCCTCAGATAATAGTTATTATCAGATAACAGATAATAATATCTTATACTTTACGGTCGTTTTGAAAGCCCTTCCCTCGGATCCCTTCACATCAGTCACACAGTCAGTCAGTAAGACAAACAGATCTCTGTCAGATATTCACCTGCTAGGAAACTTTTTTTTTTAATCTCCTCTCTCCCTTGCTGACCACATTGTGGTCAAAGAGGGTACTGAAAACAGTATCATAAAATCCTGTAATTAAGATTCAAGCTATCTGCTTCCATCTTGCGTCTCCAGTTATCAAGTACAGCCCAGATACATCCCCCCCTTTTAGCGCCGCGACGTCACCCTGGTAACGCGGTGGCAACTCTGCAAAATTAAACGCATCCCATCTGTACTCGTTACATGGGGAAAGACACACCAAGCCAACATCAAAGAACTAAGGTCGAAAGTTGCGTCGCCTCACATCGCCTTTGTTTTGGCCGACAAGTTTCTCTCAAACACACTGCAAAGACTACAGCCGACGGTCAGTTAGCACGTACGTTCTGCAAACTTATGAGAGGAAATAACTCTCCACACCAGCAGGCAGCGGTAGTCTGTTTTTGCCGACTATTTTCACACCACTCTCACTCACCACTTAGCTTCATCCCAGATGGCCATGTTGCTATGAAAATATCTGTGTATTGGTATGATCAGATGAGATGAAGATGAAAATTGACAAGAGCCTACTGTGTTTTTCCTCTTGACTTTACTCGTTGGCTTGCTTTCCTCATTTCCGTTTCTCTTGTCGTGCACTGATTAGTTTAAGCTGAACAGCTAATCAGAGTGATTTCTCTCACCGTCGGGCGCCATCGCTGATTCAACATGCTGAATCGGCCGAAAAAAACTCCAACATGGGCAGACTAGAGCCGACGATGCGGGACACACCGCAAAAACTAGGCCAACAGACGCTCACCGACGACCTCAAACTGTCCAACGGCTGACCATCGGCTTGGTGTGTAAGGCGTTACTGTCAAACACTGGCCTGTAAACTGTGAAAGATGTTAACAACAGATGGTTTAGGTAATAATTGTACTTTTCGCCTTTGTTTTCCACTCCAAATCCATTTGGTTAACCCGGGGTTTGTTTAAAACTTGTCCAATCCTCTGACTTCCTCGCCTCGTATGACTTCTTCTTTAATGTCGCTGCATTAACTTGGTGAGTACAATATTGTCATGACCTACAAAAACAATGGCCTACACTATAAAAGTAAGGCTTAAGTTGTAATAAACCAGAATCAATCTTCAACACAAGGGTGCCTCCTGTCCTAGTGACACATTTCTCCTTGCCTTCCTTTCAGTTCTATAAGCATGACGTGTGTGTGTGTGTGTGTGTGTGTGTGTGTGTGTGGAGGCAGGGAGAACGTGCTTCTTGTGTTTGTGAACACATTGGCAGCACCAGCACATTTCAGCTCTGATTAAGGCCAATGCGCACTGAAGGAGAGACTAATGTGTGTGTGTGTATTCCACAATGTGAAACTGTATACAGACTGACTTTATACGCATATAGTGAAGTGTGAGAACCGTTAAGTAGGTGAGAGACAATGTGTGCAACTGTGCTTTAAAAAGAGCAGTCGTCAAGTGTGTGTGTTTGTGACCAAGACCCAGGCGCGCGCGCACACACAGACACACACACACAGAGACACACACACACACACACACACAGAACATGGTCTCTCTGCCAGACAGCCTATGGGATAAAGAGTTTCACCCCTGCTGTTGCCGGGTTACTAGCTCCAGACCACTGCCAACATAGCCCTTCACGCGCACGCGCATGCGCACCACCTGGTGAGAAGGGTTTTTAGGATCTTTCCTCAAATCAATCTTTTGTTTACAGAGAAGGGAGGGAGGGGAAGGGAGAAAGCAACATAAAAATGAAGGGAAATTACATGGGTGGGGGTGTTTGAGAGAGGCAGAGAGGGAGACGATTCTGCCTGCATCCCCTGGGAAGAGAGCAGCCCGATCAGTTCAGAACTGGCTGTGATCTGCACCTCATATCATCACGCAACCTTTGGTGCAACCTTTTGACGAAATTTGCACATTCACACGCACAGTCTGCAACATGCTCACACACCAAGACAAGAAGAGATACAGTGAAGGATCAATGGAATTCATGAGCAAACACAAACACGTGACAACAACAAGAGTCAACAGAGAGAAATGTTTGGGATTCAGCTACATGGCAGGGGGAACGCCATGACACACACGCAGAGCAACAGGCCGACTAATGACTGCGACAATTAAATCTGCCACAAATACTGAAGCACAGGTGGTGATATTTCAACATGTGTTAAACTGCTGCATGTGAACACACACACACACACACCACACCACACCACACACACACACACACACACACGCTGGCAGAAACTGCAAACGCCATAATTCTGAACTGACCACACTGACTTGAAAGGATATATCCAGCTTATTACAACTTAATTTTGTAATAAGGGGTTTCATTTAATACACTGCTCAAAAAAATTAAGGGAACACTTAATCATCACAGTATAACACCAAGTCAGTTAAACTTCAGAGATATCAATATGTCCATTTCGGAAGCACAAGTGATTGTGAATCACTTTCACCTGCTTTGGTGTAAATGAAAGTAATGGAAGTTTTGTGTTCTGCTAGTGTCCTTGTAACTACTTCTAGCATGAGGCGGTACCCACAGCCCAATCAGGTTGCACAGGTAGTCCAGCTCCTCCAGGATGGCACATCCATACGTGCAGTCGCAAGAAGGTTTGCTGTGTCTCCCGGCAGGGTCTCAAGAGCATGGAGGAGATACCAGGAGACCGGCCGTTACACGAGGAGTAGTGGACAGGGCCGTAGAAGGGCATCAACCCAGCAGCAGGACGGGTATCTGCTCCTTTGTACGAGGAGGATCAGGAGGAGCACTGCCAGAGCCCTACAAAATTACCTCCAGCAGGCTACTGGTGTGCATGTTTGTGACCAAACTGTCAGAAACAGACTCCACGAGGGTGGCATGAGGGCCCGACGTCCTCTAGTGGGACCGCCGCCACAGCACCGTGCAGCTCGAGTAGCACTCGCCAGAGAACACCAGAATTGGCAAGTCCGCCATTGGCGCCCCGTTCTCCTCACAGATGAGAGCAGGTTCACACTGAGCACCTGTGACAGGCGGGAAAGAGTCTGGAGATGTCGTGGTGAAAGTTATGCTGCCTGTAACATCATCCAGCATGACCGGTTTGGCGGTGGGTCAGTGATGGTCTGGGGAGGCATATCCTTGGAGGGTCGCACAGACCTCCATGTCATAGCCAACGGTACCCTGACTGCTGTTAGGTACCGGGATGGAATCCTCAGTGCGATTGTCAGACCTTACGCTGGTGCAGTGGGCCCTGGGTTCCTCCTGGTGCGGGACAATGCCTGGCCTCATTTGGCAGTTCCTGGATGACGAAGGCATTGATGGCATTGACTGGCCCTCACGTTCCCCTGACCTAAATCCAATTGAGCACCTATGGGACGTTATGTATCAGTGCATCCAACGCCGCCAGGTACCGCCACAGACTGTCCAGGAGCTCACTGATGCCCTGATCCAGGTCTGGGAGGAGATCCCCCAGGACACCATCTGCCAACTCATCAGGAGCATGCCCAGACATTGTCGGAAGTGCATACAGACACGCGGGGGCAATACACACTACTGAGTCACATTATGAGTTGCCGTGATGAAATTCACACAAGTTGGATCAGCTGTGATTTCAATTTTTTACTTTGATTTTCGATGTGATTTTGAATCCAGCCCTCAATGGGTTGATGATTTTGGTTTCCATTGACCGTTGTTACGTCATTTTGTTCTCAACAAATTATACAATGTACATCAGTAAAGCTTTTCAATTAGAATAATTTGTTCATCAAGATCTGATGTGTGATTTAAATGTTCCCTTAATTTTTTTGAGCAGTGTAGTAGCAGTACAGTTGCACTCCCAAAGTAATAACTAAGATCTGGAAACATGGTAACAGCACTACAACAAAGTCTGATGGGTCAAGACACATGATCAGACAACAGTTTATCCTTAAAGTACCTTGGTCTTAACGAGGATATAGACTTTACATGCTTTCTGTAAAATAAGTCAAATGTATACAGTATATGTTTTCTTTTCTCTGTATAGGCTCCCATGTTTGTCTTACAGATAGGGATGCACCGATCCGACTTTTTCAGTCCCGATACCGATAGCTATACCTGGACTTTGGGCATCGGCCGATACCGAAGAAGCTAACGTTAGCAACGAACTCAACATGGCAGCCATAGCTAGCCTCCTAGAAGAACACAGAAAGTCCCTCTCTTCGGACTTTAAAACATCCATCTCGAAAATCGAAGCAAAGCTAGACCGTATTCAAGGTACGGTGTCAGACCATGGTCAGATGATTACTTCGCTCAAATCCAACGCTAACTTGCAGGATGAGCGTATACTAGCACTGGAAGCAACATGTGCTACGCTAGCGGAAAGCAATGCTTAACTGCTACCCAAAGTAACCACCCTCGAGTCCCGCAGCCGGTGCAACAAAGAGTTATTGGCTTACCCGAATCCATCGAGGGGCCTCATCCCACTGCTTTTTTCTCGGAGTTGTTATCGGAGGTTCTCGGTGACAACGTTCTGGGCTCGCCATCAGAGTGTGACAAGGCTCATCGTGCACTTTCCGACAAACCAAAGCCGGGACAGAGACCGAGGCCTGTTATCATCCGGCTCCACAGATACCAGCAGAAGGAAAAGATCATCCGTGAAGCCCGAGCTAAGAGAGGCAAGCTACAATATCAAGGCACTCCTATCACCATATATGCAGACTATATTGCTCCAGAGGTGTCGGAACTTTACAATCTAGGCCTCAAACCAGCTCTGCTGTTTCCTGCAAGGCTCACTATCGTAACGAAGGAGGGAGGTAGGATAAGACTATCTACAGTTGCCAAGGCTAAAGACCATATTACATCCTACCGTCCTGATGCTAATTAGTCTGGTCGGGCTGTTAGCCCCATCGACTGGCCTGCTACATTGGATGAAGAGAAGCGGGCTTGTAAGCAAACCGGCTGGTTCGCTGCACAGATACGCCGACAGGGACAAGTTAACTTAACACTTGAGGTTTGCTTTTTTACCTTAATGGAGGACTTTTGATTCACTTTAGATTCCTTTCACGTTTGGGACGGATATTATATTTTGCTTATTGATTGTTGTTGTTTTTTTTCTTTATTATTATCATTATTGTTGTTACTTATTTTTTAGTACAGACATTTGCATAGGGGTTTGTGGGCGATCTTATTTTGGATCGAAGTTGTGCTGTGCATTATTGCCGGTTCTTTTTTGGTTCTACACCTTTTTTCCTCCCTTATTATTACCACCAACATTAATAACACTACTAATATTAGTAACCTTTAATCTTTTATTTATTATGATCGGTACTGTTATTAATATTATTAATTTCATTTTATTTATCTCTACTTTCTTTTTTTTCTTCTTTTCATTCCTTCATTAAACAATTTCATATGGTTTGGATTTGATTATATGCCATGATTCTATGCTCACTTGTTGACTCATTTACAAGTTATGGGTTTGAATATTGTTTGTGTAGGGGATGAGACCCCGGTAGATAAGCTTAACTGCAAAGCTTTGAGCTATAGTGCTCAGTCTTGGTTTATATTTTGGGTGTAACGTTGAGTATGGTCACAATTTGGTTTGTTGTTGTCTTTTTTTTCATTTATATATTTAGCTTTACTTTTTTTTTGGTCTTCCCTTTTTTGTTTTATTTTAATTTTTTCTCTCCCCCTCCTCTAATCTCTCATTCTTCTTCTCTTCTCTCTCCCTCCTCAGCACACAAGGTACTATGGCGTCCCATGCCCACTTATCACTAAGAGACTTCCTAAATGACTAACGCCATGACAATGACGGGTAGAGGAGTACCTTTGATTCCCTGGAATACCAAAGGAATGAACACAGCCATTAAAATTGGTAAGGTATGGTCTAAATATAAACATAACCTAATGAACGAAATAACATTAGTTTCACAGAACACTAATGGCCTTAATAATATTATTAAAAGAAAGAAATTTTTACAAAACTTGAAAAAAAATGGGTGATGTAATATTCTTACAAGAAACACATCTTAATAAGGTTGAACACCGAAAGCTAGGAAAATTAAAACCAGCGCAGGTATTTGCTTCATCCTATGGTACAGCTAAAAGAGGGGTTGCTATCTTAATTCAAAAGCATATTCCATTAATGGTTGAAAAAAAATTAATAGATAAAGAAGATACGTGTTAATAATAGGAAATATAGAAAACAAACCAGTGACACTTTTGAACGTCTATAATCCTCCGGGACAAGATCCAGACTTTATGGTGAACCTACTGTCTGTCCTGGTTACAGAGGCAAGGGGAATTATTATCATGGAAGGTGATTTCAACCTGGTTATGAATGCAAATGATACACAAAGCAAAGGGAAACATAAATCTGACAAAACTGCAGCAGTATTAAGGAAAGCTGAGATAGAAATAGGATTTGTAGATATTTGGCAAATCTTAAATCCACAAGTAGAAAGATATACTGTACATATTACTCTGAAGCACATAAAATATATTCACGACTTAATTATTTTTTTCATATTTAAAGATGACATAACTTTGGGGGATCATGCTCCAATAATACTGACAATGGGATTGGAAATAGAAAGAGGGAAAACATTATGGTGATTAAATAACTCCCTACTTGAAGATAAGGGATTCAGGGATAAAGTTCAACAAGTTCTAAAATGCTACCTTCAGAACAATGACAATTGAGAAGTAGTACTATGGGAAGCAGCAAAAGCAATTATACGTGGAGAGATAATATAATTTGCAACCTGGAAAAAGAAAAAAGCACAAAAGGAAATTAATGCAATGAAAACCGAGGTAGGGAGGCTACAAAGGATGCATGAGAATATAGGTGATGAAAATATTAAAGCTGAACTGAAAAAAATGCAAAATAAATTTAAATATATCGTTAACGGATGAAATAGAAAAAGCCCTCGCCTTTACAAGACAAAAATATTATGATAATAGCCCAAAAGCTTTAAAGCTTCTGGCGTTTAGGTTAAAAAAGCAAAAGGAACGAGCCATGATTTCTAGAATAAAAGGGGAAAACTCGAGTTACCACATTGAAAAATAGAAAATTGCAGAAAGTTTTTAAAAATATTATCAAAATCTATATAAGGAAATAGAAAGTAATAATAATGAAAGTAAACTAAATCTGAACTCATTTAACTTACCCCAGGTGAATGAGGATCAAAATTCACAATTGACTCAACCAATAACATCTCAAGAAATTCTATCAGCAATTCAGAAAAGTAAGAGGGATAAAAGCCCGGGAAGTGATGGATACACAAATTAATTTTATATAACATTTAAAGAAGATCTCAGTCCAATTCTATGTAAGTTATTCAACTGGATTTCGGAAAAAGGTATGAGTATGGCCTCCCACATGGAACTCTTCTATTATTACTGTAATACCAAAAGAAGGGAAGGACCTTACTGAATGTAGTTCATACAGACCCATCTCTCTGTGAAATGTGGACCAAAAATTGTTTACATCAATCATAGCCAACAGGTTATCTAAAATAACTCCTCTTCTATTAAATTCAGATCAGACAGGTTTTATTCAGACAATGTCCGACGTACTATGAATCTACTAGATCACTCGGCAAGGAGCAGAGAGCAACTATTTAAGCTGAAGTAGGCGAGATTGGAGCAAATATGATTTTAAAAATGTATTTTTATAAAACAGTCGCTATATCCTGACAGTAGTACATGAAACAGGTAACCTGAAAAAAATCATGTTCTTCTGTGTCCTCCGGTGTCCTCCAGTGCTCCTGTCGGCATCTGCAAGATTTCACAGACCGGAGGAAAACAAGCAGTAAGAGCTGATCTGGGGTCTGCTGTCCATCTGCTGTCTATGAGAGCCGGCTGTCAATCACTCGCGAACTCCGATCAAACGGTCAAACTAGGCAGCTCTGATTAAATATGAATCAATATTATGTTACGTTAATGCCTATTTCTCGCCACAAATGTTTTCAGAATCATCTTGTAGTGTACTGTTTAGCTGTAAAATGAGAAAGTTTGTGACGCCGCCGCAATTGTAAAATGTGTTGAAGGAACGCCAAGTTCCGGTCACATGACCGGAGCACAGCCAATGGGAACGCTCTCTCAATGAAATGACCTGTGATTGGTCAAAGTCTTCCGTCACGGACTAGATTTTCTAAAGCCTGAAAACAGAGCCATGAGGAGGAGCAGAAGTCCAGTTATCTCTCAGAACACTTGAATTACAATATGCTGAAAGGTCATTACGTAATTTTTGCCCAATGATGCCAAAAATATACTGTCTACTGCCACTTTAATGTTAACTCAAGATGCTGAAAAAGCTTTCAACAGACTGTCATGGCGATTTTTATTGATACATGTGAAGCTTTCGGATTTGATCAAAAGTTCATAAAAATTTTACAAACAATCTGCAATCAACCAAATGCAAGAGTTAGGGTCAATGGGACATTATCTGAATTATTCAATTTTAGGAGAGGTACAAGACAAGGTGATCCTCTATCACCACAAATATTTGCATTATGTATGGAACCTTAAGCTCAAAGTATAAGAATAAATAAAGCAATAACTGGAATAAAAACTGGAGAAAATGAACATAAATTAGCACTTTATGACGTGGATGAGTGAAACATAATGGAAAGTTATAGAAATGAGCTCAGTTCAATCATTTGATGCAGTAATATTTGGTAGAAGTAAGGGAAAAAATAGTGGGATAAATAACTATTGCATTTCAAACACAGTAAAAACATGGAGAAGGATTGTTAAGGTAATGAACATAACAGAAAATGAAATGTTTTATTTGAAGGAAATAGATTGTGATCCAGAATTTAAACCAAATGCAACAGTGCAAAAGAAAATCTCTGGCGCCGCAACTGCTTCTAACCCCCAAAAGGCACAACTAGATTACACTGTCAACAATCATACCAAATTTGAAGTTCCTAAGCTAAATAGTTTTCGAGTTCTGCTCCAGAAACGAAATTGAAGTCGAAAAAATTCACAGTTTTTGGCCAAAATTTCAAAAAATTTGGACACCCTGGACTTCTTACCCACAAAAGGCACAACTAGACCACACTGTCAACCATCATACCAAATTTGAAGTTAAATAGTTTTCGAATTCTGCTCTGGAAACGAAAGTGTGACACGCAAAAGGACGGACGGACGGAAGGACGGACACGTGGAGCGCTATATACCCCCGACTACATTGTCGCGGGGGTATAATAATAATAATAATAAATAAAAGCTGCAAGCAGCGATGATCGCGCCCTCGCATCTTTGTGCACGTCGGGGCTACTTGCGGGACGCCGGTCGACGCAGCCCTACATTTCTGTGACCATCGGACACTGCATGCACAACTTAGACTTTTTTTTCCAGCGTGGATTGTGTGGTACAGGAAATGACGGATTGCATATTTTTCACCACTTCCTGTGTCCACTATGTGGCACTAGAGAACATGCGCTAAAATGCATTATGTTGCTCTATATCATTTGTAGATCACACAATGTAAATTTCAAGTAAATCGGATGATGTTTTTCGCATAACGCTGACTTCCTATCGCCAGTAGGTGGCTATGACTATGAGTGAATATTGCCATTTAAATGTCATCAGGCCTGGACTGCAATGAGGTAGGTCAATTTTGGGGCAGATTTGACCAAGTACCGTCAAGTTACAACAGTCGTTTAATGGCGAATCATGTAAATTCTCCGCCACACCACGTCAACACCATGTCATGAAACTCACGATTTGAGCAACTTTTCATCACAAAGGTCTTTAGATTGTACTGACCAAATTAGAAGTTGATCGGTATGAATCTGTAGGAATTCGTTAAAGTAAAGAGCCTGGAAATGGCCAAAAATATACGAAAAATTCAAACTAAAATCAAAATGGCCGACTTCCTGTTGGGTTTAGAGCATGGCCCCAAGAGACCTTTTTTTAAGTCTAAATGTGATACATGTGACTATTACATTTTGCGCATTTAGATGAAATGTACCGCGAGGGCTGCTTCGTTGAAATTTTGTAGGTGGCGATATCGAGCCCCTTTGCCACACCCAAGCACAAAAACCATAGCCATTAACACATTTTACCACTTTTAATAAGTGTACCAAGTTTCGTTTGTTTTTAAGCAACCTTATCCCCTCAGACACAACTTCCTGTTTCATGAAGAACACTGCGTCGCCACGGCCACGGCATTTCACGAAAACTCAAAAGCTTTGCCGTCTGGCATCATGAAGGTCTTACCATTTTCTAGACCAAACTTGAGGTGGATCTGGTTAACCTGTTGAGAGTAGTATTCCAAAATATTGCGACAGTGTCTTCCTGTTGCCACTAGGTGGCGCTATGAGTATGATTCAAAATAAGACTGTAGAGGTCTTCAGGCCGGGACGCTCATCAAATGTATTTAATTTGGATAAGATCTGACTATGTGGAGTCGAGTTACAGCGGTTTGTTTATTCATGGCGACTCATCGAAATTCGCCATGCCGCCACGGCGACGCTGTTTGATAAAAACTCACAATTTTAGAAAGGAAGCATCATCAAGGTCTTAAGGCTTTTCTCACCTAATTTGAGGTAGATGTGATTAATTTCTGAGGCAGAGTACATCAACGTGTACAACATGACATTTCCTGTTACCACTAGGTGGCGCTATGATGCCTGTGGATGTCATCAGGGAGGGACTTTTATCAGGCATGAGAAATTTGGAGCAGATTGGTTACTATACGCCAAAGTTACAACAACTTCCTTTTTTGTGGGGAAAGGCTCTTTTTCGCCGCCACGGCAACATAGTTCGATAACTTTTTGATCTTTGAGCAACTTTTCATCACAAAGGTCTTCAGATACTATTGACCAAATTTGAAGTCGATCGGGATAAATCTCTAGGAGGAGCTCGTTAAAGTACAGCACCTGGAAATGTTAAAAAAACAACCTAATATTCAAGATGGCCGACTTCCTGTTGGGTTTACGGTATACGTCCAAGAGGATTTTTTTTACGTCTCAACATGTTCTATATACCTAGCAAATTTCATACATCTAGGTGAAACGTGTCGCCGGGGCTACTCATTAGGGGGGCGCTAGCGAGCCAATTTACTACACCCGAGCACGAAACCCATATCAGATATCTAGGTGCTGATCTCACGCACATCTGATATGTGTGCCAAATATCGAAAAAAGTCTAGTAGCCCAAGCACCTTGTTTTTCCGCCCAAAGACATATAATAAAAATAATTAAAGCTGCAAGCAGTGATGAATGGGCCCTCGCACCTTCAATTCAATACATTTCAGTGACCATCGGACACTGCACGCACAAGTTAGACGTTATTTCCTGTGTTGATTGAGTGGCACAGGAAATGTCGTATTACAATTTTTTTCACCACTTCCTGTGTCAACTATGTGGCGCTAGAGAACACGGGCTATAAATGCATTATGTTGCTTCTTATCAAGTGTAGATCACACAATGTAAATTTCATGTGAATCGGATGATGTTTTCTCACGTAACGCTGACTTCCTGTTGCCAGTAGGTGGCGCTATGACTATGAGTCAATATTGCCATGTAGATGTCCTCAGGTCTGGACTACTATTTGGTAGGTCAAGTTTGGGGTGGATTGGACCAAGTACAGTAGAATTACAACATTTGGTCTTTCAATGGCGAGTCATGCAAATTCTCCGCAACGCCACGTCAACGTCGTTTCAAAAAACATCACGATTTGAACAATTTGTCATCACAAAGGTCTTCAGAATGTACTGACCAAATCTGAAGGTGATCGGGTTAAGTCTATAGGAGAAGTTCCTTAAAGTACAAAGCCTGGAAATGGGCAAAAATATACGAAAAATTCACACAAAAATCAAGATGGCCAACTTCCTGTTGGGTTTAGAGCATGGCACCAAGAGACTTTTTTATAAGTCTACGGGTGATGCATGTGCCTACCAAATCTCGAACATCTAGGTCAAACGTACCGCGAGGGCTGCTTTGTTTATACATTTTTAGGGGGCGCTATTGAGCCCCCTTGCCACACACAAGCACAAAAACCATATCTGTTAACATATTGTAGCACCATTAATAAGTGTGCCAAGTTTCGTTTGTTTTTAAGCAATCCTAGCACCTCAAAAACAACTTCCTGTTTCATGGCGAACAATACGTTGCCAAGGCAACGGCATTTCACGAAAATTCAAAACCTACGCTGTCTGGCATCATGAAGGTCTTACCATTGCTGTGACTAAATTTGAGGTGGATCTTGTTAACCTGCTAAGAGTAGTACACCAAAATATTGCGACAGTAACTTCCTGTTGCCACTAGGTGGCACTATGAGTATGATTGAAAATTAGACTGTAGATGTCTTCAGGCCAGGACGCTCATCAAATGTTATTAATTTGGATAAGATCTGACCATCTGGAGTCGAGTTACAGCGGTTTGTTTTTTCATGGCGACTCGTAGAAATTCGCCATACCACCACGGCGTCACCATTCGATGAAAACTCACAATTTTCGAAAGGAAGCATCATCAAAGTCTTAAGGCTTTTCTCACCTAATTTGAGCTAGATGTGATTAATTTTTGAGGCAGAGTACATCAATGTGTTCAACATGATGTTTCCTGTTACCACCAGGTGGCGCTATGACTGCGAGCCAAAATTTACAGCAGATTGGAAAATGTATGCCAAAGTTACAACAACTTCCTGTTTCTTGGCGAAAGGCGCTTTTTCGCCGCCACGCCACGGTCAGGTCGTTCAGTGAAAACTCACCATTTGAATAACTTTTCATCCTTAAGGTCTTAAGATGGTCCTGACCAAATTTCAAGTCGATCTGATTAAATATGTAGGAGGAGTTCGTTAAAGTACACGGCCTAAAAAACGCTAAAAATGGGCGAAAATCGCATATTAAATTCAAAATGGCCGACTTCCTGTTGAGTTTTGGGTATACCTCCAAGAGGCTTTTTTGTGTGACTTCACATGTTACATCTGTCTGCCAAATTTCATACTTGTAGGTTAAACCAGAGCGAGGGGCTCAATTTTTCCAATTTTCTAGGGGGCGCTAGCGAGCCACTTGGCAACAACCAATCCCGAGACCCTAAAAATATCAAATTTTCACCCGCTTCTCATAGTTACGCCAAGTTTAGCAACTTTTTGAGCATGCTCAGCTCCCCAAAAAGGCGATTCAATTTAAGAATAATAAGAAACGCTACAGTTTCAATAGGGCCTTCACTGGCCCGACGTTGTCGGTGCTCGGGCCCTAATAATAAACATTACAGTTTCAATAGGGTCCTCGGACCTGACGTTGTCGGTGCTCGGGCCCTAATTAAAGCTGCAAGCAGCGATGAACAGGCCCTCGCACCTCTCCGCGCGTCGGGGATACGGGCGGGACGCCGACTGACGCGGCCGGGAACAATGAAACCGGAACTCTGACGAGCTTGATGACCTCTGCCACAAGACTCTATGACAAACGGTTCATGAGATGTGAAAGGGGGCATGGCTAATGTGTAGGGGGCGGGGATAGCAATACCAACTTAACAGGCACTCTCTGCTGAGTGCTATGACACCTCCCACAAGACTCTAGGACAAACGGTTCATGAGTTATAAAAGGGGGCGGGGCTAATGTGTAGGGGGCGGGGATAGCAATACCAATTTAACAGGCACTCTCTGCTGAGTGCTATGACACCTCCCACAAAACTCTGACAAACGGTTCATGAGTTATGAAAGGGGGCGGGGCTAATGTGTAGGGGGCGGGGATAACCTTGACCAATAAAACAGGCACTATCTGCTGAGTGATATGACACCTCCCACAAGACTGTAGGACAAACTGTTCATGAGTTATGAAATGGGGTGGGGCTTAAATGTAGGGGGCGGGGATTACTTCACCAATGAAACAGGAACTCTCTGCTGAGTGATATGACACCTCCCACAAGACTCTACGAAAAACGGTTCATGAGTTATGAAAGGGGGTGTGGCTAACGTCTTGAGGCGGGGCTATGAGTATATATTTGCATGTGAATGACATCAGGAATGGACCCTTATCATGGCTGAGAAATTTGGGGCATATCGGACTATGTACAGTGGAGTTACAACACAGTCCTGTTTCATGGCGAATGGCCCAAAATGGCCGCCACGCCACGGTCAGGTCGTTCAGTGAAAACTCACCATTTCAATAACTTTTCATCCTCAAGGTCTTAAGATGACCACATTTCAAGTCGATCTGATTAAATCTGTAGGAGGAGTTCGTTAAAGTACACGGCCTATAAAACGCTAAAAATGGGCAAAAATCGAATATTAAATTCAAAATGGCTGACTTCCTGTTGACTTTTGGGCATACCTCCAATAGGCTTTTTTGTGCGTCTCCACATGATACATCTGCCTGCCAAATTTCATACTTGTAGGTGAAACCGGAGCGCGGATATACATTTTTACAATTTTCTAGGGGGCGCTAGCGAGCCATTTTGCAACATCCGAGCCCGAGACCATTAAAATATCAAATTTTTCACCGCGTTTGATAAGTGTGCCAAGTTTAACAACTTTTGGAGCATGTTAAGGTCCTCAAAAAGGCGATTCATTTGGGAGGAGAAAAAAAAAATAATCCTTACAGTTTCAATAGGGCCTTCGCTGGCCCGACGTTGTCGGTGCTCGGGCCCTAAAGAAAAAAATAATAATCCTTACAGTTTCAATAGGGCCTTCGCTGGCCCGACGTTGTCGGTGCTCAGGCCCTAATAAGAAACGCTACAGTTTCAATAGGGCCTTCGCTGGCACGACGTTGTCGGTGCTCGGGCCCTAATAATAATCCTTAGAAGAATATGTCCTCGGACCGACGTTGTCGGTGCTCGGGCCCTAATAACAATTCAGTAAATTTGCATCTATGTATTTATTTGTTACTTTCAGTTTTACAAACTTGGGAAAGCAATGTTAAAGTCAGGCCTAATGTTGCCTTATACATAAAAGAATGATCCCAGTCACTTCCACACAGTGAGGCATACCGCTTGTTAATTAAACACCGGTATCAAATCGGTGCATCCCTAGTGATTGCCTCCCATTGGTTGTCGATACCATAATGGTGAGGCCACATCCACTTTGTTGGTTTGTTTTGAGTCCTGTCGAAGACCTACAGTGGTCAAAACATGTTGGCTTTTTTAATGATAATAATAATTTAGCCACTATAATAAAGGGTTTTTAATATATGTCCTTCGTTTGCTATCTATCCCGTTTTTTCCCCATTTTCCAAGAGCACCCAACACATTTTTGCCTTACGTTTGAGTACACAGAACAACCAGTTATCTCTCTTTCCAAACAGTTTATCTAAATTAGCTAAACCACTTTATTTAGAAATAAAAACAAAGTGAGAGCACCTGAAATGTTGGTAACAGTACTGTGACTTCAGAAATTCCAACTACTATTCACACGTGGGCAAAAACAAAAAATACAGTAAGTGATAATCCATTCAACCATTCCTAAAATGCGCTGTCTGGCTGTTTGCTGACTTTGTAAAACAAACAAAATTGCCTTGTAATGTTAGCTCGTCATTCAAATGAGGCAGCGGAGACACCACAAATGAGCAAAACATGGAGGACTGCATTTCACCAGACGAAGTTCACATGCAGGCTGAAAAAGCAAGCAGGTGAGCGTGGGCAGGGTCAGAAGCATAAACTGCAGGGGGCTGGCTAGCGTGGCTAACAGCAGTCATCAAGTTGAAAACTATACAGCATTTTATCAGATGCTTTTATCATCACCCTCTATTAATGTCCTTGAATTTTAGAATAGGCTAAATGGGTAGTGTTTGAATTAATTTGAACAAATTTGATGTTAGTTTGAATTAGGGCTGTCAATCAATTAAAATATTAAAATATACCATTTTAGTATAGGCGAAAATAACACATTTGCACTGCATTCAAAAAACTGCATGTAATTATCATAAAGTGGGCATGTCTGTAAAGGGGAGACTCATGGGTGCCCATCAGTGGCGGCTGGTGACTCCAAAAATTGGGGAGGACAGGAGGAAAACCAACCCACGGCGTCATGTTATTTTATTAAGTTATTTCTCATATTTTGCACTTGCACCTCCATTATATGTATGGGCTCAGTGCTGCTTGATATACAATATGTGCTCTCATGTTCCTGATTTTATCATATGGGGGGGGCTTACATGGGATTTCATTTTTATTCTGTAAATCTTTTAATCTGGAAAGAACTTTGTGCTTAAGTTTGACAAGTGTTATATAAATTATTACAATTAATAATTATTATGATTATTATTACTACACTAGTTGCCTACGTTATTTGTCTCTACTTTCAACGAAAAACTAAGCTGTAAAACAATGGCTTATAAGAAAAACAATCACTGCAGCCTCAGGGTGGGAATAAATCTTGTGTGTGTAATGTGTCACTAGAAGCCTGTCTGTAAATTGCCCGTACAGCAGTCCGTTGCCCACACCGAGATCCAGAGCAGCACGTCGGGCTGTCGCACGTCTCCGTAGCTCCGCTGTGGGTGCAGCCCGGACAGCTGACGGCGAGGACCGAGCAGAGCGGAGCTCTCTCCATCCACTCCCCGGCAGGGTGCGACTCCTGCTGCTGCTGCGCACCCCAGGCAGCCCCGACCCTCGCTCAGCTGTCCGGATTTACCCACGGCGAGACTACCGTGGCGTGCAGCCAGCGGTCCGACTTGCTGCTTGGGACTCCGGATCTACGGACTGCTGTACACGCAGTTTACAGACAGGCCTCTAGTGACGCGCGACAGACTGCTGCACCGGGTCCTTCAGGGCTGCTACAACAAGCTAACTGTTGTGTTAGCTAACAGTAGTAGCTTGCTACAGCTCAATAAAAAGGCCTCAATAAAAAGGATTCGTTCTATTATGTGTTTAAAAGTAGTTCACAATTTACACATTAAAATTAATTTCCTGATAAGCTGCTGTCTGATACTTTAGTGCCATGTCATCACGTACATACAGTGGAAGAGACTGAAGATGACATTTGGACATCGTCATTGGACCAACCCGCTGTCAATAATGTACTCTTCTGGTTGTTGATTCGTAACCAGCTAAAGGAGGTTCTCCTCCCTTGGAGCGTCATTTGACATGTCTTGGCCATCACAGACAAGCATAAAAAAAACGAAATGCATTGAGTTGATTGGAGAGGTCCCGCCCCAAGGGAGGAGAGAGGGTGCTCGACCTCACTTACCCCCAACGATGCCACAACCACTTCACACACACAGGCTGCTTTATCCCCTCTGCCCTGCAGGGTCGCTGTTGAGGCATTTTAATCAGGATTTAAATAATGGATTTTTTCCAAAGAAGAGAGAAAAATGATTTTATAGAAGATACTGAGTTTTGGTAATGGTTTATTTCAACGAATTACCCTTTTATATATTTCGATCTCCCTCTTGCCTCTCAAAAAAATAGAGGAGGAACAACCTCCTCTGCCTCTATGGACCAGCCTCCACTGGTACCCATAGAACCCATTTTCAGTCATTTTGGTCAAGGGACCCCTTTGAAAATGGCCATGCCAGTTTTTCCTTGCCAAAATTTTGCCTAACTTTGGAGCATTATTTAGCCTCCTTCCTGCAGGTCTCAGGGGGTTGTAGAAGTTTTCACAAGCTTTTTTTTTTTTAGAAAATCCATGACATGAACTGGGAGGTCATGGTGAGATGGGATGGAATGACCCCTATGCGAGTACAATGTTATCATAACCAATACATACCATGGCCAAAACAATTAAAATAAGACCCGGAAAAGGGATGTTAATAATGAACCGTTTAACCGTTAACTGACATTAAGCATTTTAACCGATTAACGCTATCAGTTAAAACGGTTAAAAGAAATGTTAATAATTAATTAAAAAGCTGAGAAAAACTCCTCACTTAAAGGAGAAAAGCTGGTCCACCTTAAGAGCCCACCTTAAGAGAGTCTGAGCCTGCGTTACAGATACAGGAAGTTGGCTCCCGTCTGTTAGTTCAATAACTTCAACGACTAGTTTTTGTATTCAGACTTTACTTAATCTTCAGCTCGACCTCAACAACAGCGGCAACTGCCAGCATATCAACAACAACTCCAGTAGCACATTTCACCCATGCGCAGTCGGTAACCAAGCACTTAACAAACTCCCCTTTTTCTTTAAAGGAAAACAGTTACAAAAAAAACAAACATTACTGTTCTTTAAAACCTTCAACAGATACACAGGTTTAAAGCTGCAACTTTAACAACTAGTTTGAGGGTAGAACGTTTTCTGTTGTATAGTCCATTTAGTTTTGAAGTCGCCATACACCTTCACTGAGAGCCCTCAGCAGAACGAGTGCTGATGTTCCCTTCTTAGTCAGGCAGTCGGCAAGCTGCTCCTTGGTAGCTGACCACAGGATCTGCTGGATAGTCCCAGATTGTATGAGCTCCTTCACACTGCTAATTTCGAGCCGGAGTCTCTTTTCAGTGACTGATTTGGTGGACTTAACAGCATCAAGAAGAGAGTGATTATCTGTTACACACACAATGGGCAAATTGTTACGTGTGCAATCACCTGTGGTAACTTCTGAGTAGAGTGTAGCTAAGAAAACTGCAGTGTCGATGCCATCTGCAAGTGCCAAAGTCTCTCCTGCTAAAGTACTTCGGACAACTCTCCTGATCCTTTTTGACTGCCAGCATATAGGTGAGAATCTTCCATTCTCTCCCATCAGCATGACCAGGTGTCCGCCTTGAGTGCCTCCATCTGGAAGGTTTCCCATTGAGGAATCACTGAACACCACCAGTTTAAGGGAGCTGTCTTTTCCCAATTGCTGAAACCTCAAGGTCACCTGTTGTGATTTCAGTTTTCTGATAAGTTTGTTTGCACAGTGCAGAGTCTGAACAGTAGCATGCTTTGTACTGGATGCCAAGATGGATACGTCACACAATATGTCGGGTCTACTCTGCCTTGCTACCCACAATATTTGGCCAATCTTTGACTTTAGCATGTCAGTTTCATTGTCTGTTAGAGGAGCCTCTCGCTGTGTGGCTCTGGTGGGGTCCACAGGAATGGGTTGCAGATTCTTTATGTACATACTTTGTTGCACCTGTATCTCATCCTTTAATGAATGAACCTCCATTCCAATGTAGCTGAAGCTATTGTGTTCTTCACGTCCAACTTGGAAAGCAGCTTTCAAGTGAGGGATGACTGTTGTGGAGAATGTTTCTGAACCACCCCAGATGAAATCATCCACATGACAGGCAAGAACTCCCATCACATTGCAGGAGTCATCCAGCCAGTAGAACACTGCTGGATCAACTTGTGACACAGTAGCTCCCAACTGCTGCTTGGTGTCTTTCACTCTGTTGTACCAATACAAAGAAGCATCTGCTAATCCATAGACACACTTCTTCAACTTCCAAAGAGTTCCTGGGCTCTGAGCTTCTTGAGGAGGACGGATAAAGACATTACGGGTTAACTCTTTACCTTGTAAAAAGGCTGCTTTAATGTCCATGGAGTTCAGCTGCCATTTCTTTTGACATATTACAGCCATGATCATTTTCAGAGACTCAGAGGCGCATGTAGGTGAGTCTTTTGGGAGCTCCTGAGTGTTCATTTCTTCAAAGCCCCTTGCAACTAATCTAGCCTTAGGTACAACACCATCAGGTGTCTCCTTGAGTGTGCACACCCACCTCGTAGAGATACATTTCTGGCCTTCATCTGTCACCTCTTCAAACACATTATTCTTTTTCCAGTTGCCGAGTTCAGCGTGTTTGGCAGACATGAAGGCATCATCATTAACAATAAGTATGTCATCTTCATGGCAGTCAGCGCATAACTGGGCATGCTCAGATGGAACCACCTGAAGATCTTCTACTTGTCCAAGGTCAACTGACCCTGTTGTGCCAGAAATTTCTTCAGGCTCAGTGTACTGCAAGTTGTACCAGTTTTTGTATGTTCCAGTGGCTTTTCCTGCACGGCTGAGGATTTTTGCAGTGTGTGCTTGGCCACTTCCACTATCTGTGTATGTAACTAACAGTCCAATTTTCAGTCTTTCACAAGTCGTGATTGAGTGTGTCTGTGAGGCGTCAGATTGACCACGATTACCCTCTTCAGGCTGTATTGGTGTGTGAAGGGGCTCACTGTTATCCTCAGCATCAAGAGATTCATCATTTGTAGGCATCTCTTCCTCACTTTCATTTTCAGTGTCATAGTTATTCTTATTTGGCCCAGATTCTGGTGAGGCGATATGATTTTCAGTCACCTCCAGCTGATTGTCCATTTCTCCTGACACTGCTTGTGGGCCATCCATCTTCTGAAGCCTGGAGTGATGTACGCGAACATAGGTGCCCCCATGCCTCACAAATATCACCACACCATCTTGCCCGATGACCACACCTGGACCTTTCCACTCTGTACAATCCATCCGTTTGTAGTAGACTTTGTCGCCTGTCTCGTATCGGTCATCAATGGGCCGCAGTTGTTTACGAAGGGCTCTTCGGATCCTCTCAGAGCATTCAGCTTCTGTAAATGCTCTTCTTGCAGCATGTAATGCTGCGTTGTGCTGGGTTAGCCAAGTATTCATGTTAGTACCCTCTAGAGCTGGTGGCTTATCAGTGAGAACTGAAGGCAGATTTGGGTTCTGTCCGAACACCAGCTGGTAAGGACTGTATCCATGCACATTGTGCATAGAGTTTTTTGCCATTAATGCCCAGTCTAGGGCTGTCTTCCAGTCGCATCCATTGTCTCTCTTCACTTTCATCAGGATTTCAGTGAGGGTTTGATTATGCCTTTCCAAAAGCCCATTGCTCCATGGGCTATAAGCTGCAGTTGTCTTCACTTCAATGTTGAAGCTTTCAGCCATGTTCCTCATTTCTTCGTTGTTGAATTCACCCCCATTGTCACTGAAAAGTCTGCGTGGAGGACCATGAACACTTATCCAGCAATGAATAAAGTGCTTCACAATCTCCCTGGGTTTCTTGGTTGTGACAATGCTCCCTGCACTGAAGCGAGTGAAGTGGTCAATGGCGTGTAGATACCACACTCCTGTCTCTAGCTCATGTAAGTCCACAGCTACAGTTTCATTGTAGGTTGAGGCCATAGGCAAACCTACTGCCGGCTTTGGCTTTGGTTTCCTATATCTGATGCATGTCTCACAGTTGTTCACAATGTCCTGGAGAATTGTGGTGCATTCATCATCATCATTACCTGAACAGGCCAGTAGCCTTTTCAGTCTGTCAGCTGAAGCATGTCCAAACTGTTTGTGTAGTTTCAACAGAACTTTCTGTTTTTCCTTTGTTGTCATGTTTTCTGTCACAGTGAGAATGTCATTCTCAGTTTGGATCTCATTTTCATCTGTGTTACTCTCGTCTCTTATGTTCACACAATAATGTCCTGAAGATGTCAGTTCAAGTTTCACTGGTTGCTTAAACATTGTGGCTTTGTCATTTTCAATGTCCAAAACAGCACCTGCCCTTTTCAGTGAAGTTTTGCTTAAAAGCAATGGGATATCTACTGGGACAACTTCTGTTTCAATTTTACATTTAGTCTGTCCTATCATAGCTGGAATTTTTACTTTCTTAGTAGAATGAACAATTCTACCATCGCCAAACTTGAATGATCTTACACTCTTTGTGTCCGTCATTTTCAATAACTCAGTCTGTGTTAGTCCACTGACGTAATCATCAAGCCATTTTTCTCCACACACAGTTCTGGTGCAAGCTGTGTCAATCACAGCCGATCCTAAGGATTCCACCATGAAGATCTCTGTGTCAGACAATGATTCTTTTGACAACAAAGTAATGTTGCATTCTTCAACATCTGTCAGTCTCTCATCCTCTGTCAGTTTTGCATGTTCATTTTTGTGTGGACAGTCCTTTACCCAGTGATATGTGCTTTGGCAGACTGCACATCTTGTTCTTTTTCCATATCTGTCGAGTGGATTTGTGCCCTGAACAGCTGCAGGAAAGTGTGAAGCTGACTTGCTTCCACGCCTGCCGGGTAAAGCGTGTGTAGTACGCAGATTCAGCCGAATCAGCAGCATCTCCTCTCACAGGTCACGAGCACCCTCTTGTGGCGTATTATCGCCAAAGATTCTCTTCAAGGCCGACTTCATGTTTACAAACGAGAGGTTCGGACACGCTGTAAGCGCCAACTGTTTGTCTTTAACATTAAGTCCAGCAGTATCCAGTAGCTTGAAAGCTAACACAGCATCTGGAAGCTCCATTTTAAACTTACTTATTCTGTTGTATCGCCGTTCAAATTCGATAATGTAATCGACCATAGAGACGCCATTTTCTCTTGTGACGCGGTCAAACTCCGTGTAGGCTTCGTACTGGCGATCTTTTTCCTCTTTCAAAAACACGGAATCCAATTTTGCGAGTAGTGTAGTTATTCCGTCATCTTTGTTCAAATCCACTGCGGCGATTTCCAGTGCACTGTCCCTCGCTCTTCCCGTTAGCGACAAGGCAACCGCCAAGGCCTGCTTCTTCTCCTCCAGATCGGTAACGAGCCTCCAGATTTCGACCTCATTTTTCCAACTTTCGTATGACTTCTTCTCGTCAAACGGCGGCGGAACTTTGTAATTGCCAGCGGACATCCTCTGCTACCAATGTTAGTTCAATAACTTCAACGACTAGTTTTTGTATTCAGACTTTACTTAATCTTCAGCTCGACCTCAACAACAGCGGCAACTGCCAGCATATCAACAACAACTCCAGTAGCACATTTCACCCATGCGCAGTCGGTAACCAAGCACTTAACACCGTCAATAGCTCGCTTGAGCGGAGCGAGTTGTAGCCTCGTAGACAGACACACTGTCTGCTAAACCTACGTTCACAACTATAACGCCACCGACAACACCAACGGTCTCTCGGTAAATTGCTGAAGTTACGCCGCGGTGACAGACTATGTGTGTGTATATGGGGAGCACGAAGCTACCAGCAGAGCTACAGATGCTAACGTAGCACAAACACACACACTGTTTTGTCGGACAATCGCTATCGTTAATCCGGGCAGACAGAGTGTCGTTATGCCGGGCAGACCTAACTAAACTAAACCAAACTAAACTAAATGTGTGGTGGAGACTTTTATTGGGAAAGTGGCTGCATGTCCGCGACACTACACAAAGCACCGTGACTGCTAAGTTAACGCTCCCGGACGGGTGAACTGGGGACCCAAGTTGTCTGTTGTACTCATACACTGCAGCTGGTACACCACTGCATGCGAGGCAAAAATCGGTTAACAGTTAATAATCGGTTAACGAGGGTCGGTTATCAGTTAAGAAAAATGTTCAAAATTAGCATCCCTAACCTGTAACTTTTCTTTATCTCATCCTAAGCTGCTGTAAAAGTTGAGGATATTTTAGGCTGAGGTCAAGCTGGTGCAAGAGACCAACGGTAACCATAACAAACCAAAAATGGTTTCAGACAGCTGCCAAAGCCAACTGAACCTCACTGTACAACAACGGTAGCAGCCCAGCTCTACCAAGTGGCCTCCAGCTCTTCAGGAATCTCCGCTACAGGGATCTGACAGAGCTCCTGGATCACTGCTCTTCAGGAAACTAACGAACAAACCTGCAGCTGAACTGACATCACTGAGCAGCCACAGCAGCCACAGCAGCTTGGGCAGCAGCCTGCCGCCGTCAGCTTTCAGTTTGCTCCTTTACTGTAATGCTGAGCCACACAATAGATATAGGCTGTACTTACCTCTGGCTGAGAGCTTTTTTGTGTTGATAATTTTTGCAGCATACTCTTGGCCGGTGGACTTCTTGACGCATCGGCGGACAACAGAGAAGGCACCCCTGGAGCGGAAGAAATCGATGACAGATCAGTGAAACCACTTCGAACTAGGGCTGTCAATGGATTACATATTTAATCGTGATTAATCGCGTGATTGTCCATGATTAATCGCGATTAATTGCTAATTAATTGCACATTTTTATCTGTTCAAAATGTATCTGAAAGGGAGATTTGTCAAGTATTTAATACTCTTATCAACATGGAAGTGGGCAAATATGCTTGCTTTATGCATATGTATGTATATATTCATTTTTTTAAATCAATTAACAACACAAAGCAATTACAAATATGTGTGCAGAAACCCTCACAGGTACTGCATTTAGCATAAAAAATATGCTCAAATCATAACATGGCAAACTCAAGCCCAACAGGCAACAACAATTGCCAGTGTGTCAGTGTGCTGACTTGACTATGACTTGCCCCAAACTGCATGTGATTATCATAAAGTGGGCATGTCTGTAAAGGGGAGAATCGGGGTACCCATAGAACCCATTTTGATTTACATATCTTAAGGTCAGAGCTCAAGGGACCCCTTTGAAAATGGCCATGACAGTTTTTCCTTACCAAAATTTAGCATAAGTTTGGAACGTTATTTAACCTCCTTTGCAACGAGCTAGTATGACATGGTTGGTACCAATGGATTCCTTAGGTTTTCTAGTTTCATATGATCTTCACTCGAGTCCAACTCAACAACCGGAAGATCAATTGTGTTAATACGTTAAAGAAATTAATGGCGTTATTATCGCGTTAACTTTGACAGCCCTACTTTGAACATAACAAAAGTCTCAAAACTCGCTGGGGAAAGATAGTGCAGGAACTTGTCCCACACTAAAGGCATGCATGAATCACATACACCTAAAGAGAGAGGAAAGGAAGTCACATGCATAATTAATACAGTCAGATACTCTGTTTATGAGATGTGAGAAGAGGTCCTGGCTGCTAGTGCGTGACGGGGGGGACGGGGGCGGGGGGGGGGGGGACGGGGGGAGAGAGGGGTTGTTTCATTGTGAAAGGACCCAGTCATTAGCTCACAGCGAGCAACGAGAGTACATGAGAGTGAAGCCACTGAGAGGTAGAATTAAAGCAGCAATAGGTAGATTGGAGCAAATATGATTCAAAAAAGTTGAGAGAAAGAGGCCGTTGGGTATATCAACATTTTCCTCAGACATATTATACAATTACGAAGAATTACAATATACGACTAAAATTGCAATATATTCACTTATTGTGCACCGAAAATTTAACTTCCATGGCCTCCGCCATTTCTGAGAACGTCAACAAACCATACTTGCCAACCCTCCCGATTTTCCCGGGAGACTCCCGTTTTTCATTGCCCTCTCCCGGTTTCCTCCCGGGGTCACAATTCTCCCGTATTTCTCCCGATTTATAGCAAACTTTCACACTTTTTTTCCTTTTCGTTATCTTAGCCTGTTTCTGGAACTGAACAGAATGCAGTGGTGCCGTTGTGTCTGAAAGACACTGAACCTTCAGTGAGTGAGCGACTCAGAAAGAAATGGAGAGTACTAAGAGAAAGAAATACTCAAGCAGGAGCAAAAATAAATAAAAACGGATGAATATTAGTTTATACCAGTTAGTTTATACCAGAGATTCACACACCAAGTTCACACCAGAGGGGCGAATTATTCAGTTTTCTGGGAGTTAAAGGTAAAATCAAAAGTTTAACATAAAAATGCTGTTGCGGTGTACTTATTATTTTTTTATTTTGTACTCTTTTAAAGTCACCAGAATGCAGGAAAGAAAGTGTCTCAAACTAATTTTTTTCTAGGGGAGGACCCCATGCTTTGGTATGCAAGAAATATGTCACAACTCGTGAACTCTGAGCTTTCAGAAATTTTCCACTTACGAGGTCGTGAATACCATCATATGGACTCTTCTCCTGAACATGGTTAACACAACCCCATTTGAAAACGTTCTCATTTTACAGCTAAACAGTACACTACAAGATGATTCTGAAAACTTTTGAGGCGAGAAATAGGTATTACAGTAACAGAATATTGATTAATATTTGATCAGCGCTGCCTAGTTTGACCGTTTGATCGAAGTTCGGGAGTGATTGACAGGTGCCTCCGTAGAATGAACAGCCAATAGGAACGCTCTCTCTCTGAAATGACCTGTGATTGGCCAAACTCTCCCGTCAAGGCTAGATTTTTTAAAGCCTTCAAATAGAGCCATGAGGAGGTTCAGTTTTCTCTCAGAGCAATTGAATTACAATATGCTGAAATGTTATTTCAGCAATCATGGTATTTTATGATGCCAAAACCATTCTGCCTACTGCCACTTTAATATTGGATTGTGTCTCCTCAGCCTCCTGTGTCGCCTCCTTTAAACTCATGCTGTTGGGGGCTGTATCGGAAGGTGGAACCACTCTATTAGCCACACACAGAGATTAGATGTTGCAAAGTGGCTTTGTAGCCAGGATATACACTGTAACATGTCTGTCCTATCGTGTTTTAATCCTGAATGCAGCACATATGTGTGGTGCACATAGCCAAAACATGCAGTCTTGTTTGCAATGTTCCGTTTTTTTTGGCTTGACATAAACAGTAGCCCTGCAGTCTGCTTAGAAATGCACAAAAACACAGCTGAATGATTGAACAGGACCGCGAGGATGCCACCAGGCAACGGGCGCGTGCAAACGAGTTTTTGACGCGTGCTACCTGCAGATAAATTGACAAACAAGTTGGTCCTACACGCGGATGCTTCACACCTTTTGGGTTTACAACGTGGTAACAATGGTGCAATACACCACCTTTAATACACATGCAGGATTAAATCTAAGTCCGTGTAACGCTAACACGAAGCTGCCTGCAGCGTGTTGTTGCCGAGGTGGTTCTCCTTGCCTTCCCTGTTTTTTGACAGCCCCTCTCCTGCCTTGTCAACACTGAAGTAAACGCGCACAATGGCAGCAGCAGCAGCAGGGAGCAGAAAAAAGGTGCAAACACCAACACATACACATACACAGAGACACACACACACACACACACACACACACACACACACACACACTGAATGCAACAAGAGCAGGGGCGCTGACGGTCGCTTACTTTCCCAGTTCCTCGTACAGCTGATATTCGTCTGTGAATCTGGTCGAGGTTACAACTGTAGCCATGTTGACTGGAGTTTAGGTGAGAGGGGGGGAATCGCCTCGCGCTTCAGTGGCCGCCTCGCGCAGGTTTCGGGAGGAGAACTCGTGAAGGCAGAGAGGGGGTAGAGAGGCTCGAGCTCAGAGAGAGAGAGGAGCAGGGAAGGGAGGGGGGGAGGAGAGAGATGAGCCGAGCCGTAGTAACAAAGATCTTCTATTATGACAATGAGCCACTCTGTGTTTAAAAAAGAAATGAAAATTTAAACAGGTTTGTGAAAGTGGGCATTAGCCATTTAATATGACGGAGCATTAGGGCCACATTGAAGGGAAAAAAATCGGAGATTTCGAGAATAAAGTCGTAATTTAATGAGAATAAAGTCATACTATTTCAAGAAAAAAAAGTTGTAATATTACGAGAATAAAATCAAGACTTTATGAGAGAAAAAAAAGGCCTAATATTACTAGAATAAAGTCATAACTTAACTAGAAAAAAAGTCATAATATTACGAGAATAAAGTCATAACTTTACGAGAAAAAAAGTAATTTCCTCCTCCACAAAAGAGGCATTTCCCCCAGGTCCGTGTGGTTCTTTCTTCGGAATAAACAGTTTCTGGCACCCTCTTTTCAAGGTCCTGATACTTATGATAATGTGGTGCTGATGTGCCAAAAGATTAAGTATTTCGTTATTTGTGAAACTTATACTAACGTTTAACTTCACAAGATGCTCAACGTTCCTCTTTTTCACACAATTTCCCCTCTAAAATAACACGCAAAATTACTACTTTATAATATTATGATATTTTTCTCTTTAACTTATGACTTTATTCTCATATTACGACTTCTTTTCTCGTAAACTTATGACTTTATTCTCCTAATATTAAGACTTTTTCTTGTAAACTTTTGACTTATTATCATAATATTACGGCTTTTTTTCTCGTAAACTTATGACTTTATTCTCATAATATTACAAATTTTTTTCTCGTAAACTTATGACTTTATTCTCATAATATTAAAACTTTTTTTCTCGTAAACCTATGACTTTATTTTCGTAATATTATGACTTTATTCTCGAAATCTCAGATTTCATTTTTTTTCCTCAATGTGGCGCTAATCCTCCGTCGTGGTAAATAATGTAGATGTGTGTAAATATAAAGTAAAAGTGTTGAGTTTTAAGAATTTTTAAATCTTTCAATGAACAAAGGTGGTCTTTGGAGTCAAGGGTCACAAATTATAAAAAAGAAAAAAATCCAAGGCACTCCAGGGTCCAAAGCGGACGAATAAAAAGGTTGACTTGATGAGGATGCTAGAGGAAAAGTCAAGGAATCACCATAGTTATTACATTTCATCAAGGGGAACATGAATGTCTGTTCCAAATTTCATGACAAGTCAGCCATTTTGGAAGATAAGGGGTAAGAGTGCCATCTGCTAGCTGTTTACTGCAAGTGTCAAAAGCTAACACAAAACACTGCACAGTGAATAACGAAATGTAGTATATATAGTATACAGTCAGACACAAAGGTAGGCTAACGTTGGGTTTCATGTTGCAAGATACCAGTAGATTACATAAGTAGTATTAACGGACGTTTTGTTAGTATTCCGTTAGCATAACATTAGGTAGCTTATCTTTGTCCGGATGATTGTGTAGTCGGCATTTGGCTTGTAGATCTTAATGTCATATACCTACCCGTTTGTAAATTGGACATCGGCCTCTAAAGATTTACACATTTTGAACTGCTGACAGGTGTTCACTAACGCTAAAACACATCAGCAACAGTAATGTGTGGCAAACTGTCAAGGTACTCCTAATATGTAAGGACCAATATCATAAACTAACTTCAGTTTTGTAATATGTAGCCCCTTTGCCTCTGTCAGATTCTCTTTATATGGGTATTTGTTCTTTGCACGTACTTTCTACAATTCTGCTGATGACCGTTTGACAGATGACAAATGAATAGACCAGAGACAGATAATGGCAGTCTACAGTAGCATTAATTTGGTCTTCTTTTCTAAAAGAAACTGATGTTATTGACAACATTAAAGATGCTAAATTCGTAATTCAGAGCGTAGGCCTATCTAGTGCATGGATGTATTAAAAGATCTGGATACAGCGTTGGAGGCGGGGCCCCCGTCATTCCTATGAGAGTTGCTCATTGGCGCATGAAGCCAAAATGGCACGACTTTCGTCTGGGAAAGTACCCGGATCTTGGTTGAGTAGCGTCCGAGATGATTGGTGGAGTAGCGTCCGCTCGGTCACATGACTTTGTAACGGGGTCCCAACGTCACGCCGTCGTCACGGCTTGTGCTCCAGCCTCGGTCTGGGTCTCAATCACATGAACGGAGGAAGGGAAATAACTCTAGATTCAGCTATTAGTGCGTTTTACAACTTTAAAAACTTCATTTTTTAAATAAGGCCTATGAGAGTGTTCATACTGGGAAGTTGGTTCACCTCAAAAAAAATGTATCCGCTGACTTACAGACGTCTCTTTCCCAATGTAAGTCTATGGGAAAAGTCTTTTTGGGCCCAATGCATCACGTGACTGTCACGGAAGTTGCAGTACCGCCGTTTGGCCACTACGAAAGTCCGGATCAACGACCGGCGCACTTCCTAGGGGCTTGATCTAGTACCTCCACACTGCTCTCAACAAGGCGAAGGCTGAGCCGGCGGCTAGCAGCTACCACGCCGTATGAGAGCAGTGCAGAGCGGAGGCCATGAGCTAGCCTGTGGGGCATGCTCACATGCACGAACATGCACTAAAAGCATATTGCGGCCCGGCTATCTAGACAAAGCACAGAGAAGCTCTGATTACAACACACACAGAGGGAGAGTGACTTCATTCTCTGCTCAGGTAGACATAGGGCTACGCCTCTATATCTTTACATAGCAAATAGTAGTTTGCTGCGATGGATATCACCTTCAAATGCTGTTTTCCTCAAACCAGAAATAACGGCAGAGTGAGACCTCTTTCTTCTCTCTCCTCTCTGGCAGTAACGGTAGAGATGGGATGTAAGCCACGCGAGATCTTTTCTGGTGTACCAGGAGGAGTTACAGATCCAGGTTCAGTTTCAACATCTCTCCCCTCCATCTTCGACCTGTTTGCACAAAGGTAAAGCTGACACCAGAACAGCTGAAAAGAGCAGCATCCTTCGGAGACCAAGCCATGTAGTGAGATGTGGTGCCGCAATATTTTAATATTGGCACAGAGCAATGAGCTGCATGCTGTATTATGGTAAAATGGTTTCATTTTCTAAACTGGGAGGATCAGTCACCGCTTACAATGTGGCACCAGGAGACAATAATGACTCACTATTTGGATTTTGTTTCACATCTACTACTGTTTGTTTTTCTCCCCATTATAAACCATTTTATAAATCATATTCAGCAAAATCGTATCTAAATCTTTTAAACAGGTTCATGCAGTTGGATCTTCTTAAAAACTCTTGCTATCAAAACAATTCTATATATTTATTTTGAGCTTTTTTTTTTTTTTTTTTTTTTTTTAGTTTTTAACACAGAAGCCTTTCCAAGATTTTAAAATTTGCCTACGTGCCTCAGAGTTTTTTTGTTGGTAATGACATTTTGTTTTGAAAAAAAGTAAGATTGTAGATATATTCATTGAAATGTGACAATTATCTGAGGATATTTAAAGACTTGACGTGTCATTTAGTTTCCATACCTGAGAGGCACGTTAATGTCTCTAAGATTGGTTTTAGGGCACAGCTACAGCTTCAAAATGTTGAAATGACACAATAATGATCTCACACTATGTTACACGGTGACAGTGCTTTTGCACAGGCTATCACCATCACAGCTAAATGCACAAATAAATAAATAAATAAATAAATAATTAATGCAAAAATAAATAAATAAATTAGTAAAAAATAAATGCAAAAATATATAAAAAATAAATGCAAAAATAAATAAAAGGAAAATTAAACAGAAGAGTTAGGGAATTAGGGAATTAACACAAATGTACATTAAACAAAATGAGCAAATTTAAACAGAAATATCAATTTATGTCACATGTTATCAATTAATTAATGGCTACATTTATTTTTAATACTTTTTGCTACATTTAATGACATATTTATTTATTAATTTTTTTATTTTTCACTTTGGCATGTTCCTACCTCCATCTAAATGCACATGCCTTCTTCTGTATCTTTTAACACTGCATATACCTATCTGCCTTCATAGTGCTGACAATGCTTCCTCATGAATACCTCTATCATCATCATCACAATGTTTCTACAATATTTGACCTTTTCACAATCACAACTTACACCCTAATTTAATCATAACCACTGCATCATCCCCGCTGTCATTTAAAAAAATGCAATTTTACCAAGAATTAAAAAATATGTACCTAAAATAAAAACAAAATCAGTGTTCAAAGAGCTTCGATAGCAGATATCTGATTACCTCTAGTTCATCATGTAGAGATCTGTTCAGGGAGTCAAGGCTTCGATCCGACTCATATGCAGTTTTAAGGATTTTAACTGTAAGCTTGAGCGTCATTGTATAAGAGACGGGGAATTATATGTGTTATGTAATGGCCTGCTACACTGTAAAGGTTTATCTGAGCTTTCATGAATATCTCATGAAGGGTAATATATCCTCTTGGCACCATGTTTAAGTATGTATGTGTGTTTGTGGGTGATTACCACACTCTAGTGAGTTAATGTGACGAGCTGACTGTATGTCAGCAAAACTGTTTTGTCTCTCTACCTTTAATATAAAAAGATATCACTTGTGGCAACCTCACAGATAATAATCCCCAACTCTACTGTTCCTCTCAGCTCTACAGAGAGTTTCAGCATCTTTCAGTTCACTCTCTGGTTTCACAGCCCACTCACTGTTGTGGTTCACCGTCACTGCTCTCAACAACAACATTGCTTCCGTTTAAAAAAAAGCTTGAAGAACCCACTGTACTCTACCTACCCAACACTAAACTGCAGACTATACGTTAGCAACTAGCTGGTGATTGTGGAGCATTTAGCTGTTGGTGGTGATCAAAAACAGAGTTAAAAGAGAGAGTATTGGTCTTGAATTCAACAGGTCACCAGAAACATGATTTAAGATTAAATCAGTTAATGCAGGTTTAAAGGTACAGTGTGTAGGATTTAGTGCCATCTAGTGGTGGGGTTGCAGATTGCAACTAAATGAGTACCCCTCCGCTCCTCCCTTTCCAAGACTGCGGTAACATGAGCTGCCGATTGCAAAACCATGGTAACGCTGTTTGATTTGCTCGCATCCTTACCATAATATCACTACTTTAGGAGCAACGGAAGTCAGATGGCGGTTGGCGATACCATGGCTCATGTTACCTCAGTTTCACAAGAACTACAGTGGCCTTCAAGTAACGTAAAAACGTGAAAGAGTCTCTCTTGTGAGCCAGTGTTTGGTTTGTCCCTTCTGGGCTACGGTAGAAACATGGCAGACTCCATGAAAAAGACCCGCTCCCTATGTAGATATGAAGGGCTCATTCTAAGCCAACGAAAACACAACGATTCCAGCCTGTTCTCATTCCCAGGGATTCAAATACTGAGGCTTTGTTACAACTATTGGCACTCGATAGTGCCGCACAAGGCGCCACTTAGTGCACCGGTATGAAACGCACCGGGCGTTCCATTAACTACAATGTAAACCCATCCGCGGCAACAGTAAACACTCCGAGAAGTGTGCCGGGAGTGTGGTGACGTAGTTAAGAGCGAAAAGACACACACCGAGTGGGTGGGAGTCCTTCTCCATGGTCTCTCCGAACTCCTCCCACACCCGGGTTTTTGCTTCTCCAACGTTTCCGGGGACCCCCGGGCCAACCAAGCCCGAAGGCTTCCTTCTTCAGCTTGATGGCCTCCCCTTCACCACTGGTGTCCACCAGCGGGTTCTTCGGTTGCCGCCACGACAGGCCCCGAAGACCTTCTGGCCACAACTACTAGCAGCCGCTTCCACAATGGAGGCTATGAACATGGCCCACACAGATTCCATGTCCCCAGCCTCCCCCAGGATGCGCGAGAAATTGTTCCGGAGGTGGGAGTTGAAGACCTTGCGGACAGGGGCCTCAGCCAGATGTTCCCAGTTCATCCTCACTACACGTTTGGGTTTCCAGGGTCTGTATGGCAGCCTCCTCCGCCATCTGATCCAACTCACCATAGGGTGGTGATCAGTTGACAGATCTGCTCCTCTCTTCACCCGAGTGTCCAAGACATTCAGCCACAGATCTGACGATACAACCACAAAGGTCGATCATTGATCGTTGGCCTAGGGCATAGGTCACTAACAGGCGGACCGCGCTCCGGGTCCGGACCCAGAAGCCGTCCCATACGGACCCGGACCTACAGCCAAAACAGAAGGTTATGATTTAAAACCTGACAGGGCGCTTCTATTTTAACCGGCGCAGCTTTTGTTGTCTTTACGGTAGTGGTTTAGTGGATGAGGAAACGCACAGACCAATTGCATGCGAGTTAAGCCATCCCACGTGATACCACTCAGCCAATCAAGTCTGTGCATTCCAGGCGGTAAACATTGCGACTCTACAGTGCAGACAGATGAGAGAGTTAGGGGCAAGTTACACATGAAAATACGGTAGAAAGAAAAAGAAAGATAGCGATACATGTAGAGAAAACAAAGGGAACGAAACAGACGACTGAGCCGGAGAAAGGGAGAGAAACAGACGACTGAGCCGGGGAAAGTTGAGAAAAAGACGAGTGAGATGGAGAAAGGGAGAGAAAAATAAGGAACAAATGGCGATAAATATTGTCAAAAGCTTTTGAATCATACTGAATTCATTTGATTTGACAGTCAGGTATTGATTACATGCAGATGTTGATACAACTACTAGGCTACTTAAATATATATCACACTAAATAGTTAGACATTATGATCTTCCGAACCTTTGCTTCAAGAAATTTTCTCTAACTGGACCTCTTTAAGTTTTAGTTGAATACCCCTGGCCTATGGTGTTCTGGTACCAAGTACACTTATGAACAGCCCTATGCTCGAACATGGTGTTTGTTATGGACAATCCATGACTAGCACAGAACTCAACAATCATCCCCCTCCAGGTTTCCTCATCGTTGCCCACATGAGCGTTGAAGTCCCCCAGGAGAACTATAGAGTCCCCAGTCGGCGCCATTTCCAGCCAGAGACTCCAAGAAGTACTCTGAGCTGCTGTTTGGTGCATAAGCACACACAACAGTCAGAGATTTCCTCCCTGTGACTCACAGCCGCAGAGAGGCGACCCTCACGTTCTCCGGGGAGAACTTCAACATGGCGGCGCTCAGCCGGGGGCTTGTGAGTATCCCCACACCCGCATGGCGCCTTACACCTTGGGCAACTCTGGAAAAGAAGAGAGTCCAGCCCCTCTCCAGGAGTGTGGTTCCAGAACCAGAGCTATGCGTGGAGGTGAACCCAACTATATCTAGTTTGTATCGCTCCACCTCCGGTTCCTTCCCCGCCAGAGAGGTGACGTTCAACATGCCAAGAGCCAGTCTGCGATGCCGGGGATCCACACGCCTAGATTCCCGCCTTTGCCTGCCGCCCGACTCACAATGCACCTGACCCCAATGCCTATCCCTGCGGGGGCTGGGCCCATAGGGTGGCGGCTCCATGATGCCTTTTTGGGCTGAGTCCGGCCGGGCCCCATGGGCCAAGGCCCGGCCACCAGACGCTCGCCGGCGAGCTCCCCTCCCAGGTCTGGCTCCAGCAGGGGGCCCTGGTATCCCTTGTCCGGGCGAGGGTACTTATAGTCCGTATGGTCTGAATCATTGAGGTCTGTGAATCGCTCTTGGTCTGGCCCCTCCCCTGAGACCACTCTGCCTTGGGAGACCCTACCAGGAGCTAATGTCCCCAACAACACAGCTTCCAGGATCACTGGGGCACACAAACCCCTCCACCATGATAAGGTGGCGATTCATTGGAGGACATGTGCATCTCCTCTCTCTTCTTGTCCTCTCTGCCTTGCCTCTGAACTGTGAGTGTATCTGGAAAAGTGTTTAGAGAGCATTGCTGGCGATTAATGAGTGTTTGCAGTGAGCACAGGAGCAGTGCGACCAGTTTCTGTCATAACTACAGGGAGCCGCTCTGATATGAAATCCTAATTAGCGAGGGCGCTGAGGTACCGTCGTATTAATTGCTGAATTGCTGTGTTTCTTGGTGATGGGCCTGTCAGATGAGTCTTGGGCTGGCTGTGCGGTGACAGGTTGAAGGGTGGGTGGTAACAGTACAGAGCAGCCATTCTCAACCTTTCAAGCTTGCGACCCCTTAAAATGAAGCAGGGTGTGTATTCGCAAACCCTTGTCCCAAGTTGTATATCCCTGAGCAATTTCACCAAAAAGTGGTTTCCCCTCTAACCTCAGTGTCTCATTGATGAGTATTACATCAGAAAAAAAGAAAAGATTAGAAAAACTGAATATAATTTTGTGTGACCAAAGACATTTTCCTTTTGCCTTATTAATAATCTCACGACCTCTCACACTTATCTTGTAACCCCTTGCAACCACCCATGTGGTAGACCTCGGGAGGAGGAAGCAGGTTAGGGAGTGATACATGAGATGTAAAGTGAGGATATCAGCAGAGGGAAAAACGTGAGTCAAATAAAAGTGGGATAAAAAATATATACCCACATACAGTACACATGCTCAACAGGCTTCATTTTGGTGAGGTAATTGCCTCTCATTAGTAATGATTCACTGTACTGCCTTCGGGTTTGGATAGCTCTTGTCTCATCACAACACTGCATTATTTAAAGCTGCAGTAGGTGGAATATTTTTGGCATCATTGGGCAAAAATTCCATTATAACCTTTCAGCATATTGTAATTCAAGTGTTCTGAGAGAAAAGACTTCTGCACCTCCTCATGGCTCATCCAGCCCATGACGGGAGACTTTGGCCAATCACAGGTCATTTCAGAGAGAGAGCGTTCCTATTGGCTGTTCATTCAACAGAGGCAGCTGTCAATCACTCGCGAACAACGGTCAAACTAGGCAGCGCTGCTCAAATTAGGAATCAATAGTCTGTTACTGTAATGCCTATCTCTCTTTACAGCTAAACAGTACACTACAAGATGTTTCTGAAAACATTTTATGCGAGAAATAGGCATTACAGTAACAGAATATTGATTCATATTTGATCAGCGCTGCCTAGTTTGACCGTTTGATCGGAGTTCACGAGTGATTGACAGCTTGTTAGAATGCCCGTCCAGGAGGCAAATGAGGAGAAGTCCACAACAGGATGGCGTTTTAGCATGAAAACATTTTATTTTTCTTTCACAGCACCGTACACACATGTTGGCCTCCACCTTAGCATTCCCCACTGAGATTCACCAGCCTTATATAGCCTGTTCAATTGGCACATACCATTCCTGATATTAAATACAACACACAAATATACAAAAATATACAAATTTATTTACATAAAACCATTACCCAAAATATATATACTCCTAATAAATATATACACACCTAAATATCTTTACTAAATACCAATAAATATTTCACATGAATAAATAGGTTTAAAACAGTCCTGCCAAACTTCCCTCTACCCACTTCCCACTGGTTATTTATTGGTACGCGAGCCCCCGGGGAACTCTTTTGCCCGAAACACCCTGGGAGACGGAAACAGGCAGAGGTACTTACATGCATGATATCGAAATTACCGTTTTAATATCAATACCAGCTTTGTGTCTAATCAATCTACTATTTCCTTACCCCACATTACATTCTTCTACTACTGGCGTGTACATCGATTTGCATTTAAATGCGTATTTTGGTCCTTTACAGGAGAACGACGAGGTGGAATCGCCCCGCGTCCCCGCTGTAAAACGTCCTGCACGCCGAACTGACACCACTGAAATACATCGACAATTAATTAATCAATCAATAAATAAATACATCTGTTAAAATACCATCGGTATGTTTATTTAACCCTGTTACCAATCTGTGTAAATAAGTGCATTCAATAAACCATTTGTGCATTGTAATTATCGTTATAGTTATATTTACTATAATTAACATCCAGTAACGGCGAGCCGTCGTTACACAGCTGCTCAGAGACGGCAAGGCTGCAGCTCGGCTCTGATTGGTTGTTTTCCTCCGGTTTGTGAAATCTTGCAGATGCCATTAGGAGAACCGGGGGACACAGAGGCACATGATTTTTTCTCAGATTACCTGTCTCCTGCACTGCTGTCAGATTATAGTGTCTTATAAAAATATTTCTTTTATTCATATTTGCTCCATTTCTACCTACTGCTGTTTTAACATTAGAAAAATAAAGCCCCCAGGAGTGGGTGCCAAGAGAGCCTACAGGTTCCAAAGACCACTGACACATTAGCATTGCTTAGGGGTTATGTTAAATGACATACACTACATTAAAGGTGGGGTTGACGATTTTATCCAGTATACACTATTTTTTATATTGGTTGAAATGGTCTTTACACCCAGACAGCGATCCATTACTTATGAGCTCTGAAAAAAGACCGGAAAAGAGCTGTCATCTGTAGCTGCTGTAATCCTGTAAAAACGTCTACCAATCACTGCCTCTGCGCCCAGTTGTAAAGAACCAATCAGATGCCTCCCTGCCTCCCTGCTCGTACTCTACCCTTGACGTGCACCAGCCTGAACTCAAAGCGCGTCGTCGCTGCACATTTACTGGAGAATGGAAGAGAAAACTCAGCCCTGCAGTAGCACTGGTTACTTGTCATGAGGAAGCGTTGTTGAGTTGAGGTCCTCTCTCCGCTCTGTCTGTGAAGTAGTTACGATGCGGCGGTGCTTGTGCATGTGTGTGGGGGGCGTTGCCTTGGAAGGAATTTCGAGGGGAGGGGGTGGGTTTAGACGGAGCTCCTGAGGCATGCTACTTTCAAATTATGCTAGCTCTCCAAGATCGTCAACCCTATCTTTAACTACAGTGGTGGGAAGTAACTGCATTTACTCAAGCGCTGTACCTAAAGCTAGGGTTGGTATTCTTGAGAAACGACCAAGAGTATGCTAATGATCCAATAGAGAAACCCATCCCAGTGTTGCCAACTCTTTTCCAATGAAAGTAGCTAGCAGCACCAGCTCCCAAAGTCCAAATCTACAGAGAAAGTCACCAAGTCGACAATACTGACAGCCGTCCTTTCAGGCCTCTCTCCAAAGCCACTCCACAAAATTATCATAATGAACGTAAACAACAAACATGGCTATTGTTAGTACCATGGATGTATAAAGAGAACTGGATACAGAGTTTGAGGCGGGCTCCCGTTCATTCCCATGAAAGTTGCCCAGTGGTGCATGAAGCCAAAATGGCTCGACTGCCAAAGTAAAAGTAAAGTAAAGTAGTAGACCTCCGGCGATCTGCATCCATTGGGCCCATAGAGCTGGCACAGTAGCATTTCCTTTAACTTCGCCTCCCAGCCTTCGCTCCAGCCTCGGTCTGGGTCTCATTCACATGAATGGAGGAAGGGAAATAACTCTGGTTTTGGCTATTAGTGCATTTTACAACTTTTAGGAGCTAATGATTTAAATAAGGACTATTCAAGTGTTCGTACTGGGAAGTTGATTTACCTAAAAAAAAATTTGCCCCCAAGTTACAGACGTCTCTTTCCCAATGTAAGTCTATGGGAAAAAGTATTTTTGGGCCCAATGGCATCACGTGACGGACACGAAACTGTATTACCAACGGTTTTGCCAGTAGGAAAATTTGTTTCTAAGCCCGGCGCTTTTCCTTGGGGCTTGGTTAGTATTCACAGCTGTCAAGCTAGCAGCTCTGGTGATGCACAATGAGTGCATGGGCAGAGTGCCTTCAGCCACAGATACCAGATTTCTTTATTTTTTTTTCTCAGAGCATTTGATTCATTGATTGCTGTCGGGATGCAATGAGAATCTCAACAAATGTAACAAAAATATTTTTGAAGAAGATCACCAACCCTAGCTTTAAGTACAATTGAGGTATGTGTACTTTACTTGAGTATATTCAATTTATGCTTCTTTATACTTTGACTCCACTACATTTCAGAGAGAAATATTGTACATTTTACTTCTCTACATTTCTTTAACTGCTATAGAAACTGGTTACTTTGATTTTACATACACAACATATGATAAACTTATTAAATATGATGCTAAATATGATGATACATTAAAGGTCTTGCATACCGACACAGGTTTTTTTCAGTTATGTGTCTGATTAGACCTACTCACGTTGGAGTTGGGCAAATTAATACTGGGTCATCATGTAGCAACTAATAAGAATGATAAGGTTGTTAATTGTCCCACAACAAAAACTAACATGCTGCACACGATAAAAACTTATCTCATGTGCATAAGATCAAAAAAGATCAGTGTTCATGGTGGAGCCATAGAGGCCGAAGGGGAGTGACTCACTCTGCAAGAATGTTTTCAACTTGGCTCACGGCTGCATGTTCTACGTATCTTTGGAGAGCCTCTTCTCCCTCACTCTGACCAGTAACATCACACGACTTTTATGGTTTTGAGATGTGTGTGTGAGTGTGTGTGTGTGTGTGTGTGTGTGTGTGTGTATCTCAGGGAGTGACCACAGTCATTCCCTATAGCACAACACCCAGAGGTCAAACCTTCCTATCTGCTGCTGAGCTGCTCTGAGATAGCTCATTGGATGTCAGTAAATCTCTTTTCATGTTTTAACAGTTTCCTTGGGAACAGTCTGTCATGGACAGTACATTAGAGTGGATCTACAGTATCACCTTTCTTTGTCAATTACTAAACCGTCACATTGTCCCAAATAAGCATTGGCCATTTCGGTGCGTAACGGGTTGCAATATACGGTGCAGGAGACTCTAGCGAATGTGTCCCAATCGAGTCGTTGATACCACTCTGTCTCACTGAATGAGTGTCGAGAAAGGTCTGCATTTACTTTCAGTGTGTCTTATCTAGAATACAGTGTCCAACTCAAGGAAATAAAGTTCTAGAGAAAAAAAGTTTCATGAGCCCATTGTGTTTAACTTCACGACTTCACCAAAGAATCAAAAGATCTCAAGTTAGCCTTACCTTCAACTGATTATCCAACAGTGGATATGACAGCTCCCTCCCACGTACTGGATAGCACTGTGTGTTCATTTGTGTGTGTGTTTGTGCGTGTGTGTATTTGTGCGACACCTCCTTCGTGATTTATATAATCTGATGGTGCCTTATTTCTGTGGGCCATCACAGTATACTGGGAATCAGATGTGTGGGCATCTAACGATTGTCTTCACCAGTTTCTCAAATGTACAGGACTCTGAGGGTCTCTGAGTAACATTCCTACTGTTAACCCAATGCAGTCTCATCAGATCTCGTCACTGGGGTCTAGTTTTGATGGTGTGGGGTTTTCTCTGTGTGTCTTTATTGCATGCACAGGTACCAGAGGCAGTGGCGGCTGGTGACTCAAAAAATTGGGGAGGACAGGAGGAAAACCAACCCACGGCGTCATGTTATTTTACACTCGTTGGCTACTTTTCTCTACTTTCTTTCTTTATGAAACAAAAGAATATAATTCACATTCAGTATAACAATAACAAAAGAGCCAGGGGTTTTCACCCTATACTAAAATATTAAAACCTACATATATTGAGTGTCTTAATAGCCTTTTTCTTAGTCAAATTAGAAAGTGCTTTCGCATATTGCTCATTTTATTGAGCGGTATTTATTGTTAAATTTATATTTATGAATAAATGATTAAAAGTAAACATGTCAAATTTATTATGAGAAAATATTGTTTTGTGGTTTTTGAATAAACCAAACGCATAATAATGTCTTTAAAGATATGATCAATGACAAATCTGCAAAGGTCTTTATGTCTTCTTTTTTTTTTATTATTTCTGCATGTAGTGACTGACAGGGTAACATTTATTAATAATTTTGAAGATTAACCTTATTCACTATTAGGTATTTATGAAGAAGAATCCAGACCTTCTTCCAATAGTCTATAATCATTTACAAACCGATTCCAATATGCCATGACATCTGGAATAGAGACAACATGTCTTTGAAACAGGGCAGGTGTGGCTCTATTATTATTTTGGAGATGTGGTGAGAAACCTATTGTTCCTACTGGGGAGTCAGCTGGGTTGGGCTTATCTTTACTTTCTTATAAAGCAGTAAAACAACGACTTACAGTATTTCTAATGAACAATCACTGCAGTCTCTGCATGGGGATGAACTTCGTGTGTACGTCTGTGTCACTAGAAAACTGTCAGTCCAACGAACGGTGATGCAGCGCCCAGTACGTTACAGTGGGAACACCCTCCATGCCATGCAGCGCGTGCGGCGGCCCTTCACCCGGGATCCAGTCGGGCCGGGACACCCGATAGTCCCGTCGTAGTTCCGCCGTCAGTCCAACCCGGACAGCTGAGGCAGCGGGGCCCGAGGTCCGCGCCAGCAGAGCGGAGCTCTCCATTCTCTCCCCGGCGGCGTCCTGCTGCTGCTTCGCCCCTCCAGTCCAAATCCATTCTCCGCTAGTTTACAGTCATTTAGGGCTGCTAGAACAAGCTAACTGTTGTGTTAGCTAACATGCTACTGCATTCACTTATTGCCTTACTGTTAGTTTGTCCCACTCACATACATACAGCGGTAGAGAATTGAAGATGAGATTTGGAAATCATCATTAGACCAACCCGCTGTTTTGTTATGTGTTTAAAAATGGTTCACAACGTTATAATTCATTTCCTGATAAGCTGCGAGGTCCCCGCCCAAGGGAGGACAGAGGGTCCCCGTCCTCCCTTCACGTGACCACAACCACTTCAACACACAGACTGCCCTTTCCTCTTTGCCCTGCAGGGTCGCTCTTGAGGCATTTTAATTAGAATGTATTAAATAATGGATATTTTCCAAAGAAGAGAGAAAAATATTTTATAAATGATACTGAGATTTGGTAACGGTTTATTTTCATTTTGATCTCCCTCTTGCAACCTCCTCTGCCTCTATGGACCAGCTTCCACTGACAAGAGGTGAACAAAGTGCCTTCAGCTCGATGCTCCTTGGAGTGATGTCATGTAAGTCATGAACTCAGTGCAGATAGAGATTCTTTAAGAATGGACAGCCTCCAATTGTTTGATTTCCAGTACTTCTCATAAAGATGGAGGTTGTTTGAGTTTCTCCTGGTATTTGTGAAACCACTCTTGAATTGCTATAGCAATAACATGTGAAGATTGGCAGCCCTGTACAATTTTTCTATCTCTATAACACTTTCTTTATTAACAAGACTAAGATCCTACAGCCATGCTAGGGGCTCTGTGAGGCACCAGTCTACTCCCTCAGAACTACTTGTCAGATGGTCGAATAGCAAACACCTTTCCGATGTTGAATTTGGGGAATGTTGTGTCCGACAATTTCTGCAACTTTCCAAACAGACAATCCAACGTTCACGAACACTTCAAACAGATTGGACAGCTCTGAAAGGAGCCAGTGTTTGAATCTCTTAAAACACTCTGACGGCCTTCCCGCGGACCCTGCTGCTCTTTTGTCTTTCAGAGGTAGTAGCGTGCTGAGTTTTAAAGCTAGATGATATGAAACTAGAAAACCTTTGGTACCAACCATGTCATACTAGCTTGTCAGGAAGAGCGCCAAATAACGCTATGAATTTAGGCTAAATTTTGGCGAGGAAAATCTGGCATGGCGACATTCAAAGGGGTCCCTTGACCTCTGACCTCAAGATATGTGAATGAAAATGGGTTCTATGGGTACCCACGAGTCTCCCCTTAACAGACATGACCACTTAATGATAATCACATGCATTTTGGGACAAAAACCATGCAGTTTTTTTGCATGCAGTATAAATGTGTTATTTTCGCCTTTTCTAAAATGATGTGTTTGAATATTTCTGCATACTGGGGTCCCTAAATAGTCTTGAATTATATAAATTGGGTATCACTGTAAAGCTGAGACTCTTGTGGATCCAATGAGCTCATTTGTATTCATGTGTGATGATGTTAGTCCCCATAGTAGCCATTTCATTGTATTGAGACCATTTTTTGAAACTTGACCTCACTGTATAAAATGACCTGTGGTGACTTCTACGATAATCACAGCCTCATGAAACTTTACAGCGACAAACTACTGTAGAGACCTAGGGCACTCAGAGCATGGATGGCTTTCTTAGGTAGATTGACAATAAGGGGGTTTCTGGTCAGTTTCCAAAACAGAAGTGCTCACCATCCAATCACAGAAAAATGCAATTCTTACAGAAATCTCCAAATGTAAAAAGTTTTTGATACTAAATCACAGCATGGCTTTTTCTATGTTGTTTCTCAAAGTCTTGGTGTCTTAATGTGGTATTTTGGACATAAATGCTTTTTATTTCTGACGTGGACGGACAACATGTCATACGAACTAGCTCTTTTCTAACATAGGCTAAGCCCCAGCAGTATTTTGGGCTAAATGCTAACATTAGCATGCTAACATGCTCACAACGACGATGCTAACAAGTTGATGTAAGGTATGTTTATTTAATTTAGCGTGATAGCATGCTAACAGTTGCAAGTTAGCACTACACGCAGTACAGCTGAGGCTGATGGGAATGTCAGAGTTTTGCAAGTATTGGACAAATTTGAATTTTGACCTGATGATGACAGGCTACTAAATGAATAGTTAGGGATCACCAAAAGCATTAGGATTCATCGTCTGGGGACCAAGAATGTCTATACAAAGTTTCATTGCAATCCATCGACTATAGAGCTGGGTTTCCACTAAAAGTTCCCGGGACTTTTAGTCCCCGGAACTACTTTTCAAGGAACTAAAAGGTTCCAGCTCATTGTTGTCTGCGTTTCCACCGCGGTCTAAAGACTCGTGAAGATTAGGCAAATTAGTCCACTGAAGCATGAAAAAGCAACATGACGTGATGAGGGCTGCTGGTGGTCACAACAGTAAACACACTCTGCAGCCTGCAGTTCAGTGTGTCACGTTGGAAAAAAATAAACGTTATGTCTCACTGCGACGATATTTACTGCTGCATATATTTGTTGATGAACGTTCGATGTAATGAATGAAATGCAGCGGAGGAAAATGAAACTGCGAGCGTCTGTCTCCACAGTAAATCATCTGCTGAGTGTTTGAGGGTTATTCATTTATGCTTTAGAACGTTAATGCCGTGAAATAATCAGAAAAAAACTTTTTATTTTTCTCATTCACAGCACCGCAGCGAGGTTTTGGGGTAAAAAGGCCCCATATAATGTCCAGAATTAATTTAGACTCTGGTCCCTGCGGTCGAACGCAATGAGTTCCTCAAAAGGTTTTGAGTTCCAGGGGAAAGGTCCTGTGGTGGAAACGGGGCTTGTTGACTACAGACATTACCATCCATAAAGTTGTATTGCATGTGCATGACAAATGAAACAACTACTGCTTCTATACAATTTTGCAATGAAACTTTGCACTGTCATTGTAATTGTGTGCCAGTAAATTCAAAGTAGTTTCTGATGTCATGTTTCTATTTTGCCTACTTCCGACTGCACATGCTGTACTCATTAATAATACTTCAGCTGTTATCTTGCGCCGATGCACTCAGGAACACACATCCTTGCAGACTCAGAAACAACGGCTTTGTTAAACAGTGACACACAAATCCACAAAGTGTGTTCCTTAAGACCAGCCCGTCTCCTTTTGGATGGCAGCGTGGACAGATTGTTACAGAGAGTGTCCTGTCCTGTAACTTCAGATTCAGTTTGTATTGTCAGTGTATCCTATCTGGCTCTTGTGCAAATGTCCTTGACCAAGACACCAGAGTCCAGCCTGCTCCAGGGCTCCTGACACTGCACCACAGAACAGACTTGTATGTACTAATAGAGCTGTCAAAGTTAACGCAATAATAACACGTTAACGCAAAATGATTTTAACGGCACTCATTTTTTAACATATTAACACAATTGATCTTTTGGAGGTTGTAGTGGGCTCAGTTTTAAAGGTAGAGTGAAGATAATAGTATCATATGAAACTAGAAAACCTAAAGAATCCATTGGTACCAACCATGTCATACTAGCTTGTCTAGGATAAATAACTCTACAAAGTTTTGCTAAATTTTGGCGAGGAACAACTGGCATGGCCATTTTCAAAGGGGTCCCTTGAACTCTGACCATAAGATATGTTAATGAAAATGGGTTCTATGGGTACCCACGAGTCTCTCCTTTACAGACATGCCCACTTCATGATAATCACATGCAGTTTGGGGCAAGTCATAGTCAAGTCAGCACATGCTAAATACAGTACCTGTGAGGGTTTCTGGACAATATTTGTCATTGTTTTGTGTTGTTAATTGATTTACAATAACAAATATATACATACATTTGCATAAAGCAAGCATATTTGCCCACTCCCATGTTGATAAGAGTATTAAATACTTGACAAATCTCCCTTTAAGTTACATTTTGAACAGATAAAAAATTAATGATTAATCACAATTAATTATGGACAATCATGCTATTAATCGCGATTAAATATTTGTAATCGATGGACAGCCCTAATTACTTATAGTAGTAGTAGCAGTAGTAATATTAAATTGTTACAAATAGAAGTAGAAAGTTTGAAAAGTTGTCCTTGACATAGGATGCAGATATAAAATTAAAGCTGCAAGCAGCGATGAACGGGCCCTCGCACCTTCCCGCACGTCGGGGGTACTGGCGGGACGCCGATTGACGCGGCCAGGCACAATGAAACAGGAACTCAGCTGAGTGCAATGATGCCTGCAACTGCGATTAACCGTCCATAATTTCGAAAGGGGGCGGGGCTTAAGTGTAGGGGGCGGGGAACACTGTCACGAAAGAAAGAGTCCAATGATGCCTCCCACAAGAGTCTACGACAAACGGTTCACGACTTCTGAAAGGGGGCGTGGCTAAAAATAATTGGAATATTTTCTGGGGGAGACCTGGTCTGATTAGGAGAGACGGCCTTCATCCCACTTTGAATGGAGCGGATCTCTTATCCAGAAATCTGACCAAGATTGTTAGTGGACCTAATCCATGACAACCCAGAGTTGAGACCAGGAGGCAGAGCTGCAGTCTTACACACTTAAAAACCTACCCCACCCCAAAACCTAACAGAGACTGTCTGCCCCACGGCCATTTAAATTAATTAAATCAAAAGTAAACAGAAGAGGAAACATAATAATCTAATATAATCTAATAAAATCTAACACCACCACTATGTAGCAAGAACCTTGTGCTGTCCCAGGCACAAACTATCTTGTTTCTTTAATCGCTGGAGCAGAGAAACAAAATTCCTCTGCCAAGAAGAGGATTTAACAATTTACACCTATAGTGACTGAATAAGCATCTGGTTTTTCTCCAAAAGGGACGTGAACTCTTTTTTTACGGACATCAAGTGTCAATTCGGACACTTAAATGGCCACAAGGATTTTCTTTTAAAAGATAAGGATACTTTATTACGATGGGAAGAATTTCTCTACAGACTGAATCAACAAAAAGTGTTAACTCCTTTCATTCCAAACAGGATCTTTGTTAACTTCAAAGTGACCCGTTTGGTCAAACACCCCCACACACACACTCCCCCTTTCACACCTTACATTCCACCAATGGTTTATATCCCTGACCTTTTGACGACGCAGAGGTTCAGTGGACTGTGGTGGAGCAACATTGCCACCTAGCGGTCATGGGAAATCATGACAGGAACTGGTCGCATTTTAAAAAAATGTTATTATACATTTTAATGTTACTGTTTTAAGAATAGTATTGTTATTGTTGAATGCTGTGTCGTATTGTTATCAATGATATTGCTTAACATCTGTTTTTCCTCCTTATCGAATGGTGACAGGATATACTGGGTATTATGTCTGAGATAAGTTATTGATAATAATTGCCTAAGTATTGACAAACCATCTTATAATGTTTAAATATTTAGTCAGAATGTTTTTGGTGACACAGTCGGTGATATACAAGTTAAATGTAACAATAATTCTGAGACAATAGTGGTTGAGAGGATGTCCGATATTTGCGCGTGTAAAAGTTTAACTGTAAAGAATCGATCCGAGAGAGAGAACGAGCCCCTCCCCTCCAAAGTTGAGATACAAAAGGAAAGACTCGTTTTTCTCCGGCAGAAAGAAAAAGAAAGAAAGAAAAAGAAAGAAAGAGAAAGAAAGAGAAAGAAAGAAATTTGGAAACTTGAGAATTTGAATTTGTCTTCGCTTGTTCGTCTTCTTACGCTGTTTTCTCAGTCAAGTAACATTTAAACGTCAGCATTTTTAAAGATCTTTTGTTTATCTTGCGTGACTTAAGTTTAGAGTTGTCCGGCCGGCAATTCAAACTTCATCCGTGAAATAGATGAATTTTTGAGACCTTCAGAAGAGAATCCGACTCCAGCTTTTTGTCCTTTTCCAACGAGCCATCAGCCAACCAACTTTCGTTATCCTGACGAGAAAGTTGCAGAAAGTTGAACGCCGTGCAGTTCGTATCCCCGGGCCAGCTCCAAAGCGTCTCCTCAAACTCCATCCAAAGGGTTGGTGAAATCCAAACTGCGTGTGAGGGAACTGATTTCTGGACCCACCGGAACCGACTGCTGCGCTAAGTAAGAACTTTCCTTGGCTGGCGTTGATCAAGAGCTGTTGTCAGACAATCTGTTTGAGGTTATTAATCTCCAAATTACTAGTTATTCCGTTCATAGTACTTAGGTAAACGATTTAGTTTCATCCCTCTCTCCTCACTATTCTCCAAGAGATTTATCATATTGAACTTCATTTCATTTACTCATTCAATTGTTTTGTTATTCATATGTATTCATCACTTCATTTATTCACTCATCACGATTTTAGTAAATAAATGTTTCACTTTATCACTATAAATCGTTGTCTGTCTGAATTTCAAAGTAGAAATTAGGTCAATAAATCCAGAATTTACACTTCAAACTTGGGATTGATTAATGATCAACACTTACTTAAAATAGTTTCCTCTTTTCCTATAAAAATTGGTGGTGCCCCGAATCAGATATTTCTTTAATATTACGAGTGCAAATACTTAATTACGTGTAGATTGGTTAACGCTACAACTACAATAAAGCAACAAAACAGGAAAATTAAATGTGGACTCTTAAATGTCAGATCTCTGTCATCTAAAGCTCTACTAGTAAATGATTTAATATCAGATAATCAGATTGATTTATTTTGTCTTACTGAAACCTGGCTGTGTCATGAAGAATATGTCAGCCTAAATGAATCCACTCCCCCGAGTCATATTAATACTCACATTCCTCGAGACACCAGCCAAGGAGCTGGAGTTGCAGCCATCTTCGACTCAAGCCTATTAATCAACCATAAAACTAAACTAAATTATAACTCATTTGAAAGCCTTGTTCTTAGTCTTTCACACCCAACCTTGAAAACACTACAGCCAATTTTATTTGTTATAGTGTACCTATAGTGTTTCTATCTGAATTCTCAGAGTTTTTATCAAGCTTAGTCCTGAATACAGATAAAGTAATTATTGTAGGTGATTTTAATATTCATGTGGATGCCAATAATCAGACCATTATTTAATTACTTTTGAATTCTTATTACTAGACTACACACCATCAGGCAAAAGTTTGGACACTAGATGTCTATCTGATAGTGTTGTAGCTAAATTTAAGGAAGTGATTCCATCAGCATTAAATTCAATGCCATGTCTCAATATAACAGTGGGCCTCTATGCTAACTTTAGTCCCACAAAAAATTGATCATCTTGTCGATAGCGCTACAAGCTCACTGCGAGTCACACTTGATTCTGTTGCCCCTCTAAAAAAGAAGTTAATAAAATTAAAGAAGTCAGCTCCATGGTATAACCCTCAAACCTTCAAATTAAAGCAAGTATCGCGAAAACTGGAAAGGATATTGTGTTCCACCAAACAGGAAGAATCTCATTTAGTCTGGCAAGATAGTCTTACAACATATAGGAAGGCTCTCCGTGATGGCAGAGCAGCCTATTACTAATCATTAATAGAGAAAAATAAGAACAATCCCAGGTTTCTTTTCAGCACTGTAGCCAGGCTGACAGAGAGCCATAGCTCTATTGAGCCATGTATTCCTACAACCCTCAGTAGTAGCAACTTCATGAGCTTCTTTAATGATAAAATCCTAACTATTAAAGACAAAATTTATCACCTCCTACCCTCAACTAGTACCAATTTATCCTCAAACTTAGGAACCTTAAAAACAGCTGTAAAACCTGATATATATTTAGACTTCTTTTCTCCATCGACCTCCACAAATTGACTTCAGTGATCTCTTCATCTAAACCATCTACCTGTCTCTTTGACCCCATCCCAACTAGGCTGCTTAAATAAGTTTTACCCTTAGTTAACACCTCTTTACTGGATATGATCAATCTATCTTTACTAACAGGCTATGTACCACAGTCCTTTAAAGTAGCTGTAATTAAACCTCTTCTTAAAAAGCCCACTCTTGATCCAGAGGTCTTAGCCAACTATAGACCTATATCTAACCTTCCCTTTCTCTCTAAAATCCTCGAGAAAGCAGTCGCCAGTCAGCTGTGTGACTTTCTATAGAACAATAATTTATTTGAGGATTATCAGTCAGGATTTAGAGTGCACCATAGCACAGAGACAGCACTAGTGAAAATTACAAATTACATTCTAATTGCATCTGACAAAGGACTTGTCTCTGTACTTGTCTTGTTAGATCTTAGTGCTGCTTTCGACACTATTGACCATCACATCCTATTACAGAGACTGGAACATTTAATTGGCATTAAACGAACAGCACTAATCTGGTTTAAGTCCTATTTATCAGATCGATCTCAGTTTGAACATGTTAACGATGAGTTTTCTATGCACGCCAAAGTTAGTCACGGAGTTCTGCAAGATTCTGTGCTTGGACCAATTCTATTCACCTTATATATGCTTCCCTTAGCCAATGTTATTAGAAAACACTCCATTTAACTTTCATTGTTATGCAGATGATACCCAATTATATCTATCGATCAAGCTCCCAAATAAAACAAACCTCAAGAACTGCCTTCTTTCATCTATGTAACATTGCAAAAATCAGGCATATTCTGTCTCAAAATGATACTTAAAAATTAGCCCATGCATTTGTTACTTCTAGACTAGATTACTGCAACTCCTTATTACCAGGCTGCTCCAATAAGTCTCTTAAGACTCTTGAATTTGATCCAGAATGCTGCAGCACATGTACTGACAAGAACTAGAAAAAGAGATCATATTTCTCCTGTATTAGCTTCTCTGCACTGGCTCCCTGTAAAATCCAGAATAGAATTTAAAATCGTCCTCCTCACCTACAAAGCGCTAAACGGTCAGGCCCCATCATATCTTAAAGAGCTCATAGTACCCTATTACCCCACTAGAGTACTGCGCTCCCAGAATGCAGGGTTACTTGAGGTTCCTAGAGTCTCCAAAAGTAGAATGGGAGCCAGAGCCTTCAGCTATCAAGCTCCTCTTCTGTGGAACCAGCTCCCAGTTTCAGTCAGGGAGGCAGACACCCTCTCCACATTTAAGAGTAGGCTTAAATGGTAAATGGACTTGCATTTATATAACGCTTTTCTAGTCTTCCGACCACTCAAAGCGCTTTACACTACATGTCTGCATTCACCCACACATTCATACACTAATGGCAGAGGCTGCTAAGGTGCCAACTTTGCCCATCAGGATGTAATCTAAATACTCATTCACACACCGATGGCTATGCCTTCGGGAGCAATTTGGGGTTAAGTGTCTTGCTCAAGGACACATCGACATGTGACCCGGAGCAGCCGGGGATCGAACCACCGACCTTCTGATTGGTGGACAGCCTGCTCTACCCTCTGAGCCCTAAGATTAAGACTTTTCTCTTTGATAATGCTTATAGTTAGGGCTGGCTTAAGTCTGGCTCAGGCTGCCTTGGACCAGCCCCTATGCTGCTATAGGCCTAGACTGCCGGGGGACTTCCTATGACACACTGAGCTCCTCTCTCCTTCTCCTTCTGTATATATTCATGTCCCATTCATGCAAGTTACTAACTTGATTTCTTCCCCGGAGTCTTTGTGCTTTCTCGTCTCGCAGGTATCCATGGATCGGGATTACACCTGGATCGGGGTTGCATCTGCTGCCACGTCTGCTGCCTGCTTGACACTCACTGCTACCATCATTATCATCAGCCTTTTTATTGTTATTATTATTAGTTATATTTCCATTATTATTACAGCTATTAATTCCGATAGTTGTATTATCACTCTTTTACATCCACTGCTATTGATTTTTGTTATTAGTCCTACTTGTATTAGTTCTTACAGCTGCTGTGCTATTATTGTGGTTGCTGTGCATCTCCCCCCCCTCTCTCTCCCTCTCCCACCCCTCCCCTCTTTCTCTCTTTCTCTCTCTCTCTCAAAACCCAACCGGTCGAGGCAGATGGCCGCCCACCAAGAGCCCGGTTCTGTTCGAGGTTTCTACCCGCTAAACGGGGAGTTTTTCCTGGCCACAGCGCATTACCATAACAATGCAATGCTCATGGGGGATCTCTTATTACGATACGATACGATACGATACGATACGATACGATGTACTTTATTGTCCCCTAGGGGAAATTTGTTTTGGACTCAGTGCTGCACATCATCAGCTGCCTCCACAGCAGCAACAATAAATAGAAACAAAACTAAATCCACAGGTAAACAGAGAAACACAAACAAAAACACAAAAAACACAACATATATTGTACATACTCATATTGCACAGGAACTGTCTAAAAACAGAAAAAAATAAAAGATAAGAATAAGAAGAACATCATGACGCTATTGCACAACCCTCAGCCTCAAGAAACATTATTTGAAATTTAAAATCTTGATGGAGGTCGGCACAAACGAGTTCTTAAAACGGTTCAGTTTGCATCGAGGGACTCAGTATCGTCTGCCAGATGGTAAAAGCTCATACTCAGAGTGGAGGACTTGAGACGGGTCCGACAATACTCTCTGCGCTTGCCTAAGAACAGACTGCTCATATATTGACTGGAGGGAGGGGTTGTCAGTCCTCCCCATAACCTTCATAGCAGTCTGAACCAGACGAGCCAGCTGGGATTTCAACTGCACAGAGAGGTTGCCGTACCACGCCGACATCCCACACCTGAGGATACTCTCCAACACAGCCTGGTAAAATAAGAACATGATGTTGTGATCCACCCCATACACCCTGAGTGTGCGTAAGAAATACAGTCTTTGCTGTAAATGCGAACACAAATTATCGACGTGGGCTTTCCAGCTGAACAGGTTATCTAAGTGTACACCAAGATACCTGTAGGAGCTAACTTGGTTGACCCTTTCCTTATGGATGACTACTGGAGTCTGATCCCCCACTGACCTCGGGTCCAGCACCATTTCCACAGTCTTCTTTACATTTAAAATTAGGTGGTTGGCATCACACCACTGAACAAAATTCTGTACCTCAGCGAAATATGATGAGGGATCTGCGTCCTTGTACAACAGGCCGAGGATGGCAGTGTCATCTGAAAATTTTAAAATGAGATTTCCTGGGTGGCTACTCGTGCATTCATTTGTATATAGAGTAAAGAGGACTGGTGAACTGACACAGCCCGGTGCACCTGTGCTGATGGATCTGGAAACCGAAAGTGTGTTGTTGACCCTGACGTTCTGGATGCTATTGGTTAAAAAGGAATAAAACCACTTGACAATAAAATGATTAACAGTCATCTGAGTCAGTTTCCTGATCAGAAGATGAGGCTGCAATGTATTAAAAGCAGAACTAAAATCAATAAACAACAGGCGTGCATAGGTCTTTGGGTCTTCCAGGTGCTTAAGAGTCAAGTGAGTGATGCTGTAGATCGCATCATCTGTGCCCCGCCCCTGTCTGTAGGCAAATTGAAATGGATCTAGTTCGGAGTTGATCTCTGCTTTCAATATGGACACCATGTATTTTTCAAAGCATTTCATAACAACAGAAGTTAAAGCCACCGGTCTGTAATCATTATTCTCAGTTGGACAGGGTTTCTTTGGAATTGGGATAATTGTGGATCTTTTCCAGAGGGCAGGGACCGTATGTGAATCCACAGACTGTTGGAAAACAGGGCACCATGCTGGAGTGAGCTCTTCTGCACAGGTCTTTAAGAGAAGAGCAGAGATGCCGTCTGGGCCTGTGGATTTCCTTTCACATACCTGACTGAAAAGTGACTGGATTTTGTGGGGGTCAACTACCAACCTGGAGCAGGAATCAATAGTTGAAATAGTCTGTAGCACATTATCACATTCCAAAGAAAAGTCCTGTGTTTCAAACCTACAAAAAAAGTCATTGAGTTAATTTGCTTTCTTCAGTTCATCATTTGTTATGAGGGGCTTCCTATTTGTGGTCATGTTGGTTACAGCCTTCATAGAGTCCCACAGTTTTTTAGAGTCCATAGAAGTAAAATTCTGTTGTATGATATCCCTGTGTTTCCTCCTTGCATCCCTCAGCATGTGATTGAGTTCCTTTTGCACTGTTTTCAAACCCACTCTGTCATGATTCCTGAAAGCCATTTTTTTTTCCAGTTAATGCAGTCCTTTACCTATAGTAATATGAGGTTTGTTGTTAGGACACACTATAACGTCCTTTTTGGGAACCACACAATCCACACAAAACTGTATGTAGTCTGTTATTGTTTCAGTGGCCTCATCGATACCCAGATCATGAAAAATGTCCCAGTTTGTGCAGAGATAAGATCCTTTGAGTGTCTCTATGGTGTCCTCTGACCATACAGCCGCCGTCTTGGTCTGTGGTTTACTGCTTTTGAACACAGTCTTATAGGTTGGAATCAGCTGGACTGTATTATGGACTGAATTGGACAACGGGGGCTTTGGTCTAGCAGTATATGCATTTTTTATGTTTCCATAGCATTTGTCCAAAACCTTGTTGTCTCGAGTGCCACACTTAACATATTGTTCAAAGCCAGGGAGGGACAGTTCTAGCTTACAGTGTTTAAAGTCTCCCAGAATAAAAACAGGGGCCCCAGGTGTACGTTGTAGTTGCGTGTGAACACAGTCTGCTATTCGAGCCACTGCACGGGTCGCGTTTCAACTGGGAGGTACATAAACCGTACAGATTAAAATATTCCCGAACTCCCTTGGAAGATAAAAAGGTCTCAGAGAAAGGCACAGCAGTTCAACGTCAGTGCTGCATACTGTCTCCCTCACGGTGTAGTGTCTGCACCAGCTGTCACTGACAAACACACAGATACCTCCTCCCCGACTCTTCCCCGAAGTTTCACTTCTGTCCACGCGGACAACAGAGAAACCCTCCAGCTCGATCAGAGAGGTTGGGATATCCGCATGGAGCCAGGTCTCTGTGAACACCATCATGCTCGACTCCCGGTATTCAAAGCATACCTTGGCGTTGGTGCGGAGCTCCTCCATTTTGCTCCTCAGCAACCGCGCGTTGCAAAGTATCATGCCAGGCAGCGGTGGTCTGCTGCCTCTACGTCGGAGACGCTGCCGTACCCCCCCTCGTCTGCCTCTCCTGCGATGATGTCTCTTGCCAACCGGCTGGATTTTCACACCGTAGAACGGAGGGACAGCAGTGCGTCTCTGGTGTAAGTGAGTGGCAGCTCACCTTCCACGTGTGGAAATGTTTGGCACGTCCTTAGCAACTGCCAAATAATCAGCGCCAGTAATACTCCTTGTACAAATAACGCCATGGTTCTTCTAACATATACACACACACTTCAGTCACACAAGCAGCTAAGACGTAGGCCAAAATAGGCAGTAAAAAACAATAAAGAGGCAGAAAGCAGCAGCACCTGAGTCCGGGTCGCAAGCAGGGCAGCGCCACCGGTGAGACTATTGGGTCTCTAAACTATATAGTACGGTCTAGAACTGCTCTATATAAAAAGCATCTTGATAACTTCTGTTATGATTTGACGCTATATAAAAATACATTGAATTGAATTGTATAAAGTTTAGTGGGTGGGGAACACCATCACTAATGAAAGAGGATCTCCCTGCTGAGTCCAATGACACCTCCCACAAAATTCTGCAAAAAAGCGTTCTTGAGTTCTGAAAGGGGGCATGGCTAATGTATAGGGGGCGGGATATCCCATACCAATGAAACAGTAACTATCTGCTTAGTGCAATAACACCTCCTACAAGAGTCTACGACAAACGGTTCATGAGTTATGAAAGGGGGCGGGGCTAATGTGTAGGGGTCGGGGAACACCATCACTAATGAAAGAGGATCTCCCTTCTGAGTCCAATGACGCCTCCCACAAAAGTCTGCAAAAAAAATTCTTGGGTTCTGAAAGGGGGCGTGACTTATGTGTAGGGGGCAGGGATAACCCATACCAATGAAACAGGAACTATCTGCTGAGTGCAATGATACCTCCCACATTACTCTACGACAAATGGTTCATGAGTTATAAAAGGGGGCGTAGCTAATGTGTAGGCGGCGGGGATAACCCATACCAATTAAACAAAACTATCTGCTGAGTACAATGACACCTCCCACAAGTCTCTAGGACAAACGGTTCATGAGTTCTCAAAGGGGGCATGGCTAATGTGTAGGGGGCGGGGATAACCATACCAATGAAACAGGAACTATCTGCTGAGTACAATGACACCTCCCACAAGACTCTACGACAAACGCTTCATGAGTTATGAAAGGGGGCGGGGTTAACGTGTAGGCGCGGGGCCATGAGTCTATATTGGCATGTAAATGACCTCAGGCCTGGGCCATCATCATGGCTGAGAAATTTGGAGCAGATTTGACAAACTACGCTGAAGTTACAACTTCCTGTTTCATGGCGAATCACGCCAAATGGCCGCCATGCTACAGCAACGCTGTTAAACTCACAATCGTCACAATAATGCATCATCAAAGTCTTAAGGCTTTTCTGACCACATTTGAGGTGCATCTCGTCAACCTGCTAGGAGGAGTATATTAAAATAGTAAACAAAATCATTTCATGTTGCCAGCAGGGGAGCTATGAATGTGACTCAATATTGACATGTAAATGTCATCAGGCCTAGACCAACTTCCTGTTTTATGGCGAACGGCCCAAAATGGCCGCCACGCCACGCCACACCACGCCACGACAGGGTCGTTCGATGAAAACTCAGTATTTTAATAACTTTTCATCGTTAACGTCTTTGGATGCTCCTGACCAAATTTCAAGCCGATCTGGCCCGCAGCCCGTAAAACGCTAAAAATTCGCGAAAATGGTACATTGAATTCAAAATGGCTGACTCCGGTTGGGTTTTGAGCATACCTCAAAGAGGCTTTTTTGTGCGTCTCCACATGTTACATCTGCCTTCCAAATTTCATACATTTAGGTGAAACCTGAAGGAGGGGCTCAATTTTTCAGACTTTGTAGGGGGCGCTAGCGAGTCATTTCTCAACGCCCAAGCCCGAGACCCTTAAAATAACAAAATTTTCACCGTGTCTGATAAGTGTGCAAACTCAATAGGGGGCGCTATCGAGCCAATTTGCCACACCCTAGCATGAAACCAATATCAGATATCTATTTCACGCACGTCTGACAAATTTAAAAAAAAGTTGAGTAGCCCAAGCACCTCGCTTTTGCACTCAAAGAGGCAATACAATAATAATAATAATCCTTAGAAGAACAATAGGTCCTCGGACCGATGTTATCGGTGCTTGGGTCCTAATAAACGAAGCAATTTCAGTAGGGCCTCGCCGACCCCTGGTCGGTGCTCGGGCCCTTATAATAATAAATGGAGCAATTTCAATAGGGCCTCGCCGACCCCTGGTCGGTACTCGGGCCCTAATAATAATAAACGGAGCAATTTCAATAGGGCCTCGCCGACCCCTGGTCGGTGCTCGGACCCTAATAAGATAAGGAAAAAGGCAAACTGTGAAGATGTATGACTTAAAAATTATTTGTATCATCATCATTCCCTAAAGACGCAGCTGCAACAATCACTTGACAGATGCAATTCCACCGTGAACTACCAATTTGAGTTTTCTGATATATATTTTAAGGGTATATTTGAATGAATTGGTCATAATAACCAGTATCGTCTGTGTAGCCAAAACCCTGATATATCTCATGGTGCCATTGTTGTCCAAAAACTATTAAAACCACGTCAATGAGCCACAATGTGACGTATTCCTTCATTACGATGAACATGGGCGTCGTAGTTTGTTTTCGGTTGATCCCACACACACTGTCCTGCGGTTGTAAATATGCATTAGCTCACTTACTTTGAGCATAAAGCTTGTCCCCAAGAGCCACAGACAAAGTATTGAGAGTTGTGATGAAACATCCTCAGATGCTAAGCTAGGGCACATCGTAAGTGATGAACCTGAGGTCATCGGGTGTTTTGGGTCTTTCGAGCATCAGACACCCTCACTCAGGCGACCCAGATGAGGTTGATCAAGCCTCAGCTTGTGCCCTAGTTACACTTTGCCACTGATCCGCTCTCTTGATCCAGACCCACCTGGAGGCTTTCTCAGCAGCCTCCATGCTGTTATGGATGGTCCTCCTCTCTCCTGTGATGCCGAGTGCAGAGTAAGTCCTACAGAGGGACTGTCCTGCAAAGCCTCTGCACCCTACCTCCACTGGTAAGCACCTTGCCTTCCATCCTTGTCTGTGGCAGTCGCTGACAAGGCCCTCATACTTCTCCCTCTTGCGCTCAAAAGCCTCCTCCATACGGTCCTTCCATGGCACGGTCAGCTCCAGCATAACAACGTTCTTTGTTGTCTCTGATATTAGAACAATGTCAGGTCTGAGGGTGGTCTTGGCGACATGCTGAGGGAACTGAGTTGCCGCCCCAAGTCCACTGCCAGCTGCCAATCCTGTGCAGTGTTGAGAAGCCCTGATGTTGCCTTAGGTGTTTCTATTGGCTTCTCTGCAGCTCTGATGAAGCTGATGGTATGCTTCATGGGTCTTGACCTCCGGCTGCTGGCGATGGCACTGCAGATGGTCTCCGCGATGGTCCCAAGCACCTGTTGTTCCCACCAGGACTCTATGGCGTAGCCATGACTCTGCCTGCTCAACTGCCACCTCTGCTTTCCACTTCCTGCCGGTCTTGACTGCTACCCCTGCCCCTGAGACTCTAGGGTCGCTTGACTCACGGAACTGCAGCACCTCCCTTGCATGCAAGACCTTGAACTCTTCCTCGAATGATTTGAAGGGCGGTGCTGCTGAAGCTCGTCGGTAGACCTAGCCATCTCCTCAGGTAGCCACTGACTCTCCTATCCAGGTCTGAAATGGTGGAGATCGTGAACTCATAGAAGAGCTGTGGCCACAAGATCCTTGGCAGAATGCCGTGTTGGTAGACCGAGGCCTTGAATTTTCCTGGAAGGCCCGTCTTCTGGACATCTGTCAGCCACCGCTCCAGCTCCTCACAGGTGTTCTTAATGGATGCTGTATCCCTGAGACTGCTGTCAAACATCTTCCCCAGGCTTTTCACAGGCTTCTCCGAGATGGTAGGGATCGGTGTTCCTGCGATAGAGAAAAGGAACTTTTCCACCACTCTGCCTTTCTTCAGGGACCTTGATTTCTTGAAGGACATCCAGGCCCATCCCACCAACCTCTCCAGCCCTTGCAGGATCCATCTGCCTCCAGGCACCGACTCTGTGGTGGCTGTTAAGTCGTCCAAAAAGGCGTGGATAGGTGGTTGGCGGATCCCGGATTGTGACTTGGGGCCTCTGCACTCTGGTTCTGCAGATTTCACCAGCATGTTCATTGCCAGCGCGAACAGGATCACTGAGATGATGCATCGCGTGATGATTCCCACCTCCAGCCTTTGCCACTCAGATGTTGTTGGCCCCTGAGACTCTCAGGGACACTGAAATCGCTGTAATAATCCAGGATGAGGTCTCTTACTGGGACTGGAACATGGTGCCTCTCCAGCATCTCCTGCACCAGCTTGTGGGGCATCGAGCCATAGGCATTGGCCAGGTCCAACCACAGCACCACCAGATTGCCTCTGTTCTCCTTAGCTTCTCTGAGGAGCTGTGTGACCACTCCTGTGTGCTCTAAACAGCCTGGTACTCCGGGGATCCCACCTTTTTGCACTGAAGTGTCGATGTATCCGTTCTTGAGGAAGAAATCAGCCAGTCGCTTAGCTACAATGCTAAAGAAAATCTTGCCTTCAACACTGAGCAGCGAGATGATTTTTAACTGGCTGATGTTCTTGGAATCCTCCTCTTTAGGAATCCACACTCCTTCAGCAAAACGCCACTGCTGAGCTGTTTTTCCTCTTCTCAAGATGACCTTAAGGATTCTCCATAGCCGGTGTAACAGCCTGGGGCAGTGCTTGTACACCTTATAGTATGTTCCACTTGGTCCTGGTGCTGACCTGGACCTTGCTGTCTTCACCATGTCCTGGACTTCTTTCAGGAGTGGCTCCCTCAGGTCGAATGCCTCAGCTGGGTCTTGTGGTGGTCTTATCACAGCCTTGCAGTCCCCCAGGTCTTAGTCTCTGCTGGGGTCACTGAAGGTGTTGTGGAGGTGTAGGTCCACTTCCTCTTTCGAACAGATTAGGTGTCCACTCCGTCTCTGCCCGAGGAGATGCTTGTTAAAAAGAAATGGGTTGTTAACGAAAGCCGTCCGCTTCCTAGCCCTCTCCCTCCGACGTCTCCTGTGTTGCTCAGCTCTGCTCAGGATTAAAAGCCTCTTCCTGAGCATGAGGCGAAGCTCTGCCAATGGTGCTCGCTTCTCTTCTCTAGCCTCCTTATGCTGTTTCTTCAAGGCTTTCAGTTCATTCCTGATGTTGTGGATTTGTACTTCCCTCTGGTTCTTGGTGTAGGGTTTCTTGGGTCCCCAATCTTCCTCAACACCAAACCTCTCAGCAGCCATGCTCACTATGATGGTCGTCATAGTTTGCAGCCTTCTCTCCACTTCCCCTTTTGCTGTTGCTTCCAGCACCTTGTCTGCATCCTTGTCAAACTTCTGCCACACTGTTTTTTGGCAGGCTTGTGGCCACCTGATCCTTCTCATCTCAGACTGCCTGGCCGAAGGGACTGCTTGTGCCACTTGGAGGTTCTGGGCTCTGTGGGTTGCTTCCGGGCTCAGCTCCTCCTCTGTCTCACCAGGCACTGGACCTGTGCAGAGACCTATATTATACATATTGAGAGATGTAATGCATTTTGGTCCCTTACTGGGATAGACCGGCAATACATCATCCAGAGTAGGCTCTCATGACCACGCCCCCTTTTGGGGGAAAACAATCCTGTGTCCCTCATAGACGATAACAGAGTAAACAGAAGAAATTGAAACATATCTCCAAACTTCTACTTTAAAAAAAACGGTAGTACTAATAGCGCTATGCCGAAGAGTTGCTGTGTAGTTGGTTACACCAACAATAAATCCAAAAACGCTAATCTACGATTTATTCCCCTGCCATGTCCTAAAAAAGTTATAATTGAGGGGCTTTATGGCTCCAAGCTATAGACCAGACCAGCATTGCGTCATCGCAAAGGCTGCGCTCCCTTTTGGGGTTAAGAAACTCGCGGTCACAGGAGAGAAAATTATGAAAAGCTGTTGTGTAGTGGGTTAACTGAGGCTTTTACACTGAGATTTGAGGCACATATGATACGTGAATATTCACTGTCAGTGTGGTAAATGGCTAAATGATGCTGGTGACAGTGACTAGCATGGCTAGCTAATGTTAGCTTGAGTGGGAGGCTGCTGCAGTAATACAGTCATACATTAACGTTATAGCAGCATCAGCCTCCCTTAGCTGGTTACCAATCAACAACCAGCAGACTATATGATTGACAGCGGGTTGTTCCAATGAGGATGTCCAAATATCATCTTCAGTCTCTACCGCTGTATGTATGTGATGGACTGGCAGTAAACTATCAGACAGCAGCTTATCAGGAAATTAATTATAACGTGTAAATTGTGAACTACTTTTTAACACATATCAAAACAGCGTGTTGGTCTAATGATGATTTCCAAATGTCATCCTCAATTCTCTACCACTGTATGTATGTGAGTGGGACAAACTAGCAGTAAGGGGATAGGTGAATACAGTAGCACAACAGTTAGGTTGTTGTAGCAGCCCTGAATGACTGTAAACTAGCGGAGAATGGATTTGGACTGGGGGGGAGGGGCGCGGCAGCAGCAGGATCCCGGGCGACGGATCGCCGCATGCGCTGCACAGCATGGAGGGTGTTCCCACTGTAATGTATTAGGCGCTCCGTCACCACTCGTTGGACTGACAGGCTTCTAGTGACACAGATGTACACATGAGGTTCATCCCCATGCAGAGACTGCAATGATTGTTTATTAGAAATACTGTAAGTCGTTGTTTTACTGCTTAATAAGAAAGTAGAGATAAGCCCAACCCAGCTGACTCCCCAGTAGGAATAATATGTTTCTCACTACATCTCCAAAATAAAAATAGAACCATAACTGTCCTGTTTCAAAGACATGTTGTCTCTATTCCAGATATCATGACATATGGGAATTGGTTTGTAAATGATATATAGACTATTGGAAGAAGGTCTTGATTCTTCTTCATACATACCTAATAGTGAATAAGGTATTCATACATACCTAATAGTAATAATAGTAGTAATAGGTATTCATACATACCTAATAGTGAATAAGGTTAAGGAGTGTCCTTCAAAATTATTTATAAATATTACCCTGTCCGTCACTATATGCAGAAGTAAAAAAAAAGACATAAAGAACTTTGCAGATTTGTCAATGATCAGATCTTTAAAGACAATATTATGGGAAAATGTGGTGTTTGGTTTATTCAAAAAACCCAAAACAATATTTTCTCGTAATAAATTTGTCATGTTTACTTTTAATCTTTTATTCATAAATATAAATGTAACAATAAATACTGCTCAATAAAATGAGCAATATGTGAAACCACTTTCTAATTTGACTAAGAAAAAGGCTATTAAAACACTCAATATATGAGGGTCTTTATATTTTGGTTTTGTGTGATATACCCCTGGCTCTGTTGTTATTAAGATAAGATAAGATAAGATATTCCTTTATTAGTCCCACAGTGGGGAAATTTGCAGTGTACTGCAGCAAAGGGGATAGTGCGAAAAACAAGAAGCATCAGTAAAAAACAAAAAGCAAGAACACGGTGCAAAAAGCAAAACAAAAGTGAAACAAAATATTAATAATTTAAATAGAAGGAAATATAAAAATAGGAACACTATAAACAAGGGGAAATATTAGAAATAGGAAAAATATATACAGTATTGACTATTACCAGACTATTAACACAATTGTACAAGTGGAAAATGATATTGCACAGTGAGAATGAAATTCCACCTGAAAATATTGCACAGTATGAATTACACCTGAGAAGTATTGATATTGCACAGTCAGTGTACAATATAGTGCAGTTATTGTCAGTTTTTGGTGTATATGTGGTCCACTGGGAGCAGTGCTGGTTGTGAAGTCTGACAGCTGCAGGAAGGAAGGACCTGCGATAGCGCTCCTTCACACACTTAGGGTGGAGCAGCCTGTCGCTGAAGGAGCTCTCCAGTAATGAGATGGTGCCCTGCATGGGGATGGAGTCGTTCCCCATCATGGATGACAGCATAGCCATCATCCTCCTCTCTCCCGCCATCTCCACTCGGTTGAGGGGGCATCCCAGGACAGAGCTGGCCTTCCTGATCACTCTATCAAGTCTCTTCCTGTCCGCAGCCGAGATGCTGCTGCCCCAGCAGACCACTTCATAAAAAATGGCTGATGCCACCACAGTGTCATAAAAGGTTTTCAGGAGTGCCCCCTGCACTCCAAAAGACCTCAATTTCCTGAGCAGGTAGAGTCTGCTCTGGCCTTTCCTGTAAAATTGTTATACTTGTTATTATTGTTATACTGAATGTGAATTATGTTCTTTTGTTTCATAAAGAAAGAAAGTAGAAATAAGTAGCCAACGAGTGTAAAATAACATGACGCCTTGGGTTGGTTTTCCACCTGTCCTCCCCAATTTTTTGAGACACCAGCCGCCACTGATCCACCTTATTCACACGGGCGTTACTGTAGAAATGATTATGGGCGTAACTTCCGGTGAGGTAGCGGAAGTAGCAGTAAGCTATTTAGTCCCATAGGCTTACCATAGTGGCTAACCGCCAAAGGTGCTTCTTTTGAAAAGTAATTCGCCTTCAATTTAGCAAATCCTGCTTTATTTTTCAACAGATATTTAACTAACATTAAATTAGCATTTTCCCTAATGTCCTTGCAGAGCTCTGGTACTTATTGCGCTGTTCACGGCTGTACTAATAACCAGACAAAGCTTAATTTGTGGCTTCAACAACAGTGTGTTGAACATGCACCCAAAAAAAAAAGGGATTGTTCTTGTGACCAACGGTACAGTTTCCATCGCCTACCTACAGACGAGGAATCCAGAAGAATGTGGCTGAGAAACCTAAACTTGAAGAGACCACCCAAAACCCTGTATGTGTGCTCATTTCATTTAGTTGACAAAAATCAAATGGAGGAAAACCTGTATCCTACTTTGTGGTTGGGAGAAGAGACATCGGGTCCTTAAAAGGACTGACAGCAGTGCCAGGAGGACATCAGGTATGATTTCATGTGTAGGGAGGACACAGCATTGTAGCATTGTTTGTTTAATGAAAGCCAGTTACTTTTACTATTCTCTGTACTGTTTAAAATGTAAGGAACTTTATGGCACGGAGTGCAGGGCAGAATTAGACTAAAAATAGTTTAAGTACGGTTATCTGTGTGTAGAAAAAAACAAAACCTTGTTACTGTGGAAGTACTGATATGCCTCAGAGCTTTTCAGATTGTTCATGGCTTGACCGTCTGTTGCAACGGAGTCAATAAAGTAGCTAAATATGCTAGTGTAGGTTATCTGAGGCCACTTCTTCAGGTCGTCCTCCCATCCCTCGAAAGTAAGCAGAGTTATGATCACATTATTCCGTTTGAGGTGTAATAGGTGGTGTTCCCACATCTTTTACTATATTTTTTAATACAATCGCTCTAGCAGAGACGATTAGCATACTGTTACCATGGAAAACGACGGTTCCGGTTCAGTGATACAACGCGCCAGAAGTTGCACCCATAATTCACGCAAGGCATCATGGGGGCTAGGAATAAGGTGGATAGATCAAACAGTTGGCTATTAACATGCTGGTTATTTACAGACAACACTTAGCCTAATGTGATTCAATCAAATATGTATAGATGTCTGGATAAGCAATATCCGGCCACTGTGTTGGACGGGGGAAGACTGAAGGGACATGGAGGTTCAGGCAAGATCGCAAAATATTATTAGATGTGTATAAACATACTTCAAATTGCATTCTAGTCTATGGGATCTTTTGTTTTATATCACTCCAAAAGGCAGTGCGGCCTTGAATTTTTGCGAAGTACCGTATGTGCCGGTCTGATGTATAATAATAAAAGCGTTATCCTTTAAACTTGAAGATTTCCCAACTTTCACTTCATCCTTACTATAACTAGTTGGTATGTTTTATGTATGCAGTAAGGCTTTTTGACTAAACAAGATATTTTAATCAGAACTACAAGCACTTGGGACATGACAGCCCCCTGCAGCCCCTGGGAACTCTTTCTTCCCTCCTCCACTCTTTTTATTTAACTGTACACCACAGAGCTCTGAGCAAAAACATGGCTAATGCTTCTAACTCGATCTTCCAAATGAGCACAAACAAGTGAGTAGGATGAGGAGCAAAATGAGAAAGAAAGACAAGTGGGGTGGTTTGCGGAGGGAATGAGCAAAGAGCTGAGGGATAAATGGAGGGGGGAGGGTGACAGGGAGGGAGGAGGAGGAGGCAAGTAGGGAAGAAATAGTGAAGAAGGACAGTTGAATATTCATTATTAGGCCGCTGGGGAGGAATCTACAGCCCTGTTTCTACTGTGTGTGGGATTGCTGCTGACACACACACAGAAACACTTCTACATCCACACAGATTAAGACACACAGCTACAGGCTGGGGTCAAGGAACGAGCTGCTGCACTCAGAGCCTATCAATGTTGAAGCTGTGTGCTGTGGTACATGCTGTATGAGACCAAGTAGCACCACCTGTGATTCATTCCTATTAAGCTTCATCAGCAGCACAGCAACTGCTTCACCAGCAGGCAGATACATCACACCTAATCAGACAGCATGAGCCTCAACTATGGCTTCCCCAGCCCAGTATACCGAGGAATTACATCCATATTTGATGATTCTGCATCTCACCTTTTAGGTCCATTGCCAATGTTCAGTGCCAACACAGGAAGTAATGCCCTTTATGTAGTGACATGGGGGTGGTGGATGGGCGTGTAGCACATCTGATTTCTCTGAGTTTGAATCCTGTCACAGACCTGCAATTAATGTTTGTTTTTTGTATCCATTACCATGTTTCCCTAACCTTAAAAGAGTACTCCACTGATTTAGCATTGCACTCCTATAACAACTTTCCCTAACATTAAAGCTGCAGTAAGTAGGATTGGAGCAAATATGATTTAAATAGTCATTTTTATAAAACGGCTGATTCTAATGGCATCTGCAAGATTTCACAGACCCGAGGAAAACCACTGGAGCCTTTCCGTCTCTGAGCAGCTGTCAATCTCTCACAAACTCCAATCAAACGGTCAAACTAGGCAGCGGTGATCAAATATGAATCAATATTCTGTTACTGTAATGCCTATTTCTTGCATAAAATGTTTTCAGAAACATCTTGTAGTGTACTGTTTAGCTGTAAAATTAGAAAGTTTGTGACCTGGCAGCCATGTTGAGATCAGTTGAAGAAGTACCAAGCACCGCCCACCAGCTGGAGCAAGGACACCTCTAAGTTGACTTGCTAATAATTTCTCTGGTTTATCTCCGAGCTCAAAATGTTTCTGTTTAAGTTTTAGTAGAAGGCTGCTGACGCGTTTGCTAGTGATAGTATTATATTCTTATTTCAGCTTTAAATCTTATTGTAGTCGGACTGTAAGAGGGAGGATCTATAAGCCTCTTCAAGTACTGGAAGCAATTTTTCAATATCCATAAGACGACTGTTAAGTTAAGGCCTCCCACAGAGTAGAATCAGAGACCTCCCCATTATTATTGGTGGCAATAAACTCATCTATACATGCAGTCATATGCTCCATGAAAGAGTGGTCTTCAAGGAGGAGAGGGTTAAAACGCCAGCTGAACTTTGGTTTGCACAAAATATTTTTAAATTAAAGTAAGTCCAGGCTATGATGATCGGATATCAAAATGTTATGATAGGTAGAGTTGGTAATGCTGGGTAGTAATTCAGAAGATATGAGGAAATAGTAAATCCTAGTGTAGGACTTATGGACATGAGAGTAAAAAGAAAAATCTTTGTCAGTAGGATGTTGTAGTCACCAGATGTCTACCATGTTCCTTGTTTTAATTAAGTCGTTCAAAGTTTGTACTGAGGCCATGGCAGGAGGTAATTTCGTTGAGAGTCTATCTAAAATCGGATCCAGATGACAATTAAAGTCACCTCCGATAATGACATTGTGGCTAGAAGCTGGTATCATATCGAAAGCCTTATGAAAGAAATCAGGATTGTTAATATTTGGGCCATATATATTAACCCTAACCCTAACCCCTAATGATCCTTTCTCATATGTGTTTTTGCATTACGTGTTGGGGGCAGGCTGGGGAAACCGCTATAAGACCTATTGAGTCCTTATACAAACAAACTCTAAAAAACTCTGGGCAAAAAGCCACTGCATTTTCATCACTGTACAATACTGGAGAAATATAATTTACCCTAACCCTACTTCACTTTCCCGACATTTATTTATTTATTTATTTATTTATTCTATTATTTATTTCCTTTTATTGTAATCATTTCATTTTTCTTTCCTCTATTTTCTTCCTTCTTTAATCAAATGGACTGCTTCTTTTTAATAATAACAACAAATATCTATCTCAAGCACTATCAACGGTTTTGGTTTTATGCGGGGCAGTTATTTTATTTAATTTTATTATTTTATAATACTCCTTTTTATCTAAACCCAGGTGGAGACCATGAGACTCTGGAGTACTCTTAATTAAATGAAATACTCCCGCTGACTGGCTTGTATCTAAACTCCCTTCAAAACGCTTCTTCTCGCTCCTTTTTATTTTTCCTTACTCCTTTCCCTTTTATCCATTTTATTCTTTTATTCCTTTTACACATTTCCTATTCTTTTATTTTTCAATCTCCTTTTTATCCTTACCTCTTCGTAGTATTTTTTAACCTTTTTTATAATGGTTTTAATTAAGGAATTTCTTAAAGGGCCCCCTAACCCAAATACCATTGTGCCCGTGCTCCTTGGTGCATCTATTAGGATGCAGCGCACCTCTTCTAACCTAACCCTACCCCCCCTAGCACTAACCCCTAACCCTAACCCTAACCCTAACCCTAACCCCTAACCCCAACCCTAACCCTAACACCACCCTAAACCTAAACCTATCCCTAACCAGTACACATGAACATCTACATACAGTCAAACACATCCACACACAGATCAGTAGGCCAGTGCACACAAACCAAAACCATGACTCACTAACCCCAACCCTAACCCAAACCTAACCCTAACCCCACCTCCCTCTCACCCCTCCCCCCACTTGACCAATCAGCATGAGAACCCGTTTTCCCTCCAAATTTCAAATACAAACCACCCAATCACACTGCACCACATACCAACACACACACTGATTGGCCGGTTGAGCCTTGCAGGAAGGGCTCGCTCCCCCTTCCTTCCTGGAATGCTCAAATACCGGCCGAGCTGTGCTGCACACCTCCTAACCCTCTGAGGAAGCAACACACTTGCGAAACGTCAGGGTAACACTCAACGGCACAAATACCTTTTACCCTTTTTGTGGTTTTACCTTTTTGTGCTCTTACCTTCTTATGGTCTTAGCTTTTTATTGGTTTTACCATTTTATGGTTTTACCTTCTCATTGGTTTTACCATTTTAAACCTCTTGGTTCTAGCCTTGTTTTTTGAAATCTAAATTTAATAAAGATCTTAATTTTAATCGTCAAGTGGAGGGCTCTGGCTACCTACAGGAGGAGAGGCCCTTTCTCTCAACCTCACAGGCCTTTTTTAAGACTTTTAGACTATTGTTGGATCATTCTCTCCTGAGTGTCCCCACCAGGCAACCAGGAACACAAACCAACCCGGAACCAAACAACTGGACACACACGGCTTAAACGCCATCCAGAAGACCTGCCAGGAGACCACCCACCAAACAATTCACCACGCCACCACACATACAACCACAGCCATGGACACACAATACACCCAGACACTCAACCACCCATCAGACCCAGAAACCAGGACCATCACAGCAATCAGTACTTCAAATTAATACAAGCCATCCATCACAAACACACAGTAGAACAGGCTATCCTCACACACACACATTCCCACCCGGTATGCTTAGACAGATCAACAGACTCTCTGATTTCATTAAACCATCCACACCTACAGACAGCACACGCAGCAAAATACAAAACACTGGATGTAAACCAACATGACCATACTTCAAGAACATTGCCACTCTACTATACTCACCCTCAGCAACACCACCCACAACCCTCTGGCCCTCCAAATTGCACTCAATTGGGCCAGAAAGCGATAACGCTTAAGACCAGACACCATACACACAATAGAACATACAATGAACATACACAAACAACAGAACACAACCAGCCACCCTACCACTATTTCACCTTCACACACAACCAGACGCAGGTTGGACAGCTCTCTGCCCCCCATCCCGGAGCTATCAGATTAGAAAGAGTTCCCACCACTGCCGGCTCCACACAAGTCCTCCCCATCATCAGGCCCACGCACCTCCCTCTCCGAGCACATCTCCGGACACAACCCACAAAAGACCAACCGTGCACCCCTCCTCCCGACTCCACTACCAGCCCCAACCCCCCAACCCCCCCTCCCCCTACAGCCGGCCAGTTTCCTCAGCCCCCCCACCACCACTGCAGAGACCTCCCAGCCAGCCCCCTTACTACGCCAATTCACACCCAGGAACCTCCGCAGCCACGGAGCGCTCCCCCCAAACTCTTCTCGACCCCCCCCAAGTCCAGGGAACCCAAACAGGTCCCTGTGACATCAGACACATCCACCCCACTCACCTAAAGGGTCAAGAAGGTCTCCTGGGGGCCCAAACAAGCCACCCAGGAGACCGACACGGCTTACCCTAACCCCCAGTTGTCACCCATCTCACCCATCCTCAACTACAAAACCACAACCCCACTGCGGTCACCAACACCCACTCCCCCACACCCCACTTCCCTCACTGAGCCCTCTAGCACCAAGCCCCATCACATCCCACCCAGCACCACAGTTAAGCTCCTGGAGGTCTCTACCGAGATTCATGAACTATCCGAACATCACAATAACACCTCTGACCTGGACTTCATATCCCTCTCCACTCACACTAACTCCAACACCTCTGTCATAACTCATGACCTGATCTCTCCCCTCTCTCCCACTCCCACAGATGGCGCTGGTTCCCGGACCGGCCTGGCCGAGCGGCAGGCCCCAATCGAGCACACAAAGTACGGCACACACGTGATGAAAGGGACTTTAAAGGCAAGCAATGCCCACACAAAAGCCCAATCTGAGCCCTCTACACAACACTCTTTTGGGGTCACGTCGCCGGGCGTGGCCACTCCGAGAGCCATTGCAGCCACAGGTTTGGACCTAAGCACCCCAGGACCCTCCTCTCCCTACTCGAAAACTCACACCCACCCTCCCAGCCACCTTCAAGCCCATCTACCACATAGCCAGACCTCACAAGAAAATCCAGGACTGGACCTTTAGAGGACGGAAGCCGGTAGTGATACTGGGGGACTCAAACCTCAACAGGATTCCAGCTTACACCAACCCTGACATACAACTGGACAGCTACCCTGGGGCCAACTTCTACCATTTCCTCAAAGTACTCGAAAAAACAATACCTAACCCCAACCCCGAATTTCTCATTCTCTCCATTAAATAACAGGGACCAGGACCCCAAGCAGACTTCCGGCAAACAATTAAAAGCCCTGTTTAAACAGGCAATAGTCGCCTTTTCGAATTCAGACATATACTTCCCCATCTTAAATTTCTCCCCACACCTCACCCCCACACAAAAAAGCAACCTCACACTCATCAATAACACCATAGCCACCTACTTTCCATTTCTCCCTGCAATCCCACACGCTGACTTCACAACAGAACCAGATAATATCTATTGGAAATCCACCACAGCCAAACTGATCTTGACAACTGGTGCAACCAACTACTTCTATAAATCCGCCTGACACCCACCCGGTACGCAGTACACACACAAACATACCACACAATCTGACCAGACTCACCTCCCTAACCCTAACCCCTAACCCTAACAAGCCCCGCCTCTTCTACCTCCTCCCGAAAATCCATAAGCCTCCTGGGACATGGACGGTCCCCTCTGTCGTTCCGGTCGGCCGCCCCATAGTCAGCGACTGCGGTTCAGAGTCATACCACGTCACCGAATACATAGACCATTTTATTAACCCTCTCTCCATACTCCACCCCAGCTACATTAAGGACCCTTACACATTTGTCAATAAAATCCAACACCTACAAGTACCTACCAACACTTACCTTTTTTCCATAGACATAGATTCACTTTATACTAACATAGAAACCTCACTGGGCCTCTCAGCCATCCGCTACACCTTCAATAATAACCCCGACCCATCCAGACCTGACAAACTCATTCTGGAACTATTACACATCACACTCACCCGTAATGATTTTCAATTCAACAGCCAAAACTACCTCCAGCTGTGTGGGTGTGCCATGGGAAGAAAGTACTCTCCATCATATGCTGATATTTACCTGGCACACTGGGAGGAGGCAGCACTCGTCAAATCCACCATTCAACCCCTCCTGTATTTCCGGTACTTGGACGACATCTTCGGCCTCTGGAACCACACAGAACAACAGTTTTTAGAATTCCTGGCCATCCTCAATACACATCACCCCAAAATAACACTCAAACACACCTTACAACCCCTCACAGTGGAGTTCCTCGATACGCGGGTCTTCTTTCACAGCTCCGGCGACCAGCACAAAACACTGGCCACCAAGGTTTACTTTAAGGACACCGATCGTCACGCACTCCTCCACAAATCCAGTTATCACCCTAAACACACGTACAGAGGCCTCATCAAATCACAGCTGATACGCTTCCACAGGATATGCACTTTCCCAGAGCATGTGGAGGAGGCCACCCGTACCCTCTTTAGTGCGTTAAGGCCGAGGGGATACTCGAAGCGCTTCCTTAGAAGCATTAAGGCGGAGGTCTGCGGCGCCCCCAGGGGCTCCAACAACCTCGTCCCGCGACCATCCGACCCGTCCCTCGTCCCCCTGGTGGTGACCTACTCACAGAACAATAACAACTTGCTTTCCTCCATACGGACCAACTTCCGGGGGGCGGGGCGGGTCTCTGACGCCCTCGGCGGGTGCCGTATGATCTCCGCCTTCCGTAGGAATAAAAACCTCCAGGACATCTTAGTCCATACCAATTTTAACAGGGACGAGAGGAATAGGGAGGCGCTTCGAGTGTCCGAGGTTGGTTTCGTCCGTCTCCCCCATCTTTTCAACCCACACTCTCAAGTCGGTGTTAACTTGTTGCAGGCCCTCAAACCCACCACCACTAATGCTGTATATGCAATAAAATGCAGGGCCTGCCACAAACTATACGTGGGGGAGACGGGCAACGAAATCAACCTCAGAATAAAACAACATACCTACATCATGAATAGGGGTAATGGCACCACGGTCCTGTACTCACATTTTAAACTCCACGGCCCGCACAACCTTCAGAGCTTGGGCCTTGAGAGCAACATCCGCTGGACGAAAGCGCAGCGCCAGGCGGCTGAGAGAAAATGGATCCATCTCCTCAAAACTATAGACCCGTATGGGCTAAACGAACAATATTAAAATGGACCCTTTTTATTTTATTTTATTTCATTCGTTTTTATATTATCGAACATTATTTTACTTACCTTTTAAGTAATTTTAAATTGATGTTTTAGCAATATACAGCCTCCCGAATGTCTCATGTGTCTCCTTACCTTTTATCCTTCCGAGTCCCCTCTGCAGCAAGACTACCTTACTTTTATTCCAGTTTATTACTCGCTCCACAGCACGCACTCCCTCACCCTTCGATCCCATATTCCCTCCCCCAATAACAGCCATGTTTTCCCTTGAGTGTGCTTTAACATTGTTTGTGTATATATATTTGTATTTTTACCTTTTATCCTTTTCGCTTTTATTGTTATTTCACTTGTGTTTTTTAATGTATTTTATCACTATTTCTATTTACATTATTTCCTTATTTCTTAATTAATTATTTATTTATTTATTTATTTATTTATTTATTTATTTATACACCTTATCACACTCCTTCTCCCCATGGTGATCTGGCCGTTCCCTCCCACGCCTATACGTCTGGCCCACGGTGAGGTCCCGCCAGTGAGCACTACAAGTTTGCGTCTCCTGGCGGGCGCATATGTCCATGTACATGTGTGTGGGTGCGTCAATGTGTATGTGCTTTTAGGTGTGTATATGTACATATATACCTGTGCCTTCAGGTGTTTTTTTCGATTTTAAACTGGAACCCTTATTTAATTTTATCCACCGACCGGAGTCTGCTGCAGACGGGATACTCGTTTTATCGTTTTTATTGTTAAAAAAAGCCTCGCATAGATGTCTCCCAGTGTTTTTATTATTGTTGTTGTTGATTAGACTGTCCATCTTTTTCATAGTTTTCTTAATATTCTTTGTGTGTTTTTTCCTTTTCTTTTCTTCCCCTCTTTTCCTCTTGTTTCTCCTCCACTGCACATTTTAATTAAGCACGCATCTCTAGCATTTTTAACTAACCCGCTTTTACCTTCCATGTGTTTTATTGTAATTTATATTCTCTTATTTGTGTGTATATATATTTTCTTAAAGCACTTGCTCGTTTCCTTAAGTACTTATATTTATTTTAAGCACTTTTATAGCACTTTATTAACCATGTGTGTCTAGTTATTACTTATGCGTGCTTAGTTTTTTTTTCTCTCTTGCCTTTTTCTTTCCTTTCACTTCCCCGACCATTATTTATTTATTTACTATTATTACTTCACTATTATCTATTACTTTTATTGTAATCCTTCTTTTGCCTTTCCTACTTTTCTTCCTTTTATCCAATGGACTGCCTTTTTAGCAATAGCAACCATATCCTCAATATATTAACACTTCTTTTATGCGGGGTAGTTATTTTATCTCATTTAATCATTATAATGATTTTTATTTTTATTTTTATTTTATAATACTCCTTTTATTTTTACCCAGGTGGAGACCGTGAGACTCGGGAGTCCTTTTAATCGAATGAAATACTCCCGCTGCCTGGTGCTTGCCTCCACTCCATCCATAAACGCTTCGTCCTTCCTCTTTTAATCTTTTTCTCTCTTATTATTATCACATTTTGTTAACTTCTTACTCCCTTTTATTCTCGTATTATTGTTTTTTTTACATATTCCCTTTATCCTCTCTTATCCTTACTGCCTTTTTAGTATTTTTTAACCATTTTTTATGGTTTTAATCAAGGAAACCATTGAAGGGTCCCCTAACCCTTACACCCTTGTGCCCGTGCCCCTCGGTGCATCCTATAGGATGTAGCGCACCCCCCTCAACCTAACCCTAACCCCTAACCCTACCCCTTCTGCCCTTCTCCCTTTACCCCCAACACCCTAAACCCTAACCCTAAACTTCCTCCTACCCTTGATTTTTTTATTCATTATTCTTTTTATTAACTTATTTTACTCCAATTTTATGACCTTTATGTGTTGATATGTGCTCATGTCTATTTTTATACTTCTAGGTTTTATATGCGTCTTGTTTGCTCATATCTATGTCCTTAATTTTATCTCTTCCGGTTTGCCTTGTTGTTCAAATTATTTACTGGCATACCAACAGTAGCACTTTTGCATGATTCCTCTTGATTTTTTAAATATTTTATACCTATTTTATCCTACATTCTTTCATGTATTTTTATTACGTATCTTCCATAAAGAGTCTTTTAAGCACTTTCTATTTAATTATGATTTAATTATTCGATTTTATTAGGACCTGTGCAGCCGACACCTTGCTCTTATCACATTTCTTAAAAAACCTCCTCCGTCAAAACTCAGCCTAGGTGGCACCCGCCCTCCTCACTGGTCCCCGTCTGCTTGGGGATCACATCCTGGTCCTCCACCACCGCCAGAGCGTTGGTTGAGCTGGGATTCGAGTCCGGGCCTCCCGGGGCAGAGAGCTGATCCGACCACCACACCCATCGATCCAAACACAGTAACCCACACACACAAACATTTACAAACACTCACACACATCCACACACAGATCGGTAGGCCAGTGCACATAAACCATAGCCAGGATTCATTAACCCTAACCCAAACCTAACCCAAACCCTAACCCCCTAACCCAAGGACAACCCGAAGGCCCTCCGAGAGGCGGGATGAAAGAAGGGCCTAACCAGACAGCAACAGGGAAACGACTGGAACAAACATGGACAACGAGATAAAGATCCTCCGGAAATGCAGGTGTGGTTGGGAGAAAGTGACCACGTACAGGGGTTACGAACTCACCAGGGAAGAGCGAAGTGTTTTGGGAAAGGCCAGCAGCAACCTTGCACTGTTCAGGTCAGGTCAGACAAGAGGGACCATACGCCCGGTTGAAAACCACAGAGCAGAAGGACCCAGCGTTGCTGAAGGCCGGCAGTTGGCAGTCGTAGAAGGCCCAGTAGTGGACTGTAATCCCCCTGTACGTGTGCATGTAAGGAGCACACCTAGCAATTCCCCAACGGTGGAGCCGTGCCAGCAAGTTGAGAGGAAAGAACCACGAAGAAGGAACAAGTTCAACTGGCCAAAAGCAAACAAGCCTGCGGAGTGGCAGAGGGTGGACAAATAGCTCAGCACAATACTTGAGCACTCACTACATGGCCAAGTAGACACCAAGCTCAACGCATTTGGGGACATGCTGTATGAGGAGTGCAGAGACATGTTTGGGGAAATCACCAACAAACCTGTCACAGCACCAAGAGGAGTGGGAAGGAGGGAGAAGGACATAGAGCAGCTGGTGCAAAAACGGAGACAGCTCGGGAGGAAGTGGAGGAAAGCGCCTCATGAGGAGAAGGTGGGTCTGAAGGTGCTGTGGAATGAGGTGAAGAAAAAGCCGGCCAGCCTACGGAGGGCAGAGCGCATCTGCAAGCGGAGGAGAAGAAAGGAGAAGGAAAGAAGAAGCTTCTTCAAAAATCCTTACAAACATGCTCGACAGCTACTGAAGGACAAAAAGAGCGGAAAGCTGGAAACCACCAAAGAGGAGCTGGAGCAGCACATTAGGGTCCGGTACAGCGACTCATCCAAAAACACCTCCTTAGGCTCACCAGGGTACATGCCAAGGCCTGCTCCACCAATCCTCTATTTCGACACCTCCCTCCCCAAGCTCCAGGAAATCAGAGATGTCGTCAGAAGGGCAAGAGCAGCATCAGCGCCAGGCCCAAATGGAATACCCTGGAAGCTTTACAAGAACTGCCCCGACGTGCTGAAGACCCTGTGGAACCTCATGAGAACAGTCTGGAAGAGCCAGTGCATCCCTTCAGAGTGGCAAATAGCAGTGGCTGTCTTCATCCCAAAGGAGCAGAATTCCAGCCAACTAAGCCAGTTCAGGAGCATTGCACTGCTTAACATAGAGGGAAAGATCTTCTTCTCAGTGGTAGCCAAGGGGATGACCAACTACCTCATTGGCAATGGATACATCGACACCAGCATTCAGAAGGCAGGAGTGCCAGGCTTTCCGGGATGTGTGGAGCCCTCCGCAATGATATGGGAACAGATCCAGAGAGCCAAGCGAGAGAAAGGCGACCTGCATGTCGTGTGGCTAGATCTCGCCAACGCCTATGGATCCGTTCCCCACCAGCTCATTGAGTTTGCCATGGAGTTTTTCTACATTCCTGACACCATCAGCGGCCTAGTGGCAAGATACTTCAAGGATCTCCAGATGTGCTTCGCCCACCAAGATTTCATAACAAGGTGGCAACGCTTGGAGGTAGGAATCGCCATGGATGACCAATTTCTCCCATCCTGTTTGTGACAGCTTTTGAAGTGATCCTGATTGGAGCCAGACAAATGGTCAGAAGAATAAAGTTGCAATCAGGACAGAGGCTCCCTCCACTGAGAAGCTATATGGATGACGTAACAAGCATCCTGCAGACAGCAGCATGTGCAGCTAGGCTGCTGAAAAGGCTGGATGAACTTGTGACGTGGGCAATAATGAAGATCAAGCCATCAAAGTTGCGAAACCTCTCTCTCCGAAGAGGAGTCAGAAGTAACAGCACCATTTTTGTAACAGGCAGAGAGGAAATCCCGCTCCTGGCCAACCAGCCCATCCAGAGCCTAGGAAGGCAGTACACGGCAGAGCTCTCTGACAGGCAGATGGGGAAAGTTGCACTGAAATAGCTCTCAGATGGCCTGGCCAGAATCGACCAAAGCCAGCTCCCTGGTAAGTACAAAGTATGGTGTTATCAGTTCACTTTTTACCGAAGGGTGATGTGGCCACTGAAGATGTCAGAAATTCCCTCATCCACAGCCAGTAGGATGGACCAAGCAGCCAACAAATACATCCGGAAATGGCTAGGGCTGCCTCGATGCCTCTCCGACACTGGCCTCTTTGGGAGGAATGCACTGCAGCTCCCGCTCCAGTCCATCAGCCTGGGTTACAAACAGGAAAAGGCAAGATTGGTCCTGGAGCTAAGGGAGTCTGCCGACCCGCTGGTGAGAAGTGCGAATGCCCCCGTCCGTACACGACGGAAATGGAGAGCCCAGGCAGAAGTCGACCAGGCAATCAGCAGGCTGCAACACCAAGAGATCGTTGGCAGAATCCAGACTGGACGCGCAGGACTAGGCTGGGGAGATGCACCTCGCTTCTGGTCCAAGGCCACCAGGAAGGAGAGGAAAGCGATGGTGGTAGCAGAGGTAACGAGGACAGAGCATGAGCGCTTAAAGATCAAGGCCGTGTCACAGGGTCGCCAGGGAGTCTTGACAATGTGGGAGAGCACCATCGACAGGTCAATCAGTTGGGCAGATCTTTGGAAGATTCCACAAGCCAGACTCAGTTTTCTCATCCGTGCAACATATGACACCCTGCCCTGCCCTCGAAACCTCCACCAGTGCTTCAGCAACGAGGAGAGCTGCTCCCTGTGCAGTACCATCAATGCAAGCCTACAACACATCCTGTCAGGATGCAAAACTGCACTGACCCAAGGGCGCTACAGATTGCGGCATGACCAGGTCGTGAGGAAGCTGGCCGAGATTCTGGAAACCTGCAGGCAGGAGGCAAACACCATACAGCCTCCTGCAGGGAAAGAGCTCGTCCAGTTTGTCAGGCCTGGAGGGGGCTCCAAAAACACCTGCCAAAGGGCACCATCAAGGCTTCTCTCCCCTGGCAAGGAGTGGAGCATGAGAGTAGACCTTGGAGCACAGCTTCATTTCCCCAGGGAAATAACATCCACGTCTCTCCGCCCCGACATTGTCGTATGGTCCAAGGCTTCCAAGTCTGTCATCCTCATTGAGCTCACCGTTCAATGGGAGGAGGGAGCTGAGGCTGCCTACGAACAGAAGAGGATGAAGTACTCAGATCTGGCTGCTGAGTGCAGGGAGGCGGGCTGGAGGACCACCATCTACCCCGTGGAGGTGGGGTGCCGGGGCCTTGTCAGCACATCAACCTCACGGCTACTCCGCGATATGGGAGTAACAGGGGCAAAACTCCGGCGGGCGCTCAAAGAACTGGCAGAGGAAGCAGAGAAGGGCATTTTTTGACTGTGGCTGAGGAGGAAGGATAGGAGTTGGGGTACTGGTTAACCCGAAGGCCAGTTGCAGGGAGTGGGAGGGAGACATCCCTTCCACTGCTCCGCCACCAAGAGACGTATCGGGTGTAAAGGAGCGAAACGTCAATGATTGGTGGTGTCCGCGGCTGATGACCCTGCAGCTGGCCCAAGGGCACCGTTGGAGGTGTGGCAGGCAGTAATGCCCAGCAGGTAGCAACACCCACCTGTATTTCCAAAGCATTGTTATTGAAAGAGAATTTATGTGACCTGAAATCATTAGGTACCTGCCATATGGGTCTGCCGTCATAGTGTCAAGGCAAAATGGAATATTTTTACTAACAAGAACAGCAACACCTCTGGCCTTTACATTCCATGAGACCAAAGTGAGGTAATGATTAATGCTGCTATGTGCAATGTTGTCAGATACTGACATTAACCCCGAGATAAAAACAGTCTAGCATCCACCCAAAATAACACAGAATATAGTGAGACACGACATATAAAGACCACAAACTAATAACACACCTCAACAGACCCATGAACATTTTCCCTGCCCACCCCCAAAGTGCTTCCCCAAACGAAGAACGGATAACCCTCTAAACCTGGGACCGCTAAACGCACATCCGGTGACTGGCTCCCAGAAGAACAGTAACTAGCTAAAGAAAGCTACAAGAAGCTAGCTCAACTCCGCTGCCAATCATGGCTAATAGGAGTAAATAAAACAAATTAACAGTCTCATATAAAGTCCAACTGAAATATATGAACAAAAAGGCATGTGTGCCAGTAGTAAACCCTCTGTATAAGCACAAAAAGTGGCATCAAAGTCTTAGGATATGTTCTTTAAGTCAGTGTTCAGAAATATCATTGCCTCACCCAGTGTACTGAAAATCTTAAACTGGCCCCTGTATTTGATCCGAAGCCTCACCGGGAAGAGGAGGATATGCTCCACCTTGAGCTCCCGCAGTGTGCTCAGAACCTCACTGAATTTGCGTCGCTGCCGCATCACATCTGGCGTGTAGTCCGGGAAAATAAGCAACTTGTTGCCTTTATACACCAGCTATCGCTCCCTCCGGAGTCGCAGTGTCAGCTCCTTCTCCCGAAAGAAGTGGACCCGGGCGATGATGGCGCGGGGCTTGCCTCCCTCCGGAGCCAGCGGTCGCAGGGTCCGATGAACCCTGTCGATAATCACCGAAGAATGGAAGTTGTCATCTCCGAGAAGTTTCGGGATCAGGGCCTCGACGAATTCCGCTGGTCTACTACCCTCCTCTCGTTCAGGTATGCCAACAATCGTAATATTGTTGCGGCGCGACCGGTCCTCGAGTTCATCCACCTTGAGCTTGAGCGCATTGTTTTCATTCTTCAGGCTGGAGAATGCCTTTTCCAAGCAGCTTAAACGGTTATCCTGCTCAAGCACCTGCTCCTCGACAGATTCCTACTTCTCTAGCAGCTCCTTTTGAGAGCTTTGTACCGCCTGAAGGGTCTGATCCAACTTGTCAAACCTGGCGTTAATGAGTTTGAGGATTTTGTCAGAGACCTTATCCCAGTCCAGCGGCAATTCATCCACGTCGTCCTCACTCGCGTCTTGGCTAGGCTACCCACCGTTAGCATTAGCACCTTGAGCTGATTGGAGCGACATAAATGGTAAATGGACTTGCATTTATATAGCGCTTTTCTAGTCTTCCGACCACTCAAAGCGCTTTAAACTACATGTCAGCATTCACCCATTCACACACACATTCATACAGTGATGGCAGTGGCTGCTAAGGTGCCAACTTTGCCCATCAGGATGTAATCTAAATACTCATTCACACACCGATGGCTATGCCTTCGGGAGCAATTTTGGGGTCAGGGACACATCGACATGTGACCCGGATCGAACCACCGACCTTCTGATTGGTGGACGACCTGCTCTACCCTCTGAGCCACAGCCGCCAACATAACGTGTTTTGGCTTCTTATTGGGCATGTCGTAAACAGAAGTTGACAATTAAACCCTTACTGTGTCAGGGAAGTTCCCGATGTTAAGAAAATGAGATATGAGACTGTCAAAATATTGATTTTAAAGCTTGGCACGGAGGAGCTTCTGGAAGCACACCTACTCCCTGCGCTGTTCACTAGCGTCCCTTCCCCAAAGACTTTAGTATTGAATATGATAAGGAAAAATGCCACAACATTTGTTCTGAAACAAACAAAGTCTTGACATGGGCATACTTTGGGCAAATATCTAACAGTATAACTTTGAATTTTTTAAATCACATGAAAATTCACACTTTTATCAATGGTGAAAGTCAGGATTTATGAAAAATGAGGAAAAATGCTAAAATTGTAAATTGTAATTTTTTACACTGCATATGTGTGGATATCTTATCTTGATCAAATGTGTGTACTGATAAAAAAAAAATCCCGTCGTGTTTACTGCTTATTCTAGGGCATTTTCTACCATGATTGAAAATCAAACAAAAAAACCCCCAGTAGTTCCATGTGCCCACTAAATGGTATGATAAGAAAAACTCACTCAGTCGCGGGCACAAATTGTTCTGGCCTGAGGAAAAGGAACTTTCAGTTAATTTTTGTTTACTACAGGCTTTATTTCTTGTCCTTTGACCCTGGCAGCCATCTTTGTTTTTCCTTGCATTCCTGAGTAGAAAGCACTTGTGAAACTGTCTAGTCAGCATCTACATCCATCCTCTTTTGGAATCACTTTTAGAAGCATTGTCTGTAAGTACTGCCTTTATAAGATGCCCATATTTATATCAATGTTTATATTTTGTGTGGATGGCTAGATTAAACCATGTTTTTTATGTGTTATGCACTATTCATTGTTCACCATGTAACCTGTTCTGTTAATGGCTTTCCGCTAGCTATATTGGTAGCCAGATATATCATATATGCTTTATGAGGCATATGATAGGCATGATGGAAATGTATATTAATGTATTTTTTATTTATTTATTTTTATTTAAAAGGGACCATGCACAGTTTAAACATAAATGTCACCATTTGATGCACTGTACCAGATTATAGCTTTAAGCTAATTCACATCTGTAGTCCCTTGGCAGGTCAAGACAAAGAAACATATTACAGTCATACAAGAAAGAACATACAAAACGCACAATACAAAGCTACACACAATAGCACATCACAAAGTATGCTTGTCAAGTAAAACCAAGTCATGAAGACCATGGAGTTGGAATAGAGATCAGTGAGTACAGTGCTGAGCAGCTTTTAACAGACGTTTTAAGTTGGTTTTAAAAGTGCTGATAGAGCTGCAGCTCCTCACGTCGTCAGGCAGGGTGTTCCACTGATTTGTGGCCTTTACAGAAAAAGCTGATTGCCCAAATGCAGTGCGGCGAAATGGTACCGTACAATCTTGCATAGAAGATCTTCTTAAGGATCTAGTAGAATCTACTGAGCGAGAATGCACAAAATCACGCAGTGGAGGAGGGGCCAAACTATTTAGGATTTTATAAACAAGGCACAAATTTGAAAATGATCTAAAATTCTCAAAGCTCAGTAAATTGTATTTCTCCAGTATTTTACAGTGCTGAAAATGCAGTGGCTTTTTGTCCAGAGTTTTCAGAGTTTGTTTGTATAAGGACTCAAGTGGTCTTATAGCGGTTTCCCCAGCCTGCCCCCAACACGTAATGCAATAAGACATATGGGAAAGGATCATAGCATGCATAAATATCTTGGCTGCATCCAGAGAGAGAGAGCTTCTAATATGTCTAAAATTTACCAAGTTGTACTTTATGGTTTTAACCATTTTTTTTTTACATGTTTCTTAAAATTCAAATTTGAATCCAGTATCACGCCAAGATATTTAAAATCAGTGACTATGTCAATCCTTTCACCTTTAATGAGAATATCAGCATTAAGATGTTGTACCGTGGTTTTAGAAAAAAACATACCTTGTGTCTTGTTAACATTAAGACTCAGACATGATTGATCAAGCCAATATGAGATCCTTTCCAGCGCAATTGTTAGCTTGGCAGCTGCTAACTCAGCTGATTTTGCGTGTGTGTATACAACAGTGTCATCTGCATACATTTGCAGTTCTACATCATGACACTGTTGAGAAAGATCATTAATATAAAGACTAAATAATAAGGGACCTAACACTGACCCTTGTGGAACACCAATAGTGCACTTTAGGTTACTGGACAGTGCATCACAGACTTTAACACATTGCATCCTATTAGATAAATATGAAGACATCAATGCCAGTGCTCTGGATGAAAAGTTAAATTTAGAGAGTTTAGATATTAGAACATCATGATTGACTGTATCGAATGCTTTACGCAGATCTAAAAATACAGCACCAACTACTCCTGCTTTATCGAGCCTTGATTTGATTTGCTCTGTTAAGAGCAAGGTAGCAGTTTCGTTGGAATGATTAGCTCTAAAGCCAAACTGCATATGATGTAAACCAAAATTGCTTGTGCTAAGAAATGTTGTCAGTTGCTCAATGACAACTTTCTCAGCAACCTTTGAGAGTACTGGCAGTATACTTATTGGTCTATAGTTACTCGCTTCGTGGCGGTCTCCAGACTTAAAAATAGGTGTAACAATAGCACGTTTCCAGTCATCAGGGAAAGAGCTGTGTTTAAAAGACAAGTTAATGAAATGAACAATAGGGGGAGTTAAAATATCTTTGTGTAATTTAACAAACATGGTATCGAAATGGAAAGCATCTCTACATCTTGAGCTTTTTAAGGAGCTGATGATTTTGTTCACTTGTATATTATGTATATTATCTTACTCATCGTTTCCTTCCCTTATTTCTTTTTCATTTCAGTCTTACTCCATTCTCATGCTGTCAATACTAACGGTGGTGCACAATAAATCCATCTTCATTGACTACAGTGTGTTGAAGGAGTTATCTGTCTGTTTAGTTAAGGAAGGGGACTCTTTGGTGAGGGCAGAACACAAATGGGTTTAAGAAAAGTCCCATTTAAGCCCAAGTAAATGTTCATTATCATATGTTTTATATATATATATATTTATTTTCCTTAAATATTTATATTATATATTATATATATATATTTTCCTTAAATATAGTCTTTGGGCATAAATGGGTTAATTAGTACCAAATTACATAGTTCTTTCTAGAGATTTCAAGGAAATCATCATCAAATTACTGACCCGTAAACCACTCTGTAACTTTATGATGCATCTTTTTCATTTATTATTAATGTATTATTTGAAATGTTGTTTTCCATATAGGTTCCATTGTATGTTTCCCTGGAGACAAATTTCACTTTTTTGCATGTGCCGGTGACCTGCTGAGCACTGACAAAAATACACTTTAGGTTACACCATCTCTCTATTTTCCCTATAACCAGTACCACATCACATAGTTCATGTCAGGAAGCATCTTGGAAATTGTTAGGAAATAATTTCAAAATGACGGACCTGTAAAATAAAGTTGTCTTTTTGTGCCCTACAGGTTTGGTCCATGACTTTCTGCAGAGATAGTGTGAAATCAGGAGATGCTAACATTGTTTGCATTCATGATTTTATTTAGATCATTTGAAACAGTTTACCAGCATTTTATAACACGACGAGTTAAGTAACATTTAAAAGTCCATTAAAGACTGATAGTATCATGGCTGGGACTGGACATTGTGTGGTGATGAGAGGTGTTTCAGAGGTGGGAGGAGTGGGCTACAGTATGAGCAGAAGTGAATCTGTATAACCCCTAAACAAAAGAACAAGGTCATGTTTGACAAAAACAACCCCCGGGGGTGTGTTTGTGTCATCCTTAAAGGGTCTTCTCGGCTGATTAGGAGATGAGACATCGAGAGGTCATCCTTCGTTCCTCTTCCCATCTCTTCAGGCCTCACTTCCACATGCACGCACTCCATCTGTATTAATCAAACTATTCATGAATGCAAGCATACATGCACAATGACACACACATTACTCCCTGCGCAGGCCAACAAGGGCCCAAAATCACCCTGCTGCAGTTTGGCTGCAGGACAGCGAGTGAGTCGACTTGCTCAGCCAGCCGCACAGCGCTGTCTGCTTTTCCATCAGGCTGCCTTTTTATCTGCCGACCTTCACTATTTGATTGTGGCTCTGTCTCGTCTATCTGACCTGTCTGCTTGTCAGCTGGTCTGTATTTTTGTTTGTCTCCATCTCTCTTTCTCTTTAACTTCCTAATGGTTAAAGTGTCTGTATGCTTCAAATGAAGTCCTTGTCAGATGATCGAACATTGTCTGGAACCCTCACCCCCATACTTGCCAACCCTCCCGATTTTCCCAGGAGACTCCCGTTTTTCATTACCCTCTCCCGGTTTCCTCCCGGGGTCACAGTTCTCCCGTATTTCTCCTGATTTATGGCAAATTTTCACACTTTTTTTCCTTTTCGTTAACTTAGTCTGTTTCTGGAACTGAACAATGTGTATAATCCCTACTGTTTCCACCTGGACGACAATAGAGGTACACCAACTGTCGTTTCCCGGCGGAAGAGAGCAGTCTATACTTGCGACACAGCGCAGTTTGAGCTCATGCTTAAACTGCGCTTGCCAGAGCTTAAGTCCAGCGAAAATCCGTCGTGGTTGCTAGCCATTGGAAATAACAGGTTTCAGATATCAGTGGTGGCGTTGTCACGTTGTGTCTGAGGGCCTTCAGTGAGTGAGAGACGGAGAGAGAAATGGAGAGCACTGTTGGGGAACGCAGGTAGGAGCTGGTCTAGTTATTAGACAATATTAAAGAAAATTATCAATATTAATAAAATTAATATTACTTAATTATCAATATATATTAATAATAACAGGGCACCAAATTACATTGGTACATAAGCTCAAAATACATTAAAATGGCTATCAAAAGTAAATAATAATTATCAAAATAATTATTAATTATAATGAATAATATGATTTAATGTGTATTAAATCATCCTCGGGGCACCACTCTTTGAAACAAAGAGAAAACGATAGCAAATTAATGTAGTCTCATAGCTAAGTCTCATTAAATATACTAAACTATCAATTTAGAACTCTGATTAATAATTAAATTAATAACTATAACCAAAAATCACTATATCAATAGATAGTAAAGGTTGAAGGATTTTGGAGTTCTTGACACAGCAGCGGTTGGCATTATTCACTCTTGTACAACATTAAACAGACCAGCATGTATGATCCACAAATATTTATTTATAAGATAATAAAGGTTAAAACACAATATTAATCTAACTAAATAACTAAACTAAACAAACCAAACACAGTGTGTGAGCATGTGTGTGTGTGTGTGAGAGAGAGAGAGAGGGAGACAAAGAAGCTACTTGTCTTTGATGTCTGCATGGCCTAAAAAACAAAATGGCGAGCACTGTAAAACTACAAAGATGGCCGGATCAAAGATGGCCGCCAGGGTGTCACCACATGACCTCTTTGTCCTTTGGAGCACATGGGCTCAGGGAGAACAAAGAGGTGTGATGTGGGGGTTGGGGTTATCTGAATGTCTATGTTTGTGTTTAAAACCAATTCACAGTTTATGTAAGTGATCTTAAAGTGTGTCAGATGATAAAGATAGTTAGAAAAGATGGTTGGTTTGCATGCAAGACCCTATGTCTGTGTGGAGCATAAACTAAACACATCAGATGTGGCGAAGCCAGCTAACCAAATATCCTGACTACAACACTATCACAACAGTAAAACTTAATGAATTACATCAAACCAAATCAATACATGAACATTTACAGAAGTTAAGTTGAACAGTCTTGCTCAGCCGTGTGCAATTACTAATGCTAAGGTAAAGCCCAGTACGTTACCACTACATGGAAGAAAGGGGTTGTAATTCCAAGGAGGGATTGGAGAAAGCCGACTGGAGAAGGTTGTGGTTCCAGGGTCGAATTTGTGGTTCTCCTTGCTGTGTGAGATCCAGTTGTGCAGCTGGAAGGAAACTGGTCCAGTCCTGTTTCTGCAGCTTGGTGGCTTGGTGCTAACTTCCTTGGTTGAAGTTAGTTGATCAAAAGGCAGGCACTCGCGTCTTCTGCCTTTAGAAGTTCCTTGTGTTTCTATGTCTGTCTGCTAACAAGACATAGATCAGAGCAGAGCTGCTTCTTCATGCAGTCTCTGGCTGGAGAGCTTAGGTGAGAAGGGCCGCAGCTGACCTCCTGCGGGGCAGGGGTGTTGACAGGCCAGGAACCAAAGAACAAAGAGACTGACCTTTCTCCAGGTCAGCAGCCTAATTCACATGTACTTGTGAATGAGTCATCATGTTAAAGTAGCCAATGGAAATGGTTACTGAGTCCATGGGTGGAGCTACTCAATGAGTGACCCAAAGGAATCCTGGGAAGTGCAGTTCATGTCTTTGCCACCATCTTGGATGGTCAGGTCCCAACAGCACTAAGAGAAAGAAATACTCAAGCAGGAGCAAAAATAAATAAAAATAGATGAATATTAGTTTATGCCAGAGATTTGCATGCTAAATTCACACCAGAGGGGCGAATTATTCTGTTTTCTTTCCTGGGAGTTAAAGGTAAAATCAAAAGTTTAACATAAAAACGCTGTTGCAGTGTACTTATTGTTTTGTTATTTTCACTCTTTTAAAGTCACCAGAATGCAGGAAACAAAGTCTCTCAAACTCAAATTTTTCTGGGGGAGGACCCCAAGACCCCTCGGTTTGGTTATGAAAGCCTCCTTTTTTTTTAAGGTCTCAAGGTTGGCAAATTATGATGTTGGAATTGGCTGCGTCCGCAAATGTTTACAGACCATATGACCAGATGTCCGGAGGTAAAAAAAAATATAAATAAATATTTTTTCATTCTTCACACAACTACTTCTATCACTTTTCGCATGCACAACCAATGACAACCTCATGAATGCCTTTGAGGAGAGACTATTTCCCGACTGCAAAGCCTTTGTCCCCATTTATATGATTCATTGCACTTTTGCCTTCAGATGTGTTCAGACGACCCTTTGTACAACCTAGTTTATTTGAAGCATACTGAACCCTTTAATTAATGTTGCTAGATGAGACATTTAGAGGAACAGGGTGTTCCTCTGCAGACGTGACCCCACCTTCTTGAAGAGGGCTTTTAATTTGCATACTTTGCAGTGCTTAATCTTCATCACCCTTTCTTTCCTACCATCCTCCTCTCCATTATCCCCCTCATGTCCCTCCAGGCCCAGCCAGGGGCTCCACACCCCTCCATGGAGCTCAGGGTCAGCCATAGGATCATCTGGTGGATTCCTGGGCATCACCGCTGTCTGGTTGTACTCTGACAGCCTGGTCAGCAGATGTTTCACTACCTCTGGACGAGCTTCTGCAAGGTCTGACCTCTCGTAAGGGTCAGAGGTGACATTAAACAGCCAAACTGACTTCCCCAGCGCGTTGCGCCGCTTCTCAAGTTTCTGCCACCGCTCTGGACCACCAGGAAGAGCCTGTGATGGTATCCAGTCCCCGTCACCCACATTTCCTGTCAATAGCTTCCAGTCCCCAACCCTTATCGCTGCCCTTACGGCTGTGTCCCAGATCCCAAATCCGTTGAGCACCAACGCCTTGTCATATGGCTCCCCAGGCTTCCTGGAGACTGGGTCAATGTTGAAAAGGATTTCAGTGCGAGGACAGGGTAGGCCCTCATTGAGGGTCCCCCACACATCGTGACCGTCTAGGCCTTGGGGGGTCTGCAGGGCCCCGGCCAGCCCCAGTAAAGTGGGATACCAGTCAGAAACATGGATCAGTGCTCTGCTGACTATACCCTTCTTCTTCAGGAGGGGACTATGGACAAAGCCCACAGCCCGGATGCCCCCTTCCCAGTAGGTCCCTTTGCCACCTCTTAGCGGCCAGTTGCTCCCCCCTGAGAGTGGCTGCCCACCGTTATCAGATGAGTAGATCAGTACTGAGTTTTGATAGAGCCCACTAGTCTTCAGTTCCTGGACCACTTGTCCAACCCCGTCATCCAGGCAGCTCAGCATGGCTGCGTAGTGACGCCGGAGACGATTGCCCTGGGAATCATAGTGGTGCAGAAAATGGGTTGGTACCTGCAAGGGTGTATGGGCGGCCTGAAGGGACAGGTAGAGGAAGAGTGGTTTATGGGGGTCGTGGCTTCTCAGGATCTGCTTCACTCTGGTTGGACAAAGGGAACATTGGAAGTTTTTTTAAGGGTTTTTCTCTCTGTATGTATGAATCTGTTTAATATAATTTTAACCTTGATGCTCACCTCTCTATGTAGAGCAGAGTGGAATAGTTGCCGGCCATCTCCCAGGCAGGCCTGTCTCCGTCATGCAGGTCAAATCCACAAGCTTCAGCCCCGTCACAGCTCTGATAGGAGAAGTGGTCTCCACTGCCAGTCAGTGTGCCCAGGAAACTCTGAAAGCCACGTCCTGTGGGTAAGCAGCTCGGCCTGCAGAAGCCCAGGTGCCATTTCCCCACCATGTATGTGGCATATCCAGCTTCAACCAGACGCTCTGGTAGGGTAGGGATGTCTGTAGGCAGGCACAGGGGTTGACGTGACCGGATGATCGAATGCTGGAGTCCAGTGTGAATTTGGTAGCTGGCAAGATAGAGTCTTGATAAGATGTATATAATAACACAATAATGGGAAATTTCACAGATGGTTTAAGAAATATTGCACCGTTGGATACTCTCACACTGTTACACATCATCAAGCCGAGATGTTCAGTGATTTTAAAGAATGAGGAGCTGTTAATTTACTTTTTTGTTGTACCCACTTGGACTGCAAAATTTCTGCCTGTCAAAATCTTTAATAAGCACTGAAAATATGTCAGTGTTAGGTCACTTAGTCTATGTTTGGCCAGTTATCCACAGAGATAATAACTAAAGATCACTGCAATGGGATCACACCAGCCGCGATGCAAAATCGGGCCAGGGGAGTAAAGTGGGGGGGCCACTGTGGCCCTTTTCGCCATACTACCCCCCATACTTCTGTCCACAGACAGACAGAAATATAGCCCCCTTTTCTGTTAGTAAACATGATGACGTATTTTGTGGGCGGAGCGTTAAGTGGAGGCATAAAAAATTCTCTGAACATGTTAGTTAATGCTGGGTTGTTGGCTTGTTTTTTAACAATGGCTGAAGAAAATACTTGTTTCTCTCAATATAGGCCTACTATCACTCACTCTCTAGGATTGCGAGTCTTAGTTGAAAAGGTTAACATTAACCAATGGGACCAGATTAGCCGACCCCTACACTGCTGGCAAACGTTTCGCCAGTATTGTTCCCGCTATAGAGGCTCGAATCACAGTTTGTTATCTCAACTGTATGTGATATGTCGATTCTGGCATTCAACAACACAGCAAGATAACATTTTTGATGTGTAACTTTAGCCCACTGATAGTGTTTGCCTCCAGTCTTTCCTTTGTTTTGCCGCCAGCTAACACTGTGACGTAGACGCAAAAAGGGTCTATAGACTTGGCAAAGCCACTTCTTTGGTAGTTCCCTTTACTGGTAAAAATTCAAGATCAAACAACAGAGCAGACTTAGATATACAAGGTGCTTTGCCAATAACTATTTTTTACCAGCCGCGACAGCAACGCTGGAATCATTTTCACCTTGCGAGTCTATGAGAGTGTCATCATGGCAAAATGTGGTCCTAGAGACGCCTACTGTAGCTGGAACTACCACAGAAGCTGTTTTGAGTACTTTGCCAGGTTTTTATATTTCTGTCTGTGGATAGTTTTTGTCACCGTGATAGTGTCACAGACATGCACGATGCAGTCACAAAATTTTACAGGTGTGTAGTTCAGATCAAAATGATGGCTGAGTTCGAAGATCGATGTGGTCTGAGCAAGGGCGCCAGAAGAAGAGGGTAGAAAGTGGGTAAGGGGCCATTGCCCCCTCATCCACCCAACACACACTTTTTGCCCCTAGCCCGATTTGGCGTCGTGGCTGGTGTGATCCCATCGCAAGATGGTCTCAAGTTTTACAGTGCATTTAATTGTGGATTGTAAAGGTTAGATGAATTGTAGCTTATTCATTTGATATGTGAGTCTCCAGCAGTATACACACTGGAAAGTCAGTGAAACAGATCATTTCTGCTTTTGTAGCCAATATCATGATCAAACAAATTGTACTTTCAAGCCTGGAAACAGGATTTTATTCCAGTTAAATGTCTCTTTGTTTCTTCTATATCCATCCATAACTCAGAATATGGGTATATTTTGTTCTAGTGATTAGATAAGATACATAATTTAGTACTTGATCTTGGCACTACTGGTGGTACTTTTATTTTATGGCCTTTCTTCTACTGAAAGCTGCCCCATCACTGAATTCACCATTAGAGATGTTCTCAAAAGACAAAAAGCCTATAAAGCTGTGCATAATTATATCACATGAGAGCAGATGCAGTAACTGAATCATTTTCCCATTGTGATAACGATGTAATGATAAGGACATTACTCACCGCCCTGTCATGAGTTGACTGCGAGAGGGTGAGCAGATAGGCTGGACATAGTAATTTTCAAGTTTGACCCCCTCTGCAGCCAGCTGGTCCAACGCAGGAGTGTGGATGTCTGAGCCATGGTAGCCAATGTCTCCGTAACCCTGGTCATCCACCATGATGAAGATAAGGTGTGGGGGGGTGCGCCTTTCCACCTCCTCTCTGCCATCCACAGACTTGTGTTCACCCAGGCACCCGAGGCCACTGAGCAAGGTCACCCCAATTACCAGGAAAAACACAGAGCAGATTCCTCCCCTCATCTCCAGCTATCTACTTAAGTCTTTCACTTAAGATTTTCTTTTCTGCTTAGTCTGCAGTCAGTAAATCTCAAGCCGGATCGCATCTGCAGAAAAATGGGCAGATCTGTGTGTCCAAGGAGCGCGTCCAACAGTCTTATCTGCCCATTTGGTATGAGTTGTTGTCTTTTTCTGGAGGTTATTCTTTTTTTTGAGTTTTGTGAGATGGGGTTGAGCTGGTGTCAGCTGCTGCGGTGGGTGGAGAAAAACGTCTGTCTCTCAGATGGGCAAGAAGTTGGTAGAGGTGTGTGTGTGTGAGAGAGAGAGGCTTTCCTGTTTGCAGTACCTTGCTACATTCCTCTGTATTTTCAGGCGCCTCATATGATGGCTGGGAAGAACTGGGCAACTGAAATACACACAAGCATAAACAAACACGCATGCACGCACGCGCACGCACGCACGCACGCACGCACGCACACAAACACACACACACACACACACACACACACACACACACACACATCAGACAGGTATATATACTATACATAAAGTATAGCCAGACATTGTTTTCTTGGATAAAAATCTGACCCGCATTCACCTGTAAATCGTGAACACACAAGTACGAGAAAAACTTGTAGAGTGCAGTGCAGAAATAAATGTTGCAGCTCCTCAAGACTAACAGAGATTTCCAGTGTATTATGGAGTGACAGGGGTTAATTTAGGAGAGAGTAACGTTATCGACTCCGTCCCAAGCAGGAAAAGCAAAGAGTATAAGCAAAAAGACGAAACTGTGGTGTTTTTTTGCAGCAACTGCCGCCATTTTGGACAGAAAACGCTTATTATACTTATAATATTTTCATTGTTCAATACAGGCCATTTCGGTAGAGACATTAAATATGTAAGTAGAATAGAAATAATTTTGTTTTACTTTTGTACGGCGCTGTGTACGCAGTCATTTTACTGGCGTACTTTCAGTCCAAAATGGCAGAAGAGTAGCTCTGCTGCTGGGCGCTGATATTGCAATGGAACAAATAATTGATTTTCACTTCTTGGCAATAAACGTTCTTTGGGAAAAATTAAGACAGTGTTTGGTTTGTCCGTTCTGGGCCCGCTCCCTATGTATATATAAACGGTTCATTCTAAGGTAACGAAAACACAACGACTCTTATTTTCAGGTGATTATACACTGAAGAAAACATAGTTATTAATATTATATTCCATTCCAGCCAATAGATCCCCCTAAATGTTGCACATTGTTCCTTTAAAGCTACAGCCAGCAGCCGGTTAGCTTAACTTAGCATGAAGACTGTCAATCTATTAAAATATTTAATCGCAAATTAATCACACATTTTTCATCTGTTCAAAATGTACCTTAAAGGGAGATTTGTCAAATATTTAATATTCTTATCAACATTGAAGTGGGCAAATATGCTTGCTTTCTGCAAATGTATGTATATTTATTATTGGAAATCAATTAACAACACAAAACAATGACAAATATTGCCCAGAAACCCTCACAGGTACTGCATTTAGCATAAAAAATATGCTCAAATCATAACATGGGAAACTCAAGCCCAACAGGCAACAACAGCATTTAGTGTGTCAGTGTTCTGACTTATGACTTGCCTCAAACTGCATGTGATTATCATAAAGTGGGCATGTCTGTAAAGGGGAGACTCGTGGGTACCCATAGAGCCCATTTTCAGCTAGAAACCAGTGGAGCTAGTGTGAAAATATGTTGTGTTTTTTTTGTAACTGTCCATTTAAAGCTGATCCTTAAGGCAATATGTATTATTACTGCTACGACAATTACTGTCACTAATACTGTCATTACTGCTATTCTTTTCCGACTGCTACTCCTATTAAAGTGCTATTACGTCTATTTCCATTGTGATTTCCCGTACTGCGTATTCCAAACTATACTGTAAATCCCTAATGGAAATCAAATATCCCCTGTCATCTGTCTTTTGTTGCCTAATACTGCTCAATTAATAGAGTCACCCGATGACAATTACTGCCTGCGCCGAAGCAATAAAACAAATCCGACTACGGAGGAACATCCGCTGTTGTGATGAGAATTTGTATTGACCAAAAGGCTCTTAGCCTTCACCTCACTGCCATCTCCTTCCCATAATGTAAAGCAAACTCATGTTGCCTCACCCTGTGGGAAATTTCACAGGCTTTTTGCCCACAGTGAGAGTGAGGCGCATGCTGGAGAGATTGAGATCTATAAGGCAGGAGGGGGAAAGATGACGATGACGTAAGAATGAGGCTGACAAAGTGTGTGTGTGTGTGTGTGTGGTGGGGAGGTTTCAAGTTTTGAGGTTCTTTCGTCATATGCACAACAATTACAACAAGCAAGTCGTTGGCAATGAAAATCTTGCGTCTCAGGTACCCTTCAACAATACTCATTACAAAATGTAAAAAAAGGAAAATCACACGAGTAAAAGCAAATGAGAATCAAAGACAGATAAAATAGTGCAAGAGCCCACATTAAGAGAGTCTGAGCCGGCGTTACAGATACAGGAAGTTGGCTCCCGTCAATAGCTCGCTTGAGCGGAGGAGTTGTAGCCTCGTAGCATTTATTCACCGACAAATAAACTGTACATACACTGTCTGCTACACCTACGTTCACAGCTATAACGCCACTCACAACACACATACGGTCTGTCGGAAACTCGCTGAAGTTACGCTGCGCTCACAAACCGTATGTGTGTGACTACGGGGAGCACAAAGCTACCAGCAGAGCTACAGATGCTAACGTAGCACAGACACACACACTGTTGGACAATCGCTATCGTTAATCCGGGCAGACAGAGTGTCGTTACGCCGGGCAGACACACAGCTGACAACCTGCTAAACTAAACTAAATGTGCGGTGGAGACTTTTATTGGGAAAGTGGCTGCATGTCCACGACACTACACGAAGCACCGTGGCTGCTAAGTTAACGCTCCCGGACAGGTGAACTGGGGACTGTCTGTTGTGCTCATACACTGCATCTGCATGTGAGGCAAAAATCTTGTCGGTTAACGGTTAATTATCGGTTAACGAGGGTCGGTTATCGGTTTAGAATTTTTTTTTAAATTAGCATCCCTAATATATATATATATATATATATATATATATATATCAGAGCCGAGCTGGAGCCTTGCCGTCTCTGAGCAGCTGTCAATCACTCGCAAGCTCCAATCAAACGGTCAAACTAGGCAGCGCTGATCAAATATGAATCAATATTCTGTTACTGTAATGCCTATTTCTCGCAAAAACTGTTTTCAGAAACATCTTATAGTGTACTGTTTAGCTGTAAAATGAGAAAGTTTGTGAGCCGGCAGCCATGTTGAGATCACCGCCTACCAAGCACTGCCCACCAGCTGGAGCAAACTTTCTCATTTTACAGCTAAACAGTACACTACAAGATCAGCGCTGCCTAGTTTGACCGTTTGATCGGAGTTCGTGAGTGATTGACAGATGCCTCCGTTGAATAAACAGCCAATAGCAACGCTCTCTGAAATGACCTGTGATTGGCCAGAGTCTCTCGTCACGGGCTAGATTTTTTAAAGCCTGAAAACAGAGCCATGAGGAGGTGCAGAAGTCTAGTGTTCTCTCAGAACACTTGAATTACAATATGCTGACAGGTTATAACGAAATTTTTGCCCAATGACGCCAAAAATAATCTTCCTACTGCTGCTTTAAGCTGTAAGTAGAACGAACACAAGGGATGCTGTAAAGAAGAAAAAAAAGAGGGATAACAGTGAGACGGAAAGCAATAATGTACACACGAGAAAAATAAAGCATCACTGTCTAAGATGTGAGGGTACAGCATAAACAAAGTGGCATAAAAAGAGCAGTCACTTTCTTGCTGTGTATGTGCGTCTGGGTCTCTGGGTGTAGCCATCAGTTTGCTTCAGGGAAATGCCGGGCGACATGAACTCCGTTTTACTGCTAAGAAGGGGAGGGGGAGTGACAAATGTCTTCTTGAGGAGTAGAGAGGGATTGTGTTCTTTCCTCAACTGTCTGTTTAAAGGAGTCACAGAGAGAAGTGATATAGGCGAAAACTCATAATATAGATTATTTTGTATATACTTTGTTGTCTGCAGCGGTGCACTTTAAAAAAAACCCACAATGATGAAAGCTTCATTTTAAAAGAAAAAAAGGTCAAAAATAAAATAAACATTAAAAAGGTAATGTGAAAGGGCTCCATTTTTAAGTAGAACTTTTTTGCAAAATTTTCAGGGCATCTGTGTTATCAACAAATGCACTTTCTACAGTGCAACAAAGGGGAACCTGGGGTCTCATTTATAAAACAGTGCGTAGGATCCATACTAAAAATGTACGTGCGCACAAAAGCCGAAAATGGCGTGCGCCAAAAAAAAATCAGACTTATAAAACCGTCCGTACGCACACCTGCAGGCAATGTCCCCTTATAAATCACAGTCCACCTGGAAATGTGCGCACGTGGATCCGCCTCCTATCACGCCCTCGACACGCCCGCATTCAGCCATAAATGGTCGATGCAAAGCACCTCATGAATGTTTCTGTATGTAAATGAGCCTGTTGATCAGAGGATCTTTACGGTGAATCACGGCGACTACCAAGAGGAAGACCGAGAAAAGGAGTTTTTCTGACACAGAGATCGAGGTTCTTGTGGGTGAGGAGGTCCGTGAACACTCGTTCCCTCCTGATTCTTTCATTCACGTAGTCCTCACAGTGACAGTGCATCCACCATGCAGCATGTTACAAGTCTCACGGCAGTGTTTATATGTTTACAGCAATCAGACTGATCGATTCACAACTTCTCAAAATGATCGCGACAATCAGTAATATCCCCCACCCTGGATATCATTTAAAAAGGAAGTTTATAGGTGAACACAATTTATTTATTTAAGTTATGTTTAAGTTAAGTTTAACTTTATGGTTTACTTGGCCTGTATAATGATTAGGACTGATAATGATAATGACGATATGGAGAGTAACGATTGTGCGAGAGCTGTCACTGGCTTTATTTCCACACTTTGCTAATTTACTCAATCCATACTGTATGTGCAGGAGGTGAAGATGTGCTGGGTGGAGGTGACTGGAGGAAGCTGAGTGTGTGTGGCGCACCGCGGTGGCGCACTGGAGACAGTCTGATAGTTACATCGGACAGCTGTTTTCCTTTTGTCCATGTATACTGTATCTGTCCCTATCTAATAAACCATAAATAAATGAATAAGTCATATTGTGTTCACTGCAGCGATTTTACACACAACTTTATAAAGACTACTATCATACTTTCATATCTCCGATGATCATGATTTCAGCAGCAACGTTGCTCCACAGCTGAGTGTCGGTAGTCCTCTGCGCTCCGGAGGTGGGGGGGGGGGGGGACGACGTGATGTGAGACAGCGCTGATGAGATATTGAGCGGAATTTGCTTTGAGATTTGAGTTAGCTGGTATATTTTACATTTGTAAGGTGCTTCTGGGTTAAGTATGGCTCACTAGGACACTGCTGTTTTAAATATCTATGATAAAGTGAATCTATAAGTAACTTGTGATATGATCTGGTTTCAATTCACCACCTCACCATCTGCATCGCAAGTTTCCCCTACCTCGGTGCCTCCATAATGTGCGCACGCATGGGTCAAAGTTTCCGTACAGGTGCGCACATTCTCCCGTCAAGTTTGTTTTTATAGATCACAACTGTTGCGTGGGAAGTGCTGTACGCACATTTCAGGCCTTGTTTTGTGCGTACGCAACGGTTATAAATGAGACCCCTGGTCTGTGTAGGGCAAAGGATGCAACTTATATCCCAGTGTGTATTTGTACAGAGTGTTTGTGTGTGTGTGTGTGTGTGTGTGTGTGTGTGTGTGTGTGTGTGTATTGGTGTGTTTTGGAAAAGGCAGTGGTGCAGAGTAGAAGAGAGTAGCAGTGGGTGTGATTTATTCATGACGACGAATAAGTGACTCACTCGATCTGGAGCCACTCTGTTGAACTGGAGCTAAAGTGGGGGTGTGTATATGTGTGTGTGTGTGTGTGTGTGTGTGTGTCAAATGCATCTGAAAATTACTTTCATTTTCAAGCCTATCATCCAACATAAAAAGATAAAGAGCCCTATTTTATATTAAAAAGTCCCTGTCTGATATTTGTTTTGGTATTTCAAATAGTAACAGTAGATGGGTGTCAGTACTGGCTAATCGAAAATTATTTAATTAATACTTAAGGATTCCTGCCTAACTCAAAACACAGGGCTGGCTTTCCAAAACCTTCCTTAAAGATGCATTTACAGCTGCAACCATAGACTTTATATAAGAAGTGGATTTAGTCACCTTGACATCCTCCATTGGTTAGTGGACTGCCCTTTTGAAGCCTTGGCCGTCGCCTTCTTGGTTTTTGGCTGTTGCCACGTTGGATTTTTGCAACCAGAAGTGACACGAGAGGGTGGAGCTATGTACAACTGAACTAGGGGTGTCGCAGTATACCGGTTTTGTAGTGCGGTATTAAAAACTTGAAAATAGTAATATTGTGTAAATAATCCAGGCACGATTTATAGTGTTTAACAACAACAATGGCATTTAGCCGTTGGTTTACCCATTTCTCTTTTGTGTTCTCCCGCAAGCAGTAAATAAAAGCTTGTCGCAGACATGACGTCATACATGCGTGCCACAAACAGAATATAAAGTCAACACACCATAACGTAGTCATTCAGAATGACTACGTTAGCTAGCCAGCTAAAGCTTGGTGGTGTTGGCTGGCTGGCTGGGCTAATTGAAGCCAAGCAATGCTAGCCAGCCGAGACCCGCCAGCGATAGTGAACCGGTCGGCTGGCATTGCTTGGCTTTGGCTGGCTGGGTCATTCGCTATCACTGGCTGGCCAACACCACCCGGCTCCAACCAGCCGAGCCACCCGTCACCACCGGCGGGTCCCGGCTGGCCGGCACTGCCCGGCTTCAACTGGCTGGAGCTGGGCATTGTTGGCTAGCTCGGACCCCACCGGTGATAGTGAATGACTATGTTAGCTAGCTAGCTAATTCATGTGCTAAGTAAAGTTGGCTAACTTAATTAAGGTCTGGTCAACAAGACAGTGACAGCTTCTACTTTTCTTGTGATCAGGCAGCAGCATCCAAGAAACGTGAGAAATCGTCAGGGAAAGAAAAAGGAGCAGGTCAGCTAAGCCTATTTATTATATTGTATTTGTTTATTCAGTTCAGACAGTGGGCCTGTCGGAGCTACTTGCGTTTGACGTGTCTCGTGGTGGGACTGGCCGAGGAGATCCCGGTCCACCTGTCAGCACGGTTTTCCACCTAGAGGGTCATGAATTGTCTGTTGCGGGCCCCGCTGGAGCGGTGCGCCTGGGGGCTGCGCGCTGACCGCACGGGGAGACGGGCTCGATGATGGGCCTGTCGGAGCTACTTGCGTTTGACGTGTCTCGTGGTGGGACTGGCCGTGGAGACCCCGGTCCACCTGTCAGCACGGTTTCCCACCTAGAGGATCATGAATTGTCTGGTGAGTCTGAACAGCCACACTCTGAACTACTACACTCTCAGAGACAATCGCCACCAGCGCGCATGATGTGCGCAGCTAATGGGACGCTTAAACCACACTGTGAAAAAGGCACCTGATCAACACGTAAACAACATGAATTTAGATTTTTTCAGACTGTAAATCATGCAAAGGTGATATGGGACTCTGTGTCTAAACCTAAAGGGATCCTGGGTGGACACTTGAACATTCGGAGTATCATATCAAAAGGTGATCAAATTCAACATCTACTGATGGATTCTAATCTGGACTTCCTAGCTCTGAGTGAAACCTGGCTTAAAGGGGCTATATGTAAGAATCAGAAATTGCTTGTTCACAGCGACACCTGTGGCCGCAATGTCAACGAAAGTCAGCGTCCTGTTGCTCGCACTCGCCCGTGTGCACGCACTACCTGAATGTGAGCGAGCATCCGTCAAAACAGCGAGGCGACACACGTCAGCTAAAACACAATATCACTCTATATTTCACCTGCTTAGCAGTAATGTTAGCTGACCAGACTAAGGTCTCTCCATGGATCAATGCTGATTCTAGTGTTGCCTTTTCCTTTCTCAGCCTGCGGACCGCGGAGGGAACGGGGGGGGGGGGACGGGGGAGACACCCGGTCGGGGGGGGGAGAAACCTACACCCGGTCGGGGGGGGGAGAGAGACCGACACCCGGTCGGGGGGGGAGAGAGACCGACACCCGGTCGGGGGGGGGAGAGAGACCGACACCCGGTCGGGACGATAATGTAACTCGCTGCGGAGCCCCGTCACTTCACAAGACACGGGAAACCTCTGTTGGTCTAGAGGAGCGGCAGCATTTATTTCTGCAAAAACGTCCACTGCACATTCACCAGATATTCTCAGAGCTAAACTAACTCTCTGCAGTGTGTAGTGTGCGCGCGTTCACGTGGAGGTGGAGCGAGCCGAGCGCGGTGTGCAGGCAGCAGGCAGCAGGAGCAGGAGCAGAGCTGCTGCGCGCTCGCGTACCCACACGCGAGCGCCCATGGGAATTCGACCCGTTAGGATTTATGCGCGTGAAAAGTTACAAATAGTCCCTTTAAATGTAATATTGCATGCAGCATGATTGATGTTCCCGGCTATGTTTGCTACAGAAAGGATAGATCATTTGGAAAGAGAGGCGGCGTATTGTTTTATGTCGGAGACACTTTTAAATGTAAAGAAATCAAACTGGACACATCTTTAGAATGCCTAGCTTTAAATGTAGTACTGTCCCCCAAGATGAATTTTAACATTGTAATCCTGTATAATCCACCATCACATGACATCTCATTTTATAATGACTTAGATGAATTGCTTAAACTGCCAATTTTACGATCTGAATCGCTCTTCTTTGGAAACTTTAATATAAACTGGTTAGATAAAAGTTACAAACAAAAGTTGAAAATGATACTATCAAAACATAATTTTCAACAGATGGTTAAGGGTCCAACAAGAATCACTCGAACGAGCAATACCATGATTAACTTGATAGTCACAAACAGACCAGAACGAGTCACAAGGACGTATAATATATTAACAGGCCTTTCTGACCAAAACATGACCCTGATTGTCAGAAAACTAACAAAACAGCGTCTACCAAGGTTTATTAGTGGACACAAATCAGGGAATGCAGGCATTCCCAAAAACAAAATGCCACAATTTGAAAATGAACTTAATAATATTAACTGGAATAATGTTTTACAAAACAATGATCTAGACAACTGTTGCAACACTTTGACAAAAATTCTCACAGAACTGATTGATAAATATACACAAATTTTTAAATGCAAACAAAGAAGAGTCTCCTTACCCTGGCTAAATAATGATATCCGCCAGTTAATGAAAAAAAGAGACACTGCACTGAAAAAGTCCCTGACCACCAAAATAAATACAGATCTTCTTATCTTCAAGGGTTTGAGAAACATGGTAGTAAGGGAACTGCGTAAGGCAAAAACCAGATACTTTACACAACTAATTATGGAATCTAAAGGAAATAGCACGTCTCTCTGGAAACACCTAAACAGTCTCACTAAACTTAAGCCCAGTCAACAAAAATCTATATCAGAGCTGGAAGTAAATGGAGCGATTAGCTCTGACAGTACAGAGATAGCAAATGAATTTATTAAATACTTCACCCAATCAGCGGAGGAGCTTGCTGATAATTTTGAGCCAGTAAAACTGCTACAGGTTACTACGACCAATTCTTCAGAATCCTTCTACATCAAAGAGGTTGACCAAGAGAAAGTGGGTAAAATCATCAATAAATTAAATAATTCAAAGGCAAAGGATCTGTTTGGGTTGGACACTGCACTAATCAAAACACACGGATCCACCCTGATTAAACCTATAACACATCTGATAAACCTTTCCATCAGAACTGGTAAATTCCCACAAAACTGGAAAATGGCTATCATCACGCCAATTTTTAAAGCTGGAGCACCAGGCCAAGTAGACAATTATAGACCCATTTGTATTCTACCTGCTTTCTTAAAGGTCCTGGAAAAAGTCATTGCAGAACAACTAGCTGACCACCTCGAAACCAACAAACTTATTTCACATATGCAATTTGGTTTTAGGCAAGGGTTACTCAACAGAAATGGCCAACTGTTACCTCACTGAGAATATCAAGAGCTACCTTGACAAGGTAATGTGGTGGGAGCGGTGTTTCTAGACCTTTAAAAGGCTTTTGATACCGTGAACCACAACATACTCCTGAACAAACTTAGTGCCTTTAATTTTTCAGACCAAGCAACTAGCTGGTTTGCATCATATCTCCAATGTAGAGAGCAACGTGTTAAAGTTAACGACAAATACTCATTCCCCCAACAATCCAAAATGGGTATTCCTCAAGGCTCAATCTTGGGCCCGCTGCTTTTCAGCTTATATATAAATGACTTGCCATCATGCTGCAAAACAGCTGGATGTCAAATGTACGCTGATGACACATTTACGTGTCAGCTAAAAACCCTTGTGTAGCAGCAGAGACACTATCTAATGAAATGGAGGGTGTATCACAATGGCTCAAAAATAACCATTTAACTTTAAATCTTAAGAAGACTGTGTCAATGTGTTTCTCAATTAGAAGGAGAGCACAAAAGCTTACAATCAAAATTGATCAACAGGAAATAAAGGAAGTCAATGATTTTAAATTTCTAGGTGTAATTTTGGATCCACATCTCAAATTTGACAAACATGTTAAAAAGTTATGCAAGAAAGTAAAGGTAAATCTGAACTGTTTTAGAATGATACGACAATACATACCCCTTAAGGCAGCTCAACTGTTTATGCATGCCATGATATTTTCACACCTGTCTTATTGTGTTACTGTATGGAGCCAGGCTTCACGGTCAACTGTCAAACCTGTTGCATCGCTATTTAAACAAGCAAAGAAAATAATGGATCAAAAACAAATGAAATGGCACCACTGTATTATTCTGAAAAAGTATAAGCTGCTCAGTTTTGATAGTTTTATCAAACTTTCTTTTATCAAACTGATTTTTAAATGTGTGAACAATCTCGCCCCAGCTGTACTCTGTCCATATGTCACAAAAATGAATACCAATAGAATAGCCACCAGGGGATCAACAAATGGTAACTGCAGAGTGGCACAGCGTAAAACAACCTTCGGTCAGTCATCTTTTTCAATAAAGGGAATACATTTCTGGAACGCTCTACCAACGGAAATAAAAACACAACCTGACCTGAAAACGTTCAATGAAAAGGTGAAACACTGGCTGAAACTAAACCAAACCTGCGATCACTGATTATTTATTGGGAACATACATATTTAAATCGATTGTACTGTACGAAGTTGTATTATGTGATTTTATGTATGATGTGCTATTCTGTATTTTCTTTTTTATTTATCTTCGTTTTCTTAAAAGCCTAACCAGGGACAAGGTCTGCAAATTAGCTATGGCTAGAAGTCCTATATACGTTGCATCGGTTGCACTTTAATTAAGTGTAACAATGCCTATGTATTGTCCCTGTCAAATAAACTAATAAAAAAAAAAAAAAGTTAAGACACACTCACTGCCATGTAAAATACACTGTTATCCGTTGTTTTGGAAAGAAAACAAACAAACGTTGGAGCAAATAAAGTTAAAGACATATTTAAAGTGATTGCGTCATTTTTTTTTAATGATCGTGATATTTTTTGCCATGATAATCGTATTGAGAAAAATTGATATCGTGACAGCCCTAAACTGAACACTGAATAAGACCAAAAAGGTTATAATTAACTTTCATGATCTGAAAACTGACTGCTAAAGGGTTAAAGTTGTAAGACGAAAACACAGACAACTCCCAGATCGGACAACACCACGGTAGAGACCTGTCAATCACAAGGTAGCTACGCCCATAAACTCATGTTTACAATGTTTACTGAGGTAATAAATCAAGTGAGAAGTAGGGTCATTTTCTCATAGACTTCTATACAATCAGACTTCTTTTTGCAGAGGAGTCGCCCCCTGCTGGTTATTAGATAGAATGTAAGTTTAAGGCAGACTCAGGGGTAGCCCACTGGCTGCAACTTTGCATGCTGACAGCTCTAAATGACAACAACAGGTCATGTTTTTATAAAAAGTCAAACTCAGAAATCAAGTTTTACCAGCACTATAACAGTGTACAGTAACATTATAAAAGTGAAAGTTGCCATGCCATTGCAGTTTGACCAACACTGTAGTGCCAAAGTAACACCAAACAGTAACCCACTATAACAGCAGCAGAAAAAGCAGAAAAAGGGCCATGATTTAGCATTACAGAGTTACTAGGCCTACTGTATTATTATGTACTGTGCTATTATGTGCTGTACAAACTGTACAAACATGTCCAGCAAATAATAAAAGAGTAGTGCCATGTTTATTGGGATGTTACTGGAAACCTCGGCTGAGTCTGTATGTTGAATTTAAACGTGAAAAAATGCACCTTGATGCAAAATAGGTATACAAAACCCATCAGATGTTTTCGCAAAGGTAGACATAGACAATGGTATAGTGACCACCTTACAGAGTAATGTGGTGACTCTGAGTAAAGGCCCTGACACACCAAGCTGACGGTTGGCCGTCGGACAGTTTGGGGCGTCGGTGAGCATCTGTCGGCCTAGTTTTTGCAGTGTGTCCAGCATTGTCGGCTCTAGTCTGCCGTGTCGGAGGTTTTTCAGCCGATTTAGCATGTTGAATCGGCGGCGGAGCCCGTCGGTGGGAGAAATCACTCTGTTCAGCTTAAACGAATCCGTGCACGAGAAGAGAAACGGACGTGAGGAAAGCTAGCCAACGAGTAAAGTCAAGAGGAAAAACACGGAGGGCTCTTCTCATTTTTCATCTTCATCTCAAATGATCGTTCCAATACACGGATATTTTCACAACGACATGGCCATCTGGAATGAAGCTAAGTGGTGAGTGAGAGAGTGTGAAAATGGTCGGTAAATGCCGCTTTGTTTCATGTACGTATCATAACAACGGCTTGTATATCCGTCGTCCTCGGTCTTCCAGTTTCCCTTTTTGGGTGAAAAATACAGACTACCGCCGCCTGCTGGTGAGTTAATTCATCTCACGCAGGCACAGGACGTACGTGCTAACTGGCCGTCGGCTGCAGTCTTTGCGGTGTGTTCGAGTGCAACTTTTTGGACAAGACAAAGGCTACGTGAGGCGATGCAACTGGTGGCCTTCGCCGCAGCTAGTTCTTTGATGTCGGGTTGATGTGTCTGGGCCTTAAAGTCGATTGGCTAATATTAAACATTATCTTACAGCTCCAGTTTGACACCTTTATGAATTTTATTTACATACATTCCTTATAGGAATGTGGCTTGTCCGGAGAGCATCAACATCAAATTGCTGACACTGCTCTTTCACAACAGCTGAAATTATGCAACTAGCTATAAATACATATAACAATAAATATGGAACAACAATTTGTGAAATGCAATGTTTCTGCCTAGAAATGAGCCTTAAAGATCAATGGATCTTTAAAGTTTTTTTTCTGACACAGACATCGAGGTGCTTGTGGCTAAGGTGGTCCCTGAACACTCGTTCCCTCATAATTCTTTCTTTCACGTAGTCCTCACAGTGCCAATACATCCACCATGCAGCATGTTACGGGTGTTACGGCAGTGTTTATTTGTTTACAGCAATCAGACTGATCGATTCACAACTTGCCAAAATGATCGCGACAATCAGTAATATCCCCCACCCTGGATATAAAATCGTTACTCTTCATATCCTCATTATCAATATCAGTCCTAATCATAATGCAGGCCAAGTTCGCCATAAAAACTTAATAATAATAATACTTCCTTTTTCAAATGATATCCAGGTGGGGGATATTACTGATTGCCGCGATCATTTTGACAAGTGAATCGATCAGTCTGATCGCTGTAAACATATAAACACTGCGGTGACACTAGTAAAATGCTGCATGGCAGATGCACTGGCACTGTGAGGACTACGTGAATGGAAGAATTAGGAGGGAACAAGTGTTCAGGTACCACCTCACCCACAAGCACCTCGATCTCTGTGTCAGAAAAAAACTTTTCTTGGTCTTCTCGGTAGTCGCCGTGATTCACTGTAAAGATCCATTGATCAGCAGACTCATTTCTATACAGAAACATTCATGAGGGGCTTTGCATTGACCATTTATGGTTGAATGTGGGCGTGTGGAGGGCGGAATATGAGGCTGATTCACGTGCGCACATTTCCAGGTTGACTGTGATTTATAAAGGAAACATTGCCTGCAGGTGTGCATACGCACAGTTTTATAAGTCCAATTTTTTTTGGCGCACGCCATTTTCGGCATTTGTGCGCACGTACATTTTTAATATTGATCCTATATGCACTGTTTTATAAATGAGACCCCAAGTCATTTTATCAGCCAGGAAGCGAAAGAACGAGCGAGGCCCGTTGCTGGTGTGAGTACGTCCCAGAACGAAACACACAGGCATCGTAGCTCTTTCTAATTATGTATTTTCACAGTCTTATACATCAACAGTTTTACAACAAACTGCCACTTTCTTGACTTGCAAAATTACCTTTTAAATTGACAAACATCATATGTGTGATTCATGGCGCAATTCAAACGGGATCAAACAAATATATGTCTCTCGCCATTGACTACCATTCATATTTTTTCCGAAATAATGGTTCCTTCAAATGAAACTCGTGAGCTTCCTCCTCCTCCTCCTCCTCCTCCTCCTCCTCTTTACAGTACCTCCTTGGCCGGGTTGATCCGTCCTATCAGACATTTCCCCTGAGGACAGTGAGTGCTTGCTTTGACTCATCAAAAATTAAAGAGATTACACAAGCTCAATGTGTACAGTATGTGTGTGTGTGTACTGTGTTGGTACAGTCAGTGGAGAGTGCCACCTTGAGGATTTAAAGAATAATGCAGGCAGATTGATAGCAGGTGGGAAATAATAAAGGGCCCTCCTTCTCAAAAATATGCCATGGAGGCCCCTGACTCTACTTATTACTACTGTCACCCAGAGAGAAAGAAATATATAGTCAATTCAGAAGAATGGAATGGAAATTTGCATCATGTGAGGACGACTGGTACAAGGTGTGGGTTTGCAGGCATGTGTGTGTGTGTGTGGTTTACTCACTGGTGACAGCACATGGAGGTTATGAGGGGCCACCTAGCGCAATACCGCCTCTTTGTCGTAAAGCAGGACACATGACAGATGCAACACAGTCTGTCACCAACTGGGGTCGGGAGTTCAGCGTGTGAGGGGGAAAAAGGTGGAGGCACAGAGCGAGAGTCAGTCAGTGCGAAGCGAAATTCAAGTGGTTTTAGAGCAGTAACTTTTTGTTTGCTAACACACATCTTAAAAAATAAAAAATACCCTGGTGATGGCATGACAGTGTGAGGAAGAATCAAAACAAAAGGAAGGGGTCTCAACACACCAACAACACTCAGATCTGGACCCACTTAAACCCAGTCCAACTTATTTAAACAGCTTTTGCAAGCGGAGTAAGAAGAATGTGCAAATTGGAGGACAGATCAGAGGTTTCACAGATCAACATATACTATTTTGTAGTGAAACAGAATTACTATTAATGGACTTTGTGAATGGACTTGCATTTATATAGTGCCTTTCAAGTCTTCCGACAACTCAAGGCGCTTTACATGTCAGCATTCACCCATTAACACAAACATTCATAGCAGAGGCTGCCATACAAGGTGCCAACCTGCCCATCGGGATCTAATCTAAATACTCATTCACACACCTATGGCACAGACTTCAGGAACAATTTGGGATTCATTATCTTGCCCAAGGGCACTTCGGCATGTGGACTGGAGGAGCCGGGGATCGAACCGCCGACCTTCCGATTGGTGAATGACCCACTCTACCATTGAGCCACAGCCGCCCTACATTGTACACACAGTCTGACATCTTAAAAATTGCAACACATATACAGTTATATCTGAAAACTCTGAAGCACTGTTTTTACAGAAAGACAGAAAGTGAACTGGACGGCACAATCAACTGTAATATGAGGCCAACCCTGTCTCCTAAAAAATTACGTTCCCATACAACTAAAGTGCATTCTCAATTAAGTTGAGGGAAGCATATTTTCTCCCAGATTACGGTTGCAGATTTAAAAAAGTTTTAAACACGTAATTAAACTACTTTGTTAGGTTTAGGCAAAAAAACTACTTGATTAGGTTAAGTAAAAAAAATCATCATGGTTTGGCTTAAATGACTACATTTGTTACGTCATTAAAAGTGCTAAATGCAAGATTGGGAGCATTTCTATTGCCTCTGCATGGCTCTCAACATGGCGACGACTGAGCCGGTAGCTCGTAGCTAACGATGCTAACAGTGAAAACAAACGCAACACTGCTGACAGAGCTAACAGTATTAATTAACCAGGGTGCTTCTGCGACGGCGCCGTCAGTCGGGATGACGTTATCAGCTGTAACCGCTGTATGTGAGCAGTGCAGAGCGGCCGCTGTACGCTAGCAAGTGGGGCACGCTCACGCGCACTAACATGCACTAAAAGCACACGCGAGTGCTAAGCCAAGTATACTTAAGTATAATTTTTTTAAAGTTCATCTCTGATAAGTACATAAAAAGTAATATGAAAGCATACTCTCTATAAAGACGTATATTAATAGCATACTTGAATAAACTTCTTTTTTGTAAGGGCAGAGGGAGAGAAGCTTCATTCTCTGCTCAGGTAGACATTACTCCTCCATATCTTTACATAGCAAATATTTGTTTGATGCTATATTATTGCTCTGGATAGTGTATAGAGCACCTTTAAGCTACGGACGTAAATTAAAATAAGTGAAGGTTGACTTTTCGTTTTCGACACAAACAGCGGCCTCCTGGGTTAAAGTCCTGTGTTTGTTTGACCCATCCACCACACCGACCTCCTCCCTATGCGGACGATCATTACAAACGTATTTGTGATACGTCAAAAACAAACGTAATCAGCGACAAAATTCGTTTCTCTCGAAACGTAATTCACAATGCAGTTTCGTTGTATGGGAACATAAGTTTTAGGAGGCTGCATGAGGCAGTATTCCAGCCTGTTCTCATTCCCAGGACGTAATATACCAACGCTTTGTCACATCCCTGGTAGTGTGATACTGACACACAAGGCAATCTTTGGCGCTTGTATGAGACACACCAGGCTTTAAAGTAACTACAATGTAAATCCATCTGCAGCAATATTAAATGCTCAGAGAAAAGTGCTCTGGGAGTAAATTGATGTAGTTTAGAGAGCGAGAAAACACACATAGGAGGGGAGGTGGATGGGTCAAACAAACACAAGGCTTTCATCCAGGAGAGGGTTGTTCGTGTCCCGTGCGTTGTCACTGTCACTTTACAACCAGGTGTTCGTTTGTGTCCCGTGTTCACAACATTAAGTTTAATTTTCACTTTCCAAACGTAGTAATTTTAAGCCCAACCATGTTGTTTTTTTCCTAACCAAACTAAGTGCTTTTGTTACCTAAACATGAGCAAGTGTTTTTGTTTGAATTCACAACGTTAAGCACAAGTTTATTGCGAGCGTAACACAAGGGGTGTGACAAAGCCTCAGAATGTGACGAGTTTGGATAAGAACGCGTTGAGTATTCATACAGAAGGCTGGAATCTGAACAAATGTCAGCTAAATAATATAATTAAATTCCCAGAAGAAATCTTATTGGCCTTAGAAAAAAAGCTTGAGTTTAAAAATATATTGTAAAATGTCAGAATCATACCTCCTTCAAAGGGAAAACTAACCTTTTTAACATGACATTTTAAAAATGTGAGACTCTCAAGGGTCATATGCAATGTGTTTCCCAAAAGGGTGCAGTATGATGTAGAGTACAATATGTTCTCTAAAGCTACCCTCTGGAAATTAAATTCTTCTACTAATACATTTTTAATATACACAGGTTATATTGCATGTGTTCCCCTGCCTAAATATTCCTCCTTAAAAGAAACTAGTTGCAAATGATTAAACGTTCACCATCCTAACATTCTGTGTCAACTTTTATTAAACATATACAGTGCACTGTTCACTTTGTGCACCACCTTTTGTTAAAGCTCAGCTTACATCATGTTTATTAGTATGGAAACCTCATTTTCACCTCATTTTCACCTCACCTCAGCGAGCCAGGGGGCAGGGCTGGCAGTGGCTAGTTGGCAGTGTCTGCCAACAGTTAAAGGGCACTGGGTCTGTGCCTGCTGCTACTCAAAAAATCTGTCCGTCAAAGGCGTCTTGGGAGCGCAAGTTGGCCAACAGAGTCATTTAATAGAAAAATTAGAGAGAGAGAACAAAGAAAATGTCAGAAGCTCTTCTCAGTAAATATGGTTGAAAAGGAGGAGAAAATAAGATAAACCATAAAACAATGAAAGAGAAAACCTTAAAAGGAGAGATAGGCCGACACAAACTAATTAACAGGGGGAACATGAGAGGGATGAAGCTGTCGCCTCACTTAACAGTTCTTCCATGTCCACAGGAAAAAACAACCAACTTCCTCCATTTCCTGAGTTAAAGCCACAATCAGCAAGTCTTTGCTGCACTCTTGCGCACCGCTTTATTTCATTTTAATGCCACGGCACAATGGAAAGCATATGGAGTGAAGAAAACATATAGAGCCACAAGGGAATATAAAATATTTTAGCCATGCTGCTGCATATGGATTTTGACCTTTTTACTGTTCTTGAAAGACAGCCAACTTCTGTCCAGGGCAGAGTGACTTAGCTGACCTCTTCCTGACTTGTTGCGGGCAGAAGCCACAGCTCTCTGCAATGCAGTGTCCTTGTTAAGATTGACAGGGAAACCATCACTGACAGAAAACAGCACATTGTATTGGTTCTAGGGCTGTCCTCGACCAAAGAAATTCTTTGTCAACTAACACTCATCCGATTCTGTCGACTAATCGATTAGTTGATTTAATTGACAGATCTGTAAAACCGAGTTTCTCCACAAAGAATCACACAAAAGCGCTACTTTAAATCTTATGTTTACCAGAGATGTGCTCATAAGTTTCTTGGAAATAAGTCATTCAGCATGAAAACAGCATAAAAACGACTAATTGAATCTTACAGGACTAAGACCAAAACAACTGATTTGTCAACTTATTGACTAAGAGTCTTGAATATCACACATTAAATTGTCTATTCTTAGATTTCTCACTATCCGGCTACCAGTGTTTGTGTGAAGTTTTTTTTTGGACATTATCTGATTGCTCACAATGTCGCAAGATCTTGCCAGTCTCTCCCAACTATATGGGGACAGCATTGGTTTTTGGACTCAGAGGGCTGTGAGAATTTGAAAACAATGGTTAGAAATGTCTCAGTTAAAAACTCACTTGAGTACTTGAGTATTTTACAGTTTAGAACTTGCACCCAAAATGTCACCTAATATCTCAGTATAGCTAAAACAGTATAGCTAAGACTGGTTTCTTCATGTCCTAAAATATTTAAGGTAGATATGATCTGTGCATGCAGTGACATGCAGGCTAGTTGAGATGCACCCTGAAAACTATGGAAGAACCTGCCAAAATAAAAACATAAATGAATAAATGACTCGATAAATAAATATGTCATTATATGTAGCAAAAATAATATTAAAATATAAATGTATCCATTAATTAATTGATATAATGTGACATAAATTGATATTTTTGTTTTAATGCTTTTTTATTTATTTATATTTGTATTAAGTCCCTTATTTATTTACTCTTCTGTTTAATTTTCCCTTTTATTTATTTATGTATTATTTTTATGAAGTTTTAAGTTAATTTTATTTTATTTTATATTTATTTTTAAATGTATGTATTTATTTATGCATTTATTTATGCACTTATTTCTGCAGGATTTTACCTTTGCATTTCACCCCTTATTTATTTCCCCAAACGTATTTATTTCTTTATTTTTTCTTCATACATTTCTTAACATATATTAAAAAATAATTATAAAGTAAATACAAAAAGATAAATGCAAAAAATAACTAAATAAAAATAGATAAATGCAAAAAATAAATAAATACATTTAAAATGTAATAAAAACACATAAATATATGAAAGGGAAAATTAAACAGAAGAGTAAATAAATAAGGGAATTAATACAAAAATAAATAAAGAAGCTTATTAAAACAGAAATATCAATTTATGTCACATTTGATCAATTAATTAATGGCTAAATGTATTTTTAATATTATTTTGCTACATCTAATGACTTCTTTATTTATTTTTGATTTTGACAGGTTCTGTCCTCCATAGCAACACCTTGTCGTGTATCATAAAACATGGTGTAAAGTGAAACATTCAACAAAAAAAACACCAGAGGGTAGTTAAATAGTTAAAAATCAGTCAAATGTAATGTTAGATATTTTCAACAATAAAAAAGAAAAAACCTAACCCTAAATAAAATAGTGTCATTACTGAGAAGTAAATAGAGAAGCAAAAGCTCCAGGAGGTCAACAACTAGCCTACTCTGAACCACTAGGAGGAGAGGTTGGCACCACTACAACTACATGTTACAGATATCTCTCTAATACCTCACTTTCCCTGGGTAAATCCAGATCTGACATAACTTGATCAGTTATATCTGTGTGGTTGAGCCCTTGCTTTAAAGTGGCAGTAGGCAGTATATTTTTCGCATCATTGGGCAAAAATTCCATAATAATCTTTCAGCATATTGTAATTCAAGTGTTCTGAGAGATCACTAGACTTCTGCACCTCCTCATGGCTCTGTTTCCAGGCTTTAAACAATCTAGCCCGTGACGGGAGACTTTGACCAATCACAGGTCATTTAATTGAGAGAGCGTTCCTATTGGCTGTGCTCCGGTCATGTGACCAGAACTTGCCGTTCTTTCAACAGATTTTACAATGGTGGCTGCGTCACAAACTTTCTCATTTTACAGCTAAACCGTTCACTACAAGATGATTTTGAAAACATTTGAGGCGAGAAATAGGCATTAACGTAACATAATATGTGTTTAAACAGTCCTTCATTCCAAATGCCATCAATATCCTTAACTCAACAATGTGACTGAGCAGATCCAAGCCACAGACACCGACATGAACTGCTTTAATGTGTAACATAACCTGTCAATGTATCTGTTTTTTACTAACTGCTGTCTGGTTTTTAATGTCTGTTATTGTTCTGTGTTTTTGGTGAGCCAAAGACAAATTTCCACCCTGGTGGACAATAAAGTTTTATTGTATTGTATTGTATCGTATTGTATTGTAATATTGATTCATATTTGATCAGCACGGCCTAGTTTGACCGTTTGGTCGGAGTTCGCAAGTGATTGACAGCCGGCTCTCATAGACGGCAGCCGGACAGCGGACCTCAGATCAGTTCTTTCTGCTTGTTTTCCTCCGTTAAGTGAAATCTTTCAGATGCCGTTAGGAGCACTATTCTGCTCTTGCTTTGTACAGGTTAGCTTAGCAGATAGCTAACATTAGATCCTTGAAATAAAGACCCAGGAAACCGGAGTAGAGTGTAGGGCCTTTATTTAGAATCTTCCTTGATTGTAAAACTGTGGACACATACAAAATATGGCATTACAAACTGCCCATATATATATACATGAATAAACAACTCAAATGTAGCATATAGCCATCACATAAGAAAAAAGAGTAGCCATTATCATGAGGCTTTCAGGCCTAGTTAGCATCTAAGCTAATTTTAACATTGATGTTAATGGAGAAATGCTAATCGCGATTAGCATCTTATTACTACAACCTAAATGTCACCCTCAAACATAAAATGCTCCAATAATATATCAAAGTCGACCTTTACATGCAGACATACTTACAGACTTAGATCCTCTAAGGCTACCATAGGTGAAAAATAGGAAAAACCGCAGCATGTCATCTCAGTAGTCAGAAACAAAAGGAACAGACTACAGCAAGAGAGGAGGGTCTAAATACATGAACACAAATGCAATACATTTCAACACCACTAGGTGGCTTCAATGCAACACAAAACATGTGGGGGCAGAACAAGCACCGAAGGACACCGGAGGACACAGAGGAACATTATTGTTTTTAGGTTACCTGTGTCATGTACTACTGTCACGATATAGCGACCGTTTTATAAAAATAACTTTTTTTAATCATATTTGCTCCAATCTTGCCTACTTCAGCTTTAACTGTGGCACTCTGATAGATCTGATAGCGTCTCCAGGAAGAGAGGGTGACATTTTCTCTCCGAGTGTCTGACCCAGGACTGATCTTGGTTACTATCCTGAGGTCTGGAGACAGCTGCAGAGCAAGGCTGCCAAAGGGAGCAGCTATCATTGGTAACCTCCGGCAGCACTGATAACGACAGCGTTGCCTTTGCAGCAAGGGGATGATCCAGCCTCTATCAACAGGTTTAAAGGCCTGTCAATGCCCCAAAGGAAAAAACAACATAGTTAGAGAAAGTTCATGTCCACTGAGACTCTGTGTGCTTTGGAGATAGAGGTGTTTGTTTTTGTTTGTCAGATACTGTAGTTTTTCAATCTATTATTAAACTTTAATTAGTTTAAGATTAGAGTGAGTTTAAATTTAAAGGTCCCATATTACGCTCATTTTCAGGTTCATAGTTGTATTTTATATTCCTACTAGAACATGTTTACATAATGTAATGTCAAAAAAAAACCTTTGTTTTCCTCATATTGTCTGTCTGAATATGCCTGTATTTACCCTCCGTCTGAAACACTACATTTCAACGGAATTGCAACAGAATTGCGTTGTTAGGCAACAGCTTGGGTCCATATCTATTTCCTGTCAGCTGATGTCATTCACATACACTGCAACCAGAAATCACAGAAGGTTTACATTTAAATGTGAAATGGTCTAAACATGGTAGATTTGTGACATCACAAAATTACAGAAATCGTGATGGCTTGTTTCAAAGGCACAGTTTCTAAATGCGGGCTGTGTGTATTTATCAATGAATTGTGTTCCATGAATGAGTGTTTCGATACTTTTACAGTATTTATATAGCACTTAAACCTGCTTTATAATTAAAAAAAGAAAAAAATTTCACTTTTTACAATATGGGACCTTTAAGTGAAGACATGTACATAAAACAGGAAAGTTAGAAATGAATAAAGTTAGTTATGAGGTACAACACTATATTGGGATAAAACTATTGTTTTTTGAGTGTTTTGTGATGAAAAGGTCAAATTTGACCGGCAAATACAAAAGGTCAATGTTCCCTGAACATGCCCACGCATATAAACACCGATTCCAATTTTCTAATATAAGTTAAGGACCCTTAGGACCCTGGGAACATAGGACATTGGGTACATAGGACACTGGGAATTTAGGACCTTGGGAACATAGTACCCTGGGAATATAGGATCGTGGAAACATGGGACCTTGGAAACATTGGACCCTGGGAACATAGGACCCTGGGAACTTATGACCCTGGGAACATAGAGGACACTGGGAACATAGGACCCTGGGAACAAAGGATCATGGGAACACAGGGTCCTGGGAACATTGGACCCTGGGAACATAGGACATAGGACCCTGGGAGCATAGGACCCGGGGAACATAGGACCCTGGGAACATAGGACCCTGGGAACATTGGACCCTGGGAACATTGGACCCTGGGAACATTGGACCCTGGGAACTTATGACCCTGGGAACATAGTACCCTGGGAATATAGGATCGTGGAAACATAAGACCTTGGAAACATTGGACCCTGGGAACATAGGACCCTGGGAACATTGGACCCTGGGAACTTATGACCCTGGGAACATAGAGGACACTGGGAACATAGGACCCTGGGAACAAAGGATCATGGGAACACAGGGTCCTGGGAACATTGGACCCTGGGAACATGGGACATAGGACCCTGGGAGCATAGGACCCGGGGAACATAGGACCCTGGGAACATAGGACCCTGGTAACATAGGACCTTGGGAACATTGGACCCTGGGAACATAGGACCCTGGGAACATTGGACCCTGGGAACATTTGACCCTGGGAACATTGGACCCTGGGAACTTAGGATCATGGGAACACAGGGTCCTGGGAACATTGGACCCTGGGAAGATAGGACCGTGGGAACATAGGACACAGAACCCTGGGAGCATAGGACCCTGGGAACATAGGACCCTGGGAACATTGGACCCTTGGAACATAGGACCCTGGGAACTTAGGACCCTGGGAACATAAGACACTGGGGACATAGGACCCTGGGGATATAGGACCTTGAGAACATAGGACACTGGGGGCATTGAACCCTGGGAACATACTGTAGGACACTGGGGACATAGGACTCTTTGTCATTTTCCCATTATGTGCCATGTAAATCTGGGAAAAATAGAACCCTGGGAACATAGGAATGACCCCTTAACATCAGCATGTTAAAAATTAAAATAGATAATGTCAAAAAATAAAACAACTGATTATTTTTTTTTAAAAATGGCGGTGGGCGCCCTTCCTCATTTTCTGCATTGAGGTAACAAATGAACAAATAAATAAACAAGGCAAAAGTGAGCATGGCTTACATACCCCTGCTCACTGCTTGACCCCTGCTAAAGTAGGGCCATTAGGAAAAATTTCAACAATTTTGGGCCCCCTTGACTTGTAACCCCTAAAAAGCACAACTAGACCACACTCTCAACCATCATACCAAATTTGAAGTTCCTAAGTCAAATAGTTTTCGAGTTCTACCCCGGAAACGAAATTGAAGTCAAATTCAAAAATTGTGTGTGGTTAAATTAAATGTGTGGTGGGATAGATACATATCTACCTGTCCGCATCTACATTCTGTATCAGATTTATACAAGCAAGCATGGGACCCTTCTGTGTTTCAAAGTATTTGTCATTCAGTCAACACTGTGGAATTAGGACATATTTCAATGTCGATATGCAGGGTGTTCATCCAGAGCTTGCATAAGTATTTATCCTAAAGGCTCTATGATGACAGTCAAGAATGTCTCCAGATCCACACGAGCTGGAACAGCAGTCTCAACAGTTAAAGACTAACCAGCACCAAAGCCAATCCATCAGCACCCCTTGGTATAAATCGAAGGAGATTTGAATGTAACTAATCAAGAGTGGACTGTTCTATCATGGCATATCTCAGCACTGAGATTTGAGAGTCTGGCTGTGACCCTACTGAAGGTTACTAATGACCTCAATGCTGTAAAGCCAGATATGAAACAGTGCCATTTGGACGTTCTGAATGTTAATGTTCCCTTGGTCTGCAGATGAGCAGGCAAAGCAGCAGAGGTGGTGGTGGTGTCCTATTTTTGGAGGGGCTATCAGCGACCCAGTGGCATAAGTCTGAGTGACAGGACAAGTGTTGCGTTGGACCCTCCCCTCGCTCGTTTCGGGCAGGCATTCCTCAGTGTAAGCAGACACAGACCCCCCTCCCATCATATTTCTCTCTCCCTCTTCCTCTCTCGCTCCCTTAGCTATGACGGTTGGCCCACTCTGGGTATGGGTGGGCGCACCGAAATGTGTGTGTGCATGTGTGTGTGTTCAGGTGTGAGTGTTGGCCTTGGAGCTTGACTCAGAGAGAAGTCAGCGTCCGGACAGTGTGGCAGGCAAAGAGCACGTCAGAGCTCTTGGAGGGGGCCCTGACCACTGACCATGGGGCCAACACACTGAGGGCCCCCCAGACGAAATATAAAAGCCAAAGAGGAGCGGAAAATAACAGAGAAAAAGAAGAAAAGCTAAAAAAGACAAAAAGAGAGCAGAACAATGGTTGCAGAGGAAGTGATAATTACATTGTCCGGTGGAGCGCCGTGGGGCTTTCGTCTCCAGGGAGGCGTGGAACATCAGAAACCGCTGCAGGTGGCTAAGGTAAGGGGGGTCACTCAGCAGGCTGGACAAAAGAAGTCATTTCATGGTTTGCTGAGTGGAAAGAAGAAAACTGTGTTAGATTCAACAGCCTCTGTAAAGAGAAGTGAAACATCAGCTGGGTTATATTAGGTGGAGATTTAAGGAGCTGTGAACAACGTTGAAATGGAATATTGGCTGCCATGCAGGTTGGTTTGGGACCTGAACATGAGTCATCATCTGGTTTGAGAACGGCGCACCAATGATTGATTGGGTGAACTTTAAACTTAAAGTTCAGCTGGGAATGTAGGTGCAACCTTGTCATGAATATTCCACTGAATGCTGCTTCTCCTATTAAACTGCATGAAGCTCAAAGTTCTAGTTAAATTAGTGATAATGACCAGAAAATCTGAACTTTTCTACATTGGTTACTTGGTTTGTTTTTGAAGTAATTTTGACTTTGTGCTACTTACTGGCGCTGTTCTTCAGTAGTGCTTTGAGCAGTGAAATGTGCACATTGAAGAGATTTTTGGTACATTAAGGTCATCGTTTTACAAACTGTTAATGGTATGATATTACACACCATTCACCCATGACCATGAGCATGTTTCCACTACGTAATCATTTCAGTAAGAAACTCACTCACTCCAGTGATGCTTGGTCATGTTTGAGCTGGCAGATTACCTGAGATTTATCTGGAAACACTGTTGTAACAGTAGAAACCACATAGGTGAGCAATTAAGGTCATGAACCCCTGGCTTTATTTCAGTTCTTGAAATCTGATATAAAATACTAAAATGATATTGCTTTTGACTACTTTTATATCTACTCGTTTTAATAGGTTCACTGAAATAAAATATTAATTGCGTGAAATATTTAACCTTAAAACTCTCAGCTCATTTTACTCCCCTAAAGCAAATTCTTCTTTGGTGCCCACATTTGGCACCAGTGAAGCAGTCCAGATTTGAATCTTGATCTCCATTTAAGAAAGCAAAGATTGACATGTATGCCAAAGGGGAATACATACTGGATAAAATGATCAATTAGGCTTTCAAGCAAAGCAAAATACCCAAAAGAGTACCTCTGAGAGATGAAGTTGAAAATGGTAGGAAAAATAAGAGAAAAAAATAAAGTTGTAGTTACATTCTCTAACTTTATATTTATTCTTTGCTATTTGTATCGGTCAGTTCCCCGTCATCACCATCTATGACATGAGTTGTAAAAATCATCAGTCCACAGCTGTTGCACCAAGGGCCGGCTTAAGGCATAGGCCATATAGGCGGTCGCCTAGGGCGCCACCTTCTCGGGGGCGCTGGTCGCCCTCTAAAAATATAAAATAAATTATTATTAAAAAAATAAACAAAAATGCCGGTGGGTGCCCTTCCTCATTTTCTGCATTGAGGTAACAAACGAACAAATAAGTAAATAAAGAAAGATATACACTTTTCACTCCTGTAACTCTCTTTCTCACACTTTTTCATCAGCCCGGCTGTACTTATTTGTTAATAAAAGTGTAAATTGTAGAGAAACTGACTAAACACTTTTAAGCAAACAATATCAGGGAGCAATTGTTTATTGATATAATAATAAATATAGTTATGAAAATAAAAATCTTATAAACCATTGTGATGTCTGATGTGTGTTGCAGTTTACGGGGAGGATTGAACCAAGCCCCCAGGAAGAGCGCTGGGCGCAAATTTTTGTAGCGGCCAAATGGCGGTACTACAACTTCCATGTCCGTCACGTGATGCCATTGGGTCCAAAAAGACCCATAGACTTAGATTTGGAAAGAGACATTTGTAAATCAGCGGATAATTTTTTTGAGGTCAATCAACTTCCCAGTACGAACACTTGAATTGCCCTTATTTAAATCATTAGATCCTAAAAGTTGTAAAATGCATTAATAGCTGAATCTAGAGTTATTTCTCTTCCTCCGTTCATGTGAATGAGACCCAGACCGAGGCGGAGTTAAAGGAAACGCTACTGCGCCTGCTCTATGGGCCCAATGGATGCGGAAGATCATCGGATGATCCGGGTACTTTATCACTCGGCAGTCGAGCCATTTTGGCTTCATGCTCATAAATAGAGAGATCTTATTTCTGGATATGCTAGTTCAGGTTTTAGTACACCTGCACACCCACACTATACATGCATACTGTACCTGTACACACATGACACAAACACACATATCCATACGCACTTTCAATAACTGTTGACTGAGCAGAACTACTTTTCCAGGTGGCTATTTTTGGTTGAGAAGCAGCAGGTCACGGGGTCAGCCAAGGTGTGTGTTTCAGCTCAGAGCTCAAAAATTTACCTCACACACTATTTTTAGACATGCACTGCTCAGTATCTTGCTACTTGGGGATGAACGTATAACTTCTTTTTGTAGGTTCACATGCAAAGGAAATCCTAATTGCTAGACCTCTGTTGTGTTCCATATTGCTCCTGTTCAGGCACCTTATGAGCTGTGAATAAAGGACCAGGAAAGAGAAACAACCTTGCTTTGGTCAACCTCTTTTTGTTTTATGATATCCTGTTTATCATTTTGTTTACATTTCCCCCCCCCCCCCCCAGCTTTTTAGTATCTTTGAAAACTTAGTCTAGAATAAAAGAAAAGTTGTGTGGGTTTGTCCACATAACTTGGAGTTTGTAATGATTGACCCTCCGGCTAGTGAATGGGTTTGAAGAAGCTTGTTCAACAAAAAGCACTGTACAATGTGTACTAGTGCAGTGCCCGTTCAGAGCGTGTGTCCGTTCGGAATGGGACGATTATTACTTGGCCCCCAGAACTTCTGCTTGAAGTGATGTCGAGAACTGCGGCATGGCTGCTTGTACCTACCAAGTGTGAAGTTGATTGGATGAACAGTTCTCGAGCTATGCGAAGGGCAGTCATACATACACAGACAGATAGAGAATACTTCCTTTATAGTTAGATGATGCTGCTACAACGCCATCTATCGGCCAAATGGCACCAAATTTGTCATGGTCACTTAGACATCATATCTACACATATCCACTAAATGTGGTCGTAATAGCTTTAAGCGTTCAGGAGATATGATATGTTTTGTAATATAGGCTCTTCCCGCAGCATTTGAGCTAACTTTGAGGGCCAGCTATAGCGAAACTGTATGGAACATCAACAATCCAAAAAAAGTAACTTTTGGTCCAGAGATGTTCTGTACTAAATTTGGTGATGATTGCTCAAAATGTGTAGGAGTAGCAAAAAGTCTGATTTGGACAAAATTCAAAATGGGGGAAAATCCATCTATATGCAAATGGGCAAATGGCTTATACTGAGAAGTATACAGAAAAGTTTAAGTATACCTGGTTTATACTGACAAGTAAAGAGAAAAGTCTAAGTATACTTGGCTTATACTGACAAGTATACAGAAAAGTCTAGGTATAATTGGCTCATACTGACAAGTATACAGAAAAGTCTAAGTATACATGGCTTATACTGACAAGTATATAGTCTAAGTACACTTGGCTTATACTGACAAGTATACAGCAAAGTCTAAGTATACTTGGCTTATACTGACAAGTAAAGAGAAAAGTCTAAGTATACTTGGCTTATACTGACAAGTATACAGAAAAGTCTAAGTATACTTGGCTTATACTGACAAGTATACAGAAAAGTCTAAGTATACTTGGCTTATACTGACAAGTATACAGAAAAGTCTAGGTATAATTGGCTCATACTGACAAGTATACAGAAAAGTCTAAGTATACATGGCTTATACTGACAAGTATATAGTCTAAGTATACTTGGCTTATACTGACAAGTATACAGCAAAGTCTAAGTATACTTGGCTTATACTGACAAGTATACAGAAAAGTCTAAGTATACTGGGCTTATACTGACAAGTATACAGTCTAATATACTTGGCTTATACTGACAAGTATACAGAATAGTCAAGTATATTTGGTTTACAGGCCTACTTGTACTTAATCTTTTGATCGAGATATACTTAAGAAAAGTATAATGAAGTATTCTTTCCTTATAGGCCTACAGAAAGGTATATTGGCTTGTAGTTGTGCTTGCTTTTTGATAGAGTAGCCGTTATTTATCAGATATAAGTTGTGCTATGTTTCATGCACCTCCAGATTATACATCTGAGACAATCACCATATTCATAAAACAACCACTTCTTATAGACAGCATTTAGCATCATAATAATGCTTGCTCTTTAAAATGTTAATCCTATATGTAGTTGACTTATGCAGAATGTGGTATGTACACAGCGCCACATGACACCAAATCACCTTTATGGCGGTGGACGACAGCTGTTTCAGTCTCACTATCCAAAACAGAGTGCTCCTTCAGGAAGGCGCAATCTTGTCAGGTCCCATACTATACCGTCCCTAACAGGTGGAGCAGTTTGGGGCTTCACTGAAAGAGCCGGTGTGTCAGTGCTGGGTTTGTGCCTGTGGGTCTGCATGCGCGTGTTTGTGTGTTTATTTATATGAGTTTATGTGTATTTTTGTATCAGTCCATGTGGTGTGTGTGGGTGCAAGCATGTAAGGGTATTCTAACTGTTATGACTTGCAACCACAAGGTGACTGACTGACTGAATAATTGACATCCTGTACCACAAGCAGGCACAGGCCACTTTGAAAGGCTTAGCTAAATGTGGATGTGGGATTTCATTACAGGAAAACCAGAATAGCTGGAAAGAAAACTTATCAGGTCAACCCAAGCAACGTTTCCTTAACTCTGATTATAATAATGTTCATTTAATACATGGCAGTTCCCCTAGGGCAAATGCTATCAACACTGCAGTCATTGCCTTTGAAATGTTTCAAACATCTGCTTTAAATTTATTATGGGACATGTTGGCATGGCTTGCATAGACCTGAGGCAATTTAAGGTGGGCATAACGCCATGGTCCTGACAGACCTCGGGCACAAATAGCAAAGCACCAAATGAAGATGGCTGCTGGCTGGCATTTCCCTGTTAAAGTGTGTATGAGTGCCCCACTCGAGCCGCAATATGTGGCATATGTCCGCAGCAAGATCGAGCTGTCAGGACAAAAGCTGCTCTCTGTCAGTCACTACCAAAAACCAAGACAAGACAGCAGCATCGCTCTGTCAGGCTTTTACTTTCTATCTCTGCAGTTACAAAAGCCAAACCTACAATTCATAGGGAACTAATAAAATAGCAGGAAAAAAAGAGTGTTGATGTTTGCACCAGTTGTCTTAATATCCTCGCTTAAGTATCAACTGAACATCACAGCTCTTCAAACCAAAGCTGTAGACCTGAGACTCGAGACTTAAATCAAATCAAATCAATTTTATTTGTATAGCCCAAAATCACAAATCACAAATTTGCCTTGCCTATGACTTGCATTAAGTTACAAGTCATATTTTATATGATATATATATTTTTTTAAATAAATAATAAAATATAAATACTTGGCAGCATGAAAAAGACATTGACACTATTGATGTAGTACAGAGAAATGTACATATGCCCTTCCATTTAATTGTCAGCACTCAGATGTGGAAGACTTGCATGTCTTGGACTTGGGCCTGCCCTTTAGGCCTGGAAACTTGACTTGAGATGTCCCCTGAAAGACTTGAGAGTTGTCTTGGACATGCCCCAAAAGACTTCAAAATAGATCTGCTTCATACCAAAAACATTTTATGATATAACCCATCAAAGCTCAACATTTTGTTGTTTATGTGAGTGTTTTGAAATGTTGCCGTCCTTTGCTGGTGCAGGTGCGTAAACGCAGCAAGGCATGCAGGGCTGGGCTTCGGGAGGCTGATGAACTTGTGTCCATCAACAAACAGCCATGTGGAACGCTATCCCATGCCCAGGCCATGGACCTCATCGACAGCTCCCCTGGGATACTACACATTCGGGTCAAAAGGTCAGAGGAATTAAAGAATTATATTCCTACTAGTCATAAACCGTCATCAACCCATTGTAATAGATCGAGTAGAAATTCTATTATGCTCAAGTCAAAGCCGATTCCAGCTGACTTTGGGCGAAGGCAGGGTACACCCTGGACAGGTCGCCTGACTATCACAGGGCTATATATATGATATATATATTTTATAAATATTAAGAAACATTTGGATCAAGATATGTTTCTCCTGCTTGTGCTAAGATCCTACTTACTGTAAGAATCCAGTCTTAGGAAATTAGACTCTAATATCATTTGAACCCTCCACTTGTTTGCAGGGTGCCTGCTGGTTTTCAGTCCGTAGTGCTTGTGACCCGTGCCCCATCTCCCCGTATAGACAAAGAGTACCGCGCTGCTCTGCGTGCCATGTCACCCACCCACCCCTACCACGCACCCGTCCGTGAAGTCCACCGTAGCCACTCCTCCATAACCAGTGGATTGACATCTCCACCTGGTAGCGAGGCTTACTACGGCGAGACTGACAGTGATGCAGATGTGGCGGGCTATGAGAGGCAGCGCCGGCAGAAACGCCGCAGCCCCAGCAACTCCAACCCGGTGAAACCAACAGGACGAGCCTCTCCTGAGGGCGGGGAGACGTCAGAGATGAGTGGCTATGACAGCGCTCCAGATGCACATGTTTACCCCGGTTTGTTGGATGGATGTGGGGGAGATGGAGATGGAGGAGGGGGGCTACCGGGGGTGGCACGGAGGGAGGTGATTTACCAGCCTCCTGGTCCAGGAATGTGGTCATCACAGACATCCACTGAGACATCCTCCATCATCTCCTCAGCAGATGACCAAGGGCCACGGGATGGAGGGCAAGAGGAGGATAGTGGCTTTCTTGAGCCAGCCAACGTGCCACTGGTATCCCCTGAGAGGGCAAAGGAGGCCCTTATGCTGGGCTCCCGCAGCCAGCTTATACCCATGGTGGGTCCTGTGAATAAACCCATCGATGAGGAGCTTACAACAACCTACATGGAGAAGGCCAAACAAGCCAGTAAGTACAGCTGAGGAAGAACAGTGACAGAGACATGTGCATTACATGGGTTCTCCACACTTATACACATTGATAAAGGTCACTGGTTGGTTGAAGAGTCACAAACTTCAAATTCTACAAACACTTGTAGAAGGATACTTTTTTTGATACTGTTTTTTATGTTATATTCTATATATTATTTCTATGTGCCATCTGCTTTGCAGCACAGGAATTCATCACTGAAGTGAAGATCAGCTGATCTCCTCCGTTCCCATACACAGGAAGACAAGTTCTCATATAGCTTTATATTGCCTTTTATAGGCAGAGATTACATGTACAGTACATGTCTGTTGAAGCTCAAGACAAATATGCCCCTGAACCTCCCAGAGAAAAACCTATATATTTGCAGAAGGTTCAATAGTAAGTACAAGTCTTCAGACCTTGAACACCAAACTGATAAAATCGCCACCTACACTACCCTCTTTGTTCACAACATTTCATCTCTAAACCAAACCTCCATAAGATTCAACTGCTGGTTTAACACAGCCCTTTAGGCAGTTCGAACACATAACTGTAACAGCTATTGAACTTAATTTTGTAACAAACCCGTCCCTATTTTAAAATACATATTCACAATATTCATTCCACACATAGCAGAGCCAATTTTAACACAGTTCAATACCTTTTCACAACCATTGATGTCTGAAAATTTAAATTGATACCAATATTGATTTTAGTGTCAATAGGAGTAGTGTTTGAGAATCGTAACCTAGAAAACCACTGTGTCCCAGTCATTTGATCTGACAGTCGACCACCATAACTGACTAAATATCCATAAGTTTTCTTTTAGGTTAGTAGTCCAGTGTGATTGTGTCTACCTAAGCTAAGTCTGTTAAACAGAGCATGGCTGTACGGTTTACTATATTTACCTCCAGTTATGTGTGTAAAAACCCCAGCAATCAATCTGGGAGCACTGAAAAGCATCTACAGCTGCTTTTAGGTATCAAGTAGTAAAGCAGGGATACTCTCATTTTCCCTGCCCCTCTCCCCACGTCTTCTCTCTCTAACTATTTCTCTTGCTGTGCTTTTGTTTGGCTATTTTATCAACTTTATGAAATTGTAGGTTATCGTACGGATATGTTTTGCTACACTCACTATGACTACTCTACTCACTGTTTTTATGTTTGTGTATTCACAAACTTTGAAGAGAGGTCCAAAATTGTGACAATACGGTGACACAACAGATACAGAGCACTGACACTAACCAAGAAGTCCTTCCTACAACTTGTCATGCTTTCCATCATCCATAATAACCCAAGAAACGGACAGAGCTGGGCTATTTGAAGTGAATGGGCTGTTTTAAGAACTTAAATAAATTTACCCTTGTAAATCCCATTTGTCATCACTGAGTGCAGGTTTAACATTCTAATGTCCTACTTAGGAACCCTGTCCTAGACAAATTAAGGACTTCACGTGGGCATATTAGGGTAACAGAATTAGGTTGCCTATGATAATCTGCTTAATACCATACCAAGTTAAAGGGTATGTTGTGGCAAACCTTTGAAGTTCTCCTTCCAGTCACCTACAACATGCAACTTTCCACTAGCTTGCAGATATTTCTAGTTAAGTTAGATGTCAGAGTACATAAGACTAACAATGTGCAAATGTATCCTTCACCCCAGCTAATTTGAGAAGCTTAAGGCTTGCTTGGAATTTTCCCGGAAGTGCTCCTGTGGCAAAATTGATGCCTTTTGAAGGCATGGTGGTCAGGGCAGGTATAGATGCTCATGTCATTCAGTTCTTGGTTTAAAGGTTAAACCTGTTAATTCAGACTTCTCTGACCTTACTACAGTACTTCTGTTATGCTATTGTGCAGCTGTTCCTAATAGCTATGGCTTTCATACCCTGCAGAACTGAACCGAGGGGATACTCTGCAAGACAAGCATGTAAAAGAAGCCAAAAGCAAGTGTCGAACAATTGCATCTCTACTGACTGATGCTCCCAACCCTCACTCCAAGGGGGTGCTGATGTTCAAGAAGAGGCGGCAGCGCTCCAAGAAGTACACCCTCACCAGTTTTGGTAGTGTGGATGAGGATAGGTGTCAGGACTCGCAAGAGGAGGATGGGGTATTCCCTGGCAGTGAATCAGAGTTTGATGAGGATGGCTTCTCTGCAGTTCCTGACCCCACTTGGGATAGTGACTACCTGGATATGCTGGAGAAGAGGGCAACTGCAGGCGTTGAAAGTCGTGGGGGTGGGGCAGAGGATGCTCCAAGTCCAGGGTTGAGTGACACTGCAGGCAAGGGTGCCCAGTTGTTTGAGCAGCAGAGAAAGAGGGCTGCTGAGCATGCCAAGAAGGTAGAGGCGGCACAACCTCAGGCTCCTGCACAGTCTCAAGTCCAAGGGCAGGCTCAGATGTATCAGTTGCATCCAGAGATACAACCACAGCCAAACCTCCAGACTTGTCAGATGATACCACCTGGCAATATAGCCATACATCAAGAGCTGTCTCAGGCTCCAGGTCCAGTCGCAGCCTATGGAGCGTCTAATGGGGACCTATCCTACTCTGCAGGTAGTAGTATCATGATGTCACCTCCATCTGTGGCACCCAAACCAGCTACTGCCCTAGTGACTGTTCTGACCAGACCTGCACCACCAGCTGAAACACCATTACTAGAACTACCTGCTAGTAATGTTCTCAATAGAACGGCACGTCCTTTCACTCCTGGCTTCATCAGTATTCGAGCTGCGACTGCCCCTGTAACGTTCCGACCATCTGTCACAAAGACGAGCCAGTGTCCTACTTCAGCAGCTGTTGTGCCACCACCATTCTCCACTGCCTCTGAACTAGCTACATCAGTAACATCACAGCTACCCCCTGGTCCTCCGTCAGTGTTCTCCCCACCAGCCTTTGTACATCAAGGTCCCTTGGCCCAGACACCAGAAGCTCCTGTTACTTTTTATCCTCCAGCCATCTCTACCTCAGTAGAGAAAATGCAGTCATCATCACCAATAACATCTGTTCATCAGGCGCCATTTGTAGCTGTGCCCCCAGTGTATATGCCCTCAATGCCCCTGGCTCCACAAGCACCAATGGCTCCAGCCTCAGCTCTTCCTGCATCTCAAATTTCTGGTTCACCTGACCCAGTTGCCCCAGTGCCTCCACTTCAAGTGCCAGTTGCTCAGTTTTCAATGGCGCCTGTAGCTACAGTGTCAGTGGTCTCTCAGCCAGAAGCTGTAGCTCCAACCCCTGTTCCTGGTCCAACAGGTCGCTCAGGAATTTTAATTGACGCTCGAAGGCGAGGTGGCAAACCAAAACCTATGTTCAGTGTGCCAGATGTCAAGAAGAACTCCCCCAATCCTGAGCTATTGTGTATGGTCCAGAACCTGGATGAGAGGTCCACCCGACACAAATTTGGCCAACCACCGTCTGAGGCTATCTATGATGGTGCAGAGGAGGAGAGGAGTGGTGAGGCCGGCATGGGAAGGGCACCTCCTCCAGTGGCACCCAAGCCCCGGGTCATCCATGAGGCCCCACAGTTTCTTCAAGCAGGGGGTAAGGGGGCCCAGCTGTTTGCTCGCAGACAGAGTTGCATGGGTATGTATGTAGTGGACACCCCACCCGAGACCCCTTACCAGCAGGAAGTGGCCTCGCGCAGTGCAGCCCAACCCCTTGACTCTTCCCCCAATCCTTACCTTCTATCTCAGTGGAAATACTCCCCGAATGTCCGTGCTCCTCCACCCATTGGGTACAACCCACTCCTGGCCCCCTCTATCCCTACGGGGCCTCAGAGGAATACAGGCAAGCCAGAAAGCAGGGGTAGAGGAGGCTCCCAAAGAGAGGGCATCAAAGCTCTGGATTTCATGAGAAGGCAGCCCTACCAGCTCAACTCTGCCATGTTCAACTATGGGGGCAGTGCTGCTAACCTATCAGCCATGCCTTCTTACCAGGCCCTGAGGCAGCAGCAGGGTGACTACACAACAACAACAATGGTGGGCAGCTCATTAACCTCACCTAAGCAGATCCCCATCAAAACAGCCCGTGTCTTCGAGGTCAAGCGATTCTCCACACCCACGCCCATGTCAGCTCCCACTCTGTCTCCCAAGGTCATTGCACCCCGCTCGGCCACTACCCTCGGAGAACGTTTGAGTCATTATGACATGATCTCCCCACCTCCTGATCATTTCACTCAAACCCCAGATCCTCTCTTGACACCAGCACCAGTCAGTGCCCCAATGCCAGCTTCACCTCCCTCCCAACCAGCTGGACTGCCCAGCCTCCCAAAGTTCTCTGCCACCCCTATTCCACACCCTGTGCCCCCTACAGTCCCTAAACCTTACACTCCAGTATCATACACTACTGGGCTTCAGGCAGCCAAGCAGTTCCAGAGCGCTCCTGAGCTCAGTATCCTTGCCTCTTTGCCCCCACTCAAGTCTGACCCAGTTCAGGCACCCAAACCACGTTTTGTTGCCACCAAGGGAGGCGTCCAGCCCCGTGTCTGGAGGCCAGGGGCAATGTAAACACCAGTAAATCAGTCACTACCACACTTGGACATCTTCATGTACTATTCTTTTAGTGCTGAAATTATGAATTAATCAACAACAATATGTTAATTGATTCATTGTTTAAGTAAAAAATGCAAAATATCTATTGGTTCCAGTTTCTTAAATGTGACAATCATTCTGCTTTTCTCTTTCTACATCATTGTTAATTGAATGTATTTGGGGTTTCGGTGGGGCTTAGGCTTTGAAAAATTGTGAGGGGGAGTTCTCTAATAAATTCATCAATAAATTTAAAAAAAAGTGACAAATTAATGAACATAAGCAGCCCTACATCCAATAATTTAAGCCTCAAATTCAGTTGTACAGTAAACACAAGGTGCTTGAGTAACATAAGATGAAGTGATTCAGTACCAAGTTGAAATCCAGAAGCCAGTCAAGTTTTTGAAATATGTTAGAACTGGAAAACTGTAATGGTAAGAGATCATAACCATCTATTTGCTGCTTATCACATTTATTTTGCTGTCAACACATTTACTCACACATGTATCTGAGTGACAGTAGTGATAAAGTATACTGCCACATACTGTATGCTGTATAGAGCACCATATGCCTGTCCTGGGGGAGGTTTGTGTAAGGCTTCTGGAGATCTCTTTCTACTAATTTAGCAGAAATACCATCTAAACAGAGCCTGTACTGAAATATTCTTTGAAACTTGAAATGTCTGAAAGATGTTGAAAATGAATAGTTGCGGTTCCGATCATAGGATAAATCATTGAAGAAATACTGTATGTTGTAGTATGTTGACAGGTGCAGGATCATAAAGCAAAAAATAGAAGGCTTATATCTTTTATCTTTGAACATTTAATTCTGTTATTCAGTACTTTTCCTACACACAAAATGTTTTTACCCCCCTCTGTTTGTAGCATTGCCAAGAAGAAACCATGATGACCTACTCTCCTTATCCAGGGGTTTAAATGATGCATGACCTTTTGAAAATTGTAAAATGTTTTTAAACGCCTCTGCTCCCTTTAGAACTATATGTGAAAACAAGGTCTGCTCTTGGTGCGGTTGTGCAAAATACCTCTGTTCACTTTAGCCAGAGAGCTTAGAGATATCTTTTTTGCATGGGTCACATTCAACAAGTGCCCGGGCTGTCACTGAATGTACACTTGTCACTGGATATCACAGCTTCCATTAGGCACACCAGAGCCTCCTTAGTATCAGTGTGATCTTTGCAGATATATGTAAATTCTTAACTTTTATTAAACAAATAACACAGATGAAGGAATGTGTACTTGGTTTTGTGTGATTTAATCCGACATGGTGCAAGGGGAAGTTTACTGATTGAGAGTCACCAGAATTTATAAAAGGATTCAAGAAATGAGAGTGGCTGTGGAGGAGGGATATAGACAGGATATATACTGTACTGTAGATAGGGCAGATTACCGAATGGGGTCATAGCCTACCATTTGTGGAGTATTGGGATTTATGGTTGAATTGTACATAGTTATGAAATGGGGAATGCACAGGAAAGTTTGGTACCTTAAGTTTGTTGGTAAAGCTATAGAAGCTGATGGAAAGAAGCACCGAAGATTAATTGGTGTCTTTCCATTAACAGTGGTTGCTATTAAAATGTAAGGATACACATTTAATGGTTATATACCTTGAGAGACTATACTGTATGTTAATGAAAACAAGTAAGAAACAAAGAAATGAATAAGTTGTTTTCAGTTGTGGAATTCTTGGGGAGATACTTTTGTTATTTTTTTTACCATTTTTGAAATACAATTTCTCTTAAAGCTTTTTCTTCTTTTCATCATATAATGGCTATGAAAAAACTAGAGTGTGGATATAGTTATGTTGAGGTGTAAAATATGATAAATACATGTTTTTGAATGTAGTTTGAATAAATAAAATGTGTGAAAATGTTTATTAATGATGAGTAGACATGTATACTGACTAGGAGACGAGACATGTTTAGACGAATAAAATTAGATTTGAAAGCTCTCCAGTTGTCTGACATGACTGATTTTACACTGACCCCTGTTGCTGATTGTGTGATCCTGCACTTTTCTTTAAATGTACAGTACACACATGCATTAAATTCTATTATTAGTTGAGCAGTGCAATAACTGTAACTGTATATTCATTTTAATAAAAAAATATATGTTTAACTATACACTCAAAGGGTAAAAATACCTTACAGGAGAAACCCCCCACCCCCCCCACACACACATACATACACACACACACACACACACACACAAACACACACACACACAAACACACACACACACACACACACACACACACACACACACACACACACACACACACACACACACACACACACACACACTCATAACCATCTGCACATGAATAAATATACATTAGTCAGTTTTTAGCAGATAGATATTTCACTGAAGATGAATTGCAACTTCCAATACAGGTCATTTCATAAATGCTATTGCTAGTTAAGCAGAGTTTACTTCAGCATATTCTGTCCCAGCTCCATAAAGTGTCTGACGTACCCAGTAAACTTCAAGGAAAGCTCAGGCTCATTTTTAGGCTAGGTTCTACTCCGAAAACGAAATTGAAGTTAGAAAAAAATCACGATCATGATACCAAATTTGAAGTTCCTAAGTTAAATAGTTTTCGAGTTCTGCTCCGGAAACAAAATCGAAGTCGGAAAAATCAGTTTTTGGCCAAAATTTCTAAAATTTTGGGCACCCTGGACTTCTCAACCCCAAAAAGCACAACTACACCACACTGTCAACCATGATACCAAATTTGAAGTTCCTAAGTTAAGTAGTTTTCGAGTTCTGCTCCGGAAACAAAATTGAAGTCGGAAAAATCAGTTTTTGGCCAAAATTTAAATAATGTTGGGCACCCTGGACTTTTAACCCGCAAAAGGCACAACATAACCAACCTGTCAACCAACACACTAAATTTTAAGTTCCTAAGTTAAGCAGTTTCCGAGTTCTACTCCGGAAATGAAATTGAAGTCGAAAAAAATACGTTTTTGGCCAAAATTTAAACATTTTTGAAAACCCTGGACTTCTGACCCCCAAAAGGCACAACTAAACCACACTGTCAACCATGATACCAAATTCGAAGTTCCTAAGTTAAATAGTGTCCGAGTTCTACTCCGGAAACGAAATGGAAGTCGAAAGAAATTACCGTTTTTGGCCAAAATTTCAAAAAGTTTGGGCACCCTGGACTTCTAACCCCCAAAAGGCACAACTAAACAACACTGTCAACCATCATACCAAATTCAAATGTCCTAAGTTAAATAGTTTTCGAGTTCTGCTCCAGAAACAAAATTGATGTCGAAAAAATCACAGTTTTTGGCCAAAATTTAAAAAAGTTTGGGTACCCTGGACTTCTAACCCCCAAAAGTCACAACTACACCACACTGTCAACCATCATACCAATTTTGAAGTTCCTAAGTTAAATAGTTTTCGAGTTCTGCTCCGAACGGACGGACGGATGGAAGGATGGACATGTGGAGCACTTCCCGGCAAGTGCCCTATTTGATACTTCAAGATTGTTGTCAATATCATGTTGGGACACATATATATTCAGTTAAGTTGCATAGAAAATATCCATATTCACAAGACAAAATCACCATATTCACAATATTCAGACTGTAATTGATAAGGTATGATATAAGATTAGAGAAAGAGAATTACAACAAGCTGAGCTAACTTCTAGGGGTAAAAGGTAAAAGTAATGTGCACGCATGCAAGCAATTCTAGGCTTTGACCCTAGAGGGTGCCAGGTTAAAAGATATTTTGATGAAAGACAGAGAGAACTTTGTAAAAAGAAAAAAAAATCTTTGCTGCATTCTGTTTTGAGCAGAATGGATTCTTCACTCACCTTTGTACAGTATATAAATAGCTTTTTGAAATCCAGGCCGTTTTTGTCCCCAGAAGACGTGGTGGTGTCTGCTGAGAAAACAGAGAAAATGCAATTTCAGGGCCGAATTCAGGAGTGTCAACACATGGTGAACTGGTGTTTTCCATAAACTCCTATTTGTCCTGAGTCACACGGAGGTGGCATGGCAGTTAGAGAGACTCTCTTGTAAACTGACAAATCACAGCTTCTATCAGTGACCATGAGCAAAACAACAAATAATTTCCTTTACACTTTTTTAGAAATGTCTCTACATAGCGTAAAAAAAAGAACATTCTATATGTAACCACTAAGTCTACATGATGTGTCTGTTAAACTCACACATTAAGCAGAACGGTGTGCACATACATAAATTGTGCCATTGCTGCTAACTATTCATTTTTAAAATAGCTTTGTTTTAAGGTACATGCGTAATAGGGCTGTAATACGGCTGTCAAAGTTAACGCGATAACACATTAACGCAAATTCGTTTTAACGCCACTAATTTCTTTAACGCATTAACACAATTGATCTTTCAGATGTTGTAGCGGGCTCCGTTTTAAAGCTAGAGTGAAGATACTGCCATTATATGAAACTAGAAAACCTAAGGAATCCATTGGTACCAACCATACGAGCTTGTTGCGAAAGAGGTTAAATAATGCTCCAAACTTACACTAAATTTTGCAGAGGAAAAACTGGCATGGACATTTTCAAAAGGGTCCCTTGACCTCTGACCTCAAGATATGTGAATGAAAATGGGTTCTATGGGTACCCACGAGTCTCCCCTTTACAGACATGCCCACTTTATGATAATCAAATGCAGTTTTGGGGCAATAATAATAATAATAATACATTTTATTTGAAATGCACTTTACATTTGAAACAAATCTCAAAGTGCTACAAGGTAAAAGCAGGTAAAAGCATCTATATAAAAAACAGATAAAAAGCTAACATTATAAAATAAGAGCATAAAAGCAGCAACCAGCGAGGTTAATTATAAGTCACAGGATCTAAAAGGAATGTTTTAAGTCCTTTCTTAAAACTCTCTATAGTCTGTGGTGCCCTGAGATGGTCAGAGAGGGAGTTCCAAAGACGAGGGGCGGCGGAACAGAAAGCCCGATCACCCATGGTTCTGAGCTTAGTCCTGGGGGGGAGGAGGCGGTTTGAGATTGTATAGCGGAGGGATCGTGTTGAGGTTGGAGGGGTGATTAGTTCTTTTAGGTAGGGGGGGGCATTGCCATAGATGCACTGGTGAGTGAGGAGGGAGACTTTGTAATCAATCCTGGCGAAGACGGGAAGCCAGTGAAGTGAATGGAGAATGGGCGTGATGTGTTCATACTTTCGCACTCTCACCAGGATCCTTGCAGCGCTGTTCTGTACATACTGTAGTCTTTGGAGACTCTTATTAGGGATCCCGATGAGAAGTTCATTACAGTAGTCCAGTCTGGAGGAGACAAAGGCGTGGACCAGCTTTTCAGCATCACTTAAGGTGAGTGTAGAGCGGAGTTTGGCAATATTTCTGAGATGATGGAAGGAGATCTTGCAGAGGTGTTTGATATGGGCAAGTCATATTCAAGTCATATTCAAGTCATATTCAAGTCAGCACACTGACACACTGACAGCTGTTGTTGCCTGTTGGGCTTGAGTTTGCCATATTATGATTTGAGCATATTTTTTATGCTAAATGCAGTACCTGTGAGGGTTTCTGGACAATATTTGTCATTGTTTTGTGTTGTTAATTGATTTCCAATAATATATATATATATATATATATACGTTTGCATAAAGCAGCATATTTAACCACTCCCATGTTGATAAGAGTATTAAATACTTGACAAATCTCCCTTTAAGGTAAATTTTGAACAGATAAAAATGTGCCATTTGTTTGCGATTAATAACAATTAACTATGGACAATCAACTGCAATTAATTGTGATTAAATATTTTAATCGGTCAAAAAGCCCTAATGCGTAAGCATTTAAGTCTCGTAAATCAGTGTAACTTTGCCTCAAATGTTGACCTAATGTGTGAAAAGTAACATCTCTATCCTTTCACATTTGTGTTTAAAACATTTGCCACTGAGTGGTGCTGTGGAGTCCTCATTGACTGAGCGTGAAGTCAGAAGGGCATTTTGTTGCCAACCTCCACACTCACAGGGTGCCTATATATAGAGCTGCTAATATACAAACATAAGACTATTTATAGAGGACATGATATTTTGCCAGGTCACTACTGTAATTAAGAATCTGTTCTTAATTTAACTGCTTAAAAAATATCAAATAGAATAATTTAACTCAGCTTCTGGAATGTTTCTATTTCAAAATTTATTAAAAACACCATGTACAGTAGTCTGCATGGTACTTATGTATGAAATCATATTATTAGTACAGATAATTTATCTAATGCCTCACATCTCTTGATGTCGCGTCAATCCTTACTGTCTCTTTCTTTCTCTTAATTCTAATACTTGTTCGGCACTCCATTTGCCAGTGAATTCATTGCCCCAGAGGCATGGTAGCTTGTGGAGGAGGTATAGAAACAGGAAGATTAGATTAAAAATAAAATGGGAGGAAAAACAGCCAAAATAGAGAAGCACACATAATTAAACCATAATTAAGGCAGAAATTAAAACCAGCCTGAGAAGGCCTATTTACAGTAAGAGTATAAAGAAGTGATTTAAGTGAGGACAAAGACAGTGTGTGTTGCTCCAGAGCTTAGACAACAAAAGATGGATTGCTTTACGTTTTCCTTTATGTAAGACCCCATGTGGTTAGAAGCAACATTGAAAATCTTTCACTTACTATAAGCTGACTGTGTCATCTATATGTATGAAGTGATCACACAGCAGATGATAGAAAACTTTCTCTAGATTTTGGATTCAATAGGACTTTGAAGATGCATCTAGAGACTTCTTATATAGAGTCTGTCATAGTGAGAGGAGGCTGGAAAAGACCACGTATAAAATAAGGCAAATCTGAACCAAATGTAAGTGAAACATTTATGATAAACAAAACCACTGATGTTGGGCAATTGCTCAGATGCCTGGCTGGCAAAATATACCACTTTCCTATTTACAGAGCAAAACTAAATAATGAGTTACAGATATATATACAGATCCACAGATATACCTAGATCAGAAATTTACATTTTGCATTTAAATAGAAGAACTACACTCAGTCAGGAAAATACTCAAAAACAACAACAACAAAAGCTGCAGAGTATAGCTAGCAGTCAGTCACATTTTCTATCTTTGTTTCATTTCACCAGTACGAACCAGACCAACTGTCAGAGAAAGTCTTGTCAGATTCAGAAGAGCCTTCAGAGTCCTAACTTTAAGCTGAGCATTCATAAAAACCTGAAGCTCACTGAGGAACCCCTGGATTATGTTGCATGCATGCTGGCGAACATGTTCTCACAAACATGATAATGCAATATCATTTACACAATACAGTTCATAAAGCTGCAGTGAAACTCGCTAAACTCTTTTGATCAAACAAATACTGATGGTTTATAGTCTACTCTCAGTCAGTATGTTATACTCTATATGTTAACCATTGGTGGATGAAGTACCTGAAAGCCACACTTGAGTAAAAGTACAGATATCTAACCAGAAAATGACTTTTGTTGAAGTTAAAGTCACCTAATAGAATATTACCTGAGCCAAAGTCTTAAAGTGTTTGATATTTACTGTACTTAAGTATCAAAAGTAATTTTCTGATATTAATTGTACTTAAGTATTGAAAGTAAAGGTACAAGGAAATGCTGTTAATAAAAAAGCAAGCAAGTCAAATTTATGCCTCTTAACATGTACACCACCTTAAAAATAGAGGCTACATTACACTTGAAAAAAACTAAGTCTTCACAACTTAAAGGATTTAAAGAGCAGAATCCAGTTTTTCCTTCCCTCGTAGTCGCATGTAGCATGTAGCATTTAGCATGATCTGACATGCAGCCAACCTGGACTTGAGCCGAAATCGAAACATAATTACGGCTTTGAAAGCACTTTGTTTGCACTTGCCCATCATGTGAATGATGTAACTTGCAAGCTAGGACCACTGATTGGCCAAACCTGCTTGCTTGCAATAGTAACGAGTAACGAAGATGCTTAGGGGAAATGTATCGGAGTAAAAGTAAACATTTTATTTAGGAAATGTAGTGAAGTAAAAGTGAAAGTTGACAGAAATATAAAAACTCAAGTAAAGTACAGATACTCCCAAAAATACTTAAGTACTGTAACGAAGTATTATTACTTATGCCACTGATGTTTTCTGGAACTGAATTCCTTCTCTATGATCTATACAGTCTGCACTAGAATATGTTATTGTTGGTTGCAAAAAGCAGAATCATTACAATCGTGAATTAAGAATAAATGTATAAAACCTGATGCTCCAATATGACATTTCAGCAGTCTACGGTAAGAAATGAGATGATGACACTATTAAGCCCCATTTTCATTTATTTGGATTAAACTTCATAAAAATACACAGAATTGTGCAATTACTATAGTGTGGTAGAAGACATAGCTACCATTGAGGTCACAGAGGACATTGTCCCGTTTCTAAGTATTTGGGGGTTTTATCAACCTAAGGAGAAGTGACTATTTTTAGAAAAAGAAAATTAAGAGATTTAATATTTCTCCATCAGAATTTTATATCCTGGCATTGTGGAGAAGGCTTTGAAACAACATCTACACTATTGTATCTAAGGATTTATGCTGTTTTTGGTGGCTTGTCAACATTTTTTATTCATTTTTTGGACGACGGGGCTTGGGGAGGGTTGCATTGAGGAACTTTGGACTCATGACTTCAGTATTTCTAAAATCCTGGCTACCATCCAAAACTTATAGAATATTTTCCATGCATTCATGCTGCAGTTCTTGAAACACTCTCCAAATGAACACCATCACAAATGATGCTGCAGGACAAGACATGCATTGTCCTTAAGGTTATTGGCCTTTGGATGCTCTCCAGTATCTGACAGCTCTGTCTCCACATGTCCGTCATGTCCAGTCACATGATGCTTCAGAGAAACTGAAAATGTGACGTTCTAGTGTCAGGTTAGAGTAATGTAGGGAGCTAACCCTCACTTTGAAACACAAAACTGACATGGCCTTAATATACACATATAAGCTTAACCTTAAACTTGCACTGTGTGTACCCCAAACACACCCCAGAGTCCTTTGAGGTTATCGTATAGCTGAGTTCTGTTCCCCCTCGCTCTTTGCTACTAAATATAGGCTTCTGAACCATCTGTGAGAATGATTTTGTTCCCTTAATATCCCCATCAGCACTTTCAGCTAGCCAAGAGAGACTTCTCCCCCCCGCCTTAACGCCCCCCAATCCCTATTCATACTCCTAACCTCAACCTCCTCCTCCTCCTCCCGCCTTTACACCAGCACTGCTGCTACCCACACCCCCAACCCTCTGGAAGATCTGCCATCTGAGTGCAGGGTGGGTTTTGCACTTCCCGGGACCTGGATTCAGCCATACGTAGGGTCAGAGGCACTGAGGGATTTGTAAACTTGTGATCCAGATCACCAGCATTGAGCCCTGGGTCTCCTCTTCTCTGTTTGGTATTTATAGGTCTGTCTCTCCTCCCAGGATTGCAACAAAAACCCGGTGAGTGGATCTGCATCCCATCTGTGTGCTTTGTTCTACTAAAAACAGCTTGGATTAAAATTGTGGCTACTACAAAAATGGGGAGAGGCAATAAAGATGTGCAACATGTTCCCAAACATAATTTTTGTGGGTTGTGCAGCTGAGCAAAAAAAAATGGAAGAGGACCTCACAAACTCAGTAAAATAGATTATTACATTTCTTTTGATGGGAATGCTTTTGATTTGATTCTACCAACAATTAAGAGAAAATAGGCTCTCGGAGTCACTTTGCTGCTTTTAGATTTTCTTGGTACGTCTTAAAATTACCAAAGGAATGGGTGAATGTGCTGACCATCCCTCTCTGGGGGCGTTGCAGAGATTTTATATGGTGTTACCAAACCCTGACAGGGGGGTGGTAAATCTAAGCGCAAAGGGGTCACTAAGCTTGTAATTATTTAAGGCAACTAAAACGGTGTCCAAAAGCCTCCTCGTTAACATCCACAACTACTGTTTTGAGAGAGGTTCAAACACACACTCGGAATTGTTTTCTGGAGGTGTGTATTGTGTCCTTAAAAGTTGTGTCAAGCCCATTTGATAGTTCAATGACGCCATTACACGTCGCTAAAATGTCTTGGCTGGAAATGGTTTTTAAAAATAGCTGTAGCGGGTTGAGTTACAGTCGGTAGATGTGATGCGATGTTTTGCCACTTGACTGGGCCTTAAGGAAACTGTTGAGAGCTGAGGGTGCTGATATGCATGTAGGAAGAAAACTGTAAAATAAATATATTAGGTCATGTAAGAACCAGATACATATCATAGATTAGGAAGGCACCACAGGTTGTAAGAAATGTGGTTGTTAAAGATGTGATATCTCGACATTTGAGAGAGTAAACTATTGCTCCCACTTTCCCCACCTACAGTACATGTTCCCATGCAGGCTGCAAATTGGGGAATATGATCAGATGCTTTTATGATCCTGAGGCCTTCACTTTTAGTAGAACAGCACCAGAATGCATTGATCACCAGTTTCTCCCTGAACCACAGCGTGCTTCTGTTTATGTTGACTGAAACAAACATTAAGCTACTGTATATGTTTCCTTTGGTGCAGACATCTGTTTCACAGGGGAATGTAAGGAATCTGAGGGCACTGACATCCCCCTTGAACTTGAAAAATGAGGAGGGCCCATCTGTCTGTCTGTCTGTCTGTCTGTCTGTCTGTCTGTCTGTCTGATACATTAAGGTCCTGTGGATTCACTTTCAGGGGTTGTTGATGGCTGTAGGTGTTGACGGTAAAGAGTGATCTTGATAAGTTGTGCCATGGTCAGAGATAATCGCAAAGTTTCTTTCAATTGTGTCCACATTTATCTTGAAACTAAAGCAAAAACACTCCCTTCAGTGAATTTCAACCTTAGTCTGAACCTGCAGCTATGCAGATTTAGAGTCCTATAACTGTCAATTAGTTCTTTTGAAAAGGAACTGTTATGTGAAATCATGACATCAAGCAAAACTTCCTGAAGTTGCTGCATTGAAAACAGTGTTTGCTTTAGTTCAATAGAAACTGAACAGAACAGAGATTCACTTTCATCACTTCTATCACTGATGAATATGTTCAGTTTCAAATGAGGGTTGTTTTTGCTCTGCACGTTTGTAACCCTAATATTGTTAATGCTAACACCGTGTTCTTTCCTGAACCTCCAGCCATGCCTCTGGGAAAACCTGCCCCCTTAAACAAGCGGAAAAAGCTCTCCAAGATCATAACTGACCTATCACATATCGCTCAGGATGGTAAGGCTGGCATGGAATGACATGAATATGAAACCATATTTCCATATGCTCAGTGCAGCTCTTTTATATAAACACAGAATACATAAATAGATTGATGGTAGGTGATAGGTACTGTAGGTGGTCAACTAATCTTACAGGATACGTGGAGTTATGTCAACACAGTCTTGCGGCAGTTTCGTGAAATAGTCATAACATTTTATGTATTTCATTCTTGTACATAGACACGAATTTTCCTTTTTTTCCCGTGGTGCTCAGCACGACTTTCAGCAACATATTTTTCTTGCTTTTTCTTACGAATGTCCAGCAACACGTGATGCACATGTCAATTTCCGCTCCAGTTTTTTCAAAAATAAAACTACTTAGTTAGGTTTGGGAAAAGATTGACTTGGTTAGGCTTAGGCAACAAACTATTTAGTTAGGTTTAGGAAAAGATTAACTTGTTTAGGCTTAGGCAACAAACTACTTAGTTAGACTTCGGAAAAGATCGACTCGGATAGGCTTAGGCAACAAATTATTTAGTTAGACTTAGGAATAGATCGACTTGGTTAGGCTTAGGCAACAAACTACTTAGTTAGACTTCGGAAAAGATCGACTTGGTTACGCTTAGGCAACAAACTATTTAGTTAGGCTTAGGAATAGATCGACTTGGTTAGGCTTAGGCAACAAACTACTTAGTTAGACTTAGTAAAAGATCGACTTGGTTAGGCTTAGGCAACAAACTATTTAGTTAGACTTAGTAAAAGATTGACTTGGTTAGGCTTAGGCAACAAACTACTTAGTTAAACTCAGTAAAAGATCGACTTGGTTAGGCTTAGGCAACAAACTACTTAGTTAGACTTAGGAATAGATCGATTTGGTTAGGCTAAGGCAACAAAACTACTTAGTTAGGTTCAGGAAAAGATCGCAGTTTGGGTTAAAATAACACCAGAAGTGCTGTAACTTAAGTAGGGAAGTTACGTGACAAAAACTACTTAGTTGGCTTTAGAAAAAGATCGTGGTTTGGGTTAAAGTAATTCCAGAAGTGCCATAATGGAGGTTACGTGACAAATAAATCAACTCTGACTTCTTTTTTACCCTGGACATGAACGGCAGTCTCCTGGGCGAAAGTCCTGTGTTTTTTGACCCAAGTGTTCACCCCGATCTCCTCCCTACGTACAGTTTGTGGTTCTTTATACTTCCCGGTTCACAATTACATGGATTACATACGAATTGATTTTGTGCTGACCATCACAACATTTTTTTTTAAATTTGTGTCCATGTACATGAATCAATACATTAAGTTTCATGACTATGACAAACTGCTGTGTGACTGGGCTGGTTATGTGCAGTAAAATATAATAAATAAATATAATATAAAAATACCAACAGACCAACAGTCACTAAATGTCATCACAGGTGTGTAAAATCGTAAGTGTTGTAAAGTACAAAACTTTAGTCTCATTATTTCAGGGGGAAACACAAACACTCAGAGAGAGAAGATGAGGAAATATTGTAGGTGTCATGAAACAAGAAAACATTTAAATATCTGTTATCCCAAAGATGGTGATTACAATTTTGTCAGTATAACAACAACATCAGACAAGATTGATTGATTTTTTTTGTGATTCTTTTCTAGTTTTTCTAGTTTTTGTCTTTGGTATGTCACAGAAACCACTGGACTTCTTAGTAACATTTAGTTACCACATTAAGACATTTCTAAATGTAACATTTATTTGTTGGAATGTCCCTTACCCAGAGTATGAGTCGGAGCCAGAGGCATCCGAGTTCGACCTGGGAACAAAGATCAGGACTCCCAAAGACATCATGCTGGAGGAGCTTTCCCTGATGAAGAACAAAGGCTCCAAGATGTTCAGGATGAGGCAAAAGAGAGTGGAGAAATTCATCTACGAGAACAACCCAGACGTCTTCAGCAGTGAGTCTATGGTGAGAGCATAGTTCATGGAGAAAACAAAATTCAATCATTTTTCTGGAATTTCAATTCCAATTCAATTGTAGTTAATGATACAATGTGAATAATGCAACCAGAAATTCCACAGGGGAACTTTGAAGAAATTTATCTTTTCTAAGTTATCTTTTCTTGTCAACTTATAATCCTTAATTGGTCCTAATTAAACACTAATTTTCATTTATATCATAACCGTTTGAAAGAAACAAACTAGGACAGCTGCAAATGGACTTGATCTTTTAAGTTTTAAGTCACCTTGACCAACACATTTTCACTGCCCGGACCATGGACCCCTGGAGGGCTGTCAATCAATTAAAATATTTAATTGTGATTAATCGCATGATTGTTCATAGTTAATCACGATTAATTGCAAATTAATCACAATTTTTTTATCTGTTCAAAATGTAATTTAAAGAGAGAGATTTGTCAAGTATTTAATACTTTTATCAACATGGGAGTGGACAAATATGGTGCTTTATGCAAATGAATATATATATTTATTATTATTATTGGAAATCAATTATCAACATAAAATACTGTAAAACCCTCACTGTATTTAGCATAAAAAATATGCTCAGATCATAACATGGCAAACTCAAGCCCAACAGGCAACAACAGCTGTCAGTGTGTCAGTGTGCTGACTTAAGTATGACTATAGAACCCATTTTCATTCACATATGCTGAGGTCAGAGGTCAAAGGACCCCTTTGAAAATGCTGATGCCAGTTTTTCCTTGCCAAAATTTAGCATAAGTTTGGAGCGTTATTTAGCCTCCTTCGCGATAAGCTAGTATGACATGGATGGTACCAATGGATTGAGCCTGCTACAACCTAAAAAACAGAAGTTGCGTTAATGCGCAGAAATTAGTGGCATTAAAAATAATTATTTTGCGTTATTATGCATTAACTTTGACAGCCCTAGTTTAAACCCTTTGCCTTAGATCATTACCGATCAATCAAACCAACTAGATTAGCGTTTACTTGTCTGGAAGAAGATAAAGGTCTCCAATACCAATACACAATCAGGGCTCTGTGCTAATAATAATTGTAATGCTTGTCTGGTGTGACTTCGAGAAGATGAAACATGGTTAATCAGCAAATACAAATGAATGTGCTGTGAGGCATTTGGTTGCTGATATTGATCATATTTCTTTCAGGACAATCTCCAGAAGTTTGTTCCCTCTCTGGGAGGTCAGATCGGAGGTGACATGATAAATGTTGGTGGGCATTTTGTAAGCAAACAGGCTGGACACACATATTTCGGAGGGATACAAGCCGGAGGAGGGGCCCCTGTGCCTCCTCCAAAGCCTGGAAGCAAAGGTGCTGGAGCAGGAGAAGCAGGAGGAGCAGGAGGAGCAGGAGGAGTGGGTGGGGGCGACCATGGGAAAGGTGGAAAAGGAGAAGGAGCTAGTGAGTGGTCTCCACTAAAAGGTTGGTATAATTTTTTTTGGGACATTTTTAGGAGGATTTTGTTTTAGGGTCCAGCACCTCTAAAGCTCACTACACACCGTTTTTGTATGGATTAAACAAATGAGATATAATGTGCTAATTTGTGAAATTTAGAGGTGTTGGTAGGAAGGTTTTTTTTAATTTTTGGACAGCAGGCTAGCTGTTTCCCTATGTTTTCAGTCTTTGTGCTAAGCTAACCAGCTGTTGACTCTAGCTACATATTTAGCGTACAAGCATGAGAGTGGTATCAATGTTCTCATCTAACTCTTCTCTTCTCAAAGCAAATAAGAATATTTCCCAAACCTTTCATCTATATAAATGATACACAAACGTCACAAATATTACTTAAACCAGTCCACAGACTGTTGAATACAATTTTACAACTTTAAAGGTGTAGGATTTGTTGGCAACTAGTGGTGTGGTTGCAGACTGCAACCAACTGAGTACCCCTCCGCTCACTACTCCCTTACCAAGACTGCGGTAACATGAGCCGCCAAGTGCAAAGCTGTGGTAACGCTGTTCGTCTCACTCAGAGGCCATCCTTACCATGATAACACTGCTTTCTGAGCAATGGAAGTCGGATGGCGGTTGGCGGTACCATGGTTTTGCACTCTGCGGCTTACGTTACAGCAGTCTTGGTAAGGGAGTAGTGAGCGGAGGAGTACTCAGTTGATCACAGTCTGCAACCACACTACTAGATGCCAACAAATCCTACACCAACAGCATAGCGTGATGGAGAACTACGGTGGCCTTCAGGTAATGTAAGACGCGAAAGCCTTTCTCTAGAGCCAGTGTTTGGTATGTCCAGTCTGGGCTACTATGGAAACTTGGTGGAGCAACATGGTGGACTCCATGAAGAGGACCCGCTCCTTATGAAGATAAACGACTCATTCTAAGCTCACGAAAACACAACGATTCTTAGTTTCAGATGATTATACACTAATGAAAACATAGTTATGAACATTATATTCCATTTCTGCCGATAGATCCCCCAAAATGCTATACACTGGCCAAGTGCTACTAAAGTTCTACTAACTCCTGTCGAGGGTGTCTTATGCTCTAGCCATGGATGTTTTCTTCCCAGGAGGTGGAAGCGATGATGCATCTAAGAAGCTGATTCATGTGAAGACATACGTGTCGCCATGGGAGAAGGCCATGAAGGGTGATGAAACTCTGGTAGCCACTATGAAAACAGGAATGCCTGGTCCCATTGAACAAAAGTCTCTGCTCAAATACAAATCCTTCAACAGGTACGTCCCTCAAGACACAACTTTGTAGGTGCTTTGTGACAAACAGATAATAATAACTACTAATAAATTTAATAATCCTCCCACCTTGCTTTGCTAGGTCTGCCATGCCCTTCGGCGGCTTCGAGAAGGCCAACCAGTTCCTGAAATTCCAGCTGCCAGAAACTGAGGCCAAACAGGAGCCTGAACCCGCAGTGGTGTACCAACACGACATCGGCTGCCGGCCTTCCTTCAACCGCACTCCTATTGGCTGGGTGGGCAGCGGTGAACCAGGCACCATTCACATGGAGACAGATGCTGTGCCCTTCGATGGAGAGACCGACGAGCTGTGAAAAAATATTCATACTGTGATTACTCTCACTTTGCACATGCACACACGCACGCATGAATGCATGCATACACGTAAGCATGCACACACACGATAGATGAGCTTACAGTTAACTGTTATATTTATGAATTTGAATCTCTCAGTGTGGATGACTGAAAGCGTACAAGAAATGTGGTCATGTTCTTATTTTGCTCTGGAATTTGGTTGTAAGGCAAAGAAACAAGCTGTAGATGTTGTGGGGGGTTGAAACACTAAATGTTTATTTAAGTTAATAAGTTGAGTCCACACAATCAGAAAAGTTTTTGTTCTCGGTGAGAAGTTGCAGATTGTGTCAATGAAGAAAGAATTAATCAAGTATGAAGGATAGATTTATGCTATGTTACTGTTGTGCACACTGTCTTGAACTGAAGTTGTTGCCATATTTGTTATTTCCCAGTGCCCTTTTTGTTGTTAAGATTCTCTGTTCATTTGTTGAGCAATGAAAACCCCAAAACCTGTCTAATTTACGATGCATGCATAGAGTAATTTGCTGATCCATTAACCTACACACAGTTTCTCCACAATAAACCCTTTCAAACTGTAACAATCCTCTTGTAGAGTGATTAAAATGTCAAGGGAAATCTTTTTCTGTGGGAAAATTCTTACCAATTTCAAATCCTATGTTCAAATATATTTGCATGTACAATGCAATTTTTTATTTTTTGCAAAATATTTTTTTCGTGATGGTCAGCACGAAAACAATTCATATGTAATCCATGTAATTGTGAACCGGAAAGGAGAGTGGCAAACGCTGCATAGGGAGGAGGTAAGGGTGGATGGGTGGGTCAAAAGACACAGGACTTTTGACCAGGAGACTGGTGTTCGTGTCCAGTATGGAACCACAAGTCAAAGTTGATATGTCACGTAACTTCCGTAGTTAAGTTACAGCACCTCCGGAGTTTATTTTAACCCAAACTGCAATCTTTCCCTAAAGCTAACTAAGTAGTTTGTTGCCTAAGCCTAACCAAGTCGATCTATTCCTAAACCTAACTAAGTAGTTTTATTTTGAAAAGGCTGGAGCGGATATTGACACGTGCATCACGTGTTGCTGGACATTCGTAGGAAAACACACAAAAAATATGTTGTTGTAAGTTATGCTGAGTGTCACAAAAAAAGGAAAATTTGTGTCTATGTCCACGAATCAAATAGATTAAATACCGTGAGACTGTGTTGAAATTTCAGCAATCTTTTCCGGACATGAAAGATAAACAGCTAAATTGTTTCTAGGTTGCTTAAAAAAAAAAGAAAAGAAAAGAAGAGTACACTTTTCATAACTGAATAGTGGTGATCAAAAGGTTTTCCAGGTTTTACTCTTCTTTTCCTTATACTCCCAAATTGTGATTCTCTCCCTGATATATTTTGTTCTGCTGCACCCTCAGTTGGTGGATGTCATCCTACAGAGTACAGCTTCTCCAAACAGGTGGCATAATTGTGAAAGGGAAAGTGACCTTCCTTAATGACTACAAAAAAGGTCTGAAAAAAGGGCTGAATGTCCACTTTGCTCCATTCTCTAAGTGATAGATCTCATCTTTTTAATAAGATCTGTGTAAAGCACATGCAGTCATGGTTACATAACCTGTTGAGGGACTCCCCCAAATTTTTTTTTGAGATCTTAGTGAATTTGTCGAACTTTGAATGCTGTTTTCTCATCACACTTTCCTAATTTTTTTTGCCAGAAGATCATTAATAGTTACTCTCTAATAGGTCACCCTTTATGAAGGGTTTATACTGTAAGAATTATTTAAAGAGGTACTGCACACTTAAACATGCTTTTTGAGGTGTAAACTAAATGATATGACTGTACTGTGATGAAACACATCAATGCTGGTGTTTAAAAGGTAAACAACACCCAGCAATACACATTGTAGTTTACCCGTTTGTTGTTAAAGCTGAAGTAGGCGAGATTGTAGCAAATATGATTAAAAAAAGTTATTTTTATAAAACGTCGCTATATCGTGACAGTAGTACATGAAACAGGTAACCTGAAAAAAATCATGTGCCTCTGTGTCCTCCGGTGTCCTCCGGTGCTCCTAACAGCATCTGCAAGATTTCACAGACCGGAGGAAACCAAGCAGCAAGAGCTGATCTGAGGTCTGCTGTCTATGGGAACCAGCTGTCAATCACTCACGAACTCCGACCAAACGGTCAAACTAGGCAGCACTGATCAAATATGAATCAATATTATGTTACTGTAATGCCTATTTCTCACCTCAAATGTTTTCAGAATCATCTTGTAGTGTACGGTTTGAGAAAGTTTGTGACACCGCCGCCATTGTGAAATCTGGTGAAGGAACGCCAAGTTCCGGTCACATGACCGGAGCACAGCCAATAGGAACGCTCTATCAATGAAATGACCTGTGATTGGTCAAAGTCTCCCGTCAAGGGCTAGATTTTTTAAAGCTGAAAACAGAGCCATGAGGAGGTGCAGAAGTCTAGTTATCTCTCAGAACACTTGAATTACAATATGCTGAAAGGTTATTATGGAATTTTTGCCCAATGATGCCAAAAACATACTGCCTACTGCCACTTTAACCAGATTCCTAAGTTCCTCCCAAACGTGCAGGATATTTCTCAGTAGGTCATACATGTAATAACAGAATATGTACCCAGTAGTTAAAGTGGCAGATTTTTTCCCCACAATTTTTTGGCATAATTTGGCAAAAATACCATAATAACCTTTCAGCATATTGTAATTCAAGTGTTCTGAGAGAAAACTAGACTTCTGCTCCTCATCATGGCTCTGTTTTCAGGCTTTAGAAAAATGTAGCCCGTGATGACAGATTTTGACCAATCACAGGTCATTTCATGGTCATGTGACCAGAACTTGGCTTCCTTCAACAGATTTTACAATGGCGTCACAAACTTTCTAATTTTACAGCTAAACAGTACACTACAAGATGATTCTGAGAACATTTGAGGCAAGAAACAGGCCTTACAGTAACAGAATATTGATTAATATTTGATCAGCGCGGCCATAGTTTGACCGTTTGGTCGGAGTTCGCGAGTGATTGACAGCCTGGTCTCATAGACGGCAGCTGGACAGCGGACCTTTTTTTCCTCCGGTAAGTGAAATCCTTCAGATGCCGGAGCACCGGAGGACACAGTAGGACACAGAGGAACATGATTTTTTTCAGGTTACCTGTTTCATGTACTACTGTCACGATATAGCAGCCGTTTTCTAAAAACAACTTTTTTAAATCATATTTGCGCCAATCTCGCATACTGCAGCTTTAAATAATACCTACAGTATAATTTCTTTGTAAGATCCCGAATTGTTACCCCCTTATTCCATAAAATCACATCTTGTTACCCAGTACCTATGGCAAGGCTATATGTTTTACATAGTTACATACTGTACTGGTACACCGTTAGTACAAAATATTACACCGTGACTCCGGAGTAATTACGCGGTATGTTGCGGGCTGTAATCTAAAGCGTTACTGGAAAATATACTTAAAGTATCAAAGGTAGGGCTGTCAAAGTTAACACAATAATAATGTGTTAACGCAAATTTGTTTTAACGCCACATAATTTCTTTAACGCATTAACGCAACGTGCGATTTTTAGGTTGTACTGGGCTCAGTTTTAAAGGAAGATACTGGCATCATTTGAAACTAGAAAAACCTAAGGAATCCATTGCTACCAACCATGTCATACTAGCTTGTTGCGAAGGAGGTTAAAAACGCCCCAAACTTACGCTAAATTGTGGCGAGGAAAAACTGTCATGGGCATTTTCAAAGGGGTCCCTTGACTTCTGACCTCAAGATATGTGAATGAAAATGGGTTCTATGGGTATCCACGAGTCTCCCCTTTACAGATATGCCCACTATATGATAATCACATACAGTTTGGGGGAAGTCATAGTCAAGTCAGCACACTGACACACTGACAGCTGTTGAGTTTGCCATGTTATGATTTGAGCATATTTTTAATGGTAAATGCAGTACCTGTGAGGGTTTCTGGACAATATTTGTCATTGTTTTGTGTTGTTAATTGATTTCCAATAATAAATAAATACAAACATTTGCATGAAGCAGCATATTTGCCCACTCCCATGTTGATAAGAGTATTACATACTTAACATGTCTCCCTTTAAGGTACATTTTGAACAGATGAAAAATGTGCGATTAATTTGCGACTAATCACGATTAAATATTTCTATCGATTGACAGCCCTAATCAAAAGTAAAAGAATACACTAGGCTGATTGCGAAGTGTGTTATATTATATCATGGGATTATTATTACTGATGCATTACTGTGTTGGCAGCAGCATTATAATTTTAGCTGGTTGAGGTGGAGCTAATTTTAACTGGTAGCTCAGTCATTCAATACGTCATATTTTAGATTTTGATCATATTTTTTTTTAAGAAAATCTTCGAAGTAAAATGAAGTAGAAGTATTAGTAGCAAAATGAAAGTAATAATTACAGTACTTGACTTCCCACCTCTGGTTAAAACCTACAGTTATTTCTCCATGAATAAACTGACGAGCCACTCCCGCACAGTTGAAGGCGGTCATGCTCTAAAATGTTGTTTGCCAGTCATCATGAATCAAGGTTTCCGGTTGCTAAGCTATTGCCCAACAGGGAGCTTCGAGCTTGATCAATCTGCTAACAAAGCAACTGAGTGCTTGACTTTGTGTTTGTTTTTCACGGACTAGTTAGTTGTGGACAAGAATTATTGTTGTTTAATTTGGAAATGGGGCTGTGGAATCGGTAACCGACAGGGAGTAGAGTGCGAGAGTATACGCTGCTTCCTGTTGATTGCTGCACCATGGCAGGGAAGGACGGAAGTGATGACAGCTACAATAGCATGGGGTTGAGTGAGGAGGAGGAGAACTGGAGTGATAATGGGGGTAGTGGATGAGAGCAGGCTGTGAGAACAAGCAGGAAGAGGAAGAAAGAGGACAAAGGCAGTCAGAGAGGATCAGACAATGACAGGCAGGAGAGTGAAGCTAGGAACCCTGTGCCAGGAGTCCTCCATGTAGTGGTGAGGTTTGAGGGGGAAGGTGGTGCAAAGAAAATGGACCCACTAAAACTCACAAAAATAATGAGAGCACAAGTTGGTGAAATTAAGTATATGAGAGTGCTTAAAGATGGTAACTTGTTGATTGGGTGCAACACGGAGAGCCAAGTAGAAAAAGCAAGGAAGCTACAATCTGTGGGGAAAGTTAAGGTTGCAAAAACTGTGAGAGTTGGAGAGCAGGGGTCTAGTGGGAGTAAAGGGGTGATAACAGGGGTTCCCCTTAGTGTTAATATTTGAGAACTAGTTGAAAATCTGAAAGTGTGTTGCAGCTCAGTTAGTAATGCAAAGAGAATGACGAGAGGGGCTGTGAAAAAAGAAACAGAGACAGTGCTGGTTGAGCTTGATGTTAAAGTTGTCCCAAAAGAGCTATATTTCGGGTTTATAAAGTATAATGTGAGGGAATTTGTACCAAAGCCGATGAGATGCTTCAACTGCCAGGAGTTTGGGCACATAGCCAAAGTGTGCACTAGTACGAGAAGATGTGCTAGGTGTGGTGGGGATCATGAATATGGAAAGTGCGGGTCGAATACAAAACCGAGGTGCTGTAATTTTGGAGGCGAACACAGTGTAGCGTACTGGGGCTGTGAAACAATGAAACGAGCGGTTTCAGTACAGCAAATAAGGGTAAGGGAGAAAATATGATATGCTGAGGCAACCAGGAGGGCTGGGCAGGAGAAGTTGAGTGACAGACAGGGATGGGGGAAGGAGAAAGTGGTGGAAAGAGTTGCAGAAGAAGTGTGAAAGAAGATGGTGGAAGAGCAAAAAGAAGCTGGTGACGTTCATAGCAGGAGTCATAAATGCGACTGCAGAGATAAAAATCTAAAACAGAAAGAATCCAGTTTATAGTCAAAGAAGCTGTCCATCATCTGGATTTGAAAGGTGTAAAGTGGGAGGATGTAAGAGATGAGTTAAGTAGTAAGGCAAGTCAAGAATCACAATGTATTGGTTAATTTTAATAACAATGCTAATCCTCCAGTGGAATGCAAGAAGTTTGATTGCTAATGGTCAGGAGTTCAAACAGTTAATTTACAGCCAAGGTGAAAAACCAGATCTGATGTGTATCCAGGAATCATGGTTAAAACCAAGTTTAGATTTCATAATAAATGGATATGTGGTAATCAGACGAGACAGGAAGGATGGGGCAGGAGGAGGCTGTGTCACCTTTGTGAAGGAGGGCATCCCCTATAGAAATGTTGATAGAGGGACTGATATGGAATGTGTAATTATTGAAGTGTGGGCAAAAGGGAGGAAATTGGTGATTATAAATGTTTAGAATCCATGCGAAAAGCTGGAGCTCAGTAGACTTGAGGGCTTAGAGGGGACAGATAGAGCAAGTAATGTGTGGTGTGGAGATATTAATGCACATAATACATTATGGGGGAGTGATAAAACTGATTACAATGGACAGGTAGTGGAAGAGTTGATGGATGGGTCTCATCTTGTCTGTATTAATGTGAATACTGGCAGAGAATCTGTTCTAGATCTGACACTAGTGACCAATACCTTAGCACCATTGTGTGAATGGTATGTGAGGCAAAAAGAGTCCATTGGCAGTGACCATTATCCAGTATATTGCAAAATAAGTATAGCAACAACACAGACCACAGAGGGCAGAGGGGGAAAAGGGATTTTCGAAAAAGCTAACTGGGGAAATTTCACGAGGGAATGTGATAAATATCTTCTACAGATTAATGACAACATGGATATAGAAGTGAGTGACTGTAAAATAAGGCAGGGTATAATAACAGCGGCTGAAAGCACTATTCCCAAAAGCAAAGGCAGGATGAGGAAAAAGTTAGTACCATGGTGGGATGACAATTGTAAGCAAGCAGTAAAGAAGAGAAACAAAGCATTCAGACTGGTCAAAAGATCTCATAATTTTCAGCATTTGGTGCAATACAAACAGGCACAAGCAATCGTTAGGAAAACAATAAGACAGGCAAAGAGGACATATTGGAGGGATTTCTTCAGCTCAATAGGCAACACCACTCAGGTAGGAGAAGTGTGGGGAATGATAAGGAAAATGGGAGGTGATAGGAGAGACTGGAGCTACCCTGTTCTGAGCTTGGGAGATGAACTGGCAATAACAGATAAAGAAAAAGCTAGGCTAATGGTTAGTTCCTTTGTGGCGGTACACAGTTCCAATAACCTGAATGAGGAAGGAAAGCGAGGTAGAGAAAAAACAAAAACTGGAAATATGGAGGCTCTAAAAAGAAAGAATGGTAGTGAGAGTGAACTAGATTTTACATTTACTATTGGAGAATTGAGGAAGGCATTAGATAAAACTGGAAAGAGTGCACCAGGGAAAGATGGAATATGCTACATAATGATTAAGCATATAAGTGAAGGAGGGTTGTACAAGCTGCTATCATTATTCAATAAAGTTTGGAAGGAGAGACAAATCCCTGTGAGTTGGAAGGAAGCAATTATAATCCCAATCAGAAAGCATGGAAAAGATCCTAGCAAGCCGGTAAACTACAGACCCATCGCCCTAACATCACATATCTGTAAATTAATGGAACGTATGGTTAATGAGAGGCTTATGTACTTTTTGGAAAGGAGGGGCTTAGTGGCTGCATACCAAAGTGGGTTTAGAAGAGGCAGGAGCACAATGGATCCGGTTGTGAGTCTAGAGGATGAGGTAAGGAAAGCCCAGGTTAATAAAGAATCAGTGGCGGCAGCATTTTTTGATGTGGAAAAGGCGTATGATATGCTATGGAGAGAAGGGTTGATGATCAAGCTACATCAAATGGGAATTGAGGGAAACATGTTTAATTGGATTATGGAGTTTTTAGGTGGCAGAAACATCCAGTTTAGGATAGGCTCAGAACTTTTAGAAAGCCATGTTGTAGAAAATGGTACACCCAGGGAAGTGTTATAAGTCCTACATTATTCTCAATTATGATAAATGATATATTTAAAGGTGTTCCGGCAGAGATGGGAAGGTCTCTGTTTGCTGGGGCTTTGTGGAGTAGGGGAAGAAATATGGGGCATATAGTTAAGAAATTACAAGAAGGAATAAAACAAGTGGAAAGATGGGGAACAGAATGGGGTTTCAAATTTTCAGTGGAAAAAAATAAAGTCATTCTCTTCACAAACAAGAAAGTAAAAGAATGAATGAATCTGAGTTTATATGGAAATAAGTTAGAGAGAGTAAAATGCATTCGGTTTTTGGGGGTTCATTTTGACCCCAGGTTAACATGGAAAGAGCATATAATGAGTATAGTGAACAAAAGTAAGAAAATAATTAATGTTAATATTAATGAGATGTCTGGCAGGGCTGGAATGGGTAGCAGATATTGCATCATTGAGATATATATATGTAGCATTAATCCGGACGAGAATTGATTATGGGTGTGTGGTGTATGGGTCAGCAGCAAAGTCTGTACTGTCAGACCTCGATGTTATTCAAGCCCGGGCGCTGAGGATATGCCTAGGGGCAGTGAAAACTGCACCTGTGTGTGCTCTTCAAGTTGAGGCAGGAGAGATGTCGCTGTGGCTCCGTAGGAAGCAGCTGATGGCCAATTATTGGGTAAATCTGAGGGGACACAATGGGTGTCATCCAACTAAGATGGTCTTGGAGGCTTGTTGGGAGAGGGGGTAGGCGAAGAAAACAAGTTTTGGATGGATAGGCGAGGGCATAGCAGAACAAATGAAAATTCACAGGATTGAATTCTGTCCAATTGTGTTGTGGCCTGAGAGACCAGACTGGATGCTGGAAAATAATAATATAGACATGGAACTACTGAATATTAAACACAGAAGCAAGACAGCAGATCTAGTCCAGGAGTATTACACCCACAGATATAGGAAGTACAGTGATCATGTACAGATTTTTACAGATGGATCGAACAATCCACAGACAGAGGCAACAGTGGCAGCAGTGATGATACCCAGTCACCAGATGGGGTTGAATAAGAGAACATCAGACTACTTGAGTGTATATACGGTTGAACTAGTTGCAATTCTGTTAGCATTGGAGCGGGCGGAGGAGATAAGAGAAAGTAAAATACTCGTCTGTAGTGACTCAGTTTCATCCTTGTCGAGCATTAAATCAGGAACATCCAAATACCACCAAGACATAGTGTTTGAAATATTGTATACATATGTAATGGTGTAAATAAGAGTGTTTTGTAAATATAGTTAAATTCATGTTTATTTTTGGACAACCAACTATTATTTCTGGTGTGCTTTTGTTTTGTAGGCAGTGCATCTGGCATTGCGAACAGCCAGGGCTTTTATTTTGAATTACGTGCAGGTGCACTGTGGGTAACCCGCAGAGAGAGACTGCCATGCTGTGGGTAAGTTGGTCCGGTGCTAGCTCCGCCATAATAAGTTGCTAATTATGTTATTTAAGTTGTCACACAGTGTGGAAAAGTTATGCAATATATGCAATATTATATCGTTTAACATTGTAACCCATGAACAACACATTTAGTAACCTATCAGTTCTGTAAATGCATTATTATCCTTTGTGAGACGATGCTAATGACAACGTGGCTGCTAAGTTGATGTGTAGCGCACGGGCGTCTAGTTTTAATGCAGACCTTTCTATTTTTTTCATGCTGTAGTTGGAGCGAGCTGTGCCGACCACCTTGAATAATATCCCTGTTTGGTTGTGTGTGTCCCATTACACAGGTATGTTATGGTTGTTAAATATGTGTGTTAAATATGTAATGTAGCGTAGCCACGTTGGCTCAGGCTCACTGTGTTATTAGGCGAAGGCTGTTCATTTATGTTTGTTGAGCGGAGCGTGCCCGCTGTGTTCTGTGGCGCTCCTGAGGGTGGCAGCAGAGCACCGCCAGTAGTATGTGGACCTCTTCTGTTATTGAGGGAAGATAAAAAACTAATGGACATTTGGAGTTTGGGGTAAAAATCACATTTAATTCATTTTAAATTGATGACTATGTGGACGTGGAAGGATGTTTTATATATATTTCTTGTTCAATGTTTGATAATATAATTGTAACCTGTTTTAAAATGTATCACTATACGATCACAATGAAAAACAGTAGAGAGAGACTGCCATGCTGTGGTTGGAGTGAGCTGTGCCGACCACCTTGAATAATATCCCTGTTTGGTTGTGTGTGTCCCATTACACAGAGGAATAAACATTCAAGTGATCCATCCACCTGACTCTCGTGCCATAAATGGGTGAACAAGCAGAACAGAAACAGAGTGGTCACATGGGTGCCGTGACTCGTTGATTCTTCGGTGGAGTTGGAGCTTCATCTTCACGACCCGGGGACTGTTCTGCTGCTACCTGTCTACGTGGAGCCAGGTGGACCTAGTGTTTGGACGGAGATAAAGTAGTCACACAGGCACATTTTTTTTTCTTTCCTCTGCTCAACTGTTTAATCCTGTCTGCACAACTGTCTGTTATTTTCCATTACTATTGTTGCTCTCAGATTTAAGTCATTTAAGTTTATTTTCATACAGTGCAAGTTTTCCTCTGACTTTCAAAATGAGCTATGCTCAAAGAGACTTCAGTACTCCGCTGAGTGGGAGTGTGGGTAGGGGTAGAGGTGTTTTAAATGTCCCTACAGTATTGCAATTTGACAGTCCTGTTCAGCAAAGTGTTGTTGGTATTGGGGATATTCAGGGTTCCGCTGATGCAGATATCATACATGGGTCTCAGGGCGTTAGCACTCCCACACCAGTCCCCGCTACACTTACTGATGATTTAGTGAGTCAGATGGGGGATGTAATTCAACAAGTCAGTCGCCAACTAGCACAAGGTATACTCACTCACCTCAGTCCAGCTGTTGGTACCACATCACCCAATACTACTGCTGCACAGACTGACTCTAATGCCTCTGCCTCACAAGTACTTGACCTTTCCCAGGTCCAGCTAGTGTCCCACAGGAAAATGAAGGATCCTCCTAGCTTCAGAGGGGATGGCTCTGATACTGTTTCTGTGCGTGAGTGGGAGGACCTCATGAGAAACTACATTAAGAGGGGGAATTTGAGAACTGAGGAGCAGGCAGAGGAATTCCTCATTCATCTTAGGGGCAAAGCTAGAGATGTGCTCAGGTTTGGTACAAGAAACAGTAACATTGATACTGTGCACAACCTTGAAGCTATTTACAGTCTTCTACGGAAACACTTTGACACTGCCCCATGCTCACCTCTCCCACTGGCAGACTTCTACACAACTTTACCGGAGAAAGATGAGGATGCATTCGACAACTGGCTCAGGCTAAACCGCGCAGTGAACCTCGCTGTTGAGCGCCTGAAGGAACAAGGCAAGTCATTGGATTGTCCGACCACAGAGGTGGCTTGTAAGTTCATAAGGAACTGCCCCTCCAAAGAACTTACCATGACATTCAGATCAAAGACAGTTGATAAGTGGTCAGCACATGAGGTCCAAGATATACTGAATGAGTATCATTCTGAAATGAGCTTGAAGGCTGTGGCAAGTAAAGTGCCTAAGGAGAGGGTGTCAGTAAACAAAATAGATATCTCCCACAGTACTGCCTCCTGACAGCTTGGACTTGCCACAGTAAAGAGTACTGAGTCCTCTGCTCTTGAACGTGTCATTAGCATGCTGGAGAAAGTTCTGCTACAGAGGCCTGCTGCTACTGCTGCTCGACCCAGTTCAAACAGGCAGCCCAGATCACAGTTCCCCAAAATCGATGGTTTACACGACCTGCCTTGTACTGTCGTTCATGATGCCACTCACTCTGCCTTCACTCACTTCCGTGATAACAGGCTTTGCTTCCAGTGCCACTCACCAGGTCACTCCAGCCGTTTCTGCCCTGACGCGAGGAGGCCAGCTTCTCACCAGCAGCCGGAAAACTAGTGGATCTGCACTTGGGGGAGGACAGTGTAGATCATGGCTGTGACCCTCCCAGCTGTGATATTGTTTATTTGGAGTCTGTGTACAGTTTGTTTTCCTCTGCCGCACCTTCTGGCAAAACAGTGGTGTTCCAGGGGACACACAAGCTTCAGCAGGCTGATAGCCTATTTTACACTGACATTTCTGTGGCAGGCGGAGTCCAGCTGAAAGCCATGATCGACAGTGGCTCTATGTCATGCTCCCTGAACGAGGCTGCTCAGGCTCGCCTCCTGCAACACAACCCTGACATGAGACAATATCCTGCTGATAATATTGTTGTTGTTGGCGTTGGTGGACATTTTGTTACACCAAAGGCAGTGTGTGAGAAAGATGTGACTGTGTATGGCTGCAAGCTGCTTATTCCAATGCTGGTGATTCCAGGAGAAACTGACGACATGATACTGGGCAGCAATGCTATCAAGAGACTCTTGCAACTGATGAAGGGGACAGACAGTTACTGGAGGCTCATGTCTGAGCTGAGCAATGCTGCAGATGATGACTGTCAACGGTTCTTGTCTCTTCTCTCTAATTCAGAGAGGTGGAAAGGAGAGTCGGTGCCTGACAAGGTTGGCACAGTGAAACTGAAGAAGTGTGTTACACTGCAGCCGCAGTGTGAGCACCTTGTATGGGGCAAGCTGCCGGAGTCAGCTGTCATATCAGTGGGCAGCACAGTGATTGTTGAACCGAGCCAGTCAAGATCCAAGCCCAAGAATATCATGGTTGGAAGAGTCATCACACCGTTCTGGGGCAACAGGTGGGTGCCTCTGAAACTGATCAATCCTACCAATGAGCCAGTGGTGTTGAAGAGAAACACCAAGGTAGCTGATGTCTCTCCCTGCATCGCAGTCGAGGATCTATCTCCTCCTGAAGGCATACAAGTTAACACACAGCACGTCACAAGTGATCCTGCACCATCGAGGTCCAGCGAAGAGATGGAAAGTCCAAAGGAGAAGCTGGGATTGCATGAACTGAACCTGGATTCCTGTGAAGTGTCAGACGACTGGAGAGACAAACTTCTACGTCTCATCGAGAAATATGAGTCAATCTTCTCGGGACACAAGTTGGACTGTGGAGAAGCACCAGACTATGTCCATAAAATACATCTTGTTGATGAGAAGCCACAAAGCCTGGAGATGGTGTTTGCTCGCCTCAAGAACAACAATCTCAAGCTGGCGCCCAGAAAATGTCACTTTCTGAGGAGAACAGTCAAGTTTCTTGGGCACATTATCTGTGAAGTAGTTGTGAAAACGGACCCTGAGAAGGTTGAAGCTATCAGTAATGTCCAAGAGGTTGACCTGATGGAAAGTGACTGTGTCATCCCTTCTCAGAAAAAGCTACGGTCTTTCCTGGGCATGGTGCTGTATTATCAACATTTAATTGAGGATTGCTCCGCTAAAGCCAGACCCTTGTTCAAGCTGCATGCAAAGAAGCGTTCAAAACCGTAAAGCACGACCTGTCCCACAGCGTCACTTTGGCTCAGCCAGACTTCAACGAGCCATTCATTCTTGCTGTTGATGCTTCATTTGATGGTATTGGAGCCGTTCTCTCCCAAATACCACCTGGTGAGAAATTTGCGAGGCCAGTCGCCTTCACTAGCAAGACACTGTCTCCATCTCAGATGAATTATCCGGCTCACAGACTGGAATTTTTGGCGTTGAAGTGGGCCATTTGTGACAAGTTCAGCCATTGGCTAAAAGACAGACACTTCACTGCATGGTCTGATAACAACCCTTTGACCTACATCCTAACAAAGCCGCGCCTGGATGCATGTGAACAACTATGGGTCGCCAAATTTGCTGCATACGACTTCGACCTGAAGTACGTCCCGGGGACTAAGAACATTGTCGCTGATGTTTTGAGTCGTGAGCCATTCGTTGAGTCATGCATGAGTCACCGCCTTGTTAAGGAGCCTTACATCAAGCTGCTGGACGAGGTCAATGGCGTCATAAGAGGGACTGTGCAGGATGCTTTCCGACTAACCAACAACTGCCAAGCTGTCCGGGAGGTGGACGAGGGCACACCAGATCCTAGAGCTGACCTAGATGAGGATGACTCTCATCCAGTCAGGGGTTCCATCAGTCCTGAGGAGGTTTCAGCTGTTCTGGACGCTCATCGTATCGGTGGAGTATCCAGGCTACCTGTTACTAGCCCGTCATCTCTCCATCTGCCTGAAGAGGATCCCTCCATCGTTATCCCTCAGAGCCGCCTCACGAGTCTGCAACAGCAGGATGCAACAGTGAAAAGGGTCCTATACTATATGCAACGGCGTAGGAAACCTACCAGACGTGAGAGGATGTCTGAACCAGCCTGTGTAACTAAGCACAGAACCAAGATGGCACTGGCCTTCCCCTGTCGGAACCAGTCCGCTAAACAAGTTGCCCGTCGGTTGTGGAACGACTTTTTCTGCATCTACGGCTTCCCCAAGAGGACTCATTCGGACCAAGGTGCCAATTTTGAAAGCAAGCTTATAAAGGATCTTCTGGAGATGGCTGGAGTACACAAGTCACATACCACCCCGTACCACCCCATGGGCAACGGGAACACAGAACGCTTCAACAGGACCCTTGGGAACATGATAAGAGCACTTCCCCCAAAAGCAAAGTCCAGGTGGCCCCAGATGCTGCAGATGTTGACATTCAGTTATAACTGCACAGTGCACGAGACCACCGGCTTTGCCCCGTTTTACTTGATGTTCGGGCGAGTCCCACGTCTGCCCATCGACATTATGTTCCAGGACGTACTGAAGGACGACACAGTTGTCAACCACCACTATTTTGTTGCCCACCTGAAACGAGACCTGAGCGAGGCCGCACAGATTGCTCAGAAACGGAGCCGTGAAGAGCAGGCACGGCATGCAAAACTTTACAACCGTAAAGTCAAGGGTTCACCTTTAGCTCTGGGTGATCGTGTGCTGCTGGCTAATCGTGGTGAGAAAGGCAAGAGGAAGGTCGCTGACAAATGGGACTCAACCCCATATGACGTCATATAAGTGAGATCCAAGATTAATGTGTACAGGATCAAAGACACTCAAACTGGCAAAGAGAAGGTTGTGCACAGAAACCTTATCCTCCCAGTTGATTTCCTTCCCTTGGACATGGACATGACTCAGAGCTCTCCTGGGGGAACAGATCTCAGTGATGCAGCACGTGGAAGTGCTCAGGATTCAGTGTTGGAGGATGATCTGGAAGATTCCAATGTCCGGACCATGGACTGGCTCATGCAAAGTCCTGAGGCTGTGGAAACTGATGAGGAGAGTGTTCCAGAGGATGGCCTGTCGGATGGCGCAAGGAGTAGCTCACAATCAGGTGACATCTTTGCTAATGTCCCTGATAGCTCCGTTCACAATCACACTGCGGAAGCGGCCATCAACGCCTGTCCAGATACGAACAGTGCAGCACACCTACCTGTCACACAATCCACCCCTTGTAATGACTTCCCACACACAGATGAAGTCAGGCTTGAAGAAGTAGTATGTTCACAACCCCAGAACATGCACACTGGTTCAGTTATTACACGGGTTGGGAGAAGGGTCAGACCTCCGAACCGGCTGGTTTGTGAGATGTCAGGGCAGATAGTTGAGGATGCTTGGACTGTTATTGATCCTGCTTTGGGTTTCCTCAAATATGTTTAGCTGGTCTAAGTGATCGAGAAATGTCAAGTTTCCTTTCCTGTTTATTTATTTTTTTCCTGGATTTTGCCCTAGAGAAGGCTTTGTAATCCATGTACTTTTGTTTGGTTTGACATGTATAGTAGGAGCAATAGTTATGTAGAGATATTAGAGGTGTAAATGGCATCTCTGTTTAGTCTGTGATAAGTGCGGGGTCTGGTACCACCCCATTCTTACGCAATTCCTGTGGAAGGATTTCAAATTGACATTGTTGTACATCAGTGCTCCAGCTTCACTTTTTGAGAGGAATATTTTTTCCTTCTCTTGCTTCATGTGGTTTTGTCACATTCTGTAGTAACCCCAAATTAAGCAGAATTTAAGGGGAGTGTATTGAACGGTGTAAATAAGAGTGTTTTGTAAATATAGTTAAATTCATGTTTATTTTGGGACAACCAACTATTATTTCTGGTGTGCTTTTGTTTTGTAGGCAGTGCATCTGGCATTGCGAACAGCCAGGGCTTTTATTTTGAATTACGTGCAGGTGCACTGTGGGTAACCCACAGCAGAGAGAGACTGCCATGCTGTGGGTAAGTTGGTCCGGTGCTAGCTCCGCCATAATAAGTTGCTAATTATGTTATTTAAGTTGTCACACAGTGTGGAAAAGTTATGCAATATATGCAATATTATATCGTTTAACACTGTAACCCATGTACAACACATTTAGTAACCTATCAGTCCCGTCAATGCATTATTACCCTTTGTGAGACGATGCTAAATGACAACGTGGCTGCTAGCTTGATGTGTAGCGCACGGGCGTCTAGTTTTAATGCAGACCTTTCTATCTTTTCATGCTGTAGTTTGAGCGAGCTGTGCCGACCACCTTGAATAATATCCCTGTTTGGTTGTGTGTGTCCCATTACACAGGTATGTTATGTGTGTTAAATATGTTATGTAGCGTAGCCACGTTGGCTCAGGCTCACTGTGTTATTAGGCGAAGGCTGTGCATTTATGTTTGTTGAGCGGAGCGTGCCCGCTGTGTTCTGTGGCGCTCCTGAGGGTGGCAGCAGAGCACCGCCAGTTGTATGTGGACCTCTTCTGTTATTGAGGGAAGATAAAAAACTAATGGACATTTGGAGTTTGGGGTAAAAATCACATTTAATTCATTTTAAATTGATGACTATGTGGACATGGAAGGATGTTTTATATATATTTCATGTTCATGTTTGATAATATAATTGTAACCTTTTTTAAAATGTATCACTATACGATCACAATGAAAAACAGTAGAGAGAGACTGCCATGCTGTGGTTGGAGCGAGCTGTGCCGACCACCTTGAATAATATCCCTGTTTGGTTGTGTGTGTCCCATTACACAGAGGAATAAACATTCAAGTGATCCATCCACCTGACTCTCGTGCCATAAATGAGTAAACAAGCAGAACAGAAACAGAGTGGTCACACATACTCAAGAATAATCAGGCAGGGGAAGGACATAATATTCATGTGGGTACCAGCTCACTCAGGGATCCCAGGAAATGAGAAGGTAGATAAACTAGCAAAGGAGGCTACCATGAAAGAAACATACAACTATCAAAATCAGAGGGAAAAAGCATTGTCGGGAGGGAGGTCAGCAATCAGTGGCAGCAGTTCTGGGATAGAGAGTCCAAGGGCAGACATTTATACAAAATACAAAATAAAGTAGGAGGGTTAAAAAGTCATGGTAAAAACAGAAAAGAACAGGTCATAATAAGCAGACTTAGAATTGGGCACTGCCAATTGAACAGTTCACTAAATATCATTGGACAACATCCTTCTGGTCACTGTAGCGAGTGTCAGGTCATGGAGACAGTGGAACATGTACTTACATCATGCACAAAATATGAGGTAAATAGATGGAGTATGTTAGCAGGTTTGCAGAGGGTGGCACCAGTGGAGAATAGGGTGGAGGATTTGCTTAGATGCGGGGACACGGTGGAGGGGAGAAAGGTGATTGTTAGATTCCTGATAAACACTGGATTAATTAAGAGACTGTAGTAGAGAAGGGGTAATGGGCTGGTAAAACCAGAAGGAGGCAGCAATGCAACACTAAGGATGCCAGCTGCCGTAAAACCCCAAAGAAGAAGAAGAAGAAGAAGAAGCTCATGAATCAAACGGGGAGAAAGAAGAAGAGCTCCATACTTTTGAATGCTGTCCGAGTGTACATGATCCATCCATGGTTTACTAACGTGTTGTATGTTCCTCTGGTCCAAGCGCTTTCAGACAGTGCAGTCATTAACAGCATCGCAATGGACACCGGCGCAGTATTAACAGGTAACACTGCAACTTGTTCAAATGATTAGCAAGCTAGCTTAGCTAACATTAGCTAACTGCCATTCGTATAGGATAGCTTACAGAAGTTTTTTAAGTAAACTAATGTGTGAATAAAACGAATGATCAAACCAAGTCAGCACGCCAAGACGACGTCATGTACCGGTAGCTGGAGACGGTAGCTAACAGTCAATGCTACTTTACTTTGCCCGTCTGATCTACGTCACAGCAAGCTCTTGGTGCAGTGTTGCCTGGCAACGGCAGTTGTTGCTCTAAGTTGGTTTGACACAGCTAAATTACGCTACTTCTGTCAACAGCAGCGCACCATTTAACAGTTTATAACGTGTGAAAGGAAGTTTTGAATCCAGAATATTTGTGAAAAAAAGAGTGAAGTTATTACAGAATCCCATTAACATCTAGCTAACTACCTAGCTATCTTAGCTACGCCATCTTACTTACATACCTACTACTTATTTGTGTTTGATGTTCAGGGGTAACTTTATTCCCAGAGTTTCTAGATATGACGGTACTAATGATAAAACAAATTGGACAATACAATCATGTTTAATTTATTTAATAATTGCCTGAGCCTCTAATCATTGTTGCACCATTGTCTCATTTGATAAAGGAATCCCTGCAGATGTTCTTGTGTTGATTTCCTTACATGGCAATTTCTGACAGTTTCCTTTTTTATTATTTATTATTACAAAAATATTTGAGATCTTAGTGAATTTGTGGAACTACCAATGCTATTTTCTGATCACACTTTTCTAATTTTTGTTTGCCAGCATATCTTTAATAGTTACTTTATGATAAGTCACTCTTTATGAAGGGTTTATAGGAATTATTTAAAGAGGTACTGCACACTTAAACATGATTTTTGATGTGTAAACTAAATTATATGACTGTACTGTGATGAAACGCATCAATGCTGGTGTTAAAAAGGTAAACAACACCCAACAACACACAAGGTAGTTTGCCCGTTTGTTGGTAATCAGATCTCTAACTTTCTCCCAAACATACAGGTTATTTCTCAGTAGGTCATACATACCATGTAATATGTACCCAGTAGTTAAATAATACCTACAGTAAAAGTTCTTTATAAGATCCTGAGTTGTTTCCCCCCTTATTAAAATCACATCTTGTTACCCAGTACCTACATAGGCTATAGGCTACTAGGCTATATGTTTTGTTACGTACTGTACTGGTATACCGTTGGTACAAATTATTACATTTAATTTTTACTGAAAACAGACATTTAAAAGAGAATACAGTTAAATAAAGTACTGTTATTCCAGTTTCACACCCATGTGATAGGCTACATTGTATGTTTTTTAATCAAATTTTAAGCAACTCTGTGTTAGTGCCAGTTACTGCTTAAAGATCAGATTAATTGACTATCTCTGTTTCAGGTGCAGTATAGCAGTGATTTTGCCTGATGACATCTAAATCAAAGGCCCAGTTAGCAGCCCTGCCATGGACAGAGATCCTTGCGTACTGGTTGCTGTCCTTTGGATCTCATCTGTATTCTTTCTACCAACTGCACAGGTTCTCTAAAGGTAAGGTAGATAGACTGATGTACATTGGTTCAATGACTTGAGAAGAAAATGTCAAGAAAACTAAAGCTGTTATTTCCTGTTTTGTACCTCAGAGCATGAAGCAGGATTACAGAGAGAATTCCAGTTGGAAAAAGGCCTTTTTAAGGGTTTTAAAAGGGTAAGTTCAATGTTGAAATTACTGATTAAAAGCCAAATCTGAACCAACATTATAGTGCATCTCACTGAAAACACAAGTTTGTTTTAAGTCTATAGTGTACAGTCAGTCAATTTAAGCTATTTTGTGTTGCAGAAAGATTTAAAAAGCGTGTTTCAATTAGGTTATTGTAGTTTTTGGAAGACTTTATCCATTTGGTTGATACATAAAATTTAGGGTCCTTGACACATTTTGATCATTCAAAGCCTCTATTCAACAGGCTTTGGTGTGATTTAAAAGTCCGTGGTGAAGTTAGTTGTTTTTGTCAGGACCCATCAGACTTTGAGTGGAGTTTCTGGACTGAATGGGCTAAGAAGTCTTTGCTGTGGACTCTGATTGGTCATGGCGTCATATCGAGATTGACCAGCATCTTTTACCCCAAGGTAGGAAGCAGCTGCTACAGTCCTGTTAAGTGGAATATTGCTATCAGGTCGGAGATGTTTTAATCCAACACATTTCTTTTTCTATATTTCTCCAATAGTTTAGAGTGTCAGCACTCACGATATATGGCCTCTTAGCAGCCAGCAGTGTGTTGGGGATTAAAGGAGTGACTGTGCTGCTGGTACATCTGGGCCTGTCCTTTTCAGTGGCCCAACTGCGAAAGCCCGCTCTGTCATGGGCCTGCAACCTGCTGCTGCTCTCCACACTTCACATCCAACCACTTCAAGAAATCCAGGTGGGTTGTATCCATGGTCCAAAATTACGATTTTTCCTCACATGCCACTGTGGCAGGTCACTGAACATTTCTACTTGCCACACAATTTTTTTGTCTGCCACTTCTGAAATCTATGTAGAACGCTTTAGAATAGTAAACACTAGGGCTGTGTACTGGCAAGAATCTTGCGATACGATAAGTATCATTATACAGGGGTTATGATTCACTACATTGCAATATAATGCGGTACTGTAAGCAAGGCGATATATTGCAATCTTTTAAAATCTAATTTTAGGAAAACTGTCATAGTATAAAGAACACACCGCCATATGCATAAAATCTGAGTAAAAAAAGTTTTTCTTTTTTATACAATCAGAATAGTGGGATCTGCATTTGCATTTATCACAGAGAACGCATATCTTTGCAAATAAAATAAAGTATTGACTGAGTTGATCTTTGCATGTTAACTATTAATTAGAAATCAATACAGGGTTTTTGAGAATCGATAAAGTATCACAACGCATAATATTGCAATATTCGATATTTTCTTCCACCCCTAGTAAACACTGAGTCAGTGGTAACAGACAGTAGAAATATGGATCATGCAACCTTAATCCCTGACTATTTTTAATTTAGGAATTGCTTTTTAAAAATAATATTTCTTAATATAAGGAAAACCTATCTGCCATGGTGGCAGGTGACCTGAAGTTTTTACCTGCCACAGCCAACATTTACTCTGTATTTGGCAGGTGCTAAGATCTTTCCCTGGTTGTATCAACCAGGATTATAGTTGTTATACCTGATTTTTGGAGCAGTGAATTTATCTTATATTAAAAGGATAGAAAAGACAAGTAAAATATGTGTTTCAGTAAAAGTAAAATACACATTTAAAAAGCTTTTTGCTATGTAAATATGAGTCAAATTACAGCGTCACAAAAGGGTGAACAAGGGCCAACATTTCCACTTTATGTGTGAATTGTTTCACCTATCATTTGAGTATCACTGAATGTCATATTTGCAAAGAACACAAGAGGGCATACAATACCAACCATCTGGCCACTCAGCAGCATTACTCAATGTCCCTACCACAAGATAAAAGTTAAGTGAATTTATTGAAAGCATACAGTACTAAGCATATTATTTCCTGTATTCCCTGAAGATTAGAGGATGGGAAAAGCTCTTCCTACAAGCATATGAAAATAGCGACCAGTGTGAGGCTGTGTGAGACATCCTAACAGACAGTACTCATATTCTTAAAGTCAAACATTTATTGCAGTGAAAATGAAAGAATAATCACAACTAAGCCCCTGTTCAGACCTGGCATCAACATGCGTCCTGAGTGATCGGATCACAAGTGGACAGCTGTAAGTACAGGTTTGAAAGCACTCAAGACGCATTGAGATCTGATCACCGCCGGTACAATAACCTTTTATTTTGATGTTAATAAAATGTACCCGAATTCACGAATATGTAGGATATTACTACTGACAAAGTGATATTTTACTAAACTGCCCTTTCTTCAATAGAACGCAATGATGCATTACAGACAAAAATACATTTAATTTCAGTTTTCATTTTTTTACTATTCAAGATCAATGCCTAACCTTAACAATCTTTCGAGAGTTTACCAAACTTGCGGGTTCCCTTCTAGACACTACCAGGAATGAGTCCTAAAACCCGGAAATGAGTGAGCATTTTAGCACTTCCGGTTCCCTCGTCTGGGATCAATAGGTTTTTTGATTGGGTTTTTAGTTAAGATGCCTGAAATAAGGTCTCTGGTTAACACGAGCTGAAGAGATTTTAATGTTTTAATCTACAACAAAAAATATGTCAGTAAATATCCCACTCGTAAATTTTGAAGCCTTTATGAGTCTTAAAAAAAGGCGGTTGCTAACAAGTGGCTAAATGAGACTACTAAATGTCATCACGCCAACTCGTCCGCCTTTACAGCCTCGTTGTGTATACTGGCGCTCATGCGACTGTGGTGTAGTTCGTTTATAGCCTGACGTTAGCTTTTTACTTCTGGTTTGCCACAGAGCTTATTTTCTGCAATAATCCAAAACCCAATGGAAAAATCCCATTGGCTTTTTTGTCGAGGGAACCCAGGGCGATGCTAACTTCCTGGTTGGCCTACAAAAATACGTCATCCCTGGAGCACACTATAAACCTGTAATCTAAAAGCACCCTTTAACTGCACAGTAGCTGAAACACCAAGCATGGTTACAGCCAGGCAACTATGCTCCAGCTAAAATGGTTGGAAATTTGAATTTAGTAAGTCTAATAGACCTGACAGACCACAGCATGCTTCTAAAAATCTGCCTCTTTCACTCTTGTGCTCTCTCTCACACACACACACACACACACACACACACACACACACACACACACACACACACACACACAGTCCTGTGTTCAAGCGCGATTTGGAAAGAAGTGATATTCCCAATGTTGTTAAGCAGACCTCATTAAAAGTTGTCTTAAGCACATGTTTATTCGTACGTATTGGCAAATTTTCATAACCAGTTGTCTAAATATTCTGTAATCTGCTAATGTTCTCATTTTAATGTCATATTTTTTTAAAAACAGTGTGATTTTAAAAAGCATATCTAACTTTAGTGTCAGACTGTCACTATTAATATAAGGATTCCCCAGGAATGTGTCATAAATAATTGGCCTTCCCTCTGTATTCCACAGAGAGGCTGGTATAAGACCGAGGAGGAGTACTATTTGCTGCTCTTCAGTGTTGCTGTCTGTGGTCTACGCTTCATCAGCTTCAGCCTTGAGCACTGCTGGTGCCCTATAGAGCGTGGTGGAGTTGTGCAGCTCTGCTGGTTGTTTTCATACACCTTCTATCATCCGTTTTTCTACAATGGACCCATTATTACATACAAAGACTACATTGAGCAGGTAAGAGAGACAACAAAGGCTGCTCCTTAATTAAACTGCAATTTAGTCTAATATTGCCATTTTTGTTTTTGGAGGAGGAGGCCAATACAAGTCCAGGTGATCTCAGTGGTAGGCTTTTTACTAGAGGTTGACTGATAGTGGACTTTTAAAGGCCGATATAATAACGATAGTTTGGAGCAGGAAAAAGCCGATAGCCAATTAATCGGCTGATTTCTTCTTTGCTTCTGCAGCAGCCTAGTCGGCTACTTTTGCTCACGCCATTTTTAATAAAGGCGAATATTAGCCGATACCGATGTTCGGCCGATAAATCTGTGCATCACTAATTTGGAAGATAGAACACCAAATTGGTACAGTAAGAAAGTTAAAGTAACAGTGAATTATTTATTTTCTGTCTGCCTGTCTTGTATCTGGAACAAAGAGCTGATAGTGTTGCATTATATATTCGAGAGAGAATTTTTTTCTGACCCTCTACCTTGACTTTGTGTATGGAGCCTCCATGCAAAATGGTGATGTACGTCCCCACGAGACTGGTGTCGGCTGTGCAGCCATCGGCCACTAGAGCCCAGTTTCGCCAATAACCATAGTTTGTAAAACGTCCTATCAGCCAAACCGATTGATCGGCCAAACCGATTGATCGGCCAAACCGATTGATCAGTCTACTTTTTACAACAGGATAGTAACTTGATTTGTTTTCAGATTTGTAGAGAAATAACTACCATTTATTGGATCTAATGTTATTTGACTGTCACTTCTACATCACTTCTGCACCTTTTTATGCCTGCCTGTTTTCATGCCCATCTTTGGAGTAGATTTCTACATATCCGTGCAGTATGTGTTTGCTCTTTTATTACAATCCTGGGGTGTGTGCTTTTTAAGATCTAACCCCCAAATATTAACAACAAGCTCACTTTCTACACTTGCAGATGCGGAGGCCTTCTGAGGAGTGTGCCGGGGACGAATCTGTTTTTAGTTACTTGGTGCTCAGATCAGGACGGATCATACTGTGGTGGTGCATAGCAGAATACATGATCCACGTAATGTACATACACTGCATCCAGTCTAATGAGACCTACTTAGAAATCCTTCCTCCCTGGGCCTTGGGTAAGTCTGTATGTATTTTTGGCTTTTATGTACAGTATAACATTGATTTTTAGCTTTAATGATTCCCTGTCACTTCAGACGCACTCTGAACATGTTTTCAAGAGGCAGAATTTAAAAAAAATGTTTCCCCCACAGGATTCAGTTGGTTCTTAAACTCCATCAGATATGCTGATTACTGTCTTACTCATTGGCCTTGATTCATAATCCAGTCGTCATGATCCGTGGTGTGATTTTGTTATGGTGTCTGTTAGGTATTTATTTATTTGCTTATGATTTACATTTCTTTTTCACAAATTGAAGGCATAATCAACCAGGTTATGCACCAGCTATAGATACTCTGCATGCAAAGCGTCATGTTGATATTTTTTTAAACGTAAAGCTTTTCTGGGATTTTGAAGTTCTATTACTAACTTATTAGGGCTGGCATTGATTAAAATATTAAAACATTTTTGATATGTTCAAAATGTACCTTACAGGGAGATTTGTCAAGTATTTAATACTCTTGTCAACATGGGAGTGGGCAAATATGCTTACTTTATGCAAATATATGTACATATTTATTATTGGAAACCAATTAACAACACAAAACAATGACAATTATTGTACAGAAACCCTCACAGGTACTGCATTTAGCATAAAAAATATGCTCAAATTATAACATGGCAAATTCAAGCCCAACAGGCAACAACAGCTGTCAGTGTGTCAGTGTGCTGACTTGACTATGACTTGCCCAAACTGCATGTGATTATCATAAAGTGGGCACGTCTGTAAAGGAGAGACTCATGGGTACCCATAGAACCCATTTTCATTCACATATTTTGAGGTCGGAGGTCAAGGGACCCACAAATTTAGTGTATGTTTGGAGCGTAATTTAGCCTCCTTTGCGACAAGCTAGTATGACATGGTATCTTCCCTCTAGCTTAAAAACTGAGCCCGCTACAACTTAAAAATCGCAAGTTGCGTTAATGCGTTAAAGAAATTAGTGGCGTTAAAACGAATTTGCTTTATCGCGTTATTATCGCGTTAGCTTTGACAGCCCTATAATTCATTATTTTAGTCATTTACTTACTCACAGATGTCCCATCTGCCCCGTAGTTGCCATAAACAGGTACAGAAACTGTATCATTATCATTAACTGTCCTCCTTTTTGCAATTCTGCTTAACTGTTCAGACTACTCAGCAGCTCTTTCATGTCAGCAGCAAATGATGTTTGCCAAGTTCTAACGTCATCTATTGATCCATCTTCTGTTGCTCCTACTGAGCTTTCTTCCCTTTTTTCCTTATTAATAAGGTTTTTTGGATGGAGTTTTCCCCTTTTAGAACAGAGGGTCTATTAATAGAGGGTGTTGTATGCTGTACAGATTGTAAAGCTCTTTGAGGCAAATTTGTGAATTTGGGCTGTATAAATAACATTTACTTGACTTATAACAGGAAAGTTGTCTTTGAAAAGTATAGAACTTGTCTTATTAAATTAAGAACTATTACTCTGAACACCTCCTTTCGCCCCTGCCACAGGAGGTCTGGCCCTGGCCCTCGTCCAGTTCTTCCATGTGAAGTATCTGGTGCTGTTTGGCTTTCCATCCATGCTGGCTACTTTGGATAAACTAGTTCCCCCAAAGCTTCCTCGTTGTGTCAGCATCATGTACAGCTTCACAGGGATGTGGAGGTAAGATCATACAGTGGAGCCAATTCCAGTTGACACCACTGACATCAATACAGTATTATATTGGTCTCACAGCATTCCTTAAAGGACCGGTGTGTAGCAATTACGGGGATCTATTGGCAGAAATGGAATATAATATTAATAAGTATGTTTTCTTTAGTGTATAATCACCTGATAATAAGAATCGTTGTGTTTTCGTTACCTTAAAATGAGCCGTTTATATCTACATAGGGACCGGGGCCTCTTCACGGAGTCCGCTATGTTGCACCACAATGTCTCTATAGTAGTCCAGAACGGACAAACCAGACTTTGTTAAAGGCATTGTAAAGGATATTCAGAGTTTTGTCTCTAAACACATTATAAATGTTGGAAAATAATTACTGAAAACATGTGCAAAGGTTGTGAACATTGTAGTACTGGATTGTGGAGTTAGACCGTTAAACAGTTTTTGGCCAGTTTTGTGTTCAGGATTTTTTAGGCGGGGCTGAAATCATGGCTCGATGACGGAGCCATCCTTATCATAATCCCACCCCTCTTCACAAACGTGTTTTTTGAACGCGAAAATAGAAACCCGAAAGTTATCAAAGGTTATGTCGGTTAGCTCAGTCAGTAGAACATGTGACTCATGTTGACAGGATCGTGGGTTCAAGCCCCACTATAGGCATTTTCATCACTGTTTTTGTTTTGTATGGTATTTTTATGATTGTAATCCATCCCATGTCCTATGTATATTTATTCTTTTTCTGTAAACTTGTAAAAAATTAATAGTCAGTATGGAGTACCAGGGCCACAAATGTCTTTGAGACTACCAGGACCACAAAAGCAAGCACTTTGTCCACGGCCCCGGCGGCGAGGTCCGGGCGGGGGGTGCTGTAAAGCTTCGCGGCCGCGAGCCACCCTCGCCCAGAGCCTTTCCAAGCCGACCGAATGCCTCGGATGAAATGCGCCCGGCGGGGACCAGCCAGCACCCACACAGAGCGGCCCCTAACCCGCTGAGTTGAATCCCCCGGGGGACTGCGCGACGGGGGCCGTTACCGGCCTCACACCGTCCACGGGCTGAGCCTCGATCAGAAGGACTCAGGCCCCATTTCCCCAATCCGCCCGTCGGACAGCGATTCGGCGCTGGGCTCTTCCCTCTTCGCAAGCCGCTACTGAGGAATCCTGTCCTGCACCTTCCCCGCTTGTGGGTGTGGTTTCAGCCATGGATGTATTAAGGGAGGTTTCAGGTTTCAGCGCCTTCAGCGACACGCCCCCAGCGACACGCCCCCAGCATCTAAGAGCAGAGAATACTGTTTATATTTCCAGGATTTTGAAAGCTAATTTTATATGCTTGGCGATTTTTTTTTTTTATTATTCGAATTTGGCTGGAAGGTTAGTAACACATTTTTCTGTGGTGTGACAAACCCAGAATGCATATTTATTTTTGCTTTACACGGACTTTAACTTTTCCTGCTTGGGCCGCAGTCGATAACGTCACTCGCTGCCGTCACCACCGCTCTCTCTCTCTCTCTTGCTTCACCACTCACTTCCCACATACACACACACTCTACACACAGGCTCCGCTCAAATTGGCTCCAGAGAGGACCATTCGCGTTTTTGCGTCGGCCAGCGTAGCTCTCCAACACGCTTTGAACACAAGAGAGGCTTCAGTTGGTTTTGCAATCTCCTCTTCTCACCGCTAGACACCGCCAGATCCTACACACTGGACCTTTTAACACTTCAGTGACTGGAAAAGCTAGCATCCCTGGTGTTCTTGAGGAAAAGGTAAATTTAATGTCAAGTGCCACAAGTGCTCACTGTGCTTAAGCAACAAGATTCAGACCGGACACAGTGAATTATCTCATCTTCTGTCATTACTGGCAATCAGAAAAATAGGTCACCGCTGCATCAGGGAACATTACATGATTCTTTCAGACTCCAGCTAAAGTGGTTTGATTGCTGGGAGCATTCCTACAGGAAACAAAACAAAACCCGTCAACCTATTAAAATCACCAAATAGATTGCCACTTAGAAATGTGTGTCAGTTTTGAAAGGGATCTGACAGATGCCAGTCTGTCAGTGTATAACACTGTCCAGCATTACAGCATTAAAGAAAATAGTACTTTATTTCTCAGGTTAAGTCAATGACGGTATAGCATAGGTTTATCCCAAAGTAACAGTTTGGGTACCAGACAGGAGAATAATCATAATCCCATTCTCTCACTTTAAAATGATTGATATAAATAATATTGAGAGATAACCCGGATAGCATGTTACCCCTCGCTACAAAAGTACACAAAGAAAACACAAACCATCAATTAAAACTTTCTGTATTAAAACCACATACTTATCTTAATTAGGGCTGCCAATCTATTAAAATATTTAATTGTGATTAATTGTTTGATTGTCTTTAGTTAATCATGATTAATCACAAATTAATCTCCCTTTTTTTAATCTGTTCAAAATGTACCTTAAAGGGAGATTGGTCAAGTATTTAATACTCCAATCAACATGGGAGTGAGCAAATATTGCTTGCTTTATTCAAATATATGTTTATATTTATTATTGGAAATCAATTAACAACACAAAACAATGACAAATATTGTCCAGAAACCCTCACAGGTACTGCATTTAGCATAAAAAATATGCTCAAATCATAACATGGCAAACTCAAGCCCAACAGGCAACAACAGCTGTCGGATTGTCAGTGTGCTGACTTGACTATGATTTGCCCCAAACTGCATGTGATTATCATAAAGTGGGCATGTCTGTAAAGGGGAGACTTGTGGGTACTCATAGAACCCATTTTCACTTGCATGTCTTGAGGACAGAGGTCAAGAGACCCCTTTGAAAATGGCCATGCCAGTTTTTCCTCGCCAAAATTTAGCGAAAGTTTGGAGCGTTATTTGGCCTCCTTCGCAACGAGCTAGTATGACATGGTTGGTACCAATTGATTCCTTAGGTCTTATAGTTTCTTCACTCTATCTTTAAAACTGAGCCTGCTAGAAGGCTAGATGAGGGGTTCTGCACATTAACCTGAGGCAGGAGAATAGAAGAAGCCTTGAGAGTAGCAGGAAAGGAGACTTAGATTAACTTTTGTAGTTCCAACAAAGACGAGGAAGTCCACATTTGCAACGAGCAGGTCAAAGGGGACAAGATTCATCCAAGCCTGCTCCGGGGATTAGCACACTTCCAGCAGCACATTGTTACCCAGGGAAGTCCAGGAAATCCAGCCGATTGTTGGAATAACTGCCAGACCGTTTACTTTTATGTCTTTGTTTTTTGAGCGAAGATGTCCAGAAACTGGTGTAATAAATTGCTTAGAATTTAGTACAACTGGATTAAACTTTTAATTATCTCCTCCTTTAGACGTTCTTACTCCTCTCTCTGTTCTCCTTCATGCTTTTGTTAGTTTTTCCCCTTCCCCCAGCTCACTGGTGTGTCTGATTTATCTCCTCACCTTCCTTTCCTGTCGAGGTTGAAAAGGGCTATTCTGTACTTTTTCTTTCCCTCCCTTTCTGCTACACTTGTTTAGCATGAGTTTGTAGACACTCACACCTCATACGGAGTTGTTTATGTCCTACCTTCCTCTATAAAAGTAAATGTCATGACGACTGCTACATTTATTAAGCTCATTTAACATTTTTGCGACCAAGCAAAGGAGAAGACTATGCTTGGTTTATGCTGAAGGGGTCACAATTGCTCCAGTTGAATGAACACACACATTGCAGTGCTTGTTACATGAGGATAAAACACATAATCAGCAAGACTTCAAATGTAACAAAGGCTAAAGGCAACAGCATTTCCACTGCTTAGAAAACTATTTCAGGACATTCAGGTATATGCAATGGTGAACATTTTGCGTCACCGTGCCATTTGTGTTTACCATTAGGACAAAGAAAAAGATGTATGGCTGATACACTGCGAAATATGCTGTAATATATACCCAGTTACCAATTTATTTGGTACAACTAGCTAAAACTACAGTCTGATACAATAAACCCTAACTTTATGAAGGTTCTATTATAATATTTTTGCCGATTCAACTGTATGATCATTTTGGGAGCTGCAGTTTGTGGTGCTGTTCAGTATTGCATTATACTAACAGGTGTTTCTATTATTTTGTCCACCCCATTCAGTAAGAGTAGGCTAAATAACAGAAACATCTCTCTGTATAATGCATTACAGCTTGTCAGCATCACAAACTACATTCTCCAAAATAATAATAAAGTTTATTTATATAGCACTTCAAAACACTTTACATAAGCCAATAAAATAATAAAGAAATTATTTTAGATTAAATAGTAAAAACTAAGATAATACACTTTAATTACATTTCAAGAAGTATTCTTATTTAATTCTTATTTATAACATTCTGGCATTTATATTTACTGTAACACACTTAATGCTGAAGTAGGCGAGATTGGAGCACATATGATTAAAAAAAATATTTTTACAAAACGGTCTCTATATCCTGACAGTAGTACATGAAACAGATAACCTGAAAAAAATCATGTGCCTCTGTGTCCTCCGGTGCTCTTAACGGCATCTGCTAGATTTCACAGACCGGAGGAAAACAAGCAGTCAGAGCTGATCTGAGGTTTGCTGTCCATCTGCTGTCTATGAGAGCCGGCTGTCAATCACTCGCGAACTCAGACCAAACAGTATAGGCAGCGCTGATCAAATATGAATCAATATTATGTTACGTTAATGCCTATTTCTCACCTCAAATGTTGTCAGCATCATCTTGTAGTGTACTGTTTAGCTGTAATATTGAGATCAGTTGAGGAAATACCAAGCACCGCCCACCAGCCGGAGCAAACTGTGTGTATTAGACTGCATTAGTTTTAGCTAGATGTACCTAATAAACTGGCAACTGAGTGTATGAACAAGGTTTAAACATGCAATTAAACCTCATGTTATACAATAACAAGTCAAAAAAGAAGTGTCTGACAGTGAGTAAAATCTGGTTTCCCCTCATAGTTATACTATAAAATGAGCAATGAGTGTAGAGTGTTATGCTCATTCCTCATAGCAAAATCACTCTGTTTCTAAATGTAATTACCAATGAGAAAATGCTCTCTTAATTCAGAGCACATACAGTTGAGATGGAAGGCTGTTTGTTTGGTTTTGCAGTAAAAATGCACTGGCTGTAGACCATATCGACCAATGTGCTGACATCGATGCACTCCAATCCGGCCTGTGTGTGCTGAGCTGGCCAATGTTGACAACATTGATGGAATGCATAAAGCTGTCCACTGGCATCATTCACACAACAGCTCCAGTTTACAGGCAGCATGAAAAATACCCCAACACTTTTTCTAATCTTCCTAATGACAAAGAGTGCGCACACAAACACGAATCCATCATACATAGTGCATATGAAGCCCCGTGCTCAGGTGTTTCTTACCCAGCGCTATATTATTATGTAAATTTGTGACTCAATATTCATTTCTTCCTTTTTGTTTTGTTCACTCTCAGGCACTTTGACGAGGGCCTGTATCGATGGCTCATCAGGTAAGAGGCACTTCATGAGCGCTGGACAGACTAATTCAGATGTTAATACTTACTGAAAATGTGAAATGTCATCTAAATCCAATAATAGCTCTAGAATGTCTGTCTGTCTGTCTGTCTGTCTGTCTGTCTGTCTAATCTGGCTATCTGTCTGTCATCCTTCCATCCATCCATCCATCTATCTATGTGTCTGGACGGACTGACGGATGAAAGGATTAGATATCTATCTATGAGACAGACAGACAGACAGATAGATAGATAGATAGATAGATGGACAGATTAGATATCTTTCTATGAGACAGACAGACAGACAGACAGACAGATAGATAGATAGATCGATAGATAGATGGACAGATTAGATATCTATCTATGAGACAGATAGACAGACAGATAAGATATCTATCTATCAGACAGACAGACAGATAGATAGATGGACAGATAAGATATCTATCTATCAGACAGACAGACAGATAGATAGATGGACAGATTAGATATCTATCTATGAGACAGATAGATAGACAGATAGATTAGATATCTATCTATTATACAGACAGACAGACAGACATATAGATAAACGGACAGATTAGATATCTATCTCTCAGACAGACAGATAGATAGACTGACAGATAAGATACCTATCTATGAGACAGACAGATAGATAAGATATCTATCTATCAGACAGACAGACAGATAGATAGATGGACAGATTAGATATCTATTTATGAGACAGACAGATAGATAGACGGATAGATAAGATATCTATCTATCAGACAGATAGACAGTTAGATGGACAGATTAGATATCTATCAGACAGACAGACAGATAGATAGACGGATAGATAAGATATCTATCTATGAGAAAGACAGACAGAAAGATAGACGGATAGATAAAATATCTATCTATCAGACAGACAGATAGATAGACGGTCTAACTATCTATCTATCTGACAGACAGATGGACAGATAGATAGAGAGATAGACGGACAGATTCAATATCTGTCGATGTGTCTATTGTGTCTGTCTTATATCTCTGTCTACCTATAGCTATTTAAATGTATACAGCTTTATATCTATCTATAGTTTGTGTTGCCTTATATTTGGAGCAGCGTGCCATGTGTTTAATCATACTGTATCTGTTTAATCGTACTGTATCTGTGATTTATTGCACACTTACTGTAAAAAGGTCATTTCCTGCAGGGCATTGAACTTGTCAGTTGAATAACCTTAAAAAAGGTTGCCATTCTCCAGCTTCCTGTGTTTCATCATAATGGACAAGGATGCTGCATTTGCATGGAGGCTTTCTCATGATTATGAGGTCGGATGTTGTTGGTGAATAGTTCTTCTGTTGTGTTCTTCTGTTCCCGCACCCTGGAGAAATGCCTCCTTGTTTAATATGTACATATGTAATGGCAGCATTATGTTTCTGCTCACTTGTACTTTGGACACCGCACATTATTGGTTTGTCTGCTTTTTTAATGATGCACACTTGGCTGAATGCAGTCTATTGGGAGGTCATGGTCCACTTGGTAGACGCGGGTTGCTACATTTAAGGCGACGCTACTGTTGCACGGTTGTCAGGAAACACGCTGATATTCTGTGACAATGTTCCCTTGTCTTGGTTGTTGTTTGCTAATTAGTTTTTGTCCAGACACGTATGATGGCGTACATTTACTGTGCACCTGCTTTTCAGATGTTAAAGATGAGTTTAGAATGAAATGTGGCATATCAGACTGCTAAAGAGGCTCCAATTAATTTGCTAAAGATACCAGAATTTAAATTGCAAATGCACGTTTCCATTTTAAGCCGTGTCCATTGGAAATTGTTTTCTCCTGCTTAATGGCATCACTGGCAATTATCCTACTGCAGATGCAAAATGATACCCATGACACAATGCCCCGGCGTTCCTTCCCGTGAAAGTGCTTTTAAAGAGGTTTTAATGCAGTTCTGAAATTCTGTTGAAATTGTATAAAGAGCGCTAGATGAGTGCGTAGGTGTTGAATGATGTACTCTACACGACACCCCGTCTCCCTGGGCAGCTAAGTGGCTCATTCTTCACCATTCCATTACGCTCTCCCTGTCTGTATGCCACTGTGTCTCAGGCTCTCTGTTTCATAGATAGCAACCAACAAAAGAGCTCTAACTGCTTGTTTGATTGAGTTATTGCTGCTACATATGAGGAGGAGCATTTGATAACAAATCCTGGTGGAAAATAGTTGTGTGTGTGTGTGCCCATTTTTGTCTTTTTTTTCTTCTTTTTTTCTTGTGTATATCATCTGAAAGCTGGGAACCTGAAGATTAATTTGAGAGTTCAGCAGCTCAGCACTGTGTGTCAAGTTGTTCTAGTCATAAATCAGAAATAAACATGAATGAATGAATTCATTAATTAAAATAAATAATGAAAGTGTATAAGGGCTTAGAACATTACAATAGAAGTATATGATGGCCATTCCCATGCTCTATTATATCTCATAATCAGCAATTGCAGCAATTGTTGTATTGTTACCATTTGTTACAGATTTGATGCTAAATTTAACCATTTTTTACCACTCGAGAATTGCTAAAAATGACCAATAATCCCTCTAAAATACCACATTAAGGCACCAAGACCTTGAGGAATACCAAAGAAAAAGCCATGCTGTGATATGGGATCAAAAACTTTTGACATTTGGAGATTTCTGCAAGAATTGCATTTTTCGACGATTGGATGGCGAGCACTTCTGTTCTGGAAACTGCTCAGACACCCCCTTATTGTCAATCTACCTAGGAAAGCCATCCATCCTCTGAATGCTCTAGGTCTCTAGTTTGTGGCTGTAAAGTTTCATGAGGCTGTGATTATCCTAGAGGTCACCACAGGTCATTTTATACAGTGAGGTCAAGTTTAAAAAAATGGTCTCACTACAATGAAATGGCTACTATTGGGACTAACATCATCACATATGAATACAGTTGGGCTCATTGGATCGACAAGAGTCTCAGCTTTCCAGTGATACCAAATATATGTAATTCCAGGAATGTTTAGGGACCCCAGTATGCAGAAATATTCAAATACACCATTTTAGAATAGGCGAAAATAACACATTTGTACTGCATTCAAAAAACTGCATGTGTATATCATAAAGTGGTCATGTCTGTAAAGGGGAGACTCGTGGGTACCCATAGAACCCATTTTCATGCACATATCTTGAGGTCAGAGGTCAAGGGACCCCTTTGAAAAAAGCCAAAATTTAGAGTAACTTCGTAGCGTTATTTAGCGTTCTTCCCAACAAGCTAGCATAACAAGGTATGCTATTCTGAAAGACAGAATAGCGTCCTGGCCTGCCGGCGGGTCGTCAGGGTTTTAATGTGTTAACTTCCTAACACTAGCTCTAAGCAGCTTATAATATAATTACTACTAATGCCATTTTTTTTTTTAATCAAAGCAAATATTTAATATAAAAATGCAATTATTTATTTCCTAATCTAATTTGAATTGTGTGTTTTTATGCAAATAACCACTATAGATGACAATAACAAAGTAAAAGGATAACATTAAGAATTTTAACGGTTGTATGTAGCACAACATGGAAGTGAAAGCAGCACTCTGTTTATGTAAATGTGTAATTGCAATAAAAATATTTTGTCCCTAAAATCTATAAATAATCCTGACCTAAATATTGATCAAAATAATCGTCATTTTGGCCATAATCTTGCAGCCCTAAATTAAAGCAAGAAAGATCAAGTACATTGTGTATCTCCATAAGAGGAGCACAGAACCAACAATAATAGCTGCCAACAGTCTAGTTGTTACTGTCCGTCTCTAAACCTTGTATGCATGTTGTCTGCACCATCTGCTTGCAGTCGTCAGGTGTTACATAACACATTGATTTCCCGGGTATTGCAGTAATGTATATCTCAAAATTATCATATTTTCATTAACATCTGTTTAGAATCTGTCCACGTCTAATGAATTGAAATAGACGGATGGGCACTCCGTGTGTTTTGGTGTTCAGTTTGCTCTTGCTCTAACACTCTGGTTCCTCTCCATCTGCTTTGCACCTCCTTTCATCCTCCAATATGGCCAAGCTGGCCACTCTATTTAAGGCTCAGAAAATGCTGGCTCATCTTTCAGGAACATTGATTATCCACAGGGTGGCCGAGATAATTAGTTTCCAGCTCAGCAACACTAGACAGAGCACGCTGCTTGTTTCTACGCGTGTTGGAGTGATGTTGCATGTTGAGACTCTAGGTACCTCTGGGAGAGAGTAGGTCCTCACAATATCTGAGACCATTTTTCTTCACGGCATGCACCATAATCTTTACTGATTGGTGGGATGTTACTCACATCATGTGGGCTGAATATACAGCTGCTATTTTTACATCAGATGAAGTGTAATCTCATTTAAGCCATGCATGCGTTATGTGCAATATATTTGTTTTAACCAAAATGTTGAAATCAGCCCTTACCCAACCAAATCAAGAGCTAGCTGAAAAAAAAGCAATTTGACATAGAAAGTGGGTTAAATGTATGTCAAGGTTTTGGTGCGAATCATAGAAACCCCTTTGGAATCATTAACCCAATTACATTATTATTAACAACTTGGTAGGATTGATTTTTCCCCAAAGTGCCTCTATTTTTGCACTGGACGTCAGAGCAACGCTTATTTGATTAAAAACCAATGAACATGACATGATCATTTGTGTGACAGGTGTTCTTTGTAATTCATTGGTGCATTGTGGTGCCATTTTCAACCCCCTTTGTTTTACATCAGCACTGTTCACTGGCTGCAGTGTATCTGTGTCCTGTCCTTTCAAAAGATCTCTCTGTTATTATCACCATTTATTGACTATTTTCTTTGTGTTGGACAGTTTATAATCTCTTTTAATCCCCCGAGACAGATTTTACTGTCTTTCAAAGGCTGTAGCAGGTTTTAGAGCTAGAGTGAAGGTGGAGATATCAAACTAGAAAACCTAAGGAATCCATTGGAACCAACCATACCATGTAAGCTTGTCGGAAAGGAAGCACAATTTTGGTGAGGAAAAACGGACATGGCCATTTTCAAAGAGGTCCCTTGACCTCTGGCCTCAAGATATGTGAATGAAATGGGTTCTATGGGTACCCACGAGTCTCCCCTTTACAGCCATGCACACTTTATGATAACCACATGCAGTTTGGGGCAAAAAACATGCAGTTTTTTGAATGTACTATAAATGTGTTATTTTTGCCTATGTGTTTCAATATTTCTGTATACTAGGGTCCCTAAACAGTCTTGGAATTACATAAATTGGATATCACTGTAAAGCTGAGACTTTTGTGGATCCAATGAGCCCAACTGTATTCATGTGTGATGATGTTAGTCCCCATAGTAGCCATTTCATTTCCATTCCATTTCATTGTAGTGAGACCCTTTTTTGCCTGAATGACCTGTTATGACCTTGAGGATAATCACACCCTCATGAAACTTTACAGCCTCAAACTAGAGACCTAGAGAATTCAGAGGATGGATGGCTTTCCTAGGTAGATTGACAATAAGGGGGTTTCTGAGCAGTTTCCAGAACAGAAGTGCTCGCCATCCAATCACTGAAAAATGCTGTTCTTGCAGAAACCAAATCACATCATGGGTTTTTCTATGGTGTTCCTCAGGGTCTTTAGTTCCTCAAGTCTTAGTATTCTGGAGGGATTATTTATTATTTTTTATCAATTCTCTAGTTGTAAAAAATGGTTAAATTTAGCACCAAATCTGTGTAACAAATTGTGTCAACCCAAAATTAGTTGCAAAAACTCATGAGACATAATAGATCATGGGAATGGGCATCATATACTTCTATCATAATGTTCTAAACCCTTATACACTTTCACAATTTATTTTAATTCATTATTTATTCATGTTTATTTCTGATTTATGACTAGAACAATTTGACACACAGTGCTGAGCTGCATATCAAATTAATTTTTCAGGTTCCCAGCTTTCAGATGATGTACAACACTTCTATGTGACATAAACTGCTGACCTCCTATCTCTCCTTAAAGACCCCCTGTACCCCCCTATAAAAAGACAAAAACGGGTCTATTGTGGGTCTCAGAGGGTTAAAGAGCTGTAACATTTTATTCATTCTGATTGTGTTTAAAGATGTTTTTTTCCTGTTATGAACTTGTGTTCCAGATACATCTATGTGCCGCTGGGAGGTTCACGGCATGGTCATCTTTACAAAATGTTATCAACTGGCCTCGCGTTCGGATTCGTCTGCCTCTGGCATGGCGGCCATGACTACTTACAGTACTGGGCCCTGATGAATTGGGCCGGAGTTCTGGTGGAAAATGGACTGAAGTCTCTCTTTGCCTCATCTTTTATTCACTCCATCGTTGTAAGTTTGAAATCCAATTTACCTCTGACAGTCCAAAAAAAAGGATGTTCAAAGAGATTAAAATTGTACATAGATATAATTCCCTGGTTATTCCATCAATTGGATTTTCAGTTAAGATGTGTGAACATGATGAAATCTTTCCTCTAGCTAGAAATAAAGGGGTCATGTAATCTGATTTAATAAGAGATAATGCCTGCAACTGCTACAGTAAGTGCAGACTGGAGACAAACTGGTTGGATCCCGTCACATCTAATTGGCATGCACAGTTAACGGGCAACATTACTGTGAGTAAAAGTCTGTTTCCAACACGTTCATCTTGCTTCTTTGGTCTCTAGCTTTGGGAGAAGGTTCATGTTCTTGGAATAGTAATAAAGATGGCAGGCTGTGTAACCCTCCTAGTTTATGGCCACACGGTTCATTAGCACCAGGTGCTTTGCTGCTCTTTGTTTCTCAGATTTACGATGAAAATCTCTTGTGGTTCTCCTGCAATTTACTTATTTATTTACTGATTTCCCAGGAGCAGAATATCTCTGCGGCGATGGAAAGGCGCTGCATCGCCCTACTGTCTGCCTTCTCCACTGCCATGCTCATCCTCTCTAATCTGGTATTCCTCGGGGGGATACATGTTGGCAGAATCTTCTGGAAGCGTGTCTTCATTCAAGGTAAATTGTCTTCCACAACACTCACTCAATAGGATTTCTATGTGCCTTTTATTTCCACAGGATTGTTTCAGCTGACATTTATATATTTGTTTCCGTTGTGGAGTGCTGTATCAGTCATGTGGTCTTTTAATTTGACTGTTTAGTTTCATCGTGGGACATTTCAGCAGCAGCTAAAGACAGTATGTCTATTGCAACAGTTAGAGAGAGGCCATATAAAATCATAAATAGAATATAATAAAGTGCTGCTGCTCAATAGGTATGTATATTTAGCAATGTTTTCAATGGATGTTGAGGCTCTAGTTATAATAATAATAATAATAATAATAATAAACTTTATATAGTACCTTTCCAAAACAATGGTGCTGTATAAATAAAGTTTATTTATATAGCACTTTTCCAAAGCAATGGTGTTATATAAATAAACTTTATTTATATAGCACTTTTCCAAAACAATGTTAATGTATAAATAAACTTCATTTATATAGCACCTTTCCAAAACAATGTTGCTATATTAATAAACTTTATTTATATAGCACCTTTCCAAAACAATGATGCTATATTAATAAACTTCATTTATATAGCACCTTTCCAAAACAATGGTGCTATATTAATAAACTTTATTTATATAGCATCTTTCCAAAATAATGGTGCTATATTAATAAACTTTATTTATATAGCACCTTTCCAAAACAATGATGCTATATTAATAAACTTTATTTATATAGCACTTTTCCAAAACAATGGTACTGTATAAATAAACTTCATTTATATAGCACCTTTCCAAAACAATAATGCTATATTAATAAACTTTATTTATATAGCACCTTTCCAAAACAATGGTGCTATATTATTAAACTTCATTTATATAGCACCTTTCCAAAACAATGATGCTATATTAATAAACTTCATTTATATAGCACCTTTCCAAAACAATGGTGCTATATTAATAAACTTTATTTAAATAGCACCTTTCCAAAACAATGGTGCTATATTAATACATTTTATTTATATAGCACCTTTCCTAAACAATGGTGCTATATTAATAAACTTTATTTATAGAGCACCTTTCCTAAACAATGGTGCTATATTAATAAACTTTATTTATATAGCACCTTTCCAAAACAATGATGCTATATTAATAAACTTTATTTATATAGCACTTTTCCAAAACAATGTTACTGTATAAATAAACTTCATTTATATAGCACCTTTCCAAAACAATGGTGCTATATTAATAAACTTTATTAATATAGCAACTTTCCAAAACAATGATGCTATATTAATAAACTTCATTTAAATAGCACCTTTCCAAAACAATGGTGCTATATTAATAAACTTTATTTATATAGCATCTTTCCAAAATAATGGTGCTATATTAATAAACTTTATTTATATAGCACCTTTCCAAAACAATGATGTTATATTAATAAACTTTATTTATATAGCACTTTTCCAAAACAATGGTACTGTATAAATAAACTTCATTTATATAGCACCTTTCCAAAACAATAATGCTATATTAATAAACTTTATTTATAGAGCACCTTTCCAAAACAATGGTGCTATATTAATAAACTTTATTTATATAGCACCTTTCCAAAGCAGTGTTTACAAGGTGCTTTACAGTGCATAAACAACAAACAACAGAAGCATGAAGTTGTTGATAATAAAAACAACAACAATAACACTATCCATACAACTATAATCAAATTCAAGTAATACAACATAAAACAAAATATAACAATTAAAATCAAACAATAAAACAAATGGTGAGGGAAGGTAAGGATCACGGAAAGACTATAAAAGTGTGTTTTAAAAAGAGGTCATACTGGGGCATTTTGTGCATCTGTATGGGCAAACTCTCCCCAGCGGAGAGACATCTGCTTCATGGTTGTGCCAGTCCTTGTTTTGCTCCCCTTGTCTTCATTTGGCTCATTTGGTACCTAAAGCAAGATGGCAGGCCCTCCTGAAAGCCTGTCTACTCATGATAAGCAGTCTGAGCTGCACTCGCCGCTGGGTTGGGCGCAGAGTCAGAGCCGAGAGCTCAGCTCAGCTCAGCACTGATACTTCATCATATAATATATTAATTAGGTATCGACCCATTATCGGCCTGGCTGATATTATCGGCCGATATTCGGCATTTTGCCAATTATCGGTATCGGTATTTTTTTTTACCGATAACCGATAAAATAAAGGAATTTAAAAATGTGCTACTTAGGCTCTGATACAGCCTCCTCTCTCTGTCAGCGCTCTCCACTCAGTCTCCACTCTGCAGTCTGGCTCAATGTCCCGCCCACAGCACTATCTGATTGGTTACACGTCATCAGCAATAACCAATCAACACACAGGGTACATCCCAATTCTCTTATTTGTCGTTTCCTCGCTCCTCGATCCTCGCTTGAACCGGAAGTTGTTCTGGTGCTCCATCTTGAAGACCGTCCCAAAGCTACATCTGATAACTGCAATGCATTGTTTGTGTAAGAGAGACAAACAGACGGAGAAAGAGAGAGAGCGACAGCTCTATCGAGAGAGGGGAGAGAGAGAGAGCAAAAACTTCACAACAAATAGGCTTATGCACAAAAGCCTGCACAGATCCACGTATTCAAAATGTGCAATCCGATCCCTGGCTGCGTGCTGTCCGGTGGTGGGAACATGATTCAATCGTACTGATCTGGATCTGGATGTAAGAAGACGCATGCATATTGTGTCGCTAAGATTGTGATAATAGCCAGCTCGTTTTACACCATATTTGCACAGTTTACAGGCATAGGGTAAATACACCTCTCATTGTACAGTAGCTGCACTGTGGATATTATTCAGCACCAGATTGTGATGTCTGTGGTTTCATCCACCTCCACTGCAACAAACTGTGCCACACTCAGTTCCTCTTTTATGTTTTCCTTCAGAACATCTGCAATCGCTTCAATTAAGTCATTTTGGATTCTGTTTGACGTGCCGGAAAACACTGTAGATGATGCCAAGTGGGAGGCTAAATTAGCATCTTTGCTGGCTAACAGGTGCAACAGTTCAATGAAATCCCCCCGGTATGAGGAACTTGCACTCTCATTGTTCCCACGGAAAGCTAGCTCCTGTTTACCAAGGAAACATACAGCATCTATGAGACTTTTTAGGATTTCTCTGTTTTTCTTTACCTTCTCATTGTGGATGCTAACGCTCAGCCGGCGTTGTTCATCCAAAGCCAGGTCGATTCTGTTGTGTACAAATGTTTTCAGAGCAATCTGGCTCTGAATGTGAACCACCGACTTTTCGTGCTTGGCTATCGCACAGGGCAAGTTGTTCGGGTCACAATATCCTGCATTAGTCCAGACCTTGTCAGTGGTGCAGCCAACAGTAAACATGGGGAACAGAACAGCCTGTTCAGTGTAGCACATCCACAGAGTCAATCCTTACTTTTGTACCACTCGTTCTGAAAAGTACGAACAATTTTCTGTCCCTTCCTTTGACGAAGATCCACAAGGTCAGGCGTTGGTCTCCTGACACTTAAAAGTTGACGCTTTTCTTCAGAAGGAAGCCGTGAAAATTGTTTTAGCTGCGATAGCTGTGTCATCATGTCGGTGAGCCCGTGCTTGAACTTGCTGCACGTACAAAGGAGCGGCCGGGAGGGTGTGTGTCAATTAACGAAAGCACCATGAACGTAGAAGTGCATCACTGGCATAGTACAGTTACGTTCAAAGGTCAAAGGTCAAAGCTCAACTTTATTATCCCGCAAGGGGAAATTCATATGGTCATACACGTCTCATAAAAACATATTAAACTCCACACTCCCAGGATCCTACGCACAGCGCACCCCCATGCACCCCCCCCCCCCCCCCTCCCCCACACACACACACATACCAGCAGAACATCCAGTATAATACCGCAGTTACAAAAATGCACCTTCCACAATATAAAATATATACTCTATGCATAGTGCAATCCAACAGTCTTAATATACAGAGAACCACTGTCCAAACACAATCAAATTGTCTGAAAAATACACAGTTCAAAAGCCTATATCCAGAATATATAGGGTGGGCTACAGCCTATTTACCTCTCGTTTAGAAGTCTAATTGCCGTCGGCACAAAAGATTTGCTATACCTCGTTGTTCTAATTTTTTGCTGCAGGAATCTGCTTGATCTGCTACTCCTTTTGAATTTCTGATGGAGAGGATGGGTAGCATCGTTGAGAATCTGATCAGCTTTTTTTAGAATAAGGTCCCTATACAGCTGTGCTGCAGACACCTGATCGATCCCAATGATCCTACTTGCTGTCTTGATCATGCGCTGCAGTTTGACATAATCTTGAGCCAAAGTCAAAGCCAATATTACCAAAGGTGCAAATCAGACCGCACGACAGAACGCTCTGCAAAACAGTATTGCAAGACATTTGAAGAATACAACATTCAACTCTAAAATGATTAAATTTCCTAAGAAAGAACAGCCTCTGTTGTAATTTACTAGACTTACTTTGTGCACATATACTGAATTTTAAGTGGTCATCGATTTCAACTCCAAGGTATTTATAAATTGAGACCTGCTCAACTAATTCTCCCTTAATCTTGACAGGAGGAACTGTTATCATATTCTTACTAAAATCTATGACCATCCTCTTCTTTCGTTTTTTTAACGTTGACCTCAAGATAATTATCTGAGCACCATTGGATAAAGCTCTGTGTTTCCCTCTCAAAACCTTCCACTGCTGAATTTTCAGATTTTAAATATCCGACCAATGCTGTGTCGTCGGCATATTTAAAATAAGAATAAGCTGAGGCAGATGCCTAACAGTCGTTGGTATACAAAGTATATAAGATAGGGGACAGAACGTACCCCGGGGCGCCTGTATTACTAGTTTTAGAGGAAGACATAACAGAGTTAAATTTCACATGTTGACTACGATTGGTCAAAGAATCATTAATCCATATAATGAGTTTGGTATTCACTCCCAGATGCACCAGTTTGCTCACCATTAGATGGGGTTGGATCGTATTGAACGCGCTGCTGAGATCTATGAACACAATTTTGACCAGGCTCTTGGCTTGTTCCAGATGCTCAAAGATGTCAGCAGCGCATCTTCAACACCTCTCTCTACTCGGTAGGCAAATTGGTTAGGGTCTAGAGAAAATGAGACCTCAGAAAGAAGTTGTTTTGACAAGATTTTTTCAAAACATTTCATTGCTGCGGATGTTAAAGCAACGGGGCGCAGATCGTTAAGTTCTTTAGGTCTATTATTTTTAGGCACCGGCACAATTGTTGATCTTTTCCACAGGTTAGGGAAAACTCCCGTGTCTATTGACTGCTGGAACAGCCTCTGAAAAGGTCGTGCCAACTGATCCGCACGTGCCCGTAGTGCCTTGCAACTAATATAGTCTGGCCCTTGTGCTTTGCGAGGGTTTACACGTCTAAAATGTGATCTGACATCATCTATGGAGATTTCGATGTCTGAATTCACCATGTCCATTACTTCCATAATGGCCTTATCCTGCTCCGATTTAAAATCTTGTGAATCAAATCTACAAAAAAAAATATTTAAATCATTTGCCATATCAAAGTCATTATCAACCATCATGTGATTGTTTGTGGCCCTTGCCATGCTTTCCTGGCATCCTCTTTAAAGAAACCCTCTAATTTATGTTTATATGCTGTCTTGCATTCAATAATCTTGCTTTAAATCTTCTTCTGTACTAACTACTTTTACTCTTTGCTTCCACCCAACCTAAACAGGCACTTTTTCTCATCAAAAAGTTGCTTTAGCTCTGGGGTCACCCAAGGCTTGTTGTTCGAAAAGACCTTGATAGTCTTTTTGGGGATAATCATGTACTCGCAGAATTTTATGTATCCTGAAATAGCAAGCGCTGCGTCATCGATGTTATCAGTCCTATCTGTCACAACGTCCCAGTCCGTGCACTCCAGGCAATCCTGGAGGGCCTCAGTCGCAGCGGGGGTCCAGCTTTTAACCTCCACCTTTTTAGGCTTCACTCCCGTAAGCGGGGCTTATAGGCGGGCATCAGCCTGACCATGTTGTGTTCCGAGCTCCCCAGACCAGGCAGAGCCTTAGAATAGAAGGCATCCTGTATGTTTCCATAGCAACGGTCAAGGCAAGCTTCATTGCGGGTCGGGCAGGTGACAAACTGCTGATACGTTGGTAAATGGTCCTTCAAGCTGCAGAGATTGAAGTCCCCCAGAAGGAGTTTGGCTGCGTCGGGAGCCTCTGCCTCAGCCTGGGATACTAGGTGATGTATGACAGTGGCAGCCGCAGAGGGGGCAATGTAAACAATAAAAAGTCTTATTTGGTGTATTTCACGAGGCAGATAATAAGGCCTTAGGCTCAGCGCCAGTAATTCAATGTCCTTTGTGCAAACCTGATGTTTCGTTATAATATGCGCTGGGTAACAGTACTTATTATCGACAAACACACACACTTCTGCACGCTAACTTTTCCCGGAGTTCAAGTCTCGGTCCATCCTCATGAGGGTGTAGCCCTCCAGGTCGACAGCCTAGTCAGGATCCGTCTCTGTGAGCAAGGTTTCAGTCAGGCAGATAAGGCAGGATTGTCGGTAGTCAGAGAGGTGTTGGGTGCAAGCCCGCGACTTGTCCGCCTTATTTCTTATGCTCTGAACATTGCCGAGCATAATAGATGGAAGTGGTTGTCTGTAAGGCTGCCTTTTAATCCGCTCCCGGATCCCACACTTCTTGACGTGTTTCCTTGCTTTAATTGTACTGTCTTTGACACACGCAGGTGGAAACAGTCATTTATGTCATTGTAGCGTAGACGTGTTACGGAGGGTCTTAGATTAATTAAGACATCCCGAGTGTAGGTAAGCCGAAGTTCCGAGCCACTGTTTGTATTTGTGATGTGCCCCGCCGCAAGTTTGGCATGTTCGGTCAAAAAAGTGACCAAAAACAGCAGCAAAAGCACTGGAGCCGACTTCATCTTTAACCTCCAGCGATCATCTGTCTAGAACACGGTCAAACATTTTAACTCCTAAAACAAGTACTACTTAAAACAAACAAACAGACATACAGAGACGTGCATGGAACCGTGTCGCCGCTCGCGCATGCGCCATCCAGCCATAAAAATCATGTTCCTCTGTGTCCTCCGGTGCTCCTAAAGGCATCTGCAAGATTACACTTACGGATTGAAAACAAGCAGTAAGAACTGATCTGAGGTCCGCTGTCCAGCTGCCGTCTATGAGAGCCGGCTGTCAATCACTCACGAACCAAATGGTCAAACTAGGCAGAGCTGATCAAATATGAATCAATATTATGTTACGTTAATGCCTATTTTCTCGCCTCGAATGTTTTCAGAATCATCTTGTAGTGCACGGTTTAGCTGTAAAATGAGAAAGTTTGTGATGCCGCCGCCATTGTGAAATCTGGTGAAGGAACGCCAAGTTCCGGTCACATGACCGGAGCACAGCCGATAGGAACGCTCTCTCAATAAAATGACCTGTGATTGGTCAAAGTCTCCCGTCACGGGCTTGATTTTCTAAAGCCTGAAAACAGAGCCATGATGGGGTGCAGAAGTCTAGTTATCTCTCAGAACACTTGAATTACAATATGCTGAAAGGTTATTATGGAATTCTTGCCCAATGATGCCAAAAATATACTGCCTATTGCCACTTTAAAGCCGACTGACAGCTGATCCAGCTGTGATCAGCTGCTGCTGTCATCAGAAACGGACGTAGCTTCACGTGACGCTTCAGAGAACAGGACGTCTCATTTCTCTTAAAACATATTCACAGACCGGAGGAAAACAACCAATCAGAGCCGAGCTGGAGCCTTGCCGTCTCTGAGCAGCTGTCAATCACTCGCAAACTCCAATCAAACGGTCAAAGCACTGATCAAATATGAATCAATATTCTGTTACTGTAATGCCGATTTCTCACATAAACTGTTTTCAGAAACATCTTGTAGTGTACTGTTTAGCTGTAAAATGAGAAAGTTTGTGACCCGGCTGCCATGTTGAGATCAGTTGAGAAAATACCAAGCACCGCCCACCAGCCGGAGCACACTTTCTCATTTTACGGCTGAACAGTACAAGTACAAGTACAAGATGTTTCTGAAAACATTTTACTCGAGAAATAGGCATGACAGTAACAGAATCTTGATTCATATTTGATCAGCGCTGCCTATTTTGACCGGTTGATCGGAGTTGCGAGTGATTGACAGCTGCCTCCGTTGAATGATCAGCAAATAGGAACGCTCTCACTCTGAAATGACCTATGATTGGCCAAAGTCTCCCCGTCAGGGGATAGATTTTTTTAAAGCCTGAAAACAGAGCCAAGAGGAGGTGCAGAAGTCTAGGTTTTCTCTCAGAACACTTGAATTACAATATGCTGAAAGGTTATTATGGGATTTTTGCCCAATGATGCCAAAAACACTCTGTCTACTGCAGGTTTAATTTACTTTTTTTGGCCACTTTGGGGCAGTGAAACAAGCTGTAAGCACAACCATGAGTTGGTGTTAGTGTTATTTGCTAGCAAACAGTTGCCTATTTACACATCCAGAAGACCCAGAACAACATTAGCATTTATGTTCTGTTAATGTCACACAGTCTTTGGGCCTCTTCAAGTCGAGCCTAAGCAGCCTGACCAATATTCCAGTCACCAGTTAAGCTTTATTGTAACAGTATTTATTTATTTATTTATTTATTTTATTTAAAAGGGACCATGTACAGTTTAAACATAAATGTCACCATTTGATGCACTGTACCAGATTATAACTTTAAGCTAATTCACATCTGTAGTCCCTTGGCAGGTCAAGACAAAGAAACATATTAAAGTCATACAAGAAAGAACATACAAAACGCACAATACACAGCTACACACAATAGCACATCACAAAGTATGCTTGTCAAGTAAAAGCAAGTCATGAAGACCATGGAGTTGGAATAGAGATCAGTGAGTACAGAGCTGAGCAGCTTTTAACAGACGTTTTAAGTTGGTTTTAAAAGTGCTAAAAATTGTTGCGGGCTCACCGCAAATTGTATGTAACATTATGCTTCTTCTAGTAGACTTGGTGTAAATAAGTTAAGAGAAACCTAAAAATAAGAGCAGGGTGTTTTAAAATTCCCGTTTCTGTTGTGAATTATTCAGACCTAGAAACTAAATTGAGAATCTCAGTTTGCCTTTATGGAAGTTCATTCGGACCATTGAAATACTAAAAATTAAGATAAAACATGGCACTGCCTGATGCTTACTTAAAATGTTTAAATAGACTATTGAACAAACCACTTCATTGTTTTGTTGCTAGTGTACTTGTGTTTTTGTACTTGAAATTGAAATATAATGCATCCACCAGAAATGCCTGAAGCCATTCCTTGTGTCTGCACAATAAAACACCGAGGGGGAGTTGTGGTTTGCTTCATTAACATGAGATCAATGCTTTTAAATCAGCCTGTGTGGGATTTTTACTGGTGCAGGCAGTAGCGTAATTGCACTCTTTGACCTCTCTGGTGAAACAAAAACAAATTCCTAATCACACTGTGTCTATAATCGTATATGTTGACTGAGAAGGTGTGGTTGTTATTCTCACATGCCTCCAAATAATCCCAATGTAAGATTAATCTGAAGACATAGTGCTGAGTGACATAGAAAGTTGTTAAAATTGTAACATACCAGTAGACACAGTGTAGTATTAATTCAAAAATATGAATCTTTACATTAAATTATAATAGCTTGAATGAAGTCTGTTTGTTTTACTCCAGTAGACTTTTGAATGGTGTTTTTATGTCTGTTTAAAGTTACAGTGTGTAGGATTTGGTGCCATCTGGTGGTGTGGTTGCAGATTGCAATCAACTGAGTACCCCTCCACTCACTCCTCCCTTTCCAAGGCTGCGGTAACATGAGCCGCCGAGTGCAAAACTGATAACACTATTCACTTCGCTCAGAGGCCATCCTTACCATAATAATAGGGATGGGTCATGATTTTCGTTTTTTCGAATAGTCATTAAATTATAAAAAAAATCGACTAGTTTATGCGACTATCTTAAAAAAAATGGGGGGGGGGTATGTGGCGATTTTGGAAAAATAATCGACTAGTTCCCAGTAATTATCGAATAGTATTTTTGCATGGAATGCACATCCCTACATAATAACGCTACTTTATGAGCAACGGAAGTCAGACGGCGGCTGGTGGTACGACGGCTTTGCACTCTCTCTAGAGCCAGTGTTTGGTTTGTCTGTTCTGAGCTACTGTAGAAACATGCCGGACTCCGTGAAGAGGACCCGCTCCCTATGAAGATATGAAGGGCTCATTCTAAGATAATGAAAACACAACAATTCTTAGTTTCAGGTGTTTATACACTAATGAAAACATAGTTATGAATATTATATTCCATTTCTGCTAATAGAGCCCCCGAAATGCTACACACTGGCCTGTTAAATATAATATCAGTAAAATGACGACTTGTACTTAGTAGGACATTGATTTGGGTCTACCTCTGGTTGCCTTTACCAGCACTACTAGAAAAACAGTGTACAGTGAGGCTGTACTTAGACATAGCATTGTTTTGAGGTAAATGCTAATGTTGGCATGCTTGCATGCTCACAATGATGCATGATGATGTTTAGCAGGTTTAGCTAATGTTTAGCATGTTAGAATGCTAGCATTTGCTAATTAGAACTAAACACAAAGTACAACTGAGGCTGATTGGAATGACATTAGTTTTGCAGGTATTTAGTCATACATCAAAGTATTGGACAAATTACAATGTTGACCTGATGATGGCGCAAGATGAAAAGTCAGGGGTCACCAAAGAGATCGCAAATCATCCTGAGGGGAACATGAATGTCTGTACCAAATTTCATGGCAGTCCATTCACTATTGAGATTTATTACACGGCTGTATTGAATACTAGATTCTGATTGGTCAGTCACGGCGTTCTGCGGTTTGTAATTTCTGTATAACAGACCGTTGCTATGTATAACAGACTGTTGCTATGGGCGCAGTTCAGATGTCGGGCTCTGGCGGACCATTTTCGTGTCAAAATATTGATTTCTTCAGTAAGTAGCCGTGTACTAAGCGGGATAATGTACAGCTAGCGGGTCATTGTTGTGAAAGAATCCCTTTCAGGGCGATGAAAGACAGCAGCATCGCCCTGTTGGGGATTCTTTCACAACAATGACCGGCTCGCTGTACATTATCCCTTACATGTCAGTCTGGACCACAGACAGACAGATAGACGGAGCTATCCCTAGAGCGATGCCACTAGTACTATGGCTATAAAACCCTCACATTTGCTAATTTGCTGACCCACACATGAGTTTTCCTTGTTTCTATCAGTCTAATGATAATGTATCCAGAAAGGGAGAAAAGGCAGAGCGTAACCTACAAGTTGTCAGTTTCTATTTTCCTTAGAAAATCCTTCATCACTAAGCAGTTTTATTTTTAGTTATTACGTGGCTTTGTTGAATACTCGATTCTGATTGGTCAATCGCAGTTCTGATGTTGGACCCCGAAGGACCGTTTTTTGTCAAATGATTGATTTCTTCAGTAAGTAGCTGTGTAATAAGCAGGATAATGTACAGCGAGCGAGTCATTGTTGTTAAAATAAATTCCGTCGGGGTCCACCTGGGCGGCTGTGGCTCAGAGGGAAGAGCAGGTTGTCCACCAATCGGTAGGTCGGTGGTTCGATCCCTGGCTGCTCCGGGTCACATGACGATGTGTCCTTGAGCAAGACCTTAACCCCAAATTGCTCCCGAAGGCATAGCCATCGGTCTGTGAATGACTATTTAGATTACATCCTGATGGGCAACGCTGGCACCTTAGTAGCCTCTTCCATCAGTGTGTGAATGGGTGAATGCTGACATGTAGTGTAAAGCGCTTTGAGTGGTCGCAAGACTAGAAAAGCGCTATATAAATGCAAGTCCATTAAACATTTACCTGCCGCATCGCCCTGTCGGGGTTTATTTCACAACAATGACCGTCTTGCTGTACATGATGCCTTACTGATGAGTTGCCTCTGTGTAAGTTGTAAGTTTTCACCTCATTTGAACACAAAGCACTCTGTTAATCAAGTGGCAAAAGAAACTGTGGTGTAATTATAGCACTGGTTGATTAGAGTCAACTGGAAGAGATTTTTTTTCACTCTCTTTGCCAGGACTTAGTAATTAGTAGTAGCAACAACTCTGTTCCAAAATGGCAAGTAGATCCGACACATTTCTCTGTTGTGGCCAAAAGTTACTGACATTTGACTCAGAAGGCTACCTCCTAAAAACCAAGATGGCGACGGCTAAAATGACAAACTCGAGGCTTCAAATCGGCAGTCCACAAACTGACTACGTCCACTTCTTATATACAGTTTATGGTTTGACTAGTGGTGTGCTTCCTTTAAGTTCTGTTTTTCACTCTGTTAGTTTGAAGTCAGTAACAGCAAAGGTCAGATTACTGGTTGGAGAATATATTTCACACTGAGGGCTTTAATGAAAAGACAAAACGCTGGAACACTAAATCTTGCTCATGGTGCATGCAGGGTCCTGAGCTAAAAGGCCTTGCATGATTGATTTAGATGTCAGAAATACATCAGATTTCAAGTTGCGCATGAGCATGACTAATGTGAATAAATCAACATTAATAATTAGGTGGCATTTACTGGAAATTATGCTAATTTTCTGCATACGCAACATTTTGTGTTGTGCAAACTTCACTTCAGCATAGCATAAAAATGTTTATCAGCAAAAATCCGGCTTTTCCAGCCTCAGCCAATGTAACCTTTCTCTTCCGCATACAGGAAACGGACAGTACAGCTGTGCATGAAGCAGCCCGCGTGTATGTGAATTAGATTTTGACATGAATGGAAAAGAATGGACCATTGAAACACATTGTGGGTGCAGGTGCAGGTTACTGTTATAATCTGGAGGCAAGCCAGTTGGGGAGGAGGTGCAGACAGCCGTCCTTACCTGCCTACTCGACCCTCGAAGACGCTGCTATAAATAGAAAAAGAGAGTAACACAACACTGTAGAGCATAGAGAATTAACCAAACTATCTAATACTCTGGCTCTCTAGCTCTTGTAAAAGAATACAAGTCTTTATACTGTATTAGGGATGTCAATTGATTAAAATATGTAATCGCGATTAATCCCATGATTGTCCATAGTTAATCGCGATTAATCACAAATTAATCACACATTTTTTATCTGTTCAAAATGTACCTTAAAGGGAGATTTGTCAAGTATTTAATACTCTTATCAACATGGGAGTGGGCAAATATGTTTGCTTTCTGCAAATGTATGTACATATTTATTATTGGAACTCAATTAACAACACAAAACAATGACAAATATTGTCCAGAAACCCTCACAGGTACTGCATTTAGCATAAAAAATATGTTCAAATCGTAACATGGCAAACTCAAGCCCAACAGGCAACAACAGCTGTCAGTGTGTCAGTGTGCTGACTTGACTATGACTTGCCCCAAACTGCAAGTGATTATCATAAAGTGGGAATGTCTGTAAAGGGGAGACTCGTGGGTACATAGAACCCATTGACATTCACATATCTTGAGGTCAGAGGTCAAGGGACCCCTTTGAAAATGGCCATGACAGTTTTTCCTCACCAAATTTAGCGCAAATTTGGAAATTTATTTAGCCTCCTTCGCGACGAGCTAGTGTGACATGGTTGGTACCAACGGATTCCTCAGGTTTTCTAGTTTCATGATACCAGTATCTTCACTTTTTAAAACTGAGCCCGCTACAACCTAAAAATCACAAGTTGCGTTAAAGAAATTAGTGGCATTAAAACAAATTTGCGTTAACACGTTAATATCGCTTTAACTTTGACAGCCTTACTTTATAGTAGTTAGCATCAGTGCAAAGCAATCTTAATATTTCCTGTTACAGATGACTACATTGGTTTTCTTTTCATTCTAGGCTGGTCTACCGTTGCCCTGCCTATGCTGGCTTTCCTCTACTGCTTTGCTCAGATTGGAGTTGAGTGGACTTCTCACCCACCATGAGTCACCTTGACTTTGTATCGAAGCAAGAATCCCTGCTAACGGACGGCCAGAACAACCTGCTGAGTCCGGTGCCTTGTCCTCACCAGCTAGAGTCTCTGTGGCAAGCCTGGCTCGCAGCCACAGAACCCGTCCAAACCTGGCTGAAGTGCAGCTGAGCAACCACTTTTCACAACCTGCAAGAGCAGGCAAAATCTGTCTGTAAGCCAAGACTTAAAGGATCGGTGCTGATTCTCTCTTAGGAGAGTTTCCTACTTTGTGGAAAATGTAAGTGCACACAAACTGTAATAGAATGAAATGCAGGACAGACTCGTATGGGAGCCTTGGCAGTGTAGAGGCATGTTTTCTACCTAATTAGCTATACTGAATCACTGATATTCTAAGAAACCATAAAGAAAATATGGACCTGAATCTGTCTTGGTTATATAGCTTTGATAAGGTATTGCTCAGTGGTGCGGTAAACCGGAGATATGCTAATTTCATATTTACCGTCATCCTTTAGCTCGCCACAAAAGCATTTGTGTATTCAGAGGGAGACAAAAGGCACAGAGGACTAAATAGAGCAGCAGGAACCTGATCAATGTCATTATTTTCCCTTAGAGATGTAATTTGGGTGAGGTAGAATCCCACTAATATTAGTAGATCTATTGCTGAAGCTATTGAAAGCTATTTTTTTAGTAAGGATGTAAAATCTGTTCGTTTTGTGCTAATGTGTTGTTATATAATGCATCCTATCTCCAAAATGTCAACTGTACAATACACTGTACCTCATTTTGGATTAAAACCTTGTATTTCAAGTTTTATGATTATAAATATGCATCCATGTTATAATGGATAACCATACTGTACATGATGTAATGAGTCATTCACTGTTTCACTGTTCCAGCTGTGTGTGTATCCTGTAAGGTCAGGAGTGTTTTTTTCTGGTTCCAGGCAGCTTCTCAAATGTGAGGATTTGCCCCAAGCAATCGATTTATCAAGAAAATAATCTGCAGGTGAATCGATGATGAAAATAACTGTTATTTGCAGCTCTCCCACATGGATGGTGAGTTTGATGACCTGATGTAATAGGGTAAAAAAACTTTTAATTCAAGTTTGACCAATGAGCCGCAGTTAAGTTTCACACCAAAAGTACATTATAAACAACTCTTGGTGATAAGTTAGCCATCTTAAAAGCGTTTTCATTTACATTTCCAACACAGTCTCACGGCAGTTCGTGAAATAGTCACAAAATTTCATCTATTTGATTCGTGTACATAGACAGGAATTTCCCCTTTTTTATGACGGTCAGCACGACTTTCAACAATGTATTTATTGTGCGTTTTCCTACGAATGTCCAGCAACACGTGAAGCATGTGTCAATTTCCTCTCCAGCCTTTTCAAAATAAAACTACGTGGTTAGGTTTAAGAATAGATAGACTTGGTTAGGCAACAAACTACTTAGGTATGTTTAGGAAAAGACCACAGTTTGGGTTAAAATAACACCGGAAGTGGGGTAACTTAAGTACGAAAGTTACGTGACAAAAAGGACTTAGTTAGCTTTTGGAAAAGATCGCAGTTTGGGTTAAAATAACACCGGAAGTGGTGTAACTTAAATACAGACGCTACGTGACAAAAACTACTTAGTTAGGTTTCGGAAAAGTTTGGGTTAAAATAACACCGGAAGTGGCGTAACTTAAGTATGCAAGTTACGCAACAAAAGCTACTAAGTTAGGTTCAGGAAAAGATCACGGTTTGGGTTAAAATAACACCGGAAGTGGCGCAACTTAAAGCTGGGGTCTGCGATCTTGGAAAACTAGCATAATTTGAAAGTCGCATCGCCTCAGGAGCTCCGTCTAAACCCACCCCCTCCCCTCGAAACTCCTTATAAGGCAACGCCCCCCACACACATGCACGAGCACCGCCGCATCTTAACTACTTCACATTTTTCGTAGCTATTTCATCACTAAATTCACTTCTGAAAAATGTTGAGGCGAGAAATCAACGGTGTAGATTTAGAATATTGACAGTTTTACGATGTTAGATGGCGAATCAAACATTTTCTCAACTGTTGTCGGAGTTTAGAAGCTCCACAAACTGCCGGCACAGCTAGCTAGCTCCTGCCGGGATCGCCACCTCTCCACCCGGGCATTCACTCACACAGACCCCGCTATGAGCTGGAGCTCTCTCAAGAGACCGGTCTCGTAGACGAGGGGCTTTTATTTCCTGGTTGACGGAGAGGGGAGGGGGGGGGGCAGCAGCTCGCTGGAGAGCCGGCCACAGAGCAGCAGAGAGGGGAGGGAAAGAGAGAGATACCTGCTGAGACAACACGACCCTTTTTAACATTACTCTAATATCTGGAGGGAGATCAGTCCACTCGTTTGTTTCTGTAACTGAAAAAGCAGTTTGAGTAACGTAAATTTTGTTCGGCAATGTTTTCTATCCGCCGTCTCCCCTCGTTGATAATCCTGTTTGTCTGACTTCACTTTGAGCTGTTAGAATAAATAGTTTAAATCTGCAGTATTTTATAAAGTAAACTAACAGAACATAAACAACTAAATCAAAGTTGTATTTTTCGATAATATGGTAATAGTGGTACGAGTTCGTTGTCGTTGTCCGGTGTTTTAAGAGCTGAGTTTTCTCTTCCTCTCTCCAGTGAACGTGCGGCGGACACGCGCTTTGAGTTCACGCTGGTGCACGCTGAGGCTAGAGTACGAGCAGGGAGGCAGGGAGGCTTCTGATTGGTTCCTTACAACCGGGACCATTTTTACTGACTGGTAGACGTTTTTACAGGATCACAGCAGCTACAGATGACGGATCTTTTCCGGTCTTTTTTCAGTGCTCATAAGAAACGGATTGCTGTCGGGGTGTAAAGACCATTTCAACCAATATAACAAAAAGTGTATACTGGATAAATCGCAGACCCCAGCTTTAAGTATGCAAGTTACGCAACAAAAGCTATTTAGTTAGGTTCAGGAAAAGATCGCGGTTTCGGTTAAAATAACACTGGAAGTGGTGTAACTTAAGTTTTGAAGCTACGTGACAAAAACTACTTAGGTAGGTTTAGGAAAAGATCGCGGTTTGGGTTAAAATAACACTGGAAGTTGCATAACTTAAGTTTGGAAGTTACGTGACAAAAACTACTTAGTTATGTTAAGAAGAAGATCGCGGTTTGGGTTAAAATAACACTGGAAGTAGCGTAACTTAAGTTTGGAAGTTACGTGACATACTGTAACTACTTAGTTAGGTTCAGGAAAAGATTGCTGTTTGGGTAAAAATATCACCAGAAGTGACGTAACTTAAGTACGGAAGTTACGTGACAGAAACTACTTAGTTAGCTGTAGGAAAAGATTGTGGTTTGGGTTAAAATAACACCAGAAGTGACGTAACTTAAGTATGCAAGTTACGCAACAAAAGCTATTTAGTTAGGTTCAGGATAAGATCGCGGTTTGGGTTAAAATAACACTGGAAATGGTGTAACTTAAGTTTGGAAGCTACATGACAAAAACTACTTAGGTAGGTTTAGGAAAAGATCGCGGTTTGGGTTAAAATAACACCGGAAGTTGCATAACTTAAGTTTAGAAGTTACGTGACAAAAACTACTTAGCTATGTTTAGAAAAAGATCGCGGTTTGGGTTAAAATAACACTGGAAGTAGCGTGACTTAAGTTTGGAAGTTACGTGACATACTGTAACTACTTAGTTAGGTTCAGGAAAAGATTGCTGTTTTGGTAAAAATAACACCAGAAGTGACGTAACTTAAGTACGGAAGTTACGTGACAGAAACTACTTAGTTAGCTGTAGGAAAAGATTGTGGTTTGGGTTTAAATAACTCCGGAGGTGCTGGAAATTAAGTACGGAAGTTCCGTGACAAATAAATCAACTTTGACTTGTGGTTTCACACGGGACACGAACACCGGTCCCCGCGAGGCACCCAGGGATTCTTAAGTTAAAACGCCCTAAAACCATTTCCATAAATTTCCTGTGGTACAGCTAAACCACTACGGATGCAATATATTTTTATATTTGTATAGTTTATGTGGGTTCCTTAAAGATAGGGTAGACGATGTTGGAAAGCTAGCATAATTTGAAAGTAGCATGCCTCAGGAGCTCCATCTAAACCCACCCCCTCCCCTCGGGGCTCCTTCCAAGGCAACGCCCCCCAAACACATGCCCGAGCACCGCCGCATCGTAACTACTTCACAGACACAGAGCGGAGAGAGGACCTCAACTCAACAACGCTACCTCATGACAAGTAACCGCAGCAGTGCCACTTTTGGCTGATTTTTCTCTTCCATTCTCCAATAAACGTGCGGCGGCGACGCGCTTTGATTTCAGGCTGGTGCACACCAAGTGTAGAGAACCAGCAGGGAGGCATCTGATTAGTTCTTTCCAAGTGGACCTCGAGGCAGTGATTGGTAGACGTTTTTACAGGATTACAGCATGGATGTATTGAAAGAACTGGATACAGCGTTGGAGGCGGGGCCCCGGTCATTCCTATGAGAGTTGCTCATTGGCGCATGAAGCCTAAATAGCTCGACTTCCGTCTGGAAAAGTACCCGAATCTTGGTGGATCTTGGGCCCATGTGCCCAAGATCCACAGTAGCGTCCGCTCGGTCACATGACTTGGTCACGGGGTCCCAATGTCACGCAGTCGTCACAGCTTGGTCTCACTCACATGAACGGAGGAAGGGAAATAACTCTGGATTCAGCTATTAGTGCGTTTTACATCTTTAAAAACTTAATTTTTTAAATAAGGGATATTTAGGTGTTCGTACTGGGAAGTTGATTCACCTCAAAAAAAATTATCTGCTGAGTTGCAGACGTCTCTTTCCCAATGTAAGTCTATGGGAAAAAGTCTTTTTGGGCCCAATGGCATCACATGACTGACAAGGAAGTTGCAGTACCGCCGTTTGACCACTACGAAAGTCCGGATCGACGACTGGCGCACTTCCTGGGGTCTTGTATTACAGCAGCTACAGATGACGGCTCTTTTCCGGTCCTTTTTCAGAGCTCAGGGCTGTCGGGGTGTAAGGACCATTTCAACCAATATAACAAATAGTGTATACTGGATAAAATCGTCAACCCTGCCTTTAAGTTGAAAGCATCGCTTTGTTAGTTAAGATTAACATTAATGTCCATTGAAATAAGCCTAATGTAGTGTTAACTACCGTATATCAGCAGCTTACATCAGCAGTAAAGTTAGATATAATGTTACTCTGAACACACTAACGTTACTTTACATACACGCATTGCCAGAATGATAAACTATGAATGAACAAGCTTCATATGAATCATAAATTCGTCGTGTTTGCACTTAACGTTACGTCGACCGCATTCAGTCTCCGTTGTATAACGTTACTGTTGTCAACATGGCTTGTACTTTTACTTAAGTTTAAGTTTTGAATGCAGGACTTTTACTTGTAACAGAGTATTTCTACACTGTGGTATCAGTACTTTCAACTGAATCACAAGATCAGAGTACTTCTTGCACCTCTGTTAAGATCAGAGAACACCAGAATATTGTTTATTAATATAGAACCAATGTCCCTGAGGGTTTTTCATACTTTGTCATGTTGTGTACAACGTACTATGTAGTCTGCCTCAACAAACAGAGCTCATTGTTAAGACATGCAGAAAGGCAGGCACTTAATCAAGGTACTATAAAAGTTAGTAAAGGTCATATTAAAGTAACGGTATTTTGTATTGATTTTTTTTTTCTACAAAACCCTGAAACATACAGTGAGAATATGTAGACAGTAAAGGGGCTAGAGCTGAGATGTAAACCTCCTAATTCCTGCTCTCCATTGAGACCCTCCCTATTAACATTTGTTATGAAAACAATGCCTGTCTATAACATATTCATAGATCAATATGTTTTCTTCATGACAGGTAAAATGCACAAAACGTTTTTTTTCCCTGGGAGAATGAGTGTTACATTCCGCAAGGGACCACTAGGATATCTCTGTCAGGATCCAAGGGAAGACAACTCATCTCTACAGGACAAGTCTGCATCTGTGAAGGAGGAGCCGGTCAGGCAAAATGCACTGACTGTGGTCCGTCTAAGATGAGGGGATGCTTCAGATAAAATTGAGGTGGCTGGTGAATACATCCTGCAGTTTGGTAAATATAAAGGGAAGTCCTTCCGCTGGCTCCTTGAAAATGACATTGGGTATACCATCTACCTAATCAGGAACCAGCAAAAGGAGGAGACTGCAGGAGTGTTCATGGCAGAGGGGCACAGCAAGGACAGCCTGCTGTCATTTGTGAGCTATGCCCAGAGCTTTCAAGAAATCCAGTCTCTTCTCAACTATGAGGAACAAAAGCCAGTTGTGACAGCAGCAGCAGCATTAGAGGATGACCAGCTGGTTGGGTTTGGCCAAAAGCACCTGGAGAGACATTTGGGACAGCAGGGATGATGGCTATGCAGCCTTTATAATGAAGAAAAGCTGTGCTCCAGGGACAATGATGCACAAGCTACAACAGTACCTGCAGAAGAAGCTGCACTCACCCTCTGGCTCCTCTCTGGTGACACATACCTCACAGGCCCCTGCTGAAGCTATGGGTGGGTCTTGTTTTCCATTTGTTTTGTCCAAAAAATGGACATGCTGTCATGGTATCCAATGTATTTTACTACACCAAAGGAAATAAACTTCCATTATTTCAGTGGTGATTTTATTCATACTATCCTAAGACATATTTTTAGGACATTCTAATTCTTGTCTGTTTGCATCACAGTGATAGATGAAGATGAAGAGCTGGAGAGAGCAATGCTGAGTATCTGTCCTTCCAAGAAACATGTGCAGAGCTGTGAGTAAACAGTTGTTGTCTTTTATTTGTTTGTTTCTACTGCCTGAAGATTCAAAATAATTTGCAGTTCAGCCTGTTTACTATTAATTGTGTATTCTACATAGTACATATATTAATTTTTGGTTGTGTTTTACAGCTGTTTCTGCACCATCAGCATCAACTGCCAGACGACAGGCTTTGGGAACAGAAAGAGGTTCTTAACCAAAAACGTCCTGTTGTCGACAGAGACTCTGGGACCATGAATTCCTATCCCAAACCGAAGCATGACTTAAACCGTTCCTTCTCATGTTGACCATGTTCTGGTCATGTTTGTGTTTTGTTGTTCTACTTTTATTATTATTATTATTAATAATAATAATAATAATAATAATTATTATTATTATATTATTTATTATTTATTATTCCACTTATTGTCCTAGTGACTATGAATTGATACCAGTCACGGCAAGGGTAAGTATCACTCTTTATTTCAGTTTTTACTCTTATATGGATGAAAATAGAATAAAATAAAATAAAATGTATATATATATATATATACCTCCAGCAGGAGGGATATCATTTAACATGTGTCTCCAAAGAGCTGTTTCAAAGGGGAAGACAGGGGTGGACTTGAGTCAGCCAGGTGTCCAACTCCCAGGTGACTTTGATCCAGCGTTAATGGCAGAGCTCAATGCGGTCTCTGAACGGGTGTTGGGGCACGTGAAGTAACCTGCTTTTCATCTCTCTAACAGAGACACTGGAGAGAAGTTTGGCCTGGAGTACGTTGTGCCTGGTTGCCGCCCAGTTCCTCTAGACTGGGACAAGCACAGGAACAAGACAGACTCTACCCATGACCTGAATCCACCTCCTCAAAGCAGCCCGCTCACTGCCCAGTCTGAGCTTCTTCGGTCATCCTCCATGGCACCACCGAAGCTGTTTCAGTTTCCTGCATGCCCTCCTGCTGATTTTGCTGTAAAACCAGAAGTGACTCCGAGTACAACTCCCGAGCCTCAGACAGAGCCAGGTAAACATTTGACAGACAGACAAAGTAGTTGACAAAACTTCAGCATCAGTAGCAGTACCTTGATTTCAATCATATTCATTTTGTAAATACCCTAATAGATGTGTTGCATCTTTTGATGTGTTAATGAATCTACTTTTACATAAACATACCAGTCAGCCATGAGCCATTATCTAAAAAATCGGACCAAGTATAAATAGTTTTCACCCATGCAAGTGCATGAATTGGGGTTTTCCCCCTTCTGTGGGCCAGAATGATTTATTGTACTCTGTCTTTTATTTTTATAGAAACCACATCTCCGCCGTCTCTGCCCCTGCTGTCCTGACCAACTGGCGCTCGCACTGGACCTGTGAAGACTGGTGGGAGGGTATTTGTGTTGGACCACAAGCGCTGGCCAGCCCCTCTGAAGCAGGTTATCGACAACCTGCTCAACAAACACCGTGGGCAGAAGGACATGCTCAAGCTTGTGGACCAGGACTATGCTGCTCAAATTCACAACTCCTGTACAGACCCGAACAGCATGCTCCACCCAACCACAAAACTCCATATTTCACAGTACGTAAAGCACCTCAGCAAATTATTAAACACCAGCTCCTCTTTAAACACCAGCCCTGAAAAACTGCAAGAGAGGCAGGAACTCTGGCACTCTCTGTCAGAGGGCAGTGAGACTACCAGTGTGCCAGTTGTTACCATGCCTGTTGCAGTTTTTAACCCATCTCCACCTCTTCAGACCCTTTCCACACCTCTAACGCAAGCGTCTATTGAGAAAATAGTTCAAGACATCATGGGGAAATACAGCAGCACCAACAGAAGCCTCAACATCAACAGCCAGATCAAAAAAGGCACAGACAAAAACGTGTCTTTCCTGTGGCCAGCCAAAGTCGAGGTACGAGAATGATGGTTCTTCCATCCACTTTTTTTTTTACCAGCAAGGTCCTGTCAGTTTTCAAAGCTTATGGTGCTGAAGGTCTGACAAACCCCAAAATGCCCTTTAAAGTGTGTCGCTTCTGCAAAATGGAACTGAAGCAGGGCCCAAACAGTCCTCACATTCACACTGGATTCCCTGGAATAGCAGGGAAGTACATCTACTGCCCTGCTTAAGTCTTTTCCTTCTACAAGGATCAGGGCATGGAGAAGGAGTTCCAGGTGTCTGCTTTCTATGAGATGGAAAAAAAGAGATGGGAGGTTGAAAGGGGGAAATGAGAGACAGGGAGGGGGAGTGTTTTGCCATGTGATCACATCTGTCCGGGTCAAATTGATCACTATAAGCAGATGATTATTATAGCTACTTGATTACTATAAGTAAATTATTTAAACAGCATTTGTATAGGAATGATTCTGTCTCAAGCTTTTTGATCGTGATCATTATAAGCGGTTTCCACTGTATATGTATTTTGCTCATGTAAATAATTATATTACATTTATTATATACAATATTATATTTACTTTACTTTATATTTTTGTGTTGTATATGTGTGACCTTGCAGTATGAGCTCTATTGAATATTTATTGTCACAGTATTTCAGAATCAGAATCAGAACTAGAATCTTTGTTTATTGCCAGGTGTATCAGGTATACACTAGGAATTTGCTTTGGTTCGTTGGTGCAAATAAGCAGTAAAAATAACAATAGAATAATTAAAACGTTAGAATAAAATAAGAATGAAAAAATTGAAATTCTAGCAATATAGAATATATTGTTGTGTTAATAAATACATTAAATAAAGACATTAAACATATATTTGTTGTGTTTAATAAATACATTTCATTCGCTAATGTCTACATGTCTCATTAATAAATTAATAATTTATAGTAAACAGTAAAGTCTCTAATTGAAGTAATTAAGTAATTGCAATTTAAATGTTACACATAATAAGACAACTCTAATATAATTGCTTAATAGCCTTAAGTAAGTCAAGTACTTGATATAACCAGACATAATCTCTCTGCCACTACAATCTAATGATAATCAGAAGAAGTAAATAACAAACTAAGACTCACATTTCTTGATTCATAAATAGCTCATTATCTTTGATAATGTATCACAGACTTTGTCCGAAGTGGGATTCGAACCTGCTCCAGATAATCACTCTTAAGTATTCAGGAGACGACTGCTGGACGAGAGCTGTGTTTTCAGCACCTTGGACAGTGTTAATAATGCTGCAATTTCATTGGCTGTCAGTGTATTCCACCTATACGCGACTGGCCTCCGCGTGATAGTCCTGTGTTTTTTGACCCACCCATCGACCCCGCCCTCCTGCCTATGCGTCGTTCGCTGCTTTCTAAACTTCCCGGTTCACAATTACGTGCATTACATACAAATTCATTTAATGCTAAAAAATGTGAAATTTGTGTCTATGTACACAAATCAATACATTAAATTTCATGACTATTTCACGAACTGCTGGGCATTTCAGATCACAATAAATGATTGACTTTGTAATCCAGTAGGGCTGACTAGTTTGTCACCAGTTTCTCAAGACAAACTCCATGTTCCAGGAAGTATAGGAAGCTGCTTTAAAAAGCTTATGTGTTTTTTTTTTGTCTTTTGAGCTTAGAAAGTGTGGTGTGGCGAAAACAATCTGATCCTCTTACTATTCACATTGCACAGTGAGGAGAGCGAACAGCTTTGGGGTATGGCTTCCAAGGAGATTAGTTTAAGAATGAGTGAATTTTAAGTCAGAGTTGACTGATTCATCATTAACATAAAACTCTCACGTTGGTCCTCTGGTTGTTTACTGTTGCGCCACAACAATTGACTGTTCCCAAGGTTTGTATGTTCAGGTTTTCAATCAGTGAACTGTCTTACCTGCACAGGTCTGTAATTAGTATCTCAATCCGTGGTGAATAAAAGAACTGTGTAATCTGGAGTCTGTTGTTTGTGGTGAGCCTCGAGTGTCTCCATTAGTTGATTTCTGTCCTCGGGATTATCACATCTGTGGTACCTAAGTAGGATCAATGTGAGCGGGGGTCAGTGAGGAATCCTCTTAAATGAGCACAAAACTGTGAGGTTTACCTGACGCAAGAAGATCAGCAAGAGAATACACCTGCTGAGTCGCACTTTCTCAGTACAGTGCCCTTATCAGTGGCAGGGGAGCTGAAACACAAAGACTGACAGATGAATGGATGCTATACGGTGCCATGCATTCCCAACAGAAAACAGACAGGGTACAGTATGTATAAAATATTTATTAGGAATAGTACAGTATGTCACAGTTCATAACAAAGAGTTCCCATTGTGCTTGAAATAGTTACATTTCTCATCACTTGACGTGTGTTAACATAGAGGCATGTGCATATTACATAAACCAAACACCAAACTTTTCTCTTTCTTAAGAATCTAAACATTGCAATATAATTTGTGCATATATATATATATATTGTAAGGATTTAAACTAGGCAGCTTTCTAGAGCTGACCACAAAAATAGTTCTGTTTTCAAATTGTTTCAAAGGAGTAATTTTCTCACTGCAGGCCTGGAAAAAGAGTATCTGGCAACATTATGAAGGCACAGTGCTGCATGCTTCTCAGTAGCAATCAAAGGTAATGTCTTTAATAATATTAGGGTATATGTAATGAAGTGGTAGTGCAGTACTGTAAAAGGTTTCTTGTGTTTCTACCGTTTGGACCTTTGCTTATAAATGTTACAGCACAGAACTTTATATTGCTTTCAAGGATCTTGTCTCTGAGTTTTAGAGTGCACCTACATCCCATTTTAGTAACACATTTATTGTGGTGGTAAAAAAAACAGGCGTAGGTGGAAATACCCTCAACATGCCACACTGTAGCTTTGTTGTTCAGCTGCGTTCAAATAGTGGCACAAAATCAGATTTTTAGCTGAAACAGATTTCCTTTTTACTGATTTCATAATAAAGATCTGGCTCTGTTCTTGTTAGATACTGTAAAATGCAAAGAAACTAAATAGCGGGGCAGTTAAGCGTAACAATTGTGCATTTTGCGATAAAAGCAAAACATTTGGCACAGTTGTAGGTTTATATGGTAAGATATAAAAGATATAGATATCGGGGCGCTGCAAATTTGGCCCCTGAGGGGCGTAGCAGACATTTTTTCAAAATGGCCACCAAATAGGCGCTAAATACTCCTAAATGTTGCAGAAAACTGATTTTATGACTCTCTGTGATTTCAAAGGTTTGTTCAAGCTGATTAGATCAGATGTCAGAAGATCACGGACATGTTTTTTTCCCCTCTTTATTTTTTAAGGGGGCTTTTTAAAAGCTTTAACCTGAGAAAAATGCGGAAAACCAAATAAAAGGAGCATGGTCACTTCAGGGGCAAACTTCCCCCCCTTGCTTTCATGATATAATGACAACCAATGCACCTTTACGGCAAGATCTTCAGCTTTCCATTGGTGCATTTATCTTTTCATTAGCAGTAAAATTGACAAGAGATATCGCTGGATAAAGTTCTGGGTCTCCAGTAACCTCTAATCACAGTTAAATCAATACTGAACTTTGGTAGAACTTTGGGTTGTATTGCTAACTAGCCATTATATAAACCTACATTTGCACAATTGTTATGAATATTTCAGCTTTGCTGCCCCACTAAAAAGAGGATTGTACATTTACAGTGTAACATAATGAGAGATTACAGTACCTCCAACGAAAAAACAAAACAAATTTAAGCTTCAGATTTATAGTTTGTGTCATTCAAAATGAAAGTTTAAAATACACTTTACAAATATTACCAATTCTGTCATTCATCTTTGTCATTGGTAAAGTGAAACAGCAGTTTATTTTGGCTAACATGAAAATATTCCACCATAGGTAATCTCAAAGAAAACATTTCAATTATCATCTGTTAAAGAAAATAAATATTTGACATGCGAGTTTAGTTTGGTTGAATCACATAAATCATAGCCTGTTAAAATGACAAACAGCACCTCATTGTTGTTAGTATTATTAAAAGTCAGAGCAGGCTAACACGTTTTTCATTTGTATTAATCTATTTTAAACAGTCTTGGTTAAACTGTTGTGTAACATTCAAAGATTCACATCTTTAACTCCACATAACGTGACTCAAAGTGTAATCTTGAGCTGTCATGCATATTATTCCAGACTACAGCTCATAATCCACCAGTTGTGTTCAGAAAAAGACAAAAGCATCAACTCACTTTCAACACTTTCTTCTCTCTTTAAAACAAACTTACTGTTTACTTATAAAGTCATAACTTATTATTTCAAGGGAATAATTTGACATTTATAAACTTTCTTTCAGGGTTGGATGAGATGATCAATGCCAGTCCGTGTCTGCATCATATGCTGCTAGAGCTGGAAGTCAATTAGCTTAGCTTAGCATAAAGACAGGAAGAAGGGGGAAACAGCTAGCCATAACTTGTCATTTTTAAATTTTGGATTAGACAAATGTGATAAAGTGTGTTAATGAATAAGCTGTTAATGAATAAGTTGATGTGCTGGTAGGTACTTTTGAACTTTGAAAAGAGCCAAGCTAGCTGTTTCCCTCTGCTTCCAGTTTTTATGCTAAGCTAAAATAGTCAACTCAAGATTCTGAGGAACTTTTAACTGATTATGAAACCGTTTCAATTTGATACTGATGCCTCTATATTACCTACATAAATAAACGAGACAATCAGCGAAAAGATCTCTATATGTTATTTTTAATGCTTTTCATCACTGCCATCAGGTCGAATTCAGTGCAAAATCAGAGGAAATCATCCAGGTTCACCAGAAACTCCTTTAGCTCAGACTCCAGCGGGGCCTCTGGCAGCGGCAAGCCCGCCTTCGACCTTCAGTCGGAGCTCCGGCGGGAGGTGGAGAGCTCTGAACTCCGGAGCAGTGGCTCCTTCTTCGAGGTTCAGGCCGTATTGCTGGGCCCGCTGGAGGGAAGGGAGGCATGGGAAAACCAGAGCCAGGACTGAGCGGGGAAGACTGTCAGACCCTGCTGCAGTAAAATGAGAGGTTTTCTGAAGGGAGTCTGGTGCTTGGAAACACTACCGCTTTTGTCCACAGGGGCCGCCAAAATCAACACAAAATGAAAGTTCCTTGTAGTAGCTTTAAAACATGAGTGTGGTATCAATCTTCTCATCTCACCCTCGGCAAGAAAGCAAATAAGTATAATTCCCAAAATGTCAAACTTACACCGTTAAATTGTTCTAAAAACTTTTACCCTAACTTTGCACACTATTGATGTGCTGCACAACCCTAACTTGTACTTATGAGCATGTATGTATGTAATGTATGTCAGTGTTGCCAGATTTAACTGATGCCCAGTAGCAAAATCAGAGCTTCAAACCCACCAAATTGTCATAAGAGTATAGCCCAATTTTTAAAGAGGAGTCCATCCACTATTATATAGTGGATACTATGATACTTGTTATTGTAAGTCTGTAGCGGGGTGTGTGTGATGATTTTCTTCAAATGATTTTACCTCAATAACATTATTGGATTTGTCTTTTTGATAACATTATGTTAAATGTAAAAAGTCATCAACAGCTTATTACAAGGCTTTTATCACAGAGCTAAGATGTTGTAATGGATTAATACTTTGTATAGGCAAGTTACAGTGTAGTTGTAGGCTAATGAATTGAAATTTGTCAGTTATAAGTCATTGTGTGTCTCAACTCAGTGCCCGGTCAGTCTAAAATCATAATAAGTGAAGTGATTGTGTAAATTAATATCATTTTTAGATAGTCGGCCCTCTTTTAGCCTTCTTCTGATTTCCGAAGTCCTTGCTGTGAGCAGCAGTTTTACAAATTCTCTGTGATAGAGATGTCATAGCAAGATGATGCTAGTGCTTTTCCCTCTCTAAGATCAAAATTATTTTTGAAATTGGACCCATAAAGACCCACAAACACTGGCTCTAAACCAAATGAGTTCTCACTTCTGTGATGACATGCCCATTTATTTTTAAGTAAGCTGAATTTTTGATGGGAATGCAGCAACAGAATGTGTTGGAGAAAACCCCAGCGTCTTTTTCCTCTCAGCCGTGTCCGTCTCAGCTCGTCTTTTGTCTCGATAAGAGAAAAGGCATGCAGGGAACATAAATTATCCATATGAATAATAAATAATATAGAATGATGGTTATTTTTTGCCACGTGAAAGACTGTATACTTAAGACAGATTAAAGCAGACCAGTTAAGAACCTGACTATGACTTGCAATCTATTCTAGATGTCATAAAACTGCAAAAAAAACCTGTTTGATGGTTTCAACAATGAGTCACATTTACTGAATATTATTAGACTTTCTTCCATTATTCATAGTTTTTAAAGTGCCTCAACTGATATTTTAGCACACAATTCTAATGTAACAGCTAAATATGCATAATTATTGCTTGATATCAGAACTCAGGGCTCTGCTTTACTTGATGTTTGATGCATCTTTTTTGCTGTGGACTCATTAGGGTTCTGTAATGAATGAATGAATGAGTTCAGTTACCACAAAAATGCTCTGAAGCACATTTCATCCCTGTTTTCTCACTCTATCTCCCCCATACTGGTGTCTATTCTCTATTGTGTTTCCAATATAGTACACTGATTAATTTACACAGATTTATTTTGATTAACAATATAATTCAGGATGAATCCTTCCATCAGTCTAACAATTAAATCATACAGTATAGGCAAGAAGGATTGTTGGTATTTGTACAATCCTTATCTAGACTTATTTTAAACATCTATTTTGTTATTGCGGAAGTTTGTTGCTCTGTAAATGAAGTTTTCCTTTGTGGTGATATTGAAATGGTGTTCAAATGTAAAGCAAAAGTTACAATTTTAAGAGAAAGTCATGACATTTACCACACTTACTATCTACTTTTTCCTGAACTTTACTTCATTTACTATATTTTAACTGAATTATTCTACCTGGGTCTGGTGTATTTCACTTCATTAGCAGGCAGTTTTTGTATATAAGAACAAATGAAGGATACATTCTAACATTTTGTGTCATTAATATTACCCAATTACATTAAATTGTCAGGTGTTGATGGTTATCTCCCAGTTTGTCGCATTTAAGGCCCTGACACACCAAGCCGACAGTCGGCTCTAGTCTGCCCTTGTCGGAGGTTTTTCGGCCGATTCAGCATGTTGAATCAGCGGGGGAGCCCATCGGTGAGAGAAATCGCTCTGATTGGCTGTTCGGCTTAAGCAAATCAGTGCACTAGAAGAGAAACGGAAGTGAAGAAAGCAAGCCAACGAGTCACAAAGTCAAGACGGCGCACACAAAAGGCTCTTCTAATTTTTCATCTTCATCTCGTCTGATCATTCCAATACATGGATATTTTCACAACGACATGGCCATCTGGAATGCAGCTAAGTGGTGAGTGAGAGTGGTGTGAAAATGGTCGGCAAACGCCACTTTGTTTCATGTAGGTATCATAACACATGCTTGTATAGCCGCCGTCCTCGGTCTTCCGGTTTCCCTTTTTTAATGACCAATACAGACTACCGCCACCTGCTGGTGCGGAGAGTTATTTCCTCTCACACAGGCGCAGAATGTATGTGCTAACTGGCCGTTGGCTGTGTGTTCAAGTGTGTTCAAATGCAACTTGTCGGGCCAAGACAAAGGCGACGTGTCAGCCTTGATCGCCGCTAGCTCTTTGATGTCGGATTGGTGTGTCTGGGCTTTTAGGGAACGTTAAGTTAGTGGAAACTGTAAGCAGGTAGATATTGCCTTCAAATATTGGCCTTAAAGCAATATTTCACCCCCAAAAGGACCGTTTTATATCAATTACTCACCCTATGGGGTGCTACGTTAAATTTGTGAAGAAAACTTTGTTTTTCTCACATGACTTTACGCTGAATGAAGAATCCATCAAAACATCCGTTTACAAACTCTCACACAACTCAAGCAGTATAATCCAAGTGTCATTTAACCAGTCGTATGCATACTACTTTCCAAACACATGCATTTTCACTAAAACCTTACTATCTAAAACACTTCTGCATAAATGTTTAATGTTTTAAATAGCAAGGTTTTACATAGCAAAGAATTTTCTCTGTTTTTGGATTCCTCATTCACCGTTCAGGTATGCGAGAAAAACAAAGTTTTCTCAAAGAATTCAAGGTAACACGCGGTGAGTAATTGACATACAAATGATCATTTTGGGGGTGAAGTATTCCTTTAAATAAAGCAAAGCGAGTCCTGAAAGAGATCGCCCGCACTGCAAACACTTAGCCTGAACATTTATGATCTTTGTCCCTTATTAATAGTCAATGTATATCTTGTATTGTCATGGGATGATGCTTTTTTTCTTCACCAGTGAATGGGATTACACACACACACATTCAATTATGCATGCAAAGATGTACCTCAGTGGCCATTAAAGGCAAAAATCACCACTAAAACAGGTTCCAGTGACTATCTAGGTCTGTTTACAGGAACAAACCTGCACTTTGAAGTTTTATTTTAATTATAAATACATTTCATTTTATAAATATTGTGCAAAATGGCATTCATCATTATGTTCCTGACAGCTTTTAAATAAGGTAAGGGGCACAGCCATTATCAGTACCATCTGCATCACCTAATTATGCATCACCGAAGCAAAAAATGCACGGTTCTCATACAATATATATGTCTTGTGTGTGGTTTATATATGACAATAACAAATACTAGATATCCGGAGAGATGGATAACTTACTCACTGCTGCCTTTTCATCAAGCCCATCTATGGTTTATGGGAATTATAAGCTATGCTGAAAAATATTTGAAAATCGGATTGCTTGGCCGCAGTTCTCTGTTGTATAATTCATAATGATCCTGGCAGTTGATATAATAAAAGGAGTTCATCAATTGCTTGAGGAAATTACTCTGAAACTGTTTCAACATTTGGAAAGACTCTTCTTTGCCACTGTCATGGTGAAATAATGCAAATGACTCGCTGTGCGGCCTCGATGAATCAAATATGCACCATCTGCAATTTGAGGCGCACGTCTTTTTCATGTGACATGCAAAGAATCTCATACAAATGATTCAGTAACAAACCAGTGGTTCATGCTGTTTCTATACTCTTCCCAACAGAGATACAACTACTTCTGTTGACGCTCTCAAAATCGAGATAAAATCTAACTGCTCAAGCTATTTTTCCATTATAGTGAGATGGAAAAATAAATCAAACTTATGTACAAACATAGAGCTGTCAGTGTTTCCTCCGAGTATAAAGTGACAACAAAATCTGGGCTACGACCTTGACTTCTCAACACAACATGCCCTTGTTAACCGATAGGTACACCCCCATGTTAAAGGCCGGTGCGTCTTAAAGACCACACTGTTGCCTAATCTAAATGATGTGCCCAGTGCAGCCTCAGCTATCCAAGTAATCTGGATATTACTGGATTCCAGCTGAGTTCACAGTTAACCTGATGAACTAACCTTCTACCCTTCAGGAGAAGATGTCCTCTTTGTCCAGTTCTGGCGAAGCAGGTCTAGAAATGTCAAAAAGAGCCTGCTGAGAGTCAGCACTTGATCTCCTCACTTTGAGGAGTTGAAGTGCTTCTGTGAGTTGCGCCTCCAGGCCGGACATTCGAACGTTCAGGTTCTTGAGATCGTCCTTCAGCTCAAGCTTGAGCTCCTGGAGCGAGGCCTGAAGCGTTTGCTCTGGGATGGGGTAGAAGGCATGCCTGGTCTCCAGGGGCTGGACGGGACTACGGTCCTGGGGCGTCATGCGGAATTCGCCCACGTTGTCCAGGCGCAGGTCACTTTTGGTGATGCCGCTGTCACATGAGTCTGTCTTCTTTAGAGACATCTGTGAGTCATGCGCATTGGTCCGTTCAGGTAAAGTCTCCATGGATTCGGCTTTAGACACTTTGTTCCAGTTGTCAGCTTTGGCCATGGACTCCTTGAAGCGACCCCAGCCTTTGACTTTGACTGGTTCAGCAGCCCGGCCTCCTACCAGAGAAATGGGAGCCGGCACCTGCAGCTTCGCCTTGTCTGAGGGAGTACAGTTGGGGGTTGTTGAAGATGAAGGTGTTGAAGATGAGGGTGTTGCTGGGCTTTCTGTCACTGTGACGATGCTGGTAGTTGTGATGGCTGTTTTGGCTATCGGGATGTCTACGTACACAGGGCCCTTCTCAATATCATGATCATCTAGTTCTGGTTTAACGGTCACCAGGCGGGCTTCCTTCTGCTGACGAAAGCGCTGGAAGAGTTTTCGTACCGGGTGGTCTGGTGGTAAGTTCAGAGGGGCTTCATTTTTCCGTCTCTGTCGCTCCTCTTCCTCTCGTTTCACATCACTGATCTTTCGGAAGACGATCTACAAGAGAATTTAAAATCTTTATGACTGACACACCATCATAATAACCATCAGGTTTGTTTTGAACGATAAATGGTCTCTTGAAGTGAAGAAATAATAGTATAAAACCTGATCAAAATCAATTAAATGAACAGGTGTTATCTATCTTACTGATTGTACAGTTTGTGTGAGGAGATTGTCAATGTTTCAAAATGTGTGAACTTTGCAAATGTCACATTTAAAGAGGCTATTCCCACGACACAGAGGGAAAGTTCATATCATGCCTCAGGCTTCAGTGGGTGAAGACACACTGTTAGACTGTTAGCTTACCGCACAGCTGCTAATGGACAACTGTGTTTTAAGCATGTGTATTACTAGTTTTAGCTTTGCAGTTTTTCTTCTGTACATTGGACTGATGTTTGTTAGCAACATGATGTCTGTAATGTATCTCTTAAAAAACGAATTACATACATTTATAAAACAAAATTCATACTCTATATTTTTATGTTCTAGCCTGTTTCTGTTAATTAATTAAATAATTTTGTTAATTTTTTTAGCATTGGCCTACATCTCCCATGAGTCTTAGCCACAGGCAAGCTTTAAAAAAATGGAAGTTGTAGTTGTTGAATGCTGAAGAAATAATTGTTAAGCATGATATTTAATTCTTTATCTTGGAAATAGTAGTTCGACAAAACAATCCTAACTCGAGGTCCACTTCCTGGATTTTTCTGGAGCTTTCACAGTATCACATGGTTTTCAAGACTGTGGGATACTTAATTAATAAGCCAAACTGAGAAGTCCTAAATGTGCTACGGTTGAAATAAAAAGTGCTACTAAAGCATGTCAACAGATGCATTTCAATGACAACTGAGAAAACTCCCTCCACACATGAAGACTGAGTGATACGGTTGAAGGCTCTGGAAAAAGATGGACTTGGGATTTTTCTGTCAAAAATAATTGACCCTCCCTAAGTCCCGCCCTCTTTCGCTCTGTGCTCCAATCACAGTTGAGCAAGCTTGGAACCCGTTAGATCAACTTTCCCCTTTCCTGTTATACTTAGATATTTTCATAGATATGCTATGAAAAAATAAATAAATAAATAAATAAATAAATAAATAAACTTACTTGGATATGCTATGCTATTTGCTAGGCTTTGTATGTTGAAAAGAAAACCAAATTTTGACATGTCGGCTCAAAGCTAACACTACTATACCTCTAAGTAACATTACATTGGTGTCACAATCTTCACGGACACATTACATTGTATAAAGACATCTTTAGTTAGCTAATATTAGCAAAACCCTAGCTAACTAAAGTATAGCTAATGCTAACGTTAAATATTTGGTTGCTGACTTTTTAAAATAGCATGAATTATTGTTAGCCAAAAAGGTCAAGGCTAACGTTCCTTTGCTTATATTATCTGAGGCTACATGGCTACATTACACATCTTGTAATCCATACAAAAACCAAAGAACCACAACCACAAATTAGAGGAAGTGACTACATAGCTGCTTCCCCCTGTTTGCTGTCGAAGATGCTAAACTAAGCTATGACATTGCAGCTTCATATTTAGTGAACAAACATGTGTCTTCTTAGGCCGATACTGATATTAATATTTGAGGGTTTAAAATATCTGTAACGTTATATCAGCCGATTATCATTTTACATAAATACATAACATAAACAATCTTCATATAGATGGTTTAGATTATTATTTTTTTAATAATCAAGATACATACTGAGCTAGACATTTTATAGTTGAAAAACACACTTGTGCTCTTTGGTTAACTCATTATGTGATAAGGACGCTGTCTCTACATTAGCTCAAACCTATAGTTTGACATTTATGTACTGCAATTTCTTGTTAATTATACCAGGCTATGTATTGGCCTGGCTGATTTATAAGCTCTATTAATCATCAAACTGTTGGCAAGAAAGCAAATTAGCGCATTTCCCAAAATGTCAAACTATTTTTTTTAACCAAAAGAGTACGGACAGAAAAACTCTGTGTTACGTTTCAGCTTTTCAGGAAAGCCAATTAAAGAATCCCTCTGTAAGTAAAAACATTGTCTGGCTAGAGGAACAGAGGCTATCTACTGTGTTCATGAGGAGAGTCTAGTAGCCTTGAACAACCAACTGATGTGTTCACGACTTAGAAAGTGGAAGATTTTTTGATAGCTCCGAGTAAAATAGACACACTATTTTTATCATTGTCATCTCTTCATATTCCTGGGCCTGATGCTGAAATGTAATAAACCCAAAAGCAGTCATCTTTTTTGAAAAGATAAGACAACATCCATTTTTCTTCTCAGTCTCAAAGCAACACAAGTTGAACCACTCGAATGTTGGACATATCGTGTGTCGGATTTCCCAAGTCGAAAACAAAACCTCACATGCTCCATTTGAAGGCAGCGTTTGGCTTCTTATTCAATCCATCTCTGTATTTCCCTGATGTATACATTCAGAAAGTATTAGACCCTGGTGAATAGTGAATTTAATGCAGCAGATGAGATGGCCTCTTCATATGCAGGCAATTCAATCTTACATGCACTCTCTTGGGCAGGCTAACCTTATTATGAATGAGGTAATGATTGGTAGCCACACTTGAGTTGTTGATCACAGCTGTTCATTTCTGAATGAAGAATGTGACTGAGTGTATTTCCTAAAAATATCAAATTATTCCTTTATGAGCAGCCACAGCCACTGTGGCTAAACAGAGAGAGAGAGAGAGAGAGAGAGAGAGAGAGAGAGAGAGAGAGAGAGAGAGAGAGCGAGAGAGAGAGAGAGAGAGAGAGAGAGAGAGAGAGAGAGAGAAAAGAGCTGTACAGTACCTGTAGAAACTGAAAGAAAAGCAGTCATTGTACTCGCCCACACATTTTAGCTTACTATGTGACCTCTGGGAAGCACAGTGCAAAAAACATCACAGCAATTATGGCTCGTCACCAAAATAAAAACATAATGCAGGACATCCACCTAAAGATCAAGCTCTTATAAAAAATAATGGTCTGATCAGAGGAAGAGTAACAGGTCAAAAAGAGTTGACAAGAAGCAGACAAACATATTTTTAACACTATAAATGACAAATCTTCCTTTTAGGTACATTTTGAACAAATAATAAATGTGCGATTAATTTGCGATTAATCATGATTAACTATGGACAATCATGCAATTAATCGCAATTAAATATTTTAATGGATTGACTGCCATTAGGGCTGGGAGATTTGTCAAGAATTTTTTATTTTTTATTTAAGGTTAAAGAAATACATACTCATACTTGTAAAGGGACATAAAGACAGCAGCAACAACACATATAAAACAAAAACATTAAAAAAACGTAAAAAAAAAAGTGCTACCCGTTGTAATAGTGCAGTGTCAGGAGGTAAGTTCATATTCATATACATACAACCACCCTCATATATAGATACATATACATACATACACACATACACATATACATACACACACATACACATATATATGTATATATGTATATATATATATACACATTCATGCATACATACATATACATTTACATCTACAAACGCGTTCATATACATATCCACTTAGGCACATTTGCTTTCACAATTATCTTTTCTATTATACAGCAAAAAAAAGACATATTTACATCCCTTTAGTTGACCTTTATCGACAATATTTATTAATTTTTGCTTAACTTCAATCTCCACCCTGACTCAAAGTATTCCACCCACGTTCAAAAATTATATTCTGTTCTTTATTCCTTTTAACATCTTTCTCAAGAACCCACTGATGTTTCAAAAACATTTTGAAACGTTCTGTGTTTAACTGCTGTCTTTTTGTAGCTTTAAAAATATATGCTTTCCCCATCAAAATGATGATGTTGTTCAGGTCTTTTCCTTCTTTATCATCCCTTAAATCACCAAATATTATGGATGAAGGACAACTATAGAAATTTGATTTGTAAACTTTGAAATTTGATTTGTAAGATCCACTTTTCAACTTTAATCCAAAATAATGCAACTTCCTTACAATACCAAAATAAATGAATGTCTGACTCCTCTTCCTCCTCACAGAATCTACATAAGTCACATTGTTGGATGTCCATTTTTTTAAGCATTTTCTTAGTAGGCAAATATTTGTAGATTAGTTTTAGTTGTAAAATTCTAATGGAGACATCAAAAGAAGATGTGTAAATAGATGCAAATACTTTTCCCCATGGGATACATTTGTCTAACAAATCTTCCCATTTAGCCTGAATAGCTACTGGTGCAGCAGACATGCTTTTGAGATGCATGAAATACTGATATATTTTCTTGTTTATTTTTCTCTTAAGAATGCTTATTCTTAGTTTGTATGTCTTTTCGATCCAGATCTACATCCAACACAGTGTTGTAGTCTCCTGTCATTATTAAATTGTTATCATGTAGTCTTTTTTCTTGCAACACATTGAATATGTCTTGAAAGAAGAGTGGATTGTCAGAATTAGGTGCGTACAGATTTACTAATACAAATTCTAGGCTATCCACTAATATATATTGTATAATATATCTACCTGCATGATGTATTATTGTATCCTTGACCACAATATCTACTTTCTTTTTATACATTATCATTACACCTTTAGAATTTGAGCATCCATGTGAAAAGTATGTGTTACCTCCCCATTCTAGTTTTCCATTTAATCTCTTCCAGTTGGGTAGAGTGAGTCTCTTGCAAACAAAATATATCATAGTTTTTATCTGTAAGCAAACTAAAAAAGTCTCCCCTTTTCTTCCTATCAGCTAAACCATTTCAGATTTGTCAAGTATTTGATACTCTTATCAACATGGGAGTGGACAAATATGCATGCTAGCTTTAAAACTGAGCTCGCTACAACCTCCGAAAGATTGTTTGTGTTAATGCGTTAATGAAATTAGTAGCGTTAAAACGAATTTGCGTTAACAACAATCTAATTAACAATTCTAACAATCACTACGTATACAACAGCTGTTGTGAAAACAAGAGAGCTATACTGTTAAAAGTATTGTGTAAAGCCCAAATCTGAATTGTAACTTGTTCTTTCTTGGTGCTTTTTGAAGAGTCACTCACCCTCTTTCGCAGGTTGTAAGTGAGCAGCAGATTTCTTGAGAAGTGGTTGGAAAACGCTGTGTAGAACTCCAGCACCTTCTGTAGGGCGTCACGCTTAATGACGTGGAGGTCGCAGTAGGTCAGAGCTCGGACGTTGGCGCAGGCTTGAGCGAGAGTCACTTCTTTCCAGAAAACATCCCCAAATACATCTCCCTTACCTGCAGAGAGAGGACACTGATTAAACCAGGTGATTCTTCCAAAGTGTAAAGAAATAGAGAAATACATTACCTGTTAATTCACTACCACTTTCTAATGGCATATTTTATTTTAAGGGCTTGTAAGTTGTAACAAATTGCTTTAATAATGATTGATAAATCATTTACTAATGCTTTATAAATGAGTCATATGCCTTTTATGAGAACAAATTTGGGGTTGCCAGGTTGTGTTTGCAGTTCCCCTTTTCTGGGTAAGGGGTAGGAACAGGGGCGCTGCCAGGGATTTTCGGCTCCATCATAAAGTATCACATTGGGCCCCACCACCACAGGCCACGCCCACCCCGCGCAATTGCTGTAACCACACATCCAGAACTCAATCGACCCATTCAAAGCTTTGAATAACTCTACCTTTGCAGGCTTGGATGCAGTAATTCCTTAAATCCAAGACAATCTTCTCCTTTGAGAGACAATAATAGGGAATCACTTTACTTCAACCCCCCCCCCCCCCCCCTCTAAGTTGTCATACAATAATGCATACAACTACATTGTATTATAAACCATTTATGAAATCTTTAAACTGTATAGTGTTTATAAATGCTAAGAGAGGAAGTTAAAGTAAAGTCTCACCAGTAAAAGCAACCTTAACATTGTCTTTCTATCTGGTAATAATGCAGTTGGAAATGTCATAAATGTCAATCCATTATACCAACAGGTGTTGTCACTTTCTAACAAGCTATCATGTCTGCAGTTATCAATCATGTCGCATTGTTTACATGTTGTCTGTTTCTTTATTATTACTATGGAGGCAGCTATAAGATATGTCAAGCATTTGGGTCCGAGACAAATTTCCCTAGGGTGGCAATAAAGTATATTTTATCGTATCGTATCGTATCTTATCGTATCATATCGTAAGGTACATTTTGGTCAAGATGGTCTGCAGTCTTTCTAAAATAAGTCAAATGGTCGAACCAGTCAAGGGGATTACTTTTTACAACCAGGCCACCCAAAAGTTGTTAATTACTTATGGCTTATAGCTGGTCTATCAAATAATGAGTAAAATATTTATTAACTACTTATTAAGCCAGTAGTAACAACTTGTAAACCCTTTATAAAGGGTGCTTTATTATAAATTGATACTAATTTTTCATCACCCATTTTAACACAGTTTGTAGTTTTACCTTATACGAAAAATTACTTCCTATAAACAATTATACACTCTGAGGAGTGCTTTATGTAATAAATAACAGACTAGGACTAGACTAGAATCCTACATTTTATATATCACTGCACCTGTCAGAATTAACTGATTACATAGCACAAGGCTACCTGCAGACTTACAAAGCCTTAGCATTATTTATTAACAATTATAAAAGCTATTAATTATAGCGAATAAACTTGGACAAAAAGCCTATTAGATAATTGAAAAAACTCAAGTATTATTAAGTGCTCAACATTACGTCATTTTTGCAGCACAGTCGGAGCTGACCAAACCTGTGAGTCATGTAGAGAGAGAGCACTATTTTAAGTTTGAAAGGCTCAACATGATCATAATAACTAACATAACTATGAAATGTATGTACTAACAGTAACATCTAAATTAACAGCTTCTCACATGGTGTGACTGCAGAAAGTATTCAGGAATTCAATTTGACATCTGATTTCTTCTTTGAACCACAGGATGAAAAGCTGTATACAGTGCAACCTATTAAAAATATCAAGTAGCAAAAGCAATAATTAAACTATCACTAATATCCAGATGAGTTTCAATAATGAATAACATTTAGAGCTCCTATTTGTAGAGCAGTCTGATGGATGAGAAGTCAAACAGCACCAGTCTGAGGGTTAAATTAGATGGTCTATATTGTTTGTGTACTTTACATGTTGTTTCAGTTATACAGTGCCATTAGGCTAATGAGAATCTGATTCATAGTAGTGTCTTGTTTATCCCTTCAGGCTCCATTACAGTCTCCACCCGGGTCAATGGTATTAGCCTGACATTCTCACATTCAATTGATTGTTGCAAAGAGGAACTGATAGCAGTTTATTGACAAAAACGACCAAGATGGTGTCACTGGGCCTGCCAGAGTATGCCATCCATTATTCACTAAATCAATTATTTGGCAAATTAAAATGATGAAGTTGTAAAAAGGAAATACTCTGCTGGGATTTAACCAGGCCAGCGTATAAGGAGGACGGAACTTGGCAAAATCAAAAAATAAATGAATAAATGACTCAATAATTAAATAAACATGTCATTAAATGTAGCAAAAATAATATTACAAATAAATGTAGCCATTAATTAATTGATAAAATGTGACATAAATTGATATTTCTGTTTTAATTTGCTTCTTTATTTATTTATCTTTGTATTAATTCCCTTATCTATTTACACTTCTGTTTAATTGTCCCTTTGATTTATTTATGTATTTATTTATTTATTAATTTTTATATTTATTTTTTATTTTTTTTTATTTATGCATTTATTGATTTTTGCATTAAATTCATTCATTCAATGGAAGAAGATATCAGAAGATATCAGAAATGTCAATGCAGTTTGCAATTGGTCTGGTTCTTTCCTTATGAATATACATTAGGCGTGGGTTACTACAGTTTAGAGTACTTCATAGATTCAAACAGATTATCGTCCAAATCCTGAGTTCATGACTAAGCAGACAACGACCCCCAAATATCTGTTTTCACTTCAAAAAAAAAAGATTCAAACAAGAAAACCGTTTTGTTACAACATGCTGTCTTTTTGTAGCTTTAAAAATATATGCTTTCCCCATCAAAATGATGATGTTGTTCAGGTCTTTTCCTTCTTTATCATCCCTTAAATCACCAAATATTATGGATGAAGGACAACTATAGAAATTTGATTTGTAAACTTTGAAATTTGATTTGTAAGATCCACTTTTCAACTTTAATCCAAAATAATGCAACTTCCTTACAATACCAAAATAAATGAATGTCTGACTCCTCTTCCTCCTCACAGAATCTACATAAGTCACATTGTTGGATGTCCATTTTTTTAAGCATTTTCTTAGTAGGCAAATATTTGTAGATTAGTTTTAGTTGTAAAATTCTAATGGAGACATCAAAAGAAGATGTGTAAATAGATGCAAATACTTTTCCCCATGGGATACATTTGTCTAACAAATCTTCCCATTTAGCCTGAATAGCTACTGGTGCAGCAGACATGCTTTTGAGATGCATGAAATACTGATATATTTTCTTGTTTATTTTTCTCTTAAGAATGCTTATTCTTAGTTTGTATGTCTTTTCGATCCAGATCTACATCCAACACAGTGTTGTAGTCTCCTGTCATTATTAAATTGTTATCATGTAGTCTTTTTTCTTGCAACACATTGAATATGTCTTGAAAGAAGAGTGGATTGTCAGAATTAGGTGCGTACAGATTTACTAATACAAATTCTAGGCTATCCACTAATATATATTGTATAATATATCTACCTGCATGATGTATTATTGTATCCTTGACCACAATATCTACTTTCTTTTTATACATTATCATTACACCTTTAGAATTTGAGCATCCATGTGAAAAGTATGTGTTACCTCCCCATTCTAGTTTTCCATTTAATCTCTTCCAGTTGGGTAGAGTGAGTCTCTTGCAAACAAAATATATCATAGTTTTTATCTGTAAGCAAACTAAAAAAGTCTCCCCTTTTCTTCCTATCAGCTAAACCATTTCAGATTTGTCAAGTATTTGATACTCTTATCAACATGGGAGTGGACAAATATGCATGCTAGCTTTAAAACTGAGCTCGCTACAACCTCCGAAAGATTGTTTGTGTTAATGCGTTAATGAAATTAGTAGCGTTAAAACGAATTTGCGTTAACAACAATCTAATTAACAATTCTAACAATCACTACGTATACAACAGCTGTTGTGAAAACAAGAGAGCTATACTGTTAAAAGTATTGTGTAAAGCCCAAATCTGAATTGTAACTTGTTCTTTCTTGGTGCTTTTTGAAGAGTCACTCACCCTCTTTCGCAGGTTGTAAGTGAGCAGCAGATTTCTTGAGAAGTGGTTGGAAAACGCTGTGTAGAACTCCAGCACCTTCTGTAGGGCGTCACGCTTAATGACGTGGAGGTCGCAGTAGGTCAGAGCTCGGACGTTGGCGCAGGCTTGAGCGAGAGTCACTTCTTTCCAGAAAACATCCCCAAATACATCTCCCTTACCTGCAGAGAGAGGACACTGATTAAACCAGGTGATTCTTCCAAAGTGTAAAGAAATAGAGAAATACATTACCTGTTAATTCACTACCACTTTCTAATGGCATATTTTATTTTAAGGGCTTGTAAGTTGTAACAAATTGCTTTAATAATGATTGATAAATCATTTACTAATGCTTTATAAATGAGTCATATGCCTTTTATGAGAACAAATTTGGGGTTGCCAGGTTGTGTTTGCAGTTCCCCTTTTCTGGGTAAGGGGTAGGAACAGGGGCGCTGCCAGGGATTTTCGGCTCCATCATAAAGTATCACATTGGGCCCCACCACCACAGGCCACGCCCACCCCGCGCAATTGCTGTAACCACACATCCAGAACTCAATCGACCCATTCAAAGCTTTGAATAACTCTACCTTTGCAGGCTTGGATGCAGTAATTCCTTAAATCCAAGACAATCTTCTCCTTCGAGAGACAATAATAGGGAATCACTTTACTTCAACCCCCCCCCCCCCCCCCCCCTCTAAGTTGTCATACAATAATGCATACAACTACATTGTATTATAAACCATTTATGAAATCTTTAAACTGTATAGTGTTTATAAATGCTAAGAGAGGAAGTTAAAGTAAAGTCTCACCAGTAAAAGCAACCTTAACATTGTCTTTCTATCTGGTAATAATGCAGTTGGAAATGTCATAAATGTCAATCCATTATACCAACAGGTGTTGTCACTTTCTAACAAGCTATCATGTCTGCAGTTATCAATCATGTCGCATTGTTTACATGTTGTCTGTTTCTTTATTATTACTATGGAGGCAGCTATAAGATATGTCAAGCATTTGGGTCCGAGACAAATTTCCCTAGGGTGGCAATAAAGTATATTTTATCGTATCGTATCTTATCGTATCATATCGTAAGGTACATTTTGGTCAAGATGGTCTGCAGTCTTTCTAAAATAAGTCAAATGGTCGAACCAGTCAAGGGGATTACTTTTTACAACCAGGCCACCCAAAAGTTGTTAATTACTTATGGCTTATAGCTGGTCTATCAAATAATGAGTAAAATATTTATTAACTACTTATTAAGCCAGTAGTAACAACTTGTAAACCCTTTATAAAGGGTGCTTTATTATAAATTGATACTAATTTTTCATCACCCATTTTAACACAGTTTGTAGTTTTACCTTATACGAAAAATTACTTCCTATAAACAATTATACACTCTGAGGAGTGCTTTATGTAATAAATAACAGACTAGGACTAGACTAGAATCCTACATTTTATATATCACTGCACCTGTCAGAATTAACTGATTACATAGCACAAGGCTACCTGCAGACTTACAAAGCCTTAGCATTATTTATTAACAATTATAAAAGCTATTAATTATAGCGAATAAACTTGGACAAAAAGCCTATTAGATAATTGAAAAAACTCAAGTATTATTAAGTGCTCAACATTACGTCATTTTTTGCAGCACAGTCGGAGCTGACCAAACCTGTGAGTCATGTAGAGAGAGAGCACTATTTTAAGTTTGAAAGGCTCAACATGATCATAATAACTAACATAACTATGAAATGTATGTACTAACAGTAACATCTAAATTAACAGCTTCTCACATGGTGTGACTGCAGAAAGTATTCAGGAATTCAATTTGACATCTGATTTCTTCTTTGAACCACAGGATGAAAAGCTGTATACAGTGCAACCTATTAAAAATATCAAGTAGCAAAAGCAATAATTAAACTATCACTAATATCCAGATGAGTTTCAATAATGAATAACATTTAGAGCTCCTATTTGTAGACCAGTCTGATGGATGAGAAGTCAAACAGCACCAGTCTGAGGGTAAAATTAGATGGTCTATATTGTTTGTGTACTTTACATGTTGTTTCAGTTATACAGTGCCATTAGGCTAATGAGAATCTGATTCATAGTAGTGTCTTGTTTATCCCTTCAGGCTCCATTACAGTCTCCACCCGGGTCAATGGTATTAGCCTGACATTCTCACATTCAATTGATTGTTGCAAAGAGGAACTGATAGCAGTTTATTGACAAAAACGACCAAGATGGTGTCACTGGGCCTGCCAGAGTATGCCATCCATTATTCACTAAATCAATTATTTGGCAAATTAAAATGATGAAGTTGTAAAAAGGAAATACTCTGCTGGGATTTAACCAGGCCAGCGTATAAGGAGGACGGAACTTGGCAAAATCAAAAAATAAATGAATAAATGACTCAATAATTAAATAAACATGTCATTAAATGTAGCAAAAATAATATTACAAATAAATGTAGCCATTAATTAATTGATAAAATGTGACATAAATTGATATTTCTGTTTTAATTTGCTTCTTTATTTATTTATCTTTGTATTAATTCCCTTATCTATTTACACTTCTGTTTAATTGTCCCTTTGATTTATTTATGTATTTATTTATTTATTAATTTTTATATTTATTTTTTATTTTTTTTTATTTATGCATTTATTGATTTTTGCATTAAATTCATTCATTCAATGGAAGAAGATATCAGAAGATATCAGAAATGTCAATGCAGTTTGCAATTGGTCTGGTTCTTTCCTTATGAATATACATTAGGCGTGGGTTACTACAGTTTAGAGTACTTCATAGATTCAAACAGATTATCGTCCAAATCCTGAGTTCATGACTCAGCAGACAACGACCCCCAAATATCTGTTTTCACTGCAGTCAGAAACAGATTGTAAAGTGAAAAAAGCAGGATTTTAGGCAACAAAAATATGTTGTTCCTATGATGACTTGAGATACTTGACAGTTGGGGGAATGGGATGCCTTGACCACCTCTTTCATAAAATAAACATAAGTGGTGAACAGCATTATTAATTATGCCATAAATGCTAATTTGATGAAATGACATGCACCAGGAATTGTGAAAAATGCATTGTAAACTCACCTAAAATGGCCACCACCTTTTGGAGATTTGTTATGTCCTCATAAACCAGGTATTTGAGTTATGTCATTTTAAATCATGATATTTGAGATTTTTTGTGCTGGTAAACCCTGATTTGGAGATTTTAGACATGCACCAGGCATTGTGAAAAATGCATTGTGAACTCACCTAAAATGGCCACCACCTCATCATCTTGAATGACCTCCAGTGATCCCGACACCACAAAACAGAGGCTGTCCACACTTTCACCAGCGTGGTAGATCAGGTCACCAGGCGCACAGTGGATGGTCTGAAACTCCATGGCCAGCGCTCTGAGGCACCCATCGCTGGCAAGCCGGAAAGCCGGGTGCTCTTTAAATACCTTCCGGTTGAGATGAACACAAATATCTGCTCTCATGTCCTTCGGACAAATCTGCAACACCTGGAAAGAAACAAGAGTAGAGAGAAGAGCTGTATGATGATTTGTTTTTCATGTTTTTAGAGCTGGTGGAGAGTCTGCTGCTGATCAGACCCTTGTCACATTAGGTAATCATAGAATCATAAATTGTTGCCATGACTTGACTGAGGGACATGGCAGACTACACTTTGGACGAAGACAACCATAGCTTGCCACCTTTGACATAAGATGCCAGGGACCAACTTCACTGTTCCACTTGACAGCACCAACAACGAATGTAAACATGGTTTTATGCATTAAAATGCACGTGGAACCATTCATCGTCACTCAGCAATGAAGGACTGCTTACATATAGTGTGATTCATTTGGAATATTGCTCCTGACCAGAGGGTAAATGGTTACAGGTTCACTGAAATTAAACATAACAGCATTACTTTCTTTATTTGCCTTGTTAACAGCTGTGCACAGAAAAGCGCCTTGTGCTCTTATTGGTCAATGTCATAGAACAAGTCGCAGAAGTTGTAAAACTGGACAAGAGAAGGCAAAAAAATTCAGACTGTACTCTGTAGTCTCCAATTAATATCTGCAGTATCTGCCTCCAAGATTTCCCAGAAGTTAATGTTGTTCTCAAAACAATAATGTCACTAAAAGACTTAGGTGTGTTTTTATACTACAGATAACAGATTTGGAGCTTCTTTCTTTCTCAGTAGATTTGGGAAATACTTCACTAGGAATCAACTTATCTTATTATTATTGGTTGGGACTGAATATGTCCAGTATGAATTATGTTTTATGGTGGAGTGTCACATGAAGGTCACATGTCCAGCCGCTTCTTCTCTGCTGTGTGGCAGCATGTTGCTCATGTACATCTAATCAACAGGATGCCAGGCCGTCGCAGGGCTCTGCCTTTAAAACAAATCTCTTTGAAGATGAATGTCAAGCAGAGAGGGATTATGTGCCATTTTTAGACCCGTTAGTGTGGCCTGAAGCCAGACAAATAAATAATAAATAGATGCAGTGCAAGCTTAACATATACAGAAAACGCAATGAGTATCACAGTCTGATTTTGACTACAGATTTCCTCGTGACAAAATCTTATTAGAAGTTATGTTTCTAATTTGAGGTGAAATAATAAAACTTTTTCCATGATTGCATTTTGGACAGGTGGATTTAAATGGGATGCAGCTATATGAATGCTTTCTGGCTTTGAATCAATCAGAGCGGCATGGGTTCAATCTATCTGCTGCCAGCTTTAAATGCTTCGTTTCCACAAATCATTTCAGGATCATCTTGAGTTCGGTAGGATGGCTTGTGGTGACTGTGCCATAAACGCTATACCACTGTCTGATTTTCATAATTGGCTGCTAAATGTTGCCACAGAATAGCCTTTCAGTTCTTACACAAATGAACAGTGAAAAAACATATACATATATGTATATATATATATATATATATATATATATATATATATAGTGATGTTCAGGGAGCATCAATGGCTTTTTTTTTGTTGTTGGTTCTTCAGTGAACAACAATAGAAATAAATATAAATTCTATAATACACAATATATAATTCTATTTATGTACTATGTATATTAAACAAATGATGCTGCATTTGTATACATCTTTAACAATCTTGCAATCAACACATTATGTCAAAATTGCTTATCATGCTTTCCATAATAATTGTAGTCCAGCATAACAAGGAAACTACCAGTTATGACACACCATAGGGGAGCCATTAAAGATGACGCAGTCTGACGTACCTTTTCAGTGTCTATACCCCGTGACATGGACCAGGTGGAGGCAATGTAGTCCATAACTCTTTCACTCAAGCCCTTCGGCACCTGATAGAGCTTGAGGAAGTCCCGGACACTGTTAATCATCTCATGGTAACGATTCGTGTTGGCGTACATCTGCTGGAAGATTGTTGTCACATTACCAAAGATGGTGGCGTAAAGAAGGGCTGGGGAAATACAGAGAAGAAAAGGGAGAAATTTAATTTTGATATGACATATCCACCACGTTTTTAGTTGCTTGTATGGACTTGACTTCATGAGGAAAGTGAAATTATGTGATAAAAAAAATCAATGAAATAAATCTATGAAGATGCACATAATTGTCCATTTATAGATCTGATAGGTACTGAGGCCTATTTCACCAAAGCAGAATAAAAATATCCGGGATAAGAGAGAAAGCGAGGCTTGACCTAGTCTAGTCAATTCATCCTGGTTTAATCCGTTTCACGAAGGCCAAGCCAGGCTGAGGAGGAGCGACTAGGTTGAACCAGGTGTAAGTAATTCTGATAGATGCGCGTTCACTGTTTTCCTCAATAGACCACGAGATCGATCGCAGATTTACTGATGCTGAGATGACGTAAACGCGTTCCGCGTACTTTAAACTAGCGAGAAACAGCTTTGAATGGAAGATTACGAGGAAGTAAAACATATAATATGTAGAAAAGGAGACACGGCCGTCAGCCGCTGTAATAAAACAGCGAGAAAAACAAAGTGTCAGACAATAACGGAGCGATTCAACGCGTAAGTAGTCCAAAAGTAGCCTATAACGTTACATTCACTCACCACTGCTGTTAACTGAAACATAATTTAACTATTGAAGGAGTTACTGTCACTTCACCTTAAAAGTGAGAGGTGGAGGTTAATATATTATTTAGGAAATTTACCATGAAGATTAATTACAACCACTAATCCACAAAGATAGAATACGACAATACCATATATATATATATATATATGTATATATATATATATATATATATATATATAACCATTATTAACACATTATGTTACATACATGCTTACAGTGCACTGGAATGATCACTACTTCTCTTTCTAAGTTCCTCTATGTCTTTTTATCTTCACATCCAGGTCCAAGTCCTGCAGGGTTTTTTGTGGTTTTAAAAGTCAACTCTTTTTGAATAAATCATTTTTTTCATTGATATTTGAACCTCTGCAAACTATATTTGCTTTTTTAAGTGTGTGCTGTATGCCTACAGACATCTGACAGTTTGTCAATTCTTTAAAACAAATTAATCTGCACAGCAGGAATTGTGCATGGTGTGCCCTATTACGACCATTATTCATATAGAAAGATAGGATGAAACAAGGCTGGATGCAGCCTACATGTCAGTCTAGTGGAAATACTTATTTAGTCCATAATGTATACGAAGTCAGTGATGTGGTGCTCATAGAAAACATCATTTTAACAGGACCCAGACACTGTACAGCCTGAGAGCAGCCTGGCATCGTAGTGAGTGTAGGACATCCACACACCATGCAGAATTAAGAAGTGATATGTGTTTTACAGAGTTCACAAACTGTCAGATGTCTGTACAGCACACACTTAACAATACATACTGAGGGTATTAGAAAGAGAAGTAAGTGATCATTTCAATATACACTGTAAGTAGACACACTAACACAATGTATTAGTTATTGCTATTTCTTTCTCCCCCAGCAGACAAGTGATCCAAGAAAAATAAAAGGTCAAAAAGCCTTGTGGTATCCTCTCCCTGTTGTTTCATGACTATACAGAATCACTATATAGTTACTGGTCCAGTGAACTTTATCAGCCATTTCTAATCAATAATATATTCATCAAACCTCTAACAACGATATGAACAACAGTCTTCATAAACACAATATAACCGTAATAATGACTATCACATGAATGATTATAAAAATAAAAATGAATGATGATCACAATGTTAAAATAACAGTAATGACCTGAATGGTGGTATGTATTCAGTTGAGTACTTATTTTTATCAGCCTGCATTAAAATATGGTATTTTAATGCAGGCTGATAAAAATAAGGTAAAATACATGCATAAGATGATGGACTAACTGTAAAAAACACATTGTTTTCCGATCGGAGTGACTGCTGACTGAACAGATAAGGCACCAGGATAAACTAAGCCTGGCTGTTAGCCTGGTCTGGAGCAGGCTAGCTGCACAGAATAAATCTCCATGGTAACTTATATGCCACTGCTTTCGTGAAACCGAGTCCAGGCTAAACTGAGCCAGGATAACCGGAAAACCCCGGCTTAATCCCTTATCTTGGTTTGGTGAAACAGGCCTCTGGTCTGGTCTATTTGTTATTGGGATTCAGTGTTTGACTAAACACTAGGGGTGTGACGATTCACTCAGTTCACGATACGATACGATACACGATATTGGGCTCACAATCTCGATACGATACGATATTATAACTAGAGGTCGACCGATATGGGTTTTTTATGGCCGATGCCGATGCCGATTTTTTTACAGAATCAGGACAGCCGATGGCCGATATATGATGCCGATTTTTTTTTGCCGATATGTTTGGCTGGTTTTCTTTTTTTCCTCCATCTGATAAAATATAACAGCTTAATAATAACAAATAATACACAAAATGTCTTAACTTAAGTAAACATTTATTGAACAACACTTATGGTCTGTCTCTCCAATTTGCACTTTGTGTCTGCACTGCAGTGCATATTTTATTTTGTGCATGATGGTTAATAGTAGTAATAGTACAGGGATCAAAACCTTTTAAGCACCTTTCCAAAACTGTCCTAAAGCATGTTTTTTATTTATGTTTGTTGACAGACACTGTTACAAGCTATATGGCCATAATCTAAGTGATCAAAACATAATAATAACTTTGTTCACTCGTATTACACAGCCTGCTGCTCATATCTGCTGCGGACTACACAGGCCAGCGGTGACGTCATAGAGGCTGTGAAGGACCCATAGACACGTTTAATGAGGAAGTGAACTTTTTGCTAAATGTTTCGACAAATTGCTTGTGTTTCCGCCCTCACACGCAAAGTTGCACTTATGACAAGCATTGTCAGCATCAACTCTAGTAAAGTGTAATCACGCTTTATAAGTTTAGTTTTCTCCGTCATAGTTACTAAGAGCAGAAGCTCTGTGTGTGTGTGTGTGTGTGTGTCTGCGCTGCAGCAGCGTGCATGTGAGAGCTGCTCCGCCCCGCACACAGCTAACGTCACCGACGGAGAGAAATTCTCCGTTACCAAAACAGAATTGATAACGTCGGAGCATTTCATATCTAACCAATTAAATATATAGGGCTTTGAAAGAGAAGAATTTAAGCCTACCGGTTCCTCCCGGCAGAACGGCAATTTGATTGACACACAAGGGGCGGTGTCACACGTGTTCCACAGAAACAACAACACTGGGCTGCCCGCTGATGTGCCTGCTTGATAATCGGCTTAATATGCTCAGGCATCGGCCGATGCCGATTATGAAAAAACGTCAAATAATCGGCCCGATTAATCGGCCGACCGATAAATCGGTCGACCTCTAATTATAACAATCATTTTAACAAAACTTGAATGATGAAAATATGACTGAAAAAGTAGCCTTTTATTCAAAAGACACAAAATGCAAAACAATGCTGTTGTTTGCCCTATAAATCCAATTTGTTTTGAAAGATGTATGAAGAGGTTTATAGCCCAGGGTCACATAAAACTGCAGTACATTTTAAAATAAAACATGAAAATCTCCAAATCAGAGTTTACAAGCACAAATCTCAAAATCATGATTTAAGATGACATAACTCAAATACCTGGTTTATGAGGACATAAAAACCTCCAAACTGTGGTTTATGAGGACATAATTTTAATCTCTAAAATGTGGTTTATGAGCTTCACAACACTGGTGGCCTTAATATATACTACATCACATGATACATCAGACCAAATGTGCCTTAAAACTTAATATTGTTTTATGTGGGGAGCACTTTAATCAATCACATGGGAAATTAATAATTACTACTCATAATTTATTAAGAGGCTTATAAACCCAGGGTCACATAATACTGCAGTATATTTTAAGATTAAATATGAAAATCTCAAAATCATGGTTTACAATTACAAAACTCAAATACCTTGTTTATGAGGACATAAAAACCTCCAAATTGTGGTTTATGAGGACATAACAATCTCCAAAATGTGATTTATGAGCTTCACAACACTGGTGGCCTAAATATATACTACATCACATGATACACCAGACCAAATGTGCCTTAAGACTAAATATTGTTTTATGTGGTGAGCACTTTAATCAATCATGTGGGAAATTAACAATTACTACTCATTATTGCCTCCAAATACAATCCACAAAACTCTCACCAAAAGGAAAAAACTATAAGTTCTGCTTTGTATTGAATGCGTGTGTGGAAGCATCCAATCCCATGCAGCTATATCGTACTAAATAAGGATATTTTTTCTTAACTTGTCTTGTGATAGATGAATTAAAGAAAGAGTGCATGTCTGAGGTGGTTGGGTGGTTGAACTGGTGCAACAGCTGGCGTGAGTGTGTGGATCAAAGCTATCAGATGTCTGCACTATGTGTGTAGTGTTCTCTTGGCAATGGAGCCCTAATTAGCCCTGCCAGAAGGGACGGAAAGGAAACACGCCAGCCACATATTTCAATTATCCTCAGATGATGACAGTAACCTGTGCATGCGTTTGTGTGGGTTTGTTTATTTCACAGCGCACAAAGTGTTGAAAAACTGCACAGGGAATAATACTAATTAAAAAGCGCTGAAAACTCCTCTAGGGCAAGGATAACCACAACTTTCATCCTTTCATCACCATCGCTCACTTGTATAGCCATGTTATCATGCCGAGGATGATATTCTTCACCTATACACAAAGAATATGCTATTGTTTTCAACAGATCAAGCAAGGATTTACAAAAAGGTCTGAGCCAATTAAATCTAAGATGATTTGACAATCGAATTTTGGGATAACTGCTACCTCGAGCCTGAGCGCAGATGGCAATGCTCACTTCTCTGATAAGCAGAAAATGCTGCAACAAAGGAAACTCAATCGGTCCCTGTGGAGCAGTGCTTCATCTCGTCCCAAACATCGCTTTTTACTTGCTGACGTACACAACTTCGTTGCAGCGTTGCTCGGCATCCAACAGCTAGCCAGCTACCCTCCTCAAACAAGCCTGTTTGAGGAGGGTAGTTAAAAGACAGTTGTCAGAAACTCAACCCCCAGGCCAACAGTTGCTATAGAAACAGGACATATGTATAGTGCCCCCATGCCTACCCCCCAATCCCTCGTCACACTGTGATCTTCTACTGCCAGCACCGATCCAGTGCTGGTGGTAAAAATAGAACAGTATCAGAGCATCCATATTTCATAGAGAACAGCCATGAACTACAGTAGATTGCATCTACAACTGAATCCTCCCGAGGCTGTCTGTTTTTTTAGATATTTAGATTTGTATCTCACAATGAAAGATTTAGTCTGCAGATGAGTTTTGCCAGTTCCTCCGAGAGTGAATTCATAAACCTGAGCAGCCAAAAAGTAGAGAGAGAGGGGAGAATCATCCTTTCGTCTCAGGGTTGAGATTGTGGCTGAAAAAAGTGAGGTGAGGAGTGATTGCAGAGGGATCTGAGGGAGCACTGTGCCAAATTGATCCGGCGGTCAGTTACTGCTTCAAGGTGTTGCTCTCTTCGTGCAGTCGCACATAAATGCAATATGCTGTACACTGTAAAATGAGCCACACAAGCAGAAGATACTTTATAAATGTTTAATATTGAGATGTGGAAAGAAGGGCAAACTGTGAGAACATGCCTCCTTCCTAGCAGATTAGATGTTTTGTTAGTAAGTGGGGGCAGGTTTCTTAACTGAATTATAATACAGTCATTGTTATTTATGTCTACAGCAAAACTGGCTAATTATGGTTGCTGGTAAACCAAAATAAGTGACATGAAATGTCATTTTTTCAGATATGAATGTATTATATGGTTGTTTTGTTCAGATGTATGACTCATTGTACTAAAACAAATACATTTACAGCCTTTGAAATTGCCAGTAAGCCATAGAATTTGTTAAAAATGCTCAACTAAACTCCAGCCTGCGAGGTTTAGCTGTCTTATTCACTGTTTCAACTGCAGAAAGACTGGAAACTTGTGTGAGTGATGCATCACGCTCCAGAAAATCTCAATAATTCAGCACAATATCACACGGAAGACTGAGGTAATGCGTCTAATGAAGGCAAGAATAACAGAACTCCTGCTGTATGGTATGCGTCATACATTAAAGTTAAAGTGGACAGATTAGAGTTGACTGCACTGTGGGTAAGAGTGGAAAAGAAACTGGTGAAAGCTACATGCAAGTTTTTGAAGACAATTTGAAACTCATTACAACTTTCTTAATTTGACATTGTATGAATTTCCTATACATTGATATACTGTATTTTGTGTTGTGTACAGTGTATTTCATTCTATATCGCTTGTGTTTTACTAAAGTATGTCACAACAGTGACGCAGTAACCTGTTTCAAACGTGTCCAAATCTCTGATTCTGTCAATGATTCAAATGAGCCTGGTATTGTGTTCACGGACAACTGACACAATCAGAGTTTTGTAGGACTGAGAATGAAGGCCATATTTCTGTGCCAGACTCAGAGAAATAACTGCATCCATGAAACATAGCGACATAAAGTTGCCTCCAAAACTGTGCCACACGTGGATGAGATCAACGCAGCTGTACAACTCAGTCACAGCAGAAGTGACACAGTGAAATTTATCCGTGCATGTTAACAAAATATCTGGTTCTAGAAACTTATTGACCTATGGATCACTTGCCGGGCCAGTTAGTTTGCTACAGTAGCTGCCGGGCTAACTGATAACATGCAAGCCAGCCTGGAATATGCCAGCGCTACTCAGTAGGGCTGCCCTCTCTTAGTCGACTAATCGGTTGTTTTGGTCTTTGTAGACTAAGATTTCTTTAGTTCATCATTGTTTTATGCTTTTTTCATGCTGAATGACTTATTCCTAAGAAACTTATGAGCACATCTCAGGTGAACACAAGATTTAAAGTGGTGCTTTTGTGTGATTCTTTGTGGAGAAACTCAGTTTTACAGATCTGTTGATTAAATCAACTATTCAATTAGTCGACAAAATCGTATGAGTGTTAGTCAAATAAGAATTTCTTTGTTCGGGGATAGCCCTACTACTCAGTCACAATAGTGCCATGAGCTTCTTTTATTTTTCTCTGTACTGTGCGATTTATTCCCCCCCTGACAGGATTGTTTCATTCAATAAAGAGTTATTGAGGGGGATTAAAAAAAGTAACTGTCTGTTAGCAAGCTCATTAGTTCAATTGTTAACCTGACTTTGCAATTAAATCACCATATTTCTTGGATATGACAAATGTTAAGTTAGTTGCTCCTAGCAACCGCTGATGTGTCAACTAAAAATAGACGTTGGCGGATATGGATACGTTAAAGTCCCTACTCACTGCTTAGTGCAAAATATCAACCCCTCCCAAATCAGCAAATGTAAATATGATGTCAGATGAAGAAAATGACAATTAAATCAAATCTGAGCTTTGTGAAAGACATTTCCACAGAGGCCAGAAAAGTGTCTCTTTTTCAAATTCACAAAATGAATGTAATAATGAACTATGCAACCATCAATTATCAACACATGCTCACTTCAGCCACATAAATAAATACTCATTGCAAAAAGAAAGTAAAAAAAAAAAAAAAAAAAATGTACTCAACACAAGTCATCATTCAACACGTTAGTTTCAGCAGCTATGTAAACATAAGACATTTCCAATCTGTGAAAATTATATCTCATATAATTCCAGGTGAAAATGGGAATACATTGTAAACTAAAACTGTGCCCAAAAACTGCCTGTGCTTTGAGCCTGAAAACTGTTTTTTATGTGTGGATTTTTGTTAAAGGAATATACTGTACAGTAGGTTAACGTATTCTCATACAACGGTTCATATGTTATCTTACAAAAAAGTTATTCCTCCTTTTTTGTTTGTTTTCCTATGAATGTCCAGCAACACGTGTCAATTGCCGCTTGTTACATGTTTACAGTCTTCACAGGAAACAATTTCCTTAGGTTTAGGCAAGAAAACTACTTAGCTAAGCTTCGGAAAAGATCGACTTGGTTAGGATTAGGCAACAAAACTACTTAGTCAGGATTAGGCAACAGAACTACTTAGTTAGGTTTAGGAAAAGATCGTGGTTTGGCTTAAATAACTCAAGAAATGGCGTTACTTATGTGCTGTACGTCAGTTACAAACACATCAACATTGACTTTTGGTTTCACACGGGACATGAACGCCGGTCTCCTGGATGAAAAGTCCGGTATTTTTTGACCCACCCATCCACCCACACATCCTCCCTATGTATGGACGTTTTTATTGGGCTTTATTAGTTGTAATCCACAGAAGACAATCCACAAATGTGTATCATAATTTCCAAATATTTCTATATCCACAAACATGTATTTTTGTATTTGTGTTGTGTAAAGTCACATCCATAAAATAAAGGGCGATTTGCAAATACGCATAACATACCCTGTAAATACATATTTTAAGGTTTACATGTAAAGTGATATATACGCATTTGTGGATCCATTTCTACACGTTGAATGATATTTGCACATTTGCAGATCTCTTCCTGTGCATTTATGGGCAACATGACATTTGTAACTTTCCTCCTGTTTGTTTACGGAATTTTGTCCAATTCGTACCGCAGCAGATCTGTAGATAATTAGTTGTAATCCACAGAAGACAATTCACAAATATATACCATGAACTGCAAATATTTCACTACCCACCCAGCAGCCTGGCTTCTGGAGGTGAAAGACGATGTGGAACATCTTTATTTAACCCAATTGTCGTGATTCAGGATCAGGTTAATCATCTCCAGGTGAGTGTGCTCCACAAATGCGTATAGATCAATTTACATGTAAACCTTAAAATACGTATTTACAGAGTAAGTTATGCTTATTTGAAAATCGCCCTGTATTTTTGTGGATGTGACTTTACACAACACAAATACAAAAATACGTTTGTGGGTAGTGAAATATTTGCAGATCATGGTATATATTTGTGAATTGTCTTCTGTGGATTACAACTAATTATCTACAGATCTACTGCGGTACGAATTGGACAAAATTCCGTAAACAAACAGGAGGAAAGTTACAAATGTCATGTGGCCCATAAATGCACAGGAAGAGATCTGCAAATGCGCAAATATCATTCCACGTGTAGAAATGGATCAACAAATGCGTATATATCACTTTACATGTAAACCTTAAAATATGTATTTACAGAGTAAGTTATGCATATTTGCAAATCGCCCTTATGTGACTTTACACAACACAAATACAAAAATACATATTTGTGGATAGTGAAATATTTGGAAATCATAATACACATTTGTGGATTGTCTTCTGTGGATTACAACTAATAAAGTCCAATAAAAACTTCCATACCTATGGGGCGTTCACTGCTCTTTATATTTCCTGGTTCACGATTACGTGAATTACACACAAATTCATTTCGTGGGATATACACAAATTACAGTGGATTACTTTTTGTGGGTATAGCTACAAACAGTGTATGAGACCAGCCTGAGTAGGTAGTAGGCAGTGAAAGTATCCATAGTTCTGGCACTGAACTACATTCAACCTGTGCAGCATATACTGGGTTACAGTAGAGTTAGAAATATTGCTCAGCTAATCATCTGTAAAGTTATATTTTCTGAACTTCGATGGCTCTATTCATAATTCATTTATTCACCTGCCTCTGTAGATTGTGGCTTTAAAGAGCATATTTAACTTATCATGTATCATGTATCTGCTACATTATATGAAAGATAAAACGCCTCCACTCACATCCAATCATCATCATGGCCACTGCAAAGATTTTCTCTCCGTCTGTGGTCGGGGCGATGTTGCCGAAGCCGATGCTCGTCAGGCTGGTCATGGTGAAGTACAACGAAGTGATGTAGACAGAGTCTTTGTTCGGCCCGCCCTCCCACTTCCCTGAACCGCTGGCATTGAAGCGATATGGTGTGCCCACCGTCTCAGCTAGGATGTAGAGCCAGCTGTCCATGCGCACAATGTTGGTTTCTTCATCGATAACCTCGTAATCACCGATGCTGAACCTGGAGCGTGGGTCGGCAGAAATGGTCAGGAAACAAATAATCAGTTATGTATTAGACATTGCATTTCACACTTATAGACTATTGTATTTCTTCTAAAGGGGTGAATTTATTGAACAGTCGGAGCTAGGAACTGAATGTGTGGCACATTTTGTACATTTAAATTAGTCTACAGTCACGCTAGCAGCTCTGTGAGGCTTTACATAGGCACAGTTTTGCTTCGAGCTAAATGCTAACAATGTCAACATACTGCTGTTTAGCAGATAGCTTTAACCATGTTCACCATCGTAATTTAGCATGTTAGCATGCTAACATTTGCTAAGTACAGCTGAGGATGATGTGATTGTCAGTATTTTTTTCAGGTATTTAGACATAAACCAAAGTAGGCTATTGGACGAATTTTGACCTGATGATGGCCCTAGATTAAATGTCAGAGCAATCTGAGGGAACATGAAGTGGCAATCCATCCAATAGCTTTTCAGACATCTTAATCAAAACCATAAATGTAAACCTCATCATTAGGGATGTCGCGGTGAAGGAATTTCCCCTGCGGTGATAATGATTATCTCAGCAGCGCGATATCGGTATTATTGCCTTTTTTTTTTTTTTTTTTTTGCAAATTACTTAATTTATCCTGATTTTAATGCTACATAAATAAGCTGTATTGTTAGGTATATTGTTGCTTTTAAAATGAGAAAGATGAGATGCTTTGGTTAGATCAGGTTGCTATGATAAAGAATATCCGCAGAAGTAAAAATGTCGGCACAAGGTAGACTACTTTTCTCTGGATGAAGGGAAGGCTGAAGCTGAAGAGAGAGGATGGCATATTATTTTCTCCTCCATTGTTGTTGTTGTTCAGCACAAATGGGGTGTGACGGTTGGTCTTTGTGGGATTTGTCCCGCCCCTCCTCCATTGTGATTAGGGGTAAAAAGGGACAGTGATGAGTGCAACGCTTTACCCAAAGTTTACCCACATTTTTCAACTCTTGGCGACCAGAAAATAACACCAGACGTGCAGTGCTCAGTGCAGAATCAACGCTCAGTGCCTTGTCACACTGCCGGCGTTTGTAGCATAGTGTAAATACACAGCGCTCCCATTGAAAAAAATTTTAAAAAGAAAAAACGTGAACATAACGGTTGTGGCGGTTGCTTGCCATCCCCTGCAGTTGGCTTGTCAATAGTGCTGTATTATAATATTGCGGTTATTGCGACAGCCCAACTCATCATGACACTAGAAGAAAACTCAGAGCATCACCAGTCAGTAGGATTCATCCTCTGGGAACCATGAATGTCTGTACAAAATCTGGTGCCACTCCATGGTAACTGTTGACATATTTCACAGGATAAGTGAAAAATTTGACCTGCTGAGGCCTGTTTCACCAAAGCAGAATAAAAATATCCGGGATAAGAGAGAAAGCGATCCTTGACCTAGTCTAGTTAATTCATCCTGGCTTGATTGGTTTCACGAAGGCCAAGCCAGGCTGAGGAGGAGCGACTAGGTTGAACCAGGTGTAAGTAATTCTGATAGATGCGCGTTCACTGTTTTCCTCAATAGACCACGAGATCGATCACAGATTTACTGATGCTGAAATGGAGTAAACGCGTTCCGCGTACTTTAAACCCAGCGAGAAACAGCTTTAAATGGAAGATTAGGAGGAAGTAAAACATATAATATGTAGAAAAGGAGACACGGCCGTCGGCCGCTGTAATAAAACAGCGAGAAAAAAACGTGTCAGACAATAGCGGAGCGACTCAATGTGTAAGTAGTCTAAAAATAGCCGATAACGTTACATTCACTCACCACTGCTGTTAACTGAAACATTATTAAACCATTGAAGGAGTTACTGACACTTCGCTTTAAAAGTGAGAGGTGGAAGTTAATATATTATTTAGGAAATTACCCATGAAGATTAATTACAACCACTAATCCACAAAGATAGAATACGACAATACCATATACATATATATATATATATATATATATATATATATATATATACAATGATTAACACATTATGTTACATACATGCTTACAGTGTGCACTGGAATGATCACTTATTTCTCTTTCTAATTTCCTCAATGTCTTTTTATCTCCATATCCAGGTCCAAGTCCTGCAGGGTTTTTGGTGGTTTTAAGTCAACTCTTTTTGAATAAATCACTTTTTTCATTGATATTTGCACCTCTGCAAACTTTATTTGCTTTTTTAAGTGTGTGCTGTATGCCTACAGACATCTGACAGTTGTCAATTCTTTAAAACACCTTAATCAGCACAGCAGGAATTGTGCATGGTGTGCCCTATTACGACCATTATTTATATAGAACGAAAGGATGAAACAAGGCTGGATGTAGCCTACATGTCAGTCTAGTGGAAATACTTATTTAGTCCATAATGGATACGAAGTCAGTGATGTGGTGCTCATGGAAAACATCATTTTAACAGGACCCAGATACTGTACAGCCTGAGAGCAGCCTGACATCGTAGTGAGTGTAGGACATCCACACACCATGCAGAATTAAAAACTGATATGTGTTTTACAGAATTCACAAACTGTCAGATGTCTGTACAGCACACACTTAACAATACATACTGAGGGGATTAGAAAGAGAAGTAAGTGATCATTTCAATGTACACTGTAAGTATACACAGTAACACAATGTATTAGTTATGGCTATTTCTTTCTCCCCCAGCAGACAAGTGATCCAAGAAAAATAAATGGTCAAAAAGCATTGTGGTGTCCTCTCCCTGTTGTTTCATGAATATACAGAACACTATATAGTTACTGGTCCAGTGAACTTTATCAGCCATTTCTAATCAATAATATATTCATCAAACCTCTAACAACAATATGAACAACAGTTTTCATAAACACAATATAACTGTAATAATGACTATCACATGAATGATTATAAAAATAAAAATGAATGATGATCACAATGTTAAAATAACAGTACTGAACTGAATAGTGGTATGTATTCAGTTAAGTACTTATTTTTATCAGCCTGCATTAAAATATGGTATTTTAATGCAGGCTGATAAAAATAAGGTAAAATACATGCATAAGATCATGGACTAACTGTAAAAAACACATTGTTTTCCGATCGGAGTGACTGCTGACTGAACAGATAAGGCACCAGGATAAACTAAGCCTTGCTGTTAGCCTGGTCTGGAGCAGGCTAGCTGCACAGAATAAATCTCCATGGTAACTTATGTGCCACTGCTTTCGTGAAACCGAGTCAAGGCTAAACTGAGCCAGGATAACCGGAAAACCCCGGCTTAATCCCTTATCTTGGTTTGGTGAAACAGGCCTCTGGTGGTACTGGAGGAAGGATCAGGCGGTTTGTTTGTTTTCATTTTATTTTATTCTAAATTGTTTGTGTAATTATTTACAGATCCAAAACAGAATTTATTTCATTTTCAAGTACACCCGAATGAGTTGGCTGTTTACATATGAAACCTCTGAGTTAGCTAGCTTCTTGGAGAAAACCTTGGAGATTAAAAAACAAAAATTCAGTAAATAATTATTTATTTTAGGTGAATCTGATGATGCAGCAAACACTGTTTACTTTCCTTGTTGTTTCCCTTTCTTCTTTCTGTTTTTTGGGGTTTATGTTCATGTGGTGGACATTTAAAAGGAAATACTGTTCGCGCAACACATCTGTCCAATGTTTTTCACCTGTGACCCCTCTCACATAATGCATGTCTCTCAGCAGAGCAACTTTTTTGTTTTATTCAAATCAATTTTAGAGGCCTGAGGAGGTAAAACTAGTTTTTCACAAGAAAAAAACAAATTTTTCACTAAAAAAATAAACAGAATTTTGTGTAACAGGATTTAAATTTTCTTATTTACTACCATGGTGATCATTGTTGATGCTGGTATAACTTTTTGACGCCGCTATTCGGTGTGTGACCATGGCAACCACAGAAACCACCTTGAGGGAAATGATACAGGAGCTATTTTTATTAGTTTTGGAGCAGCACCAGCCTCATTTATTCAAGTTTGATTATACTGTCTGGGTCAATAAACAATGTTTATGATGTTGGTTAGAGCCTCTTGTGGGATCCCAGTTTGTGAACCACGAGAATAAACATACATGATTCTTGCGTATTTACATTGTTTGAAATCCTGTACACGGACATACTGTTGAGCTTATGAATATATTACTTGAAGATGACTCGTAATCCTGATTCATGAGAGATGGGTCAAGTGTTTGTCATGACATGAAAATGTGTGAATATGTGTGCAAGTGGTTATTTTGCATAGTTGGAAGTACGTCACAATATAAACATAAAAGTCCATCTGCAAAGGAAAAATTTGTTTTCATCATCAACTGTCACACACTTACTCTGTTTTTATGTATGCAGGACATTAAGTTGCCAAGATGGCATCTGCATCTGTTTGTGTGTGTTTAGACATTCCCATAAACATAATAAATCAACACATGATGGAAACTCAATGCTTCCACCACACTTGCCCCCCGTAGAGTGGATGATCTGATTAGAGTTTGGAGGCCCGCGCGCCATAAATTTACATATTAATGAGGGAAAACTAATTCTCTTGGAACCACTCTTTCTGGCTTTAAGGTACTGAAAACATACAGTTTTGATGCGTGAAAATAAGCATGTTGACAAAAAAAAAACTACTAATTAATGCATTAATTAGCTTAATCAATGGCTTCATTATATTAATTGGCTCTGATGTTAATGAATTCCAGCAGTCTATCAGAATGTGTTATGTAATTTATATGCACAAGTACAGTAAATTCAACCTAAAATGTCATGTTTGTCTGTTTTTATTCCCTTTTTGACAACTGCATGATTAATATTATATATTATTATTATATTATAATATATATATATATATATATATATATATATATATATATATATATATATATATATATATATATATATATATATATATTTACACCCAGCAGTATAAAAAGTAATTAAAATTAGCCCCACCCTTAACAGTTATAATACATATTATATTGTAATTCATTCCCAATGCTGCTCAGAGTAATCACAGTCCATGGCTCCTCTGCCAACAGCCCGGGGTCTCTCCCTCTCCTCTTCCGCCGTGCACAGGCAGTCTCTCCCTCGCTGCAACTGACACAACCACTAAGCTTTATGCAAATGAATGTGTGATGATGTTACCAATATGCAAATGAGCATATGTTGTCATCTGCCGTCCTTTAGCGACTTTTGGAGCTAGTGCTAGCTTCTTTCATTGGAAAAGAGTTGGCAAAACTGCACAGGACACACTGTATTTTGTTTTCCACAGTTACTTTAGTTGTTCTACCGTCTGCCATTTCCACTACAGGGGCAACACATTCTCACTGTAGCGAATGATGACTGTACACGCCTAAATTTATAAGATGAAACTGCTTCTCAATCTTCCCTGGTGCTTCTTAAACTCTTTCTGCTGCTGAATGGTACATTAATATCAAAACTAAATTTAGTTGATAGGCAAATGTCAAATCCAATCAGAGGGATATTAGTCACTATATTGACCTGGTCACATTTAATTTGTTTCTATCCATGAATGTTCATCATTGTATTCCCTGTATTCCTTTAATTATCCTTTATTCATTTTATTCCTTTTTCTTTTTGTTTTCTCATTTATTCAATTATATTCTGTTAGTAGTTTAGTAATGTAGTTAGTCAAATAAACACTTAATTTTATAAAGAACTTGGCTACTTGATTTTGTGTGTGTATATAAACAATTCAAATCACTGTTCACCATGCCCAAGAACTCTGTAGCAACCCTGAGATTATGAGACTCAATTGATTAATATCAAATTTGGAATTTTCCCTGTTTTTATAAAACTGGGTGGCGCCTGGGTAAAGTCTGATATTAAAACTAATTGTCCGTGATATTTGAAGCTGAATGTCACCACACTCCTTCACCTTTTATGACAATTCATGGGTTTATGATTCATAATTTTGGCTTATTAATTATAGATACATATTTTGATATTAATTAATGGTTGAGTATTAATCTGCTCTATGCAATAATGCTACACGCTACATCACTCCCAACTTGTCAAATACCGAGGCTTGGTCAGTGGCCCTAAGCTTTAAATTATGACACTCTGAGTACCCCTCTAGCATCAGTTTGGTGTGTGTCAAGGTCGGTGTATCTATATATGCACATTACATGCATGCGTGTCTCTGCAAAATAAACTTCCGTCTTCACAGGAAGTTAGGTTTAGGCAACAAAACCACTTAGTTAGGGTTACGAAAAGATCGTGGTTGACGTTAACTTGACTGAATAACGACTCACATGACTACCGCGCATAGCAACTCACGTGACCAACAAATGACTAACCAGTCACGTGAATAACGACTGACGTGACAAAATAAGTCAACGTTGACTTTTAGTTTCACACAGGACACAAACAGTGGTCTCCTGGGTGAAAGTCCTGTGTTTGTTTGAACCATCCGCCACAAAAGCAGACTATTGCGCATAGGGCTGGGTATCGTTTAAAAAATGAGTCAGTAATACCAGTACACTTGAAGTGATAGCGATACCAATAGAGTACTTTAATCGATACCCATCATGTGAATCGAAGCTGTGTGTGTGTGTCCCACTGGCTAGCTAACCGCCGCTGCATTGCTCAGCGCTCATACAGCAGTTACCGCTGATAACGCTAATCCCTGACCCACGGGTTGCGGGATTGTGTTGTAACGGCCACCCTCCGATTCTCTCCCAGGTTCAGTGTTAGCTCTGTCAGCACGTGTTGCCATTGTTATCGCTGTAAGCACCATTAGCTGCTAGCCACCGGCTCAGACATCTCGTTGTGTGCAGGCAGGCAATTCCGGCTGTATGGGTTTTAGCTGCTGCAATTGTGGGCCAATCACACATCGCAATAAATCGAAGAACGCTTGCGGTGATTGGCTGCAAGTAAAACAGTCATCTTTTTCTAGATCTGGGCACAAAAAGGATCGATTGCAGGTATCGTTTGACTGGAGACGTTTCAATACTACTTGGTACTGGGTTGTTTTGGTCGATACCTTAAAGGTAACGAGTACCGATACCCAGCCCTAATTCCATACTATACTTTATGCTACATCAGTTGCTTTGAGCGTCTAATAATGACGCGGTGGGTTTACATGAGATAGTTGAAAGCACGGTCCATCGCAAACAGACGCAAAAGGGTGCCTCGGTGCGTCGGTATCAGACGCCGAGAGGCACGGATCAAGCTGCGGTATTTGACGAGTTGGGAGTGAGACCAGGTTGACTGAGGATAGTAATTGCAAAGAACTTACATAGATACTCTTTGGTAACTGGGTATAGCTACTAACTGGGCATAGCTACTGGGGAAAAGCTCTTTCCTCTTCCCGTTTTGGTTGAGCAATGGTTAACGCACTTCTTTTGTGCCGTAAATGGAGCCTTTTCCTGGGAGATTGTAGCCGGTGGCAGACAGAATGGCAGAGTAGTGGAAGCGAGGCTTATAGGGAAGCAATCTAAGCGCAGATCGTATCATTATTCTATAGCCATTACGTTGGGCAATCAATCTATTTCATTATGATGAATTAAAGCAAAAAACTTGCCTATTGCCACTTTAATAAAAAAAATAAATGTCATGAACATACCAAATGCAGGCCAGCCAGTGAGCAGCCAGTCCAAAAACACACACCAGCAGGACCAGTACAGCCGCCCCATACTCAATGTAGTGATCCAGTTTACGGGCTACCCGACCCAGACGGAGAAGCCGGACCACTTTAAGTGAGCTGAACAGACTGCTGATACCCTAAAACAGGAGTGAAAGGGGAGAGAGACAGAAAGATATACATCAGAAACAATATTTATACAAGAAAAGGAGTATAATTTATATATTTAAGTTTTGCTGTCTGTTTGTGATTTAAAGTTAATGTTACCGTACACCTGAAAGTATGTTAATAATATCAAGATGATGCCGATCTGAAACATGGTAACACTTAACTTTAAGTCCCCCTTATTTAGTATTTACAAGCACTATATTAACAGTTAATAAACGGTTTATAAAACACTATAATGTAGTTGTATGCAGCTATAAAGACATTTATGTAATTAAATTAAGTGTTTATTGATGTGCTGTGTTTTATTATATCAGTTGTGGCGGTTGCTTGCCGTCCCCTGCGGTTGGCTTGTCAATAGTGCTGTATTATAATATTGCGGTTATTGCGACAGCCCAACTCATCATGACACTAGAAGAAAACTCAGAGCATCACCAGTCAGTAGGATTCATCCTCTGGGAACCATGAATGTCTGTACAAAATCTGGTGCCACTCCATGGTAACTGTTGACATATTTCACAGGATAAGTGAAAAATTTGACCTGCTGGTGGTACTGGAGGAAGGATCAGGCGGTTTGTTTGTTTTTATTTTATTTTATTCTAAATTGTTTGTGTAATTATTTACAGATCCAAAACTAACCTCTGAGTTAGCTAGCTTCTTGGAGAAAGTCTTGGAGATTAAAACAAATTTCATTAAATAATGATTTATTTAGGTGAATCTGATGATGCAGCAAACACTGTTTACTTTCCTTGTTGTTTTCCTTCCTTCTTTCTGTTTTTTGGGTTTATGTTGATGTGGTGGACATTTAAAAGGAAATATTGTTTGTGCAACACATCTGTCCAATGTTTTCACCTGCACCAAGCACTATATTAACAGTTAATAAACTGTTTATAACACACTATAATGTAGTTGTATGCAGCTATAAAGACATTTATGTAATAAAATTAAGTGTTTATTGATACAGTGTTTGTCAGCAATTATAAATGAGCCTATGAAGACATGTTATATAATTACAGCTGTATTATTATATTGTTATTTATTATCTGTTTATACACCAGCCTGCACGTATGGTGCCAACAGGAGGAGTTATAGTTGCTGACAAATACATTATTAACACTTATATCTGCTTACAACTACATTATAGTGTGTTATCAACCGTTAGTGAAATAAAGTGTTGTTGTATAATCAGAGTATAGTCCTAGTTTTTTGCTTTAGTACATTTGCTATTTAAAAAATGAGTTATTTATGTATTTATTATTCTATTTTCCTATCTACATCTTTGTGTGTCCTTATGTTGTTTTTGTTTCATGATTCATGAGTGACTTGGCTGCTGTAACGCTGCAATTTCCCACTGCATTTTAAAGTATCATTATGAAAGTGTATGAACCTACAGCAAATGTGATATGAACAGACAGAATATACAAACAAGACAAGGAAAAACACAAGATTCAAAATTAACAAATGCTGAGCCGATTTAAAAAAAAAAAAAGTCTGTGCAATGTGATGAAATTTCACAATATCTAGCGGTTACATAACCAGCAGCTAAATGTCTATTCAGCTTAATTCTACATATTGAAACACCCACTCAAACAGACAATTGCAGACCCATCAGTTTGCTGCTGGTAGGCCTATTCTGTGTGTGTGTGTGTGTGTGTGTGTGTGTGTGTGTGTGTGTGTGTGTGTGTGTGTGTGTGTGTGTGTGTGTGTTTTGTGTGTGTGCTGGGAGGGTTATTGATTTGCTAATGTGCTGTGGTCTGCAATGCGAGTACAACTGCAGCGCTCGCTGTCACTTGATCTGATCTAGCTGCCTGCCAGACACCTCAGCTTCCCCTAAATCACTTTACAGACCTGAGCTTCAACACAATTCAATTAGCAGTGCAATCGTGTTTTTTGAGTTCTGCTGCAAACTCTGCAAACACAAGTTGGGAGAAAAGCTCATCACTCAATAGATATAAAAAGAGATTTCATTAAAGGAATAGTTCCACATTTTGGGAAATGTGCTCATTGGCTTTCTTGCCAAGAGCTGGATGAGTTGTCTGTACTCTAAATGTGAAGCATAAGCCAGCAGGCGAATAAAAAATCCACCCTCCAGCATCTCTATAGGTCATCAGTTAACACAATGTATTTAATTTTTTTAAATTTGGACAGACACAGAAATTGAAAAATCGTCCGTTTGTGGTTTTTAGGGGAGTCATGTGCTACCCCCTGCTAACAATCTTTATGCTAAGCTAGGCTAAAAGGGCCGTAGTCAAACTGGGGACATTGCCACGAGACACTCCCACTTATTTGATTCTTTCCTTTACTACCTGTGCGTTAGAGCTAGAACTAGCAGGCAATTAGCTCAGGTTAGCATAAGGGCTGGAAGCAGGAAGAAAACTAGCTCTGTTCAAAGACCAAAAATACACCCACCAACCCCTCTAAGGCTCACAAACTAAAATGTATCTTCTTTGTTTAATCAAAACACAAACAGAAATTGAAATATGACAATTTGTGGTTTTACAGGGAGTTACATGCTAGCTGATTCCTCCTGCTAACAGTCTTTATGCTAAATTAGGCTAACTGGGCTGGAATCAAACTGGCGACATTACTCATCTTCCTGCTGAGACTGAAATAAAAGAGAGTTCATTAAAGGTGTGACAAGATCTAAAGGTTAGATAAGATCAACACCATATTCATCTCTGCGTTAGATTTAGGGGACAGTTAGCGGTAGCTTTGCCTAGCACAGGCCTAAAGACTGGAGGCAGGGGGAAACAGCTTGCCTGGCTCTCACCAAAGTTTGAAAATACACCCACCAACACCTCTAAACTCTACTATTAACATAATATATTTTGATTGTTTAATTTTCACACATAAAAATGTAAAAGCAATTTGTACGGCACCAAAACGGCTAGATCCGGCCCTGGATTTACTACTACAATAAACTATTCAACTCCTGGCTTGCACAGACATCACAGTGTAGTGGGCCAGGGTTTTTTATTACTCGCACCCACCCAACCCATTATGAGCATCAATCCGCACTGCCTGACCCGCAAAAAATCAACCGCCCAAACCCGACCTGCAACAACTTTATGCATTAGTAGCACACTTGTCAGTACTGAGGTCTGAGACAAGAACAGAGACAAGTGGATGTGAGTGCTGTGGCTCGCGGTGTGTGCAACGTAATCTCATAGAAATACATGAAATGACCACGACCTCTTGACAGCGCATTATGTGGTGGTGGCACGGAATGTGTTCAAATTACGTGCCACCATCACGATGTGTTTGAGACTTAAGCCCCTTTCACACAGAGATTCCGCAATACTGCCATTAGGAAGATCCGCCGCTATGCCGGCTTTGCTTTTTCACACTAAACAAAACAACGGCGGCATAATGCCACCCCAGTGTGTGATTTTAGATAGCACGCCAGCAGCGCGAGGGTAAAAAAGGGGTTAAACACAAAAGCGTCGACGTCTAGTGTGTGTGTGTGTGTGCATGTGGTCCCGCCGTGACGGCTGTCCCTTTCACACAGACATCGGCTCGGCTCTGTGACTACCTCCGTTGCCGACTCAGCGAAGGAACAACTCTGTTCCCCCATTCTATCTCCGTAACTTTCATACAGTGAGGCGGAATGACGCCGCAACATTCCCTCCTTGAACAGGCAGTGTGAAAGGGGCTAGAGAGAAAGTGAGAGGGGAAGGGAAGGACTTTTGCACTCAATGTTTCTGTAAGTTATTAAGAACTTTTTGACCTGCCCGCCCGCAACCGTGATATTTTTTAGTGAGCTCACCCGAACCCTCCCGACCCGTGGGTTGTGGTTCGACCCGCGCATCACTATCACTGTGGCTTTGAAAAAGCGGCTTTTTCATCTCACTTGCGGAAGAAAGCAAATAAGCATATTTCCCAAAATGTCAAAGTATTACTTTAAGGAATAGAGTCATCATTGTGCAAAAGTAGTTTAATTACCTGTTAGGCTATTATATAAAAAGTACCATTATTTTTTGGTGCAACTGAATTTATTATGCAGAAGAAGGCAGTAAACTCCTACAAACACTTCCCCCCCCTATTTATAGTTGAATGCCTCCTTTATATGCTATTAGATAATATTTAGTTTAGTTACAAGGTCCATTTACTATTAAGATTTTTTGGGGCTTTTCATGACTTTTGGTGCATGTTGGCTTGAAAGATGAAGATGAAATCCTTGGGAAAATGGAAAAAAGTTGAATATGTAATTGTAATTCCATGACAACTAAGCAAACTCCATCTGCTGAAAAAGATCTTAGGATCGAAAGCTTCACCAGCTACTAAATGGACCTTGAGGTGAGATTGTTTATCAAATTACTATGGAAGTAGGTGTCTGAGTTTTGTCATGTTTTTAAAAATTAACTTTTAACCATCATAAAACGTTGAGTAGCTGGTAGTCTATTAGACATTATGAGCAACTTTTTTCTATTTTAGGTTAAAATAAAGCTTAAAATAGCAAAATAAGTAAGTGATCAAAAGTGTATAGGATTTTTAAACTTTCTGTTGTGCAAGAACTTGTTGGCAACTATTTTATGTTTCGTAAGATAACGTATTCTACAATGTCAAATATTAAAACATCATAATGAAAAGTCATACATTTCAGCTTCTGACACCTGAAGTTAGCCAAATAGGAAACTCAAGAAAAGATGTTGTCAGCTGGCTAAAAGAAAGGTGGTTCTTATAATGTTCAGCACACTATGTTCAAAAGTCTCGCTATTAAAGCATATTTTCGATCCCAGGATGACTTTTATTTTTAAAATTTTAACTGACACATTGCTGCAGTCAATTTATCACAGATGACATGTTTGTTACTGCTGACATGAGGACTGAATCAGCTCTCATGCAGCTTTAATGAGGCTGTTGTTCATTTTCAAATTGTACTGTAGAACATAATCTGATAGATGTTATCTCCTGGCAATGAAACGCTTTAGCAGGGAAAAAAACACAAGCAGCACAAATCTTAACTTGCATCTGTGACATTTATTTCATGCATTGATGCTTCTGCTGTCGTACTCTCATCGAGCACCACAGCTGAAATGTTGGCACAAGAATAAATGTCACAGGAAATGTTGACTATTGCTGTTAATGCGGCAGTAGGCAGAATGTTTTTGGCATCATTGGGCAAAAATCCATAATAACCTTTCAGCGTATTGTAATTCAAGTGTTCAGAGAGAAAACTAGACTTCTGCACCTCCTCTTGGCTCTGTTTTCAGGCTTTAGAAAATCTAGCCCGTAACGAAAGACTTTGGCCAATCACAGGTCATTTCAGAGAGAGAGCATTCCTATTGGCTGCTCATTCAACGGAGGCAGCTGTCAATCACTTGCAAACTTTCTTTTCCTTTCCTCCGGTCTGTGAAGTCATGCAGATGCCCTTGAGAGCACTGGAGGACACCAGAAGACACAGAGACACCTGATTTTTTTCAGATTACCTGTCTCACGCACTACTGTCAGGATATAGTGACCGTTTTAGAAAAATAACTTTTTAAAATGATATTTGCCCCATTTCTACCCACTGCAGCTTTAAAGCCTGATGGAGTTTAGCTTATATAACGTGTTCGTCAAGTGTGCATGTGTGTCTACAAATAAAATATAACACAAAATGGTTCATAATCATATTCTAATCAAACTGAAGCCTACTTGAGTGACAGCTCGGTGGTTCCAATTCTTCCCATCACGTCCCATGCATGAATACAGGCAGAAGAGGAGGGAGGAGGGGGGGGGGGGGGGGGGGGGGGCCAGCCAAACAGAACGGATGAAAAAGAAGAAAAAACATAAAATGAAGCACAAGTAAGAGAGAAGACACTTGATCAGTGCTAAGCGATGAATAAACATGACAAATTATATTCAATAAAGGCTTCAAATAAAAAGAAACATAAAACCTTATTTGTGTTTGTAAAGCATGTGCAGTATGACCAAAGCATTTACTGAAAGCTCCATTAACTTTTTCAGCTTTTTGCTGTTGTTTTGGGTTATCAGTCATTGGAAACTGAAATGACACAACGACTATTGTTCCGTCAGTCTCGAGGTGATGTATGCCACTTTAAGATTGCCAAGGACAACTTTCACAGCCACTTCTCATTAATGATCTTACCATCCCTGTTTGGAAACCTGTTGGGAAAAACAGCCATCAAAGTTATTCATGTCAGTCGTTAAGGTCTGTAGATGTTTCGGCTCCCGCTTTAATAACTCGGGCGATTGTTTACCTGCTCTCATTTACCCTTGCCATGGATTGCCTCAAAGCAATTTGGAGCAAATTGGAGTCACTGAGTTGTTGCAGAGACACACTGGAAGATGATCTAGGAAGTGGAAGGTCATCTTTCTTGTGGTTTACAGCCACTGTGTCCATACTCTTATCATAGGCTAAATGTACACTTGAACCTCACAGTTAATATAAAGCAAAATGCAACTAAAGGATTAGGTTAAGAAAAATCAGCTTTACAAAAGTTTTATGAGGAAGGAAATGCATTCCAAAATGCAAAGACATTTAGTTTACTATTAAACAAGACACCACCAACCCAGCAAATATTTACATTCGTGAAGCTTTAATCAGCTAATTTCAGATTGCTGAAGCAAGTGTGGCTCTTTTTGATATTTTTTGACAAGAGACAAATAACACAAGCTATACGGATCTTTTATTTTAATTTTTTTCATAAAACTACAAAGATCAAACAACACCAGCGTTATATTTTAAATCACAAAAGATATTGTTTTTCCCTCCTGCTGACCCTTAACTGCTTCTGCTTCGGCCACTTGAACTTGTCAGCATTTAGGATGCTGAAGCATTGAAAGACTAGAAAGGGGCCAAAATGCTGGACCTGCAAATATAACTCAGTGCTCGCGGCCCATCAACAAGCCTCTTTTTAAAGCAATACCACAGCATTTCATATTACCTTGTACTGTGTGTGTTACCTGACAGCCCCTGAGAGACATACACTGTGCTGCTCGCTGTGACGCACCACGCCGTTTAATGCTTTCACAGCATTTTATAGAATAATACACACACACACACACACACACACACACACACACACACACACACACACACACACACACACACACACACACACACACACACACACACACACACACACACACACACACACACACGACTTGACACATAGAAATAAACACAGGCACACACAAACACACACAATGATGTGCAGGACCTCAAGGCTCCATTTAATCAATGTGTGTGTGAACATTTGGACCTGATTCAGAAGCTGTGGTTGCATCATACAAGGTATTTTCAATCAGACGCAGCAAGAAATATAAGGTACGTATTAGCTGGCTATTTTGTAAATACATTTTATCATCAAATACATACAATATTTTAAAGGGGCTATATGTAAGAATCAGAAATTGCTTGTTCACAGCGACACCTGTGGCCGCAATGTCAACGAAAGTCAGCGTCCTGTTGCTCGCGCTACATTGACATGAACGAGCACCGGTCTAAACAGTGAGGCGACACACGTCAGCTAACACACAATATCACTCTATATTTCACCTGCTTGGCAGTAATGTTAGCTGACCAGAGGAAGGTCTCTCCATGAATCAATGCTGATCCTAGTGTTGGCTTTTCCTCCCGATCCGGAGGGAACGGGGGGGGGGAGACGGGGGGAGAGACGGGGGGGGGGGGGGGGGGGCGGGAGACACCGACACCCGGTCGGGACGATAACTTAACTCGCTGCGGAGCCCCGTCACTTCACAAGACACGGGAAACCTCTGTTGGTCTGGAGGAGCTGCAGCAGTTATTTCTGCAAAAACGTCCACTGCACATTCACCAGATATTCTCAGAGCTAAACTAACTCTTCTGCAGTGTGTAGTGTGCGCGCGTTCACGTGGAGGTGGAGCGAGCCGAGCGGGGGAGAACGAGCGAGGTGTGCAAACAGGCAGGAGCAGACAGCAGGAGCAGAGCTGCTGCGCGCTCGCGTACCCACACGCGAGCGCGCATGGGACACCGACCCGTTAAAATTTATGCGCGTGATCAGTTACAAATAGTCCCTTTAACATGCAAGCATTCTTAAAAGTTATTTTTCCCAAACATTTTTTTCTTCCCCTTTGTACAAAAAACTGAGACTTTCTGTAAACCTTCAAACACCACCATACAATCTAATTTACTCTCATAAAGTAGATGGTAAAACTCTAATTTATCCAGTTAAATGTGACTAACTCCAAATGCTCGTTTGGTAACACGACATGCCTTAGTTTTAATCACAGCACATGATTCAGTCCTTCTGTCAGCTGTCATTAGGTGTTAATGGTTTTAGGGCTTCAGTGACACAGCAGAGCGCTGAAGAGTGCCTCAGTTTAATAATGTAATGCTCCTTGCCCAATTAAAATGTGCCAATTATCTCAAGATCCTGCAATAGCTCTCCAGCAAACACTCCTCATTATGGTCGAACATGTGTGAATTCACAAACAAGCATATTATTATTTTACTCATTCAAACCTAATTTTTTCACTGTCACTAGAGAAAACAATAACCAGTAAACAGGATCTGACTGTCACTGTCATGTCATTATTAAATGTGGTTGAGTTCCTGCATGGAAACCTAATAACCTGTCAATCACCTAAGAAAGATCACCTCTAGGATTTTTAACAAGCACAAGTACAACTTTTCCAATTTGATAGCATTAAGATAAATCTATTTTTTTTTTTCTGTAATTGTGAAGAACAGCTACTATCTGCTATTGATTTGCTAATATACTGTACATTTCTCAAAGTTGGGAACCCACGTCCATTTTAGAAGAGGTCACAGGCCTGGCAACACCATATCCACCACAGATATCAGATTAAAAACCTGATCTTTGGCGCAAAGCAACGTTCGGCATTAACATTTTACAGCTAGTTCAACTAGCTGTGTTGCAGTAGCTGTTTCTATGTTGGCATTTTTCAAGACCTCTGATTTGTTTAACTTTAGTACAATGATGCAGGTTATTAAGTTATGATCATTATAACAGATGACTTTACTTTGTTGGTCCGTAATCTGATTTGATAATCTGATAAACCATGCCACGGAAAACTGGACAGTGTGTAATAGTGTGACTGATCAAAAGTGGCGGCGCCAGAGATTTTCTTTTGCTAGTACTATGGGGTTGCTCGACTCTTCAGAGAAGGTGCTCTGAAAATCGGGGATTTCATGTCGGTCATATCGGAACACCCCAGGCCCATGTAAACACACGCGCGTACACGCGCACGCGCGCAGTACCCGTTCCGCTTAATATAAAACTTCACACAACTATGCCACGGACATGCCGTGTACACAAGTAGCAGCAGCAAACAACAGCACGCAACATAGAGCAATAGACACGTATTTGTGCACATTTCAGCCTCACATGCTGAGATCACAAAATCACGCAGCCAGTTACCAACACTTAGTCTAATGAATCAGCAGTATTCCTAATGTTATATGAAGGAGCATCACATAGAGATAACTATAAGGAGCCAGAATTTGTGCTTCTTCAACCACCAAATTAAATAAATTTATGATAGACAACAGAGGGAAAAATCATGCACTTATCATTAAACGTCTTCACAACGCTGCGTCCATTGGGCGAAACAGATCACCTGTTTGGCTTCATGTTTTTAGTCTGAAAAAAAACTTTTTAAAAATGTATTTATTTACTAATGGTTCAAATTATAAATAAGACTATTCACACATAAAAAAAATATATTAACCACAGAAATTTCTTGGGGGTGCTGAACGGGTGCTATGGCTATCCCAGGGGTAGCTACAGCACCACCAAGCCCCTCCCTGGCGCCGCCCATGCTGATCAAATGAGTCTCCACTGTGCTCGTTTTGGAAATATTCCTAAAAAACAAATATTCCTAAAACATTATATATATATATATATATGTATAACATTATCAAAAGAATGTGAAGAAGTAACAGTTTTGACGTTATGCCAAATACGTCAATGTGCTGCAGAGATATCTACTGACAACCAGCAAGTTCCGGCCTGTACTTTCTTGTAATAACACTTGTTCCTTGAGAGGTGATAGTGAGTCACTGTAGCGCCCATAGACTGTAATAAGTGGACGTAGTCGCCGTGACGTCACCCATTGGTTTGTGGACTGCCGTTTTGAAGCCTTAAATTCCACATTTTGGCCGTCGCCATCTTGGTTTTTGGCCATCACCATTTTGTTTTTTTGCAACTATAAGTGATACGAGAGGGTGGAGCTAAGTACAACCGAACGCTGAACGAGACATTTTTAGGTGACCAAAATGTTACAATTAACTGTCATGAACTGAAAACACACTGTGAAAGAGTTAACGTTCGAAAGAGACGAAAATGCGGACAACACCCAAACTGGACAACACAATGGTAGCGGCCTGTCAATCACAACGTAGCCACACCCTAAAGCACACCCTCCTTTATGGTCTATTTGACTCTAAATGGGACCATCATTTACTAAATAAACATCATGCTGTATTGAAGAAGACTTGAAACTAGCGATTGAGACCATAAACTCATATTTACAATGTTTACTGAGGTAATAAATCAAGTGAGAAGTAGGCTCATTTTCTCATAGACTTCTATACAATCAGACTTCTTTTTGCAACCACAGGAGTCGCCCCCTGCTGGCTACTAGAAACAATGCAAGTTTAAGGCACTTCCGCATTGGCTTCACTTTCCAGAACCGGAGGTTGCCCAACGGTTGCGCCAGTCTGCCACAAGTCCCCAGGAAGAGCACCTGGCTCTGAAGCAAATTCTACACGGTGGAATTTCAACTTCCGTGTGGAAAGAGACGTCTGTAAATCGGCAGATAATTTTTTTTCCGTTAAATCAACTTCCCAGTACAAACACTTGAATAACCTTTATCTAAATCATTAGTTCCTAAAAGTTGTTAAATGCACTAATAGCTGAATCCAGAGTTATTTTCCTTCCTCCGTTCATGTGATGCGAGCCCCAGACCGAGGCTGGACGAGACAAATGTGCTGGTCATTTTCTCGTTTCTGTCACTTTGGATTTAATCCAATAAACAAATTATCAAAACGTACACAGAGCGTAAACCCCTCTGTTAATGGCACAAACACACAGATGGCTAACAAACTATAGGCCAACACAACACATGCAGATTAACAGTGTTATTTTGACCGGCTCTCAGAGTTTCAGCAGTTTGGTTGAATTTTGCGTATTCTCAACATGCTGTTAGTTAGCAGTTGGCTTTTAGTAACTGATGACTGTAAATTTAGATTGTATGGACCCAGTAGAGGTGAAATGCTGCCCCCTATTTCTTTGGAGCAGGTCGCTAGGCATTACACGTTGCACCTTTAAGTCTATAAAATGTCAAAATACTGGGAAAAAAAAAGCCAATAACAATTTCACAGAGTCCAAGGAGACATCTTCAAATTGCTTGTTTTGACAGACAAGCAGCACAAAACCAAAAGATATTCAATTAACAATAATATGTATGACAAAGAGAAACTGAAAATCCTCTCACTTGTGAAGCTAGTAAGGCTTGGACTTTTTGCTTAACAAATGCTTAAACAACTAATCGATTATCAAAATCGTTGCTGATTATTTTTGTGTCGGTCAACTAATAGTTGTTTCAGCTTCATGTCAATTAATCTGCATAAAATGTCAGAAAAAAATCCTGTCACAATTTCCCAAACCTGAAAGTGATTTATTTAAATTGCTTGTTATACCAGCAGTCCAAAACCCCCAAATATTTGGTTTACAATCACAACAGACAAAGAAAAGCAGCACATCCTCACATTTGAGAAGCTGGAATTAGCAGACCACTGCACTCACCTCATCTACATTCTCGAAGGCGTTGATGACGTCGTACGGCAGGCAGGACAGCAGGTCGATAACAAACCAGGTCTTCAGGTAGTTCATTCGGATCAGCTTGGGGTCTGAGATGACCTCGCCGGCGGGTCCGACGAACGTGGTGTGGAAGTTTAAAACGATGTCCACCAGGAAGATGACGTCCACGATGCTATCCACCACCAGCCACGTCACGTTGTTCTGCTTCGTCTTGAAGGAGACGTTGTAGGGCACCATGATGGCTGTGTAGAAGGTGAGGATGAGGATGACCCAGTCCCACGTTGTCTTGAAGAGGCAGTAGTGCAGGATGATGTGGGGAGGTGTTTTGGGGGTCTCCTGTTTGTATTGAGGTAAGATATCTGAACCGAGCTGCAGTACCTGCCGAAAAACAGCAAGTCAGGTAAACTCAGAAACACAGACAGAGGAAAAATATAAACAGCAGGAGGCAAAAAACACTGTAGCTTGGAGCTCGTCCTGAGCTCGTGCTGTGTACTGTAAGTTTTAGAAGTTGACCTGATCTAAAAGACTCCTCTCTTTACAGTTTCTCAATGTCCAAAGTTTGTTCTCTAGCATACAGTACTTATCTTTACTGAATCAAATTAGAAACAAATATCACATGTATTCCTCTGTACCTCAGCTAGGCGGGAGTGCTTGTGGACATTCTCTCCTTTGTGAACTGTGGGCTGCAGCTGTTGTAAGACTCCTCTACTGCTTGTTAGAGCTCGAGTCAGTCGGGCAAACTTTCCCCATCCTGAGGATTACAACACATACAGTATGCACAATCTTTAACATGACGATTTTCTGGTACTGTATATTTCCTGGGGCTGCAGCATGTTTTCAGAGTTTGTGGAAGTTGTGAAAAGACTCACAGAATCAGGGTCTGAAATAAATACAGCTTTCTAAAAAAGCATACTTTATAAATTGTTAGTCCTGTCAATTGATTAAAATATTTAATCATGATTAATCACATGATTGTCCATAGTTAATTGCGATTAATCACAAATAAATCGCACATTTTTTATCTGTTAAAAATGTACCTTAAAGGGAGGTTTGTCAAGTATTTAATACTCTTAACATGGGAGTGGGCAAATATGCTGCTTTATACAAATGTATGTATATTAACAACACAAAACAATGACAAATATTGTCCAGAAACCCTCACAGGTACTGCATTTAGCATAACAAATATGCTATATATAGCTATATGATATATAGCCTAACAGGCAACAACAGCTGTCAGTGTGCTTACTTGACTATGACTTGCCCCCAAACTGTATGTGATTATCATAAAGTGGACATGTCTGTAAAGGGGAGACTCGTGGGTACCCATAGAACCCATTTTCATTCACATATCTTGAGGTCAGAGGTCAAAGGACCCCTTTGAAAAAGACCGTGACAGTTTTCCTTGCCAAAATTTAGCCAAGTTTGGAGCGTTATTTATACTCCTTCACAACAAGCTAGTATGACATGGTTGGTACCAATGGATTTCTTAGGTTTTCATATGATGCCAGTATCTTCACTCTAGCTTTAAAACTGAGCCTGCTGGGTTGTTCATTCAAAATTCTAAATTCATTTAGGTTTTATATCCCGGTTTATATTCTACTCCATAACTTGTCTTTTCATCTAGCTCTTAAATTCATCTTTCTGGTGGATTCAAGAACTTTTAACTTTTTATTACTGATCCATAAAGAATTCTAAATGTTAACAAACTGCTCAATTAAAAGAGCACTCAACCAATTTAACATTGCATTCCTGTAATATTGTCATTGACAGTTTAGATTAAATGATCAAAGTTAATGCAGCAGAACCAGAGATATCATATTTTCCTTTCCATGAACATGGTTAAGGTTTCTTTAGGCAATTTAGAGCCGTCTCCCTTCAACTCTACGGAGCTTTATAGCGTCTTTTAGCTGAGGTTTTTGTTTTCTGGTCCACAGCTTTAGTGTTTTGGTTCACTCTCACTGCTCTAGTCATTTTTGGCTGCAGCAAATGAGAGTGAATGTTGGATTCGCAATCGCACCGTCTCTGCTGGATGTGTAAAAAGTAGGGCTGTCAAAGTTAACGTGATAATAACGCGTTAACACAAATTTGTTTTAACGCCACTAATTTCTTTAACCTATTAACGCAACTTTCAATTTTTAGGTTGTAGCGGTCTCGGTTTTAAAGCAAGAGTGATACTGGTATCACATGAAACTAGAAAACCTAAGGAATCCATTGGTACCAACCATGTTATACTAGCTTGTCGGGAAGGAGGCTAAATAACGCTCCAAACTTCTTCCTCTGACCTCAAGATATGTGAATGAAAATGGGTTCTAGGGTGCATCCCAAAACTCTTAATTGCATCCACGTTTCCCTCACTTGTGTCTTTTCCTTGCATCTTAGTCCCTCCCACCAGGGAAGCATGGAGAGACGCAAGGAAACCATGCGAGGAGAGAGGAAACGAGGAAATATGTTTTAAGAAAAATGTGACGTCGTTTCCTCTGAAGCGTCACGTGAAGCGACGTCCGTTTCTGATGACAGCAGCATCTGATCACAGCTGGATCAGCTGTCAGTCGGCTTTAACAGCTGTAGAGACTTTAGATGGAGTTTGTGTTTGAACTGTACTAATAATACTAATAAAGACACAGTTCTCACTGGCAGAGCAGCAGTGTTTTCTCTCTGTAGTCTGTTACCTGTTTAACAAACACCTGCACATGAATAACAGCTGCAGTCTGTATTTATACTGTGAACTGAGTCCTGCTTAGAGGACCAGGAACCATTTCTACTGGCACAAAATCTTTATAGTATTTATTCATTATTAGCGTCTGTAGTTATTGATATTCTGATTGTGAATTCATTATTTAATAACCCAGAATATGACTATGTGTCTTTTGAACACTGGACATTATTTATCAGGCTGAATGTTTCAGGGAAAATGTAAATGATATAACTCATATCAAACCCGATGCTCAGGAATTATCAACCTCACATGTGACTGAATGGAAATGAAGATAAATAATGTAACAGGTGTTTGTTGCTGACAGACAGCCTCTCCTTCTCTCTCTGACTTTCATAGTATCATTAATAAAAGTTAACGGGTGAAATAACAGATCATGAAAAGAAAAATCTTTCTAATAAATGCAGAAAGATGTTTTAGACCGATTTGTCAGGTGGTATAAACCCCTTTCAGTGACAGGCTGCTTCACTCGCGGTGTGTGAAGGAGAGATACTGCAGGACCTTCTGCTGCTGTTCAGAGCTACATTAACACAGATTTTAACTAGATGGTGAATCAGAAAACAACTAAACTATGAAAAGTTTAATCTGTGATCGGTCTTCACTCCGGTATGAATCTTCAGTGATGTTGAGAGGTAAAGTTATCAGATCAGTCCCGTCGGCAGCAGCGTCCAATCAGTAACTGATATCCAATAAGGGGGCGTGTCGGTCGGTAAAGGACTTCTGTGAAGGCTGCTCTCGTGTATCCTCGCTCATCGCTCCTCAGAGATCCCTCCTCGCTCCTCGATCCTCGCTCCTCCGTGCAGAAATAAGAGCTTTGGGACGGTCTTCAAGATGCCGCACCAGAACAACTTCCGGTTCAAGCGAGGATCGAGGATATGTGTACCCACGAGTCTCCCCTTTACAGACATGCCCACTTTATGATAATGACATTAAGTTTGGGGCGAGTCATAGTCAAGTCAGCACACTGACACACTGACAGCTGTTGTTGCCTGTTGGGCTTGAGTTTGCCATGTTATGATTTGAGCATATTATTTATGCTAAATACAGTACCTGTGAGGGTTTCTGTACAATATTTGTCATTGTTTTGTGTTGATAATTGATTTCCAATAATAAATATATACATACATTTGCATAAAGCAGCATATTTTCCCACTCCACTCCACTCCACTTTGATAAGGGTATTAAATACTTGACAAATCTCCCTTTAAGGTACATTTTGAACAGATAAAAAATGTGTGATTAATTTGACATTAATCACGATTAACTATGGACAATCATGCGATTAATCACGATTAAATATTTTAATCGATTGATAGCCCTAGTAAAAAGGCAACTTCTTGCTAAAAAGTTCACCATACCAACTTAAAAGGTCATAATATGTCAATGTTCTGTATAGAGCTTGTTTCTGCTGTCCCCGAGTTGCCAACAAAATCTGTTATTGTTGGTTTAAACTACTTGGTTGAGGTTAAATAGAGAGATTACAGTTAGGATTAAACAGTGAGGACGGTCCTAACCTATTTTGTGTCTCCATAGGATTATCTGCCTGATTACAGTCCCACTCTCTACTCAGGCAGCACAAACCCATACTTGTTATTGATTGATTGTTAGATAGAGGGCTGAAGCTAAAGTCTTTATTACCTGTTCATCCTGAACTACAATCTCAATTTCTGGATAATTTCACATCCTGTTTTTTTCACTATGGCTTGTTTGTAGTTAAAACTGAATAATGTTCTATTTTGGCTGTCTTCAGCAGTTATACAGTCCAATGACTCATTTTTTTTGTGTTGTGTGCTGATAATAACCATCATGATGGGGTGTGTATTTGACTGAGTGGGTGTTTGCCAGAGAAGATGCACAGTGCACAGGGTCGGATGGTGATCGCTGGCAGACTAATGTTACCTCTCTCACTTCATAATTTCTGCATGAGAAGTTTTAGATCACGCGTGTCTGCCATGCAATGTGAAAAACATTTTTAAGAGTTTCATAGGGTAATTTGAAGTATGGATCTAACTCACTCTGGAGTACATTTATCAGCGTCAAAAAGACATCGTTTTCAATAGAAGGCATGAAGATGAACAAATTAAATTTGTCGACTCTAACCTTTGGAAGAATCGTCTTCAATGGGCTGTTTAAAGGCTGTGATGTCACTGAACGTGCAAAGAAACAGGACCACTTTCTCTTGTTCATTTCGAATAGGAGCAATCTTCACAAAAAACCAAACAGGCGTCCCTGAAAGTATAAAAAGAAACAACACACATATTTAGCTGCATCATCTGCTTATTTTTAGAGGAAATGACACCGAGTGCACGTAGAGCAGAAATCTTGATGCATTGTGTAAACTGAAATGTTCTGGACTTCCTGTAACACTTGCAAGCAGAGGGAGGGTACACCTGCAAGTGGAAACAAACACATCACCACATTTTTTTCTGGAGAAGGTTCTCTGGTCTGGCTCTCAACCAATTAGCACATTTCTACAGAGGTAGAAGTGTTCCGGGCTGCCTTTGAACTCGACTGTATGTTACAGGAGCTCTGAATATATTTGCATGGCAAGAGAGTGGAAACTTCGCATTTGTCTCTTTTCCTCACGTATGGCGTTGCTACTCACTGTTCTTCTTGTACATCAGTATTTCAAATGAGTTCATCTCATAATTCTCGAATGTTAGTCGCACTTTTTCCGTCGTGTCCTTGTCCGTGAGCTCCCCGTACATGAAGCTGGAAAACACAAAGGGAAATAACAATTTGAATATTTAATAGGCAGCGGCTCATTGGACAAGCGCTGTCACTCTTGAACTAGAGTGTGCTGAGGAAGGTTTGAATGTGTGAATATCGTAATGTGTTAGTTACCATGTATTCCCTGGTTACATTGTAGTACTTTGTTCTGTTCTTTGATTTCTTTGAAGGCACCTTTTTATGTCTAATCTGTGTTTTCCTCTTAAATTAATTGTATATTTTCTAACAAAAAAACTAAATGACATGCCATTTATCAAGGCTTACACCTAAACTGTGCAGACCAGTTACTGATTGCTATTTCAAGACCTCTGGAGACACAAACTGCAGAATTAGGCTGTATTAAATATAGAGTAGATGTAGATTAAAACTCATTGAAATGTATCCTGAAAGCATTAAAAAGATCAATGCAGCTCAATGTCTAATTGACCAAATGCAAAGTACCTCTCAAAAACAAATTAAACTTGAAGATGGGTCAAGCAAACATGAGCACATTTAACCACGCTGCAGACAGTCATCTCACTTTGCTTGTTACTGCCACCCTCAGTAGCAGCCTGTTCCAGCATGATCTAAATATAACTCAGTTTGTTATGAAATAAAAAAGGAAGGCTAAATTTAATGAGACTACATCCTGACGCTGCAGAGACTTTTCAGACCAGTGCTTGATGTAATATCACTGATGAATGTCCTCTCTCTCTTCTCTCTCTCTGAGCCAGGAGGAATGTGACTCGCTTCAAAGAAAAAACGATTCCTCAACTGACTATCTTGTCATGCGTGAAGAAATCCCACAGGTTTGTCACTGGCTGTTTACGGCATCCAGTATGGAACAAAAAAACATATACATAATTGAGGAGACACAGAACACGGTAAGAGCAGCTGAGATGGAAATAACATCTTTGATCCACACACATCCGCAGCAAAAGAGGCTCAGATATTAGACTTAAACACTCTGGGGAGATGAGCATACATTTAATGTTCGAGTCATCCTCAAATACATCAAACATCCATACTGTGAATGTTTATGGCCTCAAAAAAGCTAAAAAGACCAAATGTTTAAAAGAAATAGACAGCAGGTGATTTGAGGGGGGATGAGGGGAGATGCCTTTCCCCTTGTTAACCTGCTATCCCCCCACTCAATCCCCTAGTGGCAGAGAGAGTGCAGGAGCAGAGGGGCTGTTTAGTTAAGAATGTGTTAGTCCACTCTGTCTGACTCATTAATCCTTTATCTGACTAAGGTTTGTGCAAGTTAGTAGCCTCCACCAGGCTCAGCTGCACCGTGTTCTGACGAGACGGCCGCCGGCGCTGACCGCGGCCACTCTAGACAATGCTTGTGATCATCATGGCCGTAGTCAGGTATGAGGTCACTGAGATCCATGGTTTATAAATTAATTAGGGCTGCCAAAGTTGGAATGATAACGTGTTAACGCAAATTCGTTATAACACTACTAATTTCTTTAATGCATTAATGCAATCAATCTTTCAAAGGTTGTAGCAGGCTCAGTGAAGAGGGTAGAGTGGAGATACCGGCATCATATGAAACTAGAAAACCTAAAGAATCTATTGGTACCAACCATGTTATACTGGCCTGTCGTGAAGGAGGCTAAGTAACGCTCCAAACGTACGCTGCATTTTGGCGAGGAAAAACTGGCATGGCCATTTTCAAAAGGGGTCCCTTGACCTCTGACCTCAAGATATGTGAATGAAAATGGGTTCTATGGGTACCCACGAGTCTCCCCTTTACAGACATGCCCAATTTATGATAATCACATGCAGTTTGGGGCAAGTCATAGTCAAGTCAGCACACTGACACACTGAGCTGTTGTTGCCTGTTGGGCTTGAGTTTGCCATGTTATGATTTGAGCATATTTTTGGAGGGTTTCTGGACAATATTTGTCATTGTTTTGTGTTGTTAATTGATTTCCAATAATAAATATATACATACATTTGCATAAAGCAAGCATATTTACCCATCCCCATGTTGATAAGAGTATTAAATACTTGACAAATGTCCCTTTAAGGTACATTTTGAACAGATAAAAAATGTGCCATTAATTTATAATTAATCATGATTAATAACTATGGACAATCATGCGATTAATCACAATTAAATATCTTAATCCATGGACAGCCCTAAAATGAATGTGCCACATACCACATGCACATTTAAAGAGGTTACTTCCCCAAACAAAAGACACAAGGGAGGAGGGAAGAGTAAATCATGCCTATGTGTGTTGACTCAGCAGAGATAACATTAAGTGAAAATTGTTGATCTACAGGAAATATTTGAAAGCAATACAGAATGCCTGAGAGCCTTACTCTAGGCTATTATATTTTGATATTTTGTCTTTTCGTTTACATGAATAAAGACATTTCCACCATAAATTGGTGCAAAAAAATCACCAGAATGCATGAAATTAAGTGTTTGACGCTCTAAATTTCCTTGGCGAGGACCCCCAGACCCCTCTGCTTAATATTATCAATTAAAAGAAAGAAACTTCTGGATCTCACTAATTTCAAAACCCTGACTATAGCCCTGTGTATGTCCGGGTTTCTGAAGTAGCAACTTTTTCTGAGTCCCGCCCTTTGTCCAGTGATACCTATCTAAAATACTTATGAACCAACTAACCCATATTTTAAAATGCTACAAATCATGTAAAGCAAAAATGAACTTTGAAACCTTGAAAGTAACCAAATGTTATTTTAAAACAGAGAAGGCCAATGATGTGAGAGGAATGTGCATAATTGAAAATCAAAGAGTTAGGACTCATGTTTATACATGAAACAGTTGTAGGGAAGAACTGACACTGTAGCACACTTTGTAAGTTAGGCTTTGAGCTAAATGAAACATCCGTGTCTACAGCTGGATTGTGATACCATTAGTTTTGCAGGCATTTGTTCTTAAACGGAAGTATTGAAGAAATTCAAATTTGACCTGATGATGCCATTAGATGAAAAGTTAGGGGATCACAGAATTATTACCAGATAGATAGATAGATAGATAGAGAGATAGATAGTAACTTTATTGATCCCGAGGGAAATTCCACCATTCATGCTCTGGGGAAAGGGGGAGGCAAAAACTCAATCACTGCAGAGTTACAGAGAAATGTTTAACTTACAATAAACATTGGATACAATTAAATATGCTAATACATTAAATGTATGTCTTTAATTTTCTTCAAAATTAAAATGAGCTCATATTTAAGGCGTACAAAGACAAACGAACGAAACAAAACAAGGTAGTGTTCAGTCTGATGTTAGTTTTTTTGGTGGGCTCTGATTCAGTGGCCTCAGCATAGATATAAAACATTGATTTATATGTATGGGTCTCAGACTGTGTTATAAATAAAAAAAATGGAATTGAATTGTTGAGGGCTGAGATGCATCAGCATTTCTTTGATCTCTATTTATCGTGTCTCTATTTTCTGCCTTCTGAGCTCCTTAGCTGCAGCATAATTTCATAATTTTTAATACTGTAATTTTGATATTTGTTGGTTTTCACTTTTGTTTTGATGTTGTGTTTTCGCTTTTATTTATTTTTTATTCCTATTTGTGGTGTCAATATTCTGCCACTCGCAATTGGTTTCAGTTAAACATTCTGTTGCTATAGTAACCATTACTGGCACAGTGCCATGGCAGATTAACTGACATTGTATCAACCAGCTTTTTGTCAAATCTGTTGCATCTCCTGTCTGCTCCCCAAATGCCCTTGTTGGAGTCATAGACTGTATTATATGGATGACGTGTCTCCACTTCCTTCCACTGTACAAAAGTGAAGCCAAAATGCCATCTTGAGATTTTGACGTCATTTGGAGCCAGAGTGCTGTGATCAGGGGGCTGGAGCCGCGGTATTGAGGTCCCGCCCACACACCACCCAAGCCAATCGCAAGCCGAGCACAGGCACAGCTTGTTAGCGTGAGCCACCTAGATGCTACGTTAGCACCACGGTAGCTGTTTGGCTAGAAAGACACAACAACTAACCATAATATCTCTATAAATACATTTATGATCAAATTGATGCATGTCTATTACACAGACTCGTGATTCGTGTTTCAGAAACATTTGCGTGTCTGCTGATACTGATATGAACACGACATGCTCCGCGACTACTAGCCTATACGTCAGCGGTCAATCACAGCTGTCAATCATGATGTAACACTTCCTTTTTATAGCATCAAATAACTAAATAAAACCAAACTTATTAAAAACATGTCCCCATGGCCAATGTCCTGTCCACTAACATGGAAGGGGTGAGATTTATGACCTATACTGCAGCCAGCCACCAGGGGGCGATTGAGATGCTTTGGCCTCACTTTTGGGGAGCTGTCATGTCGTCCATCTTTATATACAGTCTATGGTTTGAGCGTTATCTGTACGCATTCTATTTATTATAGTGATTTTGTGATGTTATTATTTCTGATTTGTTAATTTAGTTTTTCAGTTAGCAGTTTACTGCTACCCAAGCTAGCAATTATACTAGCTGTGTGAGGCTAAGGTGTTGCTAATACAACAATGAAATAATGAAATCTTACTATTAGTTTACCATTGGGCTAACTGCTAATTATTTCACTCTTTTTACTTTTATGGACTCTACAGTATGTGTATGATTAGCCAGTAGATTAATTACTGTGTTTTACTTCCTATAAAAACTTAATGTTAACCTTTCCCTGGTTACTAATTCATGTTCAAAATACCTTTGTGTCTAGCTGTTGCTACTGGTAAATACTACAAAGGCGTATTCGTCGTTGAAAAATGAAATTTATGGTAATATTTATACATATAAAACCAACTGCATATACACTGTTTACATGTAGACAAAAAGAGAAATGTATTCTATTGAATCTCAAATACAGTCAGAGGATTTTAGGTCTGTTTTCCTTTCTGTTACAAACACAAGACTTAACTCCATCTAGCAACCTAAAAATAAACCTAAAACAAATCGTCACACACACTGTTCAATATTTGTATTGGCAGGTAGTCCGAAGCTTATGCTTAGCGACCTGAGGGTCCAAATCATTAATAGCCTCAGTGCTGGCTGCGACAAACGCCATCTCCCACAACAGAAGAAATCTCCCACAGTTTTCAAATTTGGCAGCACCAACTGTTTCCATGTGATCCTATTAATATAGTGCTTTCTGGCATGCTTATTACCAGCACAATAAACACAGGTCCAGAAATTAGTCACTCAAATAGGTATACAACTAATTTTAAGAGTTCCTTTTATTCCTTTATGTGAACCTTTTTGGAGAGTGCAACCCGAAGACACTGTCCACAGCTTCACTGTTGTAGTCAGTGATGTGGAAGCAGTTTCACTAGTTACAACCTGATAACATCACAGATTTGTATCTTAGTTATCTGGTTTCTATCTTTGCTTGTTGAGATGAAAAAAAATCTTCTGAACTGTCTTAAATTATGTGAATATCATATTAATTGTAATTGTGAGTTGTGTTCTCATTCATTTCAATGTAACACAATATATTGTGATTTTAAACTTTCTCTGCTCATGCTCGTCATACTGTCACTATTGACTGTGAGCCCAGCAACCCTATGGAGAAACCTCACCTGTATCCACACTTCCATCATTATGGTTGGTACCCAGAGCTAATAATGGCATTTGAGGTTGGAAATGAAGACCCATAAATCAAAAGCTTGGAGGTTCCTCATAGCTCAGTCTTGTAGCCATGTTAGCGACATGGCTCTACGGGTGGCAATGTTGATCAGTGGGTCAGTCCAGCACTGAAATATTTCAACAACAATGAATTGCCATGAAATTCGGTTGACATTCATGTTCACCAGAGGGTGAATCCTAATGACTTTGACGATCCGCTGACTTTTCCTCTAGTTCCACCATAAGGTTGAAATCTGTGTTTTTGTGTAAAATGTCTCAACAACTATTGGATGGATTGTCATAAAATTTGGTAGAGATATTAATTTCCCCCCTCAGAACCAACTGGCATAGTCTTGGTGATCCCTTGACTTTATCAGTACCATCATCAAAATGTCAGTTTGTACAATACTTTGCTTTATGACTAAATACCTGCAAAACTAATGACATTCACATCAGCCTCAGCTGTAGTTTGTGTTTAGTGCTATTAGTAATTAGCAAATATTAGCATGTAAACACACTAAACTAAGATGATGAACGTGGTTAACATCTTCTAAACATCAGCAAGTTAGCACTAACATTGCTCCGAAAGTCCCTAAATCTAGCGAGAAAGTCGCGAAATCAGCAACACTGACAGTCCGTCCCCTCAGGCCTCCCTACAAAGCCACTCCCCCATAATTATCATTATGAACGTAAACAATGAACATGGCTACTGTTAGTTCTCACAGCTGTCAAACTTGCAGCTTGTGGAAGACTGTGATGCGCAATGAGTGCATGGGCAGAGTTAGGTAGGTAGGCAGGTAGGTAGCCCGTCCAATCATTTCAATTGGGCCGAATGAAATGATAGGACAGGTTTATTACAGTCCTGCGACAGCCACAGATACCGTATTTTTTTCTTTTTTTGTCAGAGCATTTGATTTATTGATTGCTATCGGGATGTAATGAGAATTTCAACAAATATAACTAAAAGTGTATTCGAACAACACTACCAATCCTACCTTTAACTATCAACCTACTACAGTAATTAATAAGGAATTATGCAAAAGAATCAACTCTGAAAACACTGCACATGTGCAATGGTGACATGCAGTGAGTATTTGCAGCATTGTTTCCCTTTCTCTTAAAATAAGCTACAATATTCCATAGAGAGTTCGAAACCATAAAGATGAGCATGAAATCACCGGTACACTGTATACACCGGTACACTGTATACATCCTCCTCAAATAAGTCTCTACCAATTACCTTAAAATAAGGATGCTATGCCTGGTGGTAGGTGTAAATACAAATAAACAAAATAAATACATAGAATAGAAAATGGCTATAATATACTCATTGTATTTTCAGATGAAACAATGTCAAACCACTACAAAGCTTCTATCTTGCAACAGTCCATGTCTATATGATGTAGGGATCTAAGCGAGACCTCCACACAACGTTTTACTGCAGCCACTTATGACATTTTTAAAAAAAAACAACCTTGTATAGAGAAAGTCCTCCTCTCTCTAACTTAGTATAACTGCAGCAACAGCATGATTATTTGAATTTTGCCAGCCAAGATGAAGCTCATCCAGATTAACAAGATAGCTGTAGCCGTAACAAGTTCTTACAATGTCACTGGCTAATATTGTACTTGCACCTGATACAGCAAAATATACTGATTTCAAAATAATAACTTATCATATTATCTTCAAAATTAGTTTGTAATCTGGATGGGGTAAACAAAAAATGCTGTTTGATATGTTCTCTCATTGGGTTTCTGTATCTTACCTCTTTAGCATCTGAAAACTGTAATCCCAACATATCTAAAACACACAGATCCTCTTGCCTACCTGCAGGTGCTGCTTTTCTGCATCACTTCTGCTCTGTGGTACCCCGACAACTTGCAGAAACCATCATTGCTGTAGACGATGGGCCAGTCTACTATCTGAGCGTTTCCCAAGACAAAGTTGGTATCTGTTTGAAAGTAAACAGGGAAGAAGGGCGAATAAACTTGAAGGGTTGCAGTATTTTCTAAAAAAAACAACAATATACAAATACTTAAACTACAGTTTGGGTTGGCAAAAGGTTGAGGCCTATTACATTTGTTCTAAATCAAAGTCAAGGGTTGCGTCCGAAATTCCATGCTATTTAATACGTTAAAACAGTACGTGAGATATTTTAGCATGTCCGAAACCGTAATATGAAATTGCATACTATTTCTGGTGAAATGTTACGGTATGCAGCGCTGGACACTACGGCGGCATAAATATCCCACAATGCAATGCGGTAGTGACGACAACGTTCAAAACGGACAGCTCTGTAACATCGATAATGTTTCAATTTACCTGTAAGTAAAAGATTTCACTTTGATGGGCGTAATAGATATTTTAAATTAATTCAGACTTTGATTCTTACAAACCGTCGTCTTGGTCACATGAGGTTGGCACGGGTTACCATGGTTACGAGTCTCCAACCGGCCAGGAGGCTCTCAGGAAGTGACAATGTAAATTACTGCTCAGTGCATCCAATAGGATATATACTACTGTTTATTCACACAAAAGTATGTTGAACGATAGTACACACATTCGGTATGCGAGTAGTATTTCGAACAAAGCCAAGGATTTGATGGAGCTGCAACTGAAAAAAATTGCAAAGAAGTTATTCAAAGAATGACAGGACACAACTACAAAGAAAATGTTAGGGCTAAAAAATATATTTGAAATAAAATTTTAAAGTAAAGTTTAAAGGTAAAAGGTTAAAGTGTCCAACCTTGAACATTTTCTATTGTAAGTATATTGTTGTTTGTAGACTTCTTCATAGATTCTCAACACAAATTTACAGGGAAGAGAGAAAACAAGACTGCTTCAGCAGTTATACTGGGCCGGTATTGGGCGGTTCAATAATGATATGGAGGCCACAAATCTTGGAGTATGATTTAACATCCCTTCATGCTGTATGTTTATTTAAAATGTTTCTTGAAACATATTTCTTGCTTAAAATTGTGCGTTTGTCTTGTAATGCTGTTGAGCTAACACACTTTCAAGATTTTCATTAGTGTCCATGATGGTCTACGGCCCATTACACACTCCACACGGGGTGCTTATACACAAATAGGCCAAACATTCTTTGCTGATGGAGAAAACATCCCAATGTGCTCCCTTGGCTTTTTTATTAGTAGTTGCTCGTTAATCGTAGTTATCACAAGAACATCTTGTGTTGTCCGTTTGTGTGTTGCTTAGGTATGTAACAGGCCTAGCTAGCTGTTTCAGAGGTGTTTATGGGGGAAACAGTGAGTACTTGTGTTTGTCATTAAATGGTCCAATTTCTCGCTAGTGATTATTTTATGATAAAATGTTCCTAATTGGCAAGTACACTTTACAAATATTAATATCCGCGGTCATCGATTTTTAAATGTCACGGAAAACAGAGTACATTAATTCTCATATGGCATATTTTGCATATTCAAATGTTAGCAAAGCCTCCAAGCAAACGTATTCATGGTCAAAATATTAATAAGCCTAAGTAATCATTGAGTTGCATGTACATTTTTAATGGCGTACAGTATTTTGCTTCAGTCCCATTTTTAAACTTCAGTGACTACAAAACATTCACATACTGTTACTCAGTGTCATTACTTAAACTCATTGTCATTATACATGAAATTAAAGGATAACGCTGGTGTTTTTCATTTTAACAGTGGGCTTTTTGGACTAAGGATGATCGAAACAAACATGCAAATGATTGCGCTGTGTTGTATTTGGAAATGGAAAAATATGCAACATTTTGCCTGGGCTTAAAACAAATGGCTACAAACAGAATGTTTGTGTCAAATACCCGACCAAGTCATTTAAAAGGCGAGGACATACATTACCTTTATTGAGCTGATTATGAGTATGATTTGAACAGGCCATCACTTTTTGCCTTTGGTTTGTAGGAAATAAAATACTTAAAAGCACCATGATCATACTTTCATGACAATTATGGAAGACTTCATTAACAAATTAGACATGTTTACTCATTTACGCATCTGTCATGTTGCCATTTTGACATTTAATATCAAATAAAAATGAATGTGCAAGACAATGTGTAAAATGTGTTTGTTTTGTAAAAAGAAAAGTTTTGTTCCATGGCTGGGAGCAAAATCTAATTAATTATTAATAATTACAAACTATGGATTGTTTTTTGACACAATATTAAAAATACTTAAAAGCTAAACAATCTTAAATCTATCCATAAATTTGGCAAAAGGCAAAAAGGAGCCGATGTAATGGTTTTAAATGGGACAGGAGAAGTGATGATAATTGGGGCTAAAACCTCAAAAAATAAAAATCTTTATGGCGAATCTCAAAGCAAACCACCCTGCTATGCACACAGACTACAACAATGTGACGACACAGGGGTGAAAGAGCAGGAAAAGGAATACAAAAACACCTGGCACAAAACACAAATGCCATTTGTTTATACTACACAGACAAAAATCTTTGATCACGTCAAAATAAAACACTTTGAAATGACAACTACAAGCATGAGACAGAATATGAGAACAGACAGAATATAATGCACGAGACGTTCCATGCCAACGTGTTATTTTACAATGATCAGATGAACGTTAATCTTGTGAGTAAAAGCTCCATTATTGATATTAGCCCTGGATTTGCTGTGTTGCAGCACATTTTCACAAAGATTTTTCATAATCTCAACATGTCTCATTAGTTGAAGTGCTTTGTAAATTAACAGCATTTGGTATAGAACATTTAGTGGTACATTACAAAAAGATAGATAGCTACAGTAAAGAAAACATAAGCAGCACACCAAACTAAACGTTATAGTACCTGTCTGTCTATGTGACAGTGTCCAAACTGAAATGTTTGAAAAGGAAAGAAGGTTAACAGATTACAGTGAGAAACATCTGGTGAATGTCAGACAAAAAAGATGCGACATGTCAACCAAAAAAGTGAGACAGCACCACTGTGAATTCAGCAATCCTCGCTGTGTTGTTCCAACCTGAATATTACATACTAAAATGTGACAATGCAGCTTATTTGTGAAGACACTTAACTCAGAAACAAGCTGACAGACACACAGCTAGCCTTGACTGTTGCGGCTAACATGTTAGCATACAGTTGCTCACTTACTTCTGAATGCTACACGCTAAAGGAGCAGAAACTCAGAAACAAGCTGACAGACACATAGCAAGTCTTGACTGATGCGGCTAACATATTAGCATACAGTTGTTCACTTACTTAGACATGCAGCAGACTTGGAGCAACTTAGAATTCATTTGGAGTCATGTTTCTCTAAGTTTGTGTATCTGCAAACCTGAGACTTTGAAAGTTGTTGAGATCAAAAACAGAGCTAAAGAGAGAGAATACTGGTCTACATTCACCAGTTGTACAAAAATACAACTCCAAATGAATAACGTGCTCCATAACTGCTGAATGTGTAAATAATCAACTGTTTGGCAACAAGTTCGTCATATCAACTTAAAAGTTGACGATGTGTCAATGTTGTGTTAACTTTCCCCTGCCCCAAAGTGGCCAAAGAAAATCAGTTATTGCAGGTTTAAAGACTTTAAATGAGCCTTTTCAAATATAAAGCAGTGTAGCAGAACTGTTGAGGCTAACAGAGCCAACATAGACTCACAGCAGTTTGTGAAATAGTCACAAAATTAAATCAATATTCAATTTGTGTACATAGACATACATTTCTTTTTTTTTTGTGACGCTCAGCACAACTTTCAACAATGTATTTTTCCTGCATTTTTCTACGAATGTCCAGCAATTCCCGCTCCAGTCTTTTCAAAATAAAACTACTTAGTTAGGTCTAGCAATATATCAACTTGGTTAGGCTTAGGCAACAAACTACTTAGTTAGGTTTGGGAAAAGATCAACTTGGTTAGGCTTAGGCAATAAACTACTTTGTTAAGCTTAGGAAAAGATCGACTTGGTCAGGCTTAGACAACAAAAATACTTAGTTAGGTTTAGGTAAAGATCGCAGTTTGGGTTAAAATAACACCAGAAGTGGCATAACTTAACGGAAGTTACGTGACAAAAACTAAAGTACTTAGTTAGCTTTAGGAAAAGATTTGTGGTTTGGGTTAAATTAACTTCGGAAGTGCTGTAACTTAAGTACGGAAGTTACGTGACAAATAAATCAACTTTGATGGTGGTTTCACACGGGACTCGAACACCAGTGTCCTGGTTGAACGTTTTGTGCTGATTATCATGAAAAAAAAAGTGAAATTCATGTCTATGTACACAAATCAATACATTACATTTTGTGACTATTTCACGAACTGCTGTGCGACTGGGCTGATAGAGCACAACTGTAACCAGTAGTGCCAGTATGCTATTCATGCTATAGTTGCTTCACCAGATTAGATCAGATTAACTGTGCCTTACCTGCCTACATTTTCTTTGCTGCAGCTCACTTTTTAACATTTCAACACGCAAATAAACTTTACATAGAGCTACATAGGATATAACTAGCTTCATTTATGAGAACCACCAAAAATTTGATTTTGAGGCCCCCCATAGGTGTTATTCGGCACATTGGCTACATTTCACATTAGCTCCAGGTCCCTCGTATTGTCCTGTTTGTTTTATTTACAGAATCTTAAATAGAACAGAGCCATTACCAAGAGAAATTTTAGAGAAAAATATGTTATGTAAAAACAGACTTCTATATGTTATTCCTTATATTTAAAGTTAAATGTAGGTGGTGAACTAGACATCAATCTGAAATAGATACAAAAACACTCTAATCTTGAACATTGAAAGTTACATAAAAAGGAATATCTCATTGTTTGTGAACGCCCACCCACCACCACTGTGTCTCTCACAAGTCGCTCCACTGTGTCTCAGTGGCATCCTCCAGATTATAGTCTTGGCTCTTTTGTTTCTAGTTCGGGAGAGATTTACTGCTCACTAATCCATGGACCGCCCAAGGTCATAAGAAAAACATATGTGCTTGTGTTTCTAAAGGTTGGATTTTCCTTTTTCTTTTTTTATAGACTATATCATAGACCTGATCCAGATTCTCAAACTGTTCATCTAAAAAAAGCCTCGCTTTGGAGTGATGTATTCACCCTTTCTGAACAAGTTGTTCCCTTCTGTCATAACACATTTTAATGTAGATGTGTGCTACAGGGGCAGACTGACGAGTGCATACACATACACATAAATTGGTACACCTCTGGGGGAGCTGACCATAAATTACAGAAAAAAAAAAAAAAAACCTAATTTGAACTAAAACCCCATTAAAAAAAGGAGTCATTATAGCTCAAACCAATTAGCTGGTGTTGGGCCCCAAATGTGGTTCATGACAGAATCACATGCAACGCTGCTGGTTCTGTTTCACAGCTAGCTGCCCAGTGTCATAGCTCTCCAGTCTGTCATGTCACTTCCTATTTGATCTAATAATACAGAGAGGCCAAAGGATTACTGACACCCAATGTCCAAAAATACTGTAGACCTCCCTCAGAGTGTGGTAAGATTCAGGTTTCAAACAAGGTTAATTGTCTTCACATCTGGACAGCATACTGTGCACTAATTGGCCAAAATGAATCTCATTTGTCTCACTTTTTTTTTGGACAAATATATAATATATATTATAGAATGTAAAACAATAAAGTATTGATAAAGAAAAAAAAAATTGGTATCATTGGGCGAAAATTCCATAATAACCTTTCAGCTTATTGTAATTCAAGTGTTCTGAGAGAAAACTAGACTTCTGCACCTCCTCTTGGCTCTGTTTTCAGGCTTTAAAAAATCTATCCCGTGACGGGAGACTTTGGCTAATCACAGGTTATTTCAGAGAGAGAGCGTTCCTATTGGTTGTTCATTCAACAGGAGCCACTGTCAATCACTCGTGAACTGTAACAACAACATAGAATCTTAATGCAGTGGCCTGGAGCCCAAGACAAATTTCCCTGTGGGACAATAAAGTATATCTTATCTTAACTCTGATCAAACGGTCAAACTAGGCAGCGCTGATCAAATATGAATCAATATTCTGTTACTGTAATGCCTATTTCTCGCGTAAAATGTTTTCAGAAACATCTTGTAGTGTCTATTGGTGCTTGGTATTTCCTCAACTGATCTCAAAATGGCTGCCGGGTGCCAAACTTTCTCTTTCTCAAACAGCTAAACAGTACACTACAATATGTTTCTGAAAACATTTTATGGAATAGAAATAGGCATTACAGTAACAGAATATTGATTCATATTTGATCAGCGCTGCCTAGTTTGACTGTTTGATCGGAGTTCACAAGTGATTAACAGCTGCTCAGAGACGGCGAGGCCTCAGCTCAGCTCTGATTGGTTGTTTACCTCCGGTCTGTGAAATCTTGTCATTAGGAGCACTGGAGGACACAGAGGCACATGATTTTTTTTCAGATTACCTGTTTCATGCACTAATGTCAGGATATAGTGACCGTTTTATAAAAATAACTTTTTTTTAATCAGATTTGCTTCAATTCTACCTTCTGCTGCTCTAATATGTTTTGATTAGGCTACTGGTTCACACTGAGAGGTTTTGTGCTGAAAGTTTTCAAACTGTTATAAACAAGGTTAGATTAAAGCCATTACAGTCAAGAAAAGTATTCAACCATTTAATCCATTTTACCATAATACATTTAAATCCTCTCTGTTGGGATGGTCATTTGATTTGTAATGCCTGTGCAATTAAATCCACACTGGAAATCAGAAGATGGTATAAAGTCTTTTAGGGCCTAGTGTTGTTTCAGTGGTGTTATTATGCACAAAATGAAGGGGAAAAAAAGAGATAAATAGTCTTAATTAAAGGCCCAGCTTGAGGTTTGATTCGCCTCCAGTTCAACACTTATTCAGATTTTGTTGGTTAATATGCATTAAATGATCTTTAAAGCTGAACTAGGCGAGATTGGAGCAAATATGATTAAAAAGAAGTTATTTTTATAAAACGGTCGCTATATCCTGACAGTAGTATATGAAACAGATAACCTGAAAAAAAATCATGTGCCTCTGTTTCCTCCGGTGTTCCTAACGGCATCTGCAAGATTTCACAGACCGGAGGAAAACAAGCAGTCAGAGCTGATCTGAGGTCTGCTGTCCATCTGCTGTCTATGAGAGCCAGCTGTCAATCACTCGCAAACTCCGACCAAACGGTCAAACTAGGCAGCACTGATTAAATATGTATCAATATTATGTTACGTTAATGCCTATTTCTCGCCTCAAATGTTTTCAGAATCATCTTGTAGTGTACTGTTTAGCTGTAAAATGAGAAGGTTTGTGACGCAGCAGCCATTGTGAAATCTACAGGAAATCTCTTGAAGGAACGCCAAGATCAGGTTGAGATGGCTTGAAGGAACGCCAAGTACCGGTCAAATGACCGGAGCACAGCCAATAGGAACGCTCTCTCTCTGAAATGACCTGTGATTGGTCAAAGTCTCTCTTCACGGGCTAGATTTTTTAAAGCCTGAAAACAGAGCAATGAGGAGGAGCAGAAGTCTAGTTATCTCTCAGAACACTTGAAATACAATATGCTGCAAGGATATTTATGGAAGTTTTGCCCAATGATGCCAAAAATATACTGCCTACTGTCGCTTTAAAGGCAAAGATATTAGAAACAAAAGCCTAATAGTTTAAATTCAAACCAATCTGTAGCTAAAAAGGGAATCATGATGAATATATCAAAGGCATTAGTCTGCTTTCACTATGCTGAGCTGATCTCTGACATAATTCTACATGTTTTTAGAAATTAAAAAGTAGGCCCATGTTTACATTGCGTTCACTGTAGACTGTTATAAGTATCCAATCAAGAGATTTCTGGTCCATATAATTTTCAATTAAGACCTCCAGTGGTCTTATGTAATCAATAGGCTAGCTTATTTAATGATTGAGGTAACCTGCTGTCTTTTTTGCTCTCCATGCACTCCCGCATAGATTCCCAATTGGGAACAGGAGCTTTAATTCCTTCTGTCATTCTGATACTAGAAATATTATTTTTTTTTTTTAACTCCAGTGTTTTTTTTCCTCTTTTGTTACGTAGCTCAATGAAAAAACGAACTTTTTAATGCACAGGAAGGCAAGGGCTCTATCACTAATTAGCCTCCTTCATTTTTCAATTTCGTTAATTAGTTGATTACCTTGATTAGACAGACTGGCGGACAATTAACGTGCCTGTGTTTCAATGACAGATTTTATATTGAAATCTTTCAGTTCAATGTGCCTTGTTAATCCTCATCCTTACCGTTCGACCGTCTGACAATATTCTCCAAAAAAGTATTCTGTGGGGCCACAAGTCCCCTCCGACCCCCCGCCATCCTGCCTCTTCACTCAGTCGTCTCGTCTGCAGGTGAATCTTTACTCCTCCATCTGCCGTTCGTCTTCATGGTCTCTCCGGCTCCGAGACGCTGCGAGGCTGTCTTGGAGAGGAGCTGTTTGTCTGGTCTGCTCATCAGCTATACCTCCTCAGCCCGGTGCGGTGCGTTGGCGCCTCTTTACGCACCTCATCATACAGGAGACGAAAACAACGCCTGGGCTCACCGTGCAGGAGGGGCCGGGGCTCTGCTCCTCACCGTGCATCACTAACAGGAGCTGGAGCTCCATCTGCTGGATGAAACAATGTGTAAACTGACAGTTCAGTGTGGTGCCTGCCCTCAATAAAATCGCACAGGCATTACCAATCAAATAACTATCCCAACCGAGAGGATTTAAATGTATTATGGTAAAATGTATTAAATGGTTGAATAATTTTCTTGACTGTAATGGCTTAAAACAGTTTGAAAACTTTCAGGACACAAATCTCTCAGTTTGAACCAGTAGCCTAATCAAAACATATTAAAGCAGCAGTAGGTAGAATTGGAGCAAATATGATTCAAAAAAGTTATTTTTATAAAACGGTCACTATATCCTGACAGTAGTGCATGAGACAGGTAATCTGAAAAAAAATCATGTGCCTCTGTGTCCTCCGGTGCTCCTAATGACAAGATTTCACAGGCCGGAAGAAAACAACCAATCAGAGTCAAGCTGAAGCCTTGCCATCTCTGAGCAGCTGTCAATCACTCACAAACTCCGATCAAACGGTCAAACTAGGCAGCGCTGAAATATGAATCAACATTCTGTTACTGTAATGCCTATTTCTCGCATAAAATGTTTTCAGAAACATCTTGTAGTGTATAGCAGTAAAATAATTAAGTTTGTGACCCCGGCCGCCATGATGAGATAAGTTGAGGAAATACCAAGCACCGCCCACCAGCCGGAGCACACTTTTTTCATTTTACAGAATGAACAGCCAATAGGAACGCTCTCTGTCTGAAATGACCTGTGATTGGCCAAAGTCTCCCGTCACGGGCTAGATTTTCTAAAGCGTGAAAACAGAGCCAAGAGGAGGTGCAGAAGTCAAGTTTTCTCTCAGAACACTTGAATTACAATATGCTGAAAGGTTATTATGGAATTTTTGCCCAATGATGCCAAACACATTCTGCCTACTGCGGGTTTAAAGCTGAAGTAGGCGAGATTGGAGCAAATATGATTAAAAAAAGTTATTTTTATAAAACGGTCACTATATCGTGACAGCAGTATATGAAACAGGTAACCTGAAAAAAATCATGTGCCTCTGTGTCCTCCGGTGTCCTCCGGTGTCCTCCGGTGTCCTCCGGTGTCCTCCGGTATCCTCCGGTTCTCCTAACGGCATCTGCAAGATTTCACAGACAACCAGTCAGAGCTCATCTGAGATCTGCTGTCCATCTGCTGTCTATGAGAGCCGGCTGTCAATCACTCGCGAACTCTGACCAAACGGTAAAACTAGGCAGCGCTAATCAAATATGAATCAATATTATGTTACGTTAATGCCTATTTCTCGCCTCAAATGTTTTCAGAATCATCTTGTAGTGTACTGTTTAGCTGTAAAATGAGAAAGTTTGTGACCCAGCCGCCATGTTGAGATCAGGTTGAGATGGCTTGAAGGAACGCCAAGTACCGGTCAAATGACCGGAGCACAGCCAATAGGAACGCTCTCTCTCTGAAATGACCTGTGATTGGTCAAAATCTCCCGGGCTAGATTTTTTAAAGCCTGAAAACAGAGCCATGAGGAGGTGCAGAAGTCTAGTTATCTCTCAGAACACTTGAATTACAATATGCTGAAAGGTTATTATGGAATTTTTGCCCAATGATGCCAAAAATATACTGCCTACTGCCACTTTAAGTCAAATTTTGAGGTACTTTGACTTGAAGAATTTCTTTTTCTGTTACTTTATACTTCTACTCCATTACAATACAGAGGTAAATATAGGGGAGAGCGGAGTCGGTTGCAACAGGGGGACAGTTGAGACAGTGCATTTTTAGCAAGTTAGAAAGCCATGCTCATACAAGTGACATTGTAATGTGCAAATTTAGACTGCATTTTTTTCAATGTAAATTATATATATTTTTAAATCCCAGAACAAGGTGTCCCAACTGAGCCTCCCCAACGTCCCAACTGTCCCGGGGAGGCAGAATTTGGGGAAAATGCACTCCTTACTAAATTGTGCCTTTAACATTTGGGTTGGGCCCTAAAAAACTTGATAAATTGTTAGCAGACACCCCTATCTGTACAGGGATCAAACTATTTTTTATAATTGTTCAAGTAGTGTGAGTAATGGAAGGTTATTTGTAGGGCTGTCAATCGATTACAATTTTTAATTGCGATTTATCGCATGATTGTACATAGTTTATTGCGATTAATCGCAAATTAATCACACATTTCTTATCTGTTCCAAATGTACCTTAAAGGGAGATTTATCAAGTATTTTAAACTCTTAACAACATGGGAGTGGGCAAATATGCTGCTTTATGCAAAACTGCATGTGATTATCCTAAAGTGGGCATGTCTGTAAAGGGGAGACTCATGGGTCCCCCTAGAACCCATTTTCATTCACATATCTTGAGGTCAGAGGTCAAGGGACCCCCTTTCAAAATGGCCATGCCAGTCTTTCCGCGCCAAAATTTAGCGTAAGTTTGGAGCGTTATTTAGCCCCCTTCGCGCAGCGTATGACATGGTTGGTACCAATGGATTCCTTCGGTTTTCTAGTTTCATATAATACCAGTATCGTCACTCTAGCTTTAAAAATGAGCCCGCTACAACCTAAAAATCTCAATTTGCGTTAATGTGATAAAAAAATATGTCTTGAGTCAACTTTGACAGCCCCAGATATTTGGTCTCTATACAAGTGCCAACCAACCCCACTCTCCCCTAGTGTTTACTTCACTACATTTTATAAATATACTACTTACTTTACAGATTAAGATTTTACATAAAAAACATAGCCCTCAAAGATTATAAAATGCATTGTTAAACCTTTTCAGCCGTTTTTCTGCAGAACCTTTTGATATTTTAAGTACATTTTGCTGACAGGATTTCTGTATTTTTACTTGAATGCAGTAGAGAAAGGTTAAGATGGTTTCTTTTCCCTGTAAAAGATCTTATTATTCTGGTTGTCGACAAGATCATCCTCTTTATTTTTGTGAGTTGTTCTGTTATGTATTGAGCTGACACAATTTAAACATATATATATATATATATAAATATATATATATTTATTTATTTAAGAATTCAGGCAGGTAATATTTAGCATAGTAAAACAGTGAACTGTGTTAAACAGCTTATTTCAGTTTAGAGTGTGTGACCAAACTGAGAAAATCTTTTGGGAAAGCTTCCTGCAGCCAACCCAAGAAGATTGTTAGGAAGTTTTTCCTGGAATCATCGCTTAGAGTCAGGTTCTTAAAATGGCTGTCCCAAAGGAGCAGCAATACTGAGATGTGGATTTTCTCCCCTTTGACTCCTGCAGTAGAATTGGCCCTTTCATTGACTGCACTTTCCCCACTGGCTCATTAATCCTGTTCAATTATTTTGGACCCTGCAGCGCCCATACTAAGACATACCTCAAATAATTCTCCTGGTGACAATAAACATTTCCATCAAAATTAAATAAATACACAGTATAAAAATAGTCTTATTAAAAAAAAGGTCATGAAAAGTTTCTCACACCTGTGGTTTCCCTGCTGGTTTTCTATCCTCTCAGTTTGTTCACTGGGTTCACCTGTTGTCAGAGGTGTAAATCAGACTGTGGCTACTATGGAAACCAGCAGCGCACTGTGTGCTGCAGAAAAGCACTGGATATCACAGTTTTATGCTTAACCGATTAAAAAGGTAAAAAAGAAATAGCTGAAAAAAAAAGCTGAGCCATGTTGTTGTTTGTCGACTTAGTAGCAGGGCACACATTGGTTCATGGCTAACAAGGGAAGGTAAGGTGTTAAAACAGCTCCATGTTCATTGCTCTATCGAAGGGCTAATGATTGCTGAGTCAGTGTTTGCTTTGTGTTTTATGGTGCACACACCTTCTAGCTTTAATATATATAATAACCATAAAAGGATATGAAACTCAAATGCAGGGGACTATGATAATAACCTGCTGGCTCCTCCTTATGTATTAGTGTTGGAATGAGAAAGTTGTGATGTAAGGGCAATAACTGTTATCAGACAAGCCATCGACACAGTAGGCTATCTTGCATGTGAACCGATTGCAGATGGTTTCATTGAGGGTCAATTTCCTGCACAATGACTAACAGGTATTAGAATATCAGTACAGCCTATTTTTCCCTAACAGAAGCACATTCCTAAGATTTAAGAGAATCACAGTGCTCCCCACTACAGCAAAAATGTTATGAGAATCTATTAATAAAGTGAGAGCATTTCCACGAACCTTGAAAATGTGTTCCGTCTGGATTTTCTAACTTCAAAGAGATTAAACACTCTAGTTTCAGCTACAATTGGGCTTACTGACAGTCACAAACCCCTTAACACTCCGACGGCGGGCCCGGCCGCTATTCTGTCTTTCAGAGGTTGTTGCGGGCTGAGTGAAAATCCTGGTATCATATGAAACTAGAAAGCCTAAGGAATCCATTGGTGCATCCAACCAACCATGTCATACTAGCTTGTCGGGAAGAGCACTAAATAACTCTACGAAGGCATGGCCATTTTCAAAGGGATCCCTTGACCTCTGACCTCAAGATATGTGAATGAAAATGGGCTCTATGGGTACCCACGAGTCTCCCCTTTACAGACATGCCCACTTTATGATAATCACATGCAGTTTAAATGTGTTATTTTCTCCTATTCTAAAATGGTGTATTTCAATATTTCTGCCTACTGGGGTCCCTAAACAATCTTTGGATTTTATAAATTGGGTATCACTGTAAAGCTGAGACTCTTGTGGATCCAATGAGCCCAGTTGTATTCATGTGTGATGATGTTAGTCCCCATAGTAGCCATTTCATTGTAGTGAGACCATTTTTTGGAACTTGAGCTCACTGTATAAAATGACCTGTGGTGACCTCTAGGATAATCACAGCCTCATGAAACTTTACAGCCACAAACTAGAGACCTAGGGCATTCAGAGGATCGATGGCTTTCCTAGCTAGATTGACAATAAGGGGGTTTCTTAGCAGTTTCCAGAGCAGAAGTGCTCGCCATGGAATTGCCAAAAAAATGCAATTCTTGCAGAAATCTCCAAATGTCAAAGAGTTTTGATATCAAATCACAGCATGGCTTTTTCTATGGTATTCCTCAAGGTCTTGGTGACTTAATGTGGTATTTTGGAGGGATTAATGACATTTTTTATTTCTTATTAATGACTAGAACAACTTGCCGCATCTCAAATTAATCTTCAGGTTCCCAACTTTCAGATGATGTACACCACTTCTATGTGACATCTACTGTTGACTATTTATCTACCCCTGAACATCCCCTGTCCCCCACCCCTCTAAAAAAGAGGGCAAAATGATAAGGGGTTAATACATTAAATGTAAAAAAGCAGAATGCATATTACAGTGAAAATTAACCTTTCATAAAATTACATAATTATGTCCCAACCTCCCCAGACTATTTATATAATTCCTTCAACATTTTCCTCATGGATCACACTTCAGCAGTTCATATAATTATAGAGATTTTATAACCGGTGGGAGGCCTGGTTTTCTCAACTTCAAAGTGTATCTTGTTAATGAGAGCTAAAATAAGGACCCACAGATCAGTTGTAGAATGTTGAGCAGATTTAGTGGTGTGGATTCAGTCTGTGATACAGTACCACAAACAAACAGTAAACAGATTTGTTTTATGGAGGCGGATGGAGTTAAAACAGTCTATTATGGACTTAGTTGACAACTGTTCATGGTAGCTTTTCAGCTGATATACAAAATCTTGCTTCCCATTAATACACACAACGAAACTGAGCGTTCTTGAACACATAAACATGTGATATTGTCACTTTATGAAGACAGTCCTTGCATTTAATTTTCCTAACTTGACCATGTCTTAGTGATTTTGAGATGACTCAGGTGATCTGTGATGTACTTGTGTTCAGGAAAATTGGCGTATTTGGCCTCTTTGATCTTGAGCCAGTTCTGGGCCCTGCGCTCAGCGGCGTGACCGTACTCCTGCTCCGGAGTCATGTACGGCCGGCTGATCCAGTATTCATTCTCAGCCTCGCGCTCCAGGTGCTTCAGCGTATTGCGTTTCATCTGCCATGTAATTTGTCGTGGACGACGATACTTTCCGATCCACTGCTTCCCGGGGATGCCTTTCCGCAGCAGGGTGAGGGTGAGGAACATGGCTGCAACGTATATCTGAAAAAGCATACAAGTTAAAAAAGATCAGTGATTGCTATAATGACAGTGGTTAGCGCTGTCACCCTATATAAAGGGCAGATGAGGTGGTTTGGCACTGGAAAACTTTAAAAAGGGATGTTGAAGAACCAGATTAATAAGCAGGTGTAGTGCAAAAAAGTGGCATTTATTGACAAAAAGTCCACTGAAACAAAAGGCAAAAATGAAACCTGGGAAATTCAACAAAACTACATTTCAACTTAAAGATGGGGTCTGCGATTTATCCAGTATACACTTTTTGTTATATTGGTTGAAATGGTCTTTACACCCCGACAGCAATCCGTTTCTTATGAGCACTGAAAAAAGGCCGGAAAAGATCCGTCATCTGTAGCTGCTGTAATCCTGTAAAAACGTCTCCCAGTCAGTAAAAATGGTCCCGGTTGTAAGGAACCAATCAGATGCCTCCCTGCCTCCCTGCTCGTACTCTAGCCTCAGCGTGCACCAGCGTGAACTCAAAGCGCGTGTCCGCCGCACGTTCACTGGAGAGTGAAAGAGAAAACTCAGCTCTTAAAACACCGGACAACGAGAACGAACTCGTACCACTATTACCATATTATCGAAAAATACAACTTTGATTTAGTTCATTATGTTCTGTTAGTTTACTTTATAAAATACTGCAGATTTAAACTATTTATTCTAACAGCTCAAAGTGAAGTCAGACAAACAGGATTATCAACGAGGGGAGACGGCGGATAGAAAATATTGCCGAACAAAATTTACGTTACTCAAACTGCTTTTTCAGTTACAGAAACAAACGAGTGGACTGATCTCCCTCCAGATATTAGAGTAATGTTAAAAAGGGTCGTGTTGTCTCAGCAGGTATCTCTCTCTTTCCCTCCCCTCTCTGCTGCTCTGTGGCCGGCTCTCCAGCGAGCTACCCCCCCCCCTCCCCTCTCCGTCAACCAGGAAATAAAAGCCCCTCGTCTACGAGACCGGTCTCTTGAGAGAGCTCCAGCTCATAGCGGGGTCTGTGTGAGTGAATGCCCGGGTGGAGAGGTGGCGATCCCGGCAGGAGCTAGCTAGCTGTGCCGGAAGTTTGTGGAGCTTCTAAACTCCGACAACAGTTGAGAAAATGTTTGATTCGCCATCTAACATCGTAAAACTGTCAATATTCTAAATCTACACCGTTGATTTCTCGCCTCAACATTTTTCAGAAGTGAATTTAGTGATGAAATAGCTACGAAAAATGTGAAGTAGTTATGATGCGGCGGTGCTCGTGCATGTGTGTGGGGGGCGTTGCCTTATAAGGAGTTTCGAGGGGAGGGGGGGGTTTAGACGGAGCTCCTGAGGCGATGCGACTTTCAAATTATGCTAGTTTTCCAAGATCGCAGACCCCAGCTTTAAGCAAAAGAACACCAAACAAAAGAGCAAGCTGTCAACCCTTCTCCCCCTCTTACTCCAGTGAATATCTTCTCATATTTATATTTCTTTATGCTAAATGTAGTACCTGTGAGGGTTTCTGTAAACAATATTGTCATTGTTTTCTGTTGTTAATTGAATTCGCATGATAAATATATACATACATTTGCATAAAGTAGACCTATTGGCCCACTCCCATGTTGATGAGAGTATTAAATACTTGACAAATCTCCCTTTAACGTACATTTTGAACAGATAAAAAATGTGCGATTAATCACGATTAACTACATTAATCGAGTGACAGCCCTAAAAATAACTAAAAAACACTAATGCTTCTCAGATGAGTCTCTAATTCGTGTGAATGGGAACTGTATTTCCAGCATTGATTAGGTTGCTAATTGTTGACCTTTGGTACACTGATGAGTCATGGACTGGGCCAATTTTACAGCAGCGCATGACATCTTATCACATCAACAGCCTTATCTCCCCAGGGTTAGGTGGGTTACTGTGTGATAAGTCAAAAGTCCAACAGTGAAAACTGTTAAAAGCTGCTATAATCAGTATGCCTTATTAACAAGGGATCACATGACTACACTGTATGTGAGAGGTCTCACTAGTGACAAACCCACAGACGCTCATTGTATTGGTTTTATGGCCCGCAACTTTACAGTTTTGGTTCACTCTCATTTTCAGCCACAGCAGGCAGCTGTATTCAGCAAATAAGCTCTAAAAACTACTTGTACACAACCTGCTCAGCAGCAAACATCAGACAGGCAGTTAGAGATGAGCTGGTGAACATAGTGGAGCATTTAGCAGCTTAATAGCCAGATATTTCCCTCAGGAGATCAAAACAGAACTTAAAGGAGAGTGAATATATTCACCAGGTGGCCTGAAACAGGACTCTAAATGAATGATAATGTTGCTCCATGTCTGCTGGATGTGTAAATAAGCAATTGTTTGAGTTTCTGTGAATACCTGGTGGTGGTATATGATTTTAAACAACCTTCTGGAGAATCTGATCAACTCTGCGACTCAGAATCAGAATCAGAATCCGGTTTATTGCCGAGTAGGTTTCACGTAAGAGGAATTTGCTTTGATGTATTGCATAACATAAACATAATAAGATAAACATAGTAAGAGAAAATTCAATTAAAATGTGTCCAATATATATCTGAATTAAAATGAAAGCTGTATAGAAGAAAATTACAATGAAAATATGAAATAAATACTGCAAAATATGTATATTATCTCTGAATTAATGAAAGAGTTGGCCGGTTTTACAGCTATTGTTGCCTGTTGGGCTCGAGTTTGCCATGTTATGATTTGAGCATATTTTCTATGCCAAATGCAGTACCTGAGAGGGTTTCTGGACAATATTTGTCATTGTTTTGTGTTGTTAACTGATTTCTAATAATTAATATATACATACATTTGCATAAAGCAAGCATATTTCCCTTCTCCCATGTTGATAAGAGTATTAAATACTTGACAAATCTCCCTTTGAGGTACATTTTGAACAGATAAAAAAAATGTGCAATTAATTTGCGATTAATCACGATTAACTATGGGCAATCATGTCATTAATCGCGATTAAATATTTTAATCAATTGACAGCTCTGGTACACATACAAGGAATTTAACTCAGTTTTCTGTTGCTCTCAATGTACCTACAGTGTTAAGACAGATATACAGCTAAAACAAGGACAAAGCAAAGCTGGATGAGGGTAAAACTATATGCATAGTATATATCAGTATAGAGAGTACAGAGGTGGAAGAAGTATATACAAAATATTAATCTTAGTTTGGGGTATGTTGCAATCCATTTTGCAATAATCCGCCCAACCTGTTTCAGGTGGGATTGGACCAGACTTGCTTTACTGTTATAATGTAATGTTACTGGTTGATGGTGTCAGAAATTAGTTCAGAAAAGTTTGAAATTGAGAAATAATATATGTGTATTGAGCTAAGGAACTAAAATTACTATTTTGTTCAAACACACCAAACAAAATGACATCATCTAGTATGCAACAAACCAAGCCATTACAAGCTGTAACTTGCAAATTTCCTGAACGCAATGAAAACAGGCTCAATAGATATCACACAGAGATAGAAAACCTTGAAGTCAACATAGTACAAATTAGAGGTCGACCGATTTATCGGTCGGCCGATTAATCGGGCCGATTATTTGACATTTTTTCATAATCGGCATCGGCCGATGCCTGAGCATATTAAGCCGATTATCAAGCAGGCACATCTGCGGGCAGCCTAGTGTTGTTGTGTCTGTGGAACACGTGTGACACCGCCCCTTGTGTGTCAATCAGATTGCTGTTCTGCCGGGAGAAACCGGTAGGCTTAAATTCTTCTCTTTCAAAGCCCTATATATTTAATTGGTTAGATATGAAATGCTCCGACGTTATCAGTTCTGTTTTTGGTAACGGATAATTTCTCTCCGTAGGTGACGTCAGCTGTGTGCGGGGCGGAGCAGCTTTCACATGCACGCTGCTACAGCGCAGACACACACACAGAGCTTCTGCTCTTAGTAACTATGGCGGAGAAAACTAAACTTATAAAGCGTGATTACACTTTACTAGAGTTGATGCTGACAATGCTTGTCATAAGTGCAAGTTTGCGTGTGAGGGCGGAAACACGAGCAATTTGTCTAAACATTTAGCAAAAAGTTGACTTCCTCATTAAACGTGTCTATGGGTCCTACATAGCGTCTATGACGTCACTGGCCTGTTTGTAGTCCGCAGCAGATATGAGCAGCAGGCTGTGTAATACGAGTGAACAAAGTTATTATTATGTTTTGATCACTTAGATTATGGCCATATAGCTTGTAACAGTGTCTGTCAACAAATAAATAAAAAACATGTTTTAGGACAGTTTTGGAAAGGTGCTTAAAAGGTTTTGAGCCCTGTACTATTACTACTATTAACCATCATGCACAAAATAAAATATGCACTGCAGTGCAGACACAAAGTGCAAATTGGAGAGACAGACCATAAGTGTTGTTCAATAAATGTTTACTTAAGTTAAGACATTTTGTGTATTATTTGTTATTATTAAGCTGTTATATTTTATCAGATGGAGGAAAAAAAGAAAACCAGCCAAACATATCGGCAAAAAAAAAGTCGGCCTCATATATCGGCCATCGGCTGTCCTGATTCTGTAAAAAATCGGCATCGGCATCGGCCATAAAAAACCCATATCGGTCGACCTCTAGTACAAATATCTGCCTATGAAATAAAACCACTGAATGTTATATTACAGCCAGTGAAAAGTACAAAAAAATGCTATTTTCAAAAAAATATTACATGATGAAGGCGTAATATAACTTCTTAAATCTTTGCATATATCTGTAATGAATATTAACACTTTACCATAAAAAATTAAAATAAAGGATAATAAAGGAATTATTAAAATAATCCTTCTTGGGAAAATAAATAATCAAAATATCTTTAAAAAGTTGTTTTTTCAGCTCTGAAGCTATATTTAACAAGATCTGTGGCACTCATTTTTTTTATGCAGGACCAAATAACTTCTAGATGTGACAGAATAATTATATTACTATTACACAGAGTCAAAAATAGGTTGCAAGAAAGTGGAGTTTAAAAAAAAATTAATGAAAGATTCTTTGTTTGGTTTAAAAAAAGATTTATTTTATTAATTTGATACTGTAAAACATTCAGCAACAACTATTTACATGAATACATGTTGCAAATGATCCTTAGGGTTTCTTGGGCTTTCAGTACAAATTTCAAACCACAACACAGTGTGTGTTTAAACTATATAAATATGTAATTTACAGGTACAGTTGATGTTAGTGTTATTACACAGGGCTTTTTCCGGACACTGTGTGACTGGTGTTAAGTGAAAGAAACAGTTTCTGTTTCATTCAAACTGTTATCATTATGTCGATTCACCGCGCAGGCGCTTCGTTTACGTTACGTTACGTTACGTTACGTTACGTTACCTCCGTGAGGTCCAGTTACACCCGAAGTCAACAAATGACCCCAAACATCACAGCGACAGTGCTCGTGTTTATGTGCAGAAGGCTAATTATGTTTGCTAACATAAGCCAGGTTGACGTAGGATGTGAAGCTAGCTTAGCTGTAGGCTAACGTTACAGACCAAGGGCAGCTTAAAAAGGGCATCATGTAATACTCATAACAGACATATATTTGTAAGCCACACATTTGTTCCTTACCTCACCTACTTACTATGATAACTGCAGTTCACTCTCCGACGACAAGATGGAAAAAACACCACAAATCAGACAATTCAAAAAGACGAAGAGCACTGTGAGAAACAGCGGTTGTTAACTAAGCATGGATGGTTCTTCTTCTTCACTGCTTTAATGGCGGATCGCAGACCAACGTGTATAGGTGCATACCGCCACCTACTGTACCGGAGTGTGTAACGTCAGAGCTTTAGATGCTTCAGGTTACATATTAAAGACAAGATTAAAAAACAAACACAAAAAACTATATCTTACGATCTAATATTGTATTTTTAAGAAAAATAAAGAGAGCCTTGCAACATTCCCTCATTTTCTCACTCATCCCTAAAATCCCTTCCAAGTTCCATCCCCGTTCTAGCTCATATATCTTATCAGGTAAGATGCTCCTCACCTCACACCTCATTATAAAATGCTCAACATTTTCAGGAACATTACAAACATCACATTTATCTGATATGCACTTTGCCATTAAATCAAGAGTTGATTTTAATCCAGTATGTCCGAATCTTAATCTTGAAAGAAGCACTTCCTCTCTTCTGCACTTCCCTTTGAAATCCTTTACCTTAATTGATTTCTGTATACTGTAATAGTGTCTCCCTTTGGTATCTGTGTCCCACTTCTTCTGCCACAACTCCCTCACTGCCTTTCTTATTAACGATTTGGCCTCACCTTTTCCAAAAGAAACTTTCATTATTTCATTATCATTTAATTCCAATGCTCTCTTTGCAATCTCGTCTGCCCTCTCATTACCTTCCACACCAGCATGACCGGGAACCCAACAAAATTGTACATTAATTCCAACTCTTTGTATTCTCAACATTATCGTAAATATTTCAATCAATAAATCATCTCTTCTTGTTTCTTTTGAATTCAAACTATTAATAGCTGCAGTAGAGTCTGAAAAAAATGACAACTTTCTCCTTACCTCTTCTATCCATTGTAATCCTAAAATTATAGCGACTACTTCTGCTGTAAATACAGATAATCTATCATTAATTATTTTGCATTTGTCTACATCAAACTCAGGTATGTGTACTCTTGTTCCTACATGTCCACTCCCTGGATCTCTAGATCCACCAGTAAATATTGGCATATAGTTATAATAATTCCTCTTCACATGGTCTTGAACCAAATATTCAATATTATCCACATTCCTTCCACTCCATTATCTCTTCTGCTCCACAAGTTGCAAGTCCACATTTGGCACTGGAAATATCCATGGAGGAACATTACCCCACACAGTATTTGGCCCATAATCTAACCTATTTAAACCCTATTCTTCTGCTATTGTATTAATATACCAACCAAATCTTTACCTTTACCTTTTCGTTGTTGTGAATATTCCCAACAATCACACAGCACCTTTGTTGCAGGTTGCTCCTCTCCAGATCCCTTTAACTTAACCCAATATTCCAGTGACAACTTGGAACGTCTTAAATATAAAATACAGATAAAGACACGGAAGACAGGGAAGACACGGAAGCGCTCAGTTCGTCATCCAGATTGCATCTATATTCAAATTCACAATAACATATTCCAAACATCACATTTCTCTCAGTGTCAGTCTCTGTTTCAGTCAATAATAACTGTGGTTTAAAGTAAGTGCAATAAACATCCAATTAGTCCATTAACATCACACATAATAACTCCACATTTCAGGTGTACAGTTTCATACTTAAAGCAACATTCTAGTTAACACTATCACTTTTATATAAGTGCAACATGGCTACTATAATGATATAGTGCAAATAACAGTCATATTAAACTGTACTTTAAACAAGCAATATCTAATCTGCTATGATTCTGGACATTCACACTCAATTTAAACATCATTATCAGCCAAGAGAAATATAAAACATTTTCAATGTGAAACCATTAGGCTGTAACCAAATATCACAATATACTTCACCTTTAAACTACATATTTTATAGTGTAAACATCTTCCATAAACACTTGCAGCTCTGCAACATGTAGCTTTCTTTTTATATAAAACACTTCATAAAATACCCGTTTTCTGTAAACTTATACATGTATGCAATAATGTATGGGAGTCTAAAGTAAATGAACACTAGCGACCTGTCTGCAAGACCATGCTCAGGGTACGGTAAACCCAAATCATCCGCGACGCGGTGTGTGTACCTGCCGCCTGAGACCGTGGCGGTATTTCCAAGTTTTTTAAAGTTCACAGAAATGCTCAAAACAATATCACAACTTATTTCTAACACTTGTCCACTTGTTGGTAATTTTCATCAACTACTGACCTGTAAAATACAGATAAAGTGCAGCAGCAATGAAGACACGGAAGCGCTCAGTTCGTCATCCAGATTGTAGGCGGAAGGGACTTCCGGCAAGATGGCGGACTGAGTGCAATCCACGTTTTGAGCTCCGTCTGCTTGTCCCAATTTTACACGTACTCTACTATCCAACTCACATGTTTTTGTCTTTTTTTAACTGCTTATACGCCCTCCAGTATTTTTTGCATCATGATGTCAAAAAAGAACCCGCAAACTAAAAGGAAGGACGCAAGGACAGAAGAAGGTAAAGATGGATTAAATGCGGTCTTGGAAGCAATAAAACAGCTAACTGACAAGATGGACACACTCGGTGCTCATCTACAGCAGAACAACGTCATGCTAAATAGCATAGCTAAGGCTGTCGAGTTCAACGTGGCAGAAATCAAAGATTGCAAAACTCAGCTACAAACTACGGTTCGTGAAGTGGCGGCAGTAAAGAAGAATAACACTGATCTTATGGACCGAGTCCTAGAATTTGAGCGGTACAAGTGTGGAAGCTAAAATCTAATACGTCAATCAGTAATAAAGAATGTTGATCATATAATCCTTTTATATATATAGTCACACTTGAAACTTACTATGCAGCTTTGTAGTCACTGAGTTTAAAGAAGTGCAAGTGCCTGTTGAAATAATGGAACCTCATGATCAGCCGATCCACCATAAATTGAAGGCCATGTACTTTTTTAGATAAGATGATGCTAGGAATGAGGCCCCTGACACAGAGTGGAGATAAAGAGACGCGGGAGGCCCCCTCACACACAGGTGTGAGATAGGAGAGCGGATACTATGGAAGGAGGCCTCGAATGGCCGACCTTGAAAATACCGGTGGCAGACTGGGTCCAACAGGAACTGCCCAAACTAGGCAAAACAAACCCAAAACATCAGACACCATTAAAAACGGAGCGTGGATTGGTTGATCAAAGGGAAGGAGGAGCGCTAGCTCCTCAGAACTGTATAAAAGACACGGTATTGTGCAGTATTTTTTGTGTCTGTGTCCGGACCAGGCTCCGAGTTGGTTGTGTTGCAGCTCTGAACGAAGACAATAAACTCTGCTTTTTGCATCTAAACTTGATCCTCTCCAGAGAGTTTTTGAGTACGGGTGTGAGCTCTTTATAGTTAATTTGAACACTGATTTTTGTAGAAGTTGATCAACTGTTCCTAGACACTTCTGGTCCAGGTTTAGAACTTTTGCTTCGAAACAAGTGCCGGTGGAATCTCAGGATCCGGGGGATAAAAGAAAGAGAAGGTGAAGATACACGTGAAGAGGTTGCTAACTCACTGGTGAAAATTTCCCCGCCATGGTCCCTGAACATCTACAACATTGTGGACTCAGCTCACCGACTAGGCAGACGTGAGGAAAACAAAAGGAGGCATGTCATCGTCCAGTTCACTCAGAGAACGCACCGAGACGCACTGCGAAGATGACCAAGGATTCACCGGTCTGCAAAGAACTGGGGATCGGCTTCATCGAAGACCTCTGCATGGCTGACAGGGAGATGCGAGCAACGCTGTGGCCAAAGATACAACAGGCTAGAAAACGGGCTTACTACAGAGGTGGTGCTGGATACATCAATGGACAGAGAATCACTTAGGAGGGACACACAAGGTATACAGTAGATGGTCGATATGAATAAGCACTAAAAGGGCCCTTTGTTTGTAATAAGCAGGTTGGATAGTTTAGTTATAATAATTGACATTTAAGGGACATTGCCTTTCTTTTAGCCTCTCTTTTCACTTCTCTTCAATCACAGTTACTCTGGTCTCATTACTATGTATTAGCGGTTGCTAATTTATGTTCACCATGAATGTTGTTTTTTCTTGTATCTCACTTAATGCTAGGGGCTTGAGAGATAACACAAAGAGAAAATCTATATTCTTATTTTGTGAGTGCGAAAAAGCTAACTTTATTTTGCGGCAAGAAACACACTCAAAACCGGAGGATGAAAATTCTGGGCAAACCAATGGGGAGACAAAATTATTTTTGATCATGGTTCCACTAGATAAGCAGGGTCGGCTTTTCTATTCTGTAACTCACCTCCTAAACTGGTAACATCTAGAATTAGCAACAATGGTCACTGGATAATCTGCGTCCTAGTCATTGATGAGAAATATAGTATTCTGGTTAATGTTTATGGATTTCATAACCTAACTCAAAACAGACAGTTCATGTCAGAGGTTTCCGATGCCATTGAAAGCCTTAAACTTATCTATCCAACTGCAATTGTGATTATGAGAGGAGATTTTAACGTGGTCAGTGATGATTGCCTTGACAGACATCCTCCCAAATCACAATGCAGCCTCTATAATCCTTTCCTATCGGATTTCTGTAGCACACACAACTTGTTAGATCCTTGGTGCCTTAAATATCCGAACACCAAGCAATATTCTTGGTTTAAACCAAATAATTCAGCCAAGTCAATAATAGATTTCTGGTTAGTCTCCTCCCCTGCGATAATCTTTGTCGCTGACTGCTGTATATCAGCAACTCCTCCCAGAGATGACTCTGTTATTAAATTGATTTTTAAACCCCCTGGAGTTTGTCACAGGAACAAAAGATACTGGAAATTCAATTCTAGTTTACTACAATGGAAGGGGAAAGAAGCTCATCATATTTCTGTCGACTAGAAAAAAGAAGGCAGGAGAAAAACTCAATCAAAGCCTTATCGATTCATGACCAGGTTAATACAAATCCTGCCATGATTGCCAAGGTAATGGTCTCCTTTTATAGTAATTTATACTCCTCAGCCTTTTCTATAGATGATACTGAGTCCTTCTTCAACCATATCAAAGATCTTATTCCCCATATAGACGATGAGTTTGCAGAGTGGTGTGATGCTGATATTACCCCCGATGAGCTGGAAAAAGCAGTAAAGAATTTATCTTTAGATAAATCTCCAGGTTGTGATGGTCTTACTGCCAACTTCTATAGACATTTTTGGGATGTATTAAAGATCCATTCTCTCTTATGTTAAAAGAAGCAACTGATAATCTGACATTTCCTTCCACCATGAAACAAGGTGTAATAACTTTAATTCCAAAGCCTGATAAGGACCCCAAAATACTAGATAATCTTAGACCAATCACATTATTGAACAACGACTACAAAATTACAACACATATTTATGATAATAGATTAAAAGAGAATCTGCATAAAATTATAACTGACTCCCAATCTGGTTTTATGAAGGGCAGATCCATTCATAACAATATTCACTTAGTCCCTGATCTTTTAGATTATAGAAACTTAATAGAAGATGATGATTTTATTTTGTTTCTTGACTTTTATAAGGCATTTGATTCAATTGAGCATCTGTTTATTTTTTATTGTTTAAAGTTATTAGACTTTGGAGTTAAATTTCAAAGCATTATAGAATCCCTTTATGAAAATACAAATAGTTAGATTTCTTTACCAGGAGGTACTTCACCCCGATTTCCAATCAAACGCGGTGTTAAACAGGGCTGTCCAATTTCTCCGTTTCGCTTTATAATAGCTACAGAAATCTTTATAGAAAATTCAAATATCGCTTCACTGGATGTATTCGGGAAACCAATAATCATTAGCTAGTTAGCTGATGACACAACCATCTTTTTAAAACATCTAACCGAAGTTCCCAAGGTTCTGCAAGTGATTCATACTTTTTCCAAAGCCTCTGGTCTAAAGCTAAATTTGAACAACCAATTTATCAAACTCCTTTAACAGAGGCATACAATATTTCCATAAAATTGACTGTTAAATACTTGGGCGTTCATATTTCTGAAGACTCAGGTGAAAGTGAAAATAAGAATGTGTGGAAGGTTATAGATGATGGCCAAAATAGACTCATGGTTATTAATTGGTTATTGGTTTATTGGTTATTATTAAGAGATATTAGTTTACTGCGTCGAATTTTCTTGACAAAAATGGAAAGCATCTCAAGATGTATCCATCCGGCATACTCAATGCTAAACAGAGCTATTAAAAAAAACAACCAGATTTATTTCGATTACATTTGGAAAAGGAAAATTCACGATGTAAAGAGAGCAGAGATGACCAAAGAGTTTAAAGATGGAGGCCTACAAGCCATTGACTTTGATTTTTTTAATGGAACCCTGAAAATGAATTGGTTAAAATCTTTTCTGAGCAACAACAACTTTTGGTGTCACATCCCCAGAGAAATATTCAAGAAATTGGGAGGTATAGAATTTTTACTTAAATGTGATTTCGCTATCAAAAGACTCCCAATTAAACCATCCCTTTTTCACCAGCAGGTCCTCTTATATTGGAAGCTCTTATACAATCACAATTTCACCCCACACAATACACCAATATGGAATAATAGATATGTTGTGGTTAAAAACAAATCTTTGTTTAGCAAGGACTGGATGGAAAAAGGGATTTGGTCGGTGACTCACTTAGTTGATAGTAGTGGCTGTATCATGTTGTATGAGAATTTCTGTCTTAGATATAATTTAATTGGCAATCGTGACACATTTAAATCCATAACTAAAGCCATCCCCAACTCTATTATATGCTTGATTAGAAGGGGTTTTAACAAATCCTACTCCTATCACACCTTGTCTCCCACAACTTTTAGTTGGTGGCTGTGACTTTAGTGAAATCAAAATCCAAAACAAAACAATTAGAAATATGTTTAATCACATCTCATACCCTATAGTATCTTACAGAAACTCAATTTCACAAATCTATCAGAAAAAAAAAACATCCATGCCTAATACATCCATGTTCGGGACACGATAAAAACACCATTTATGTCTTCCTGGAGCTCCAGCCTATAAGCTCCACCCACCGGCGAGCTAATAAAGTCACTTGTTTCTCAGCGCATTTCCTCATTATTCATGTTTGCGTCCAGCAAACGGAGCGTCTTTATCATGTTTTCAGCAACTACCTGGACCTTACTGGCTCTCTTTTTTACCGTGCTATTACTGTGAGTAGTTTCCGTAGCCTAACTGTCAACGTATACGTACTTTGTTGCGATTTCTGAGGCTCTTTTACAGTCCTACAATAACGACTGTTCGTTAATCTGTTGCAATATTGATCCATGTTCGTGTAAAAAGTATAACTCTGTCTTTTTTTATAATATAGGTATAGCATTTGGCCATATAGGTTTTTCAAAAAACTGGAAATACCCGGACCAAGGCCCCTGCCTTTTATTGGAACACTACTATACTTTATTAGAAAGGTAATGGCACACACGAACAAACACAAACCTCAGAGACTGGTAGGCTATGTGAGGTGTTGATAGATTTGCTATAGGCTTATTGAGAACAGAAGATGGATGTGTAATATCCTTGAAATTAATCCTTTTTATTCTTTTATAAATCCATCAACACGTTTTTTTAAAATTCCTTGTAGGGATTTTCTTTTGACCATGAGTGCCGAGCCAAGTATGGGGACGTCTGGGGGTGAGTTATTGTTGAGTCTTTCCTCCTCCTACAGGTGATATTTTCAAGTATTTCATACTCTTATCAACATGGGAGTGGACAAATATGCTGCTTTATGCAAATGTATGTATATATTTATTATTGGAAATTAATTAAAAACAAAGACAATATTGTCCAAAAACCCTCACAGGTACTGCATTTAGCATAAAAAATTTGCTCAAATCATAACTTGCAAACTAAAGCCCAACAGGCAACAACAGCTGTCAGTGTGCTGACTTGACTATGACTTGCCCCAAACTACATGTGATTATCATAAAGTGGGCATTTCTGTAAAGTGGACAGTCGTGGGTACCCGTAGAACCCATTTTCATTCACATATCTTGAGGTCAGAGGTCAAGGGACCCCTTTGAAAATGACCAGGCCAGTTTTTCCTTGCCAAAATTTAGCGTAGGTTTAAAGCGTTATTTTAACTTCCTTTGCGACAAGCTAGTATGACATGGTTGGTACCAATGGATTCCTTTGGTTTTCTAATTCCATATGATACCTGTATCTTCACTCTGAGCCCGCACCAACCTAAATATTGCAAGTTGCATTAATACATTAAAGAAATTAGTGGAATAAACACCATAAAACACCATTTAGGTTTATGTCAGCTATGGATAGCCTAGTGTTTGTTGTGAAAGGATAACTTGCCACAGAAAGATAAAGATATTTCGTACCTCGTAGGAATTGGCTAAAATATTGATTGCTTTATAAAATAGTCATGTTTAATCAATAGCTCATACTTCAGACTGTGATGTGTTTTTTTGTGCAGGTTGTATGAAGGACGATCACCAGTGATAATGGTGGCAGACGTTGAGATGATTAAAACTGTGATGGTGAAGGAGTGCTACTCTGCGTTTACCAACCGCAGGGTAAGAGACTCATCTCGTTGCATGTTATTGTACACCAGAGTATACATGAAAATTCAGCATATCATGTTAAGTGACATAGTAACATTTGGAGTTAGTTTTCTATGCCATGATGTCGTTGTGTTTGCTCTCAAATTACACAACTCTGGGAAGTCCCATGCAGTGCTCTGCAGGGAAGGTGGGGCATATTAAACAACACGTGCTCCTGCAGTGATGTAAGAATAACAAAAGTGGAAATATACTTATGGTATGGCAAATGCTCTGATCTTAGACTGATATTAGGAAAACCATATTACGTCCACCTATCACGCCGAAGAGTATCTCATAATTTTAAAGTTCATATCTCAAACATACAATATTTTGCTGAACCATAAGGGAAAAAGGGCAGCTAAGTATGCCTCCTTCAAATCAGGCAGTTTAGATTTGTAGTAATATCCTGTGGTTTACACAGAGTTAGAGATTTATGTTCGAGGATTACACCAGGCCACACACACAACTTCTGAGGAAACTGGAAAAAAAGAGCCCTAACAACATTCTTCACTGTTTCAAAAGTGACGTTAGAGAACACACCACTTGGAGAGGTAAGACGCATCTGTGGTTTTTAGTAAAAGTGTACAATCTAGAGTAGACTGATCCTGCTGGAAATCACAGAGGCTAATACTGTAGATGTCAAAACAAGGAATTTTAACATCCCTATTAAACCTCTCCTGTCCAGTGTCGAAGTGGGAAAAAAAAATTGTGCCAGTACTGTTATTCACATGTTGGCGTGTGTATCGGCCGCTATCAGCAATCTCTTGTGACTCAGTCATCATCAGTTGTGGTTTTATTGCTATATTATAATACTTGGGTTATGCATCTTCTATAGTAGGCCTATAATACTCCAATAATATTCCAACTGAAACATTCTGGGTTAAGGTGGTGTGTTTAGTGTTAATAGTTAAAGTGTTTTCCTGTATTATTTGTAGCCTATAGTAGGGTATCATTCAGGTTTTAGGAGCAATGCCCCAGTCAGGATGCTCCTACATAGTGTACAGTAGGATAAAGAGACACTTTCTGAATTTCTACAGTGAATAAAAGATCCTCCCTCAAGAAAATTTGATTGTTTTTGATTTAAAACTATTCAATTTTACATCATTTTAAACCATTATTATTACTGGTTTAATTATTATTTTATTATTTATCACAGCCTTCATGTGAACATTCAATTTTTCTGGAAATGTTTGCCCTAAAAGAGCAGATTCAAAAAGCTTTTAAATAATGTGTCATTAATTGTATTTGTTCACAAATAGAAACAGTTATGACGAACAGTTCACTCATTATGTTGCAAAAAAGACGTGAACATTGTATCGATAAATTACAGCAGCCTCGTTCTCACCCCCCCGTGCCGTCGGCTCGTCCTCCCCACGTAGTTTTTATATTATGAGACGTGGTGCAAATACAGTGGCATTGTGCCGTTATGAATTGCCATTATGAATCTCACAGAGAACCTGATATCGAGAGGGCAGAGAACCGGTAGTCACAGTACGCCAAGGAGTAAAATGGAGTGCCGGTACTGTGACCACTTCGAGCAATACTTCGGGCAATACTCCGGTACTGTGACCACTTCGAGCAATACTCATGTCAGGATTGATACAGTGTAATTTGTATTCAGATAGGCTATATGTTGTCCCTTGGATTTCTGTGTTTTGTAGACCTGCTAATTCAGCTCAATAGGAAGTTACATTACTGGAGCAGACATCATTAGAAGGAGAAATGTTGGAGGAACTCAAGAATCTAAACATTCAGTGTAACTACCTGTACTCTTGTTCACAGGAAAATACAATGTCAGGACCTTTGGACGATGCAATTACTGTGGTTAAAGATGAAAGGTGGAAAAGAATGCGTAGCAGTTTATCACCATGCTTCACCAGTGGAAGACTGAAACAGGTTGGTTTCACTTCCCAGTTCACTAACCACTTCTGCAATCTGCTTCCTTTGACGTAGTTCAGCGATACGTTGTGTCTGTACATGGGTGTTTCTGCAACTACGGTCACTTTTGACTCTCCCAAATTAAAAAACTCAACCTCTATGAATTTTAATTTTAACCATCAGAGTATGGAATACATATAAGCAGGTACACAAAAGTACATCTAGTGGTTAAGATTTTAATCTGTAACATGTTTATTTTTTATGGTTTTTCATAACTTGTTCTTACTAAATGTCCTTACTGCAACAAAACAATAACATTCATTTTATACATTTTGCTTTTTTAAATTCTATAATATTTTTAAGACATTTAAATTAATTTTCATCAAGCTTTGTGTATCATTGTAAATATGGACATAAAACATTTTTTTTAAAATAGGGGATTTCATGATTTTCTCTACACCCTGAAAAATTTAGACAGTAACCATAGATGTCAGCCTTCATACACAAAAAATATAAAATGCGTTGTGTTTTATGACAGATATTGCAATTGCAATAATGTCTCATGTCCCTACCGCAACGCCTAAAGCTGTTGCGGTAAGGACATGTTGCGGAAATGACATTTTTTGTTAATATTGCAGATAAATGGCAGCTAACAAGGTCTGCTGCGTTAGCTATGACTTTTAGCATCTACTATTCATGAATTCAACAGTAATATTAGGTTAAATCTTAAATTTAGTTCAAAACACACAATTACTAAGCTGTATGGTAAGGACACACAATATATACTTTAGAAGAAAAGGTGATTTTCACCTTGTTTTTCTTGATCTTGAGGGTCACCTATGTGGGCGGCCCAACCTGTCATCCATGTGCTCATTTGCTAACTTCTGTTTCCATTGAAACTAGATTTGTTTGGCTTTGAATAAAACTTTTACTGTTGCAATTGTTCAGTGTCACGGTCTCACGGAGCATTTAGATGAAAAAATCTTAATGATTTGTAAACAAAAAAATATTTTAATATGGTGTAAAGTAATATGTATATGAAACAATTCCATTTGACATAATGTCATAATATGATTGAATTAGGTCATTTTACATATCTCAACATTGAGACCACAGTTGTGGGACATGAAGAAAAGTGGTGTTTGGACTCATAAAATGCTTCATAAATTTAATTAAATCACATTATTTAGTGATTATTGTTTATGTCAAGATGGGTAATAACACTGTGTATATATTTATGAAGCATTAACAAAAATCCAAAATTGAATTGCTGGGACTTAAAAATGCCGGGAGTTGCACAAACACCAACATATATGTGTCTACAGTCTGCCCGTAGACCCACTGAGAGAAGTTGGCATCAATGATAGAAATACGTGTGTACAGAACATCATCAACATTAAACAACTCTGCTTTTTTTCAAGGTTTTTCCCATTGTTGATCGCTATGCAGAGCGACTCACTGAAAAACTCGGACGAACAAATTTGGATGAACCCATTGATGTCAAACAGTATGTTGTTAATCTATTCATACCGTCATATCATCACATTGTTTGGCATAAAATAAATGAAAAATGGTAGCACTTAACCCATGTTAGTTCCTAAAACAAGACCACCTCTATTTTCTTTTGCCGTAGATTCATGGCACCTTATAGTTTGGACGTTGTGACCAGTGCATCTTTCAGTATTGAGGCAAACTCCATAAACGATCCAGATGACCCAATTAGTACTCATATCAAGAAGGTCCTTAACATCAGAGTGTGGCTTTTCTTTTTATTAAGTATGTGCTCCTTTTCCACCTCATTTAATCATTTAACCGTATGAGTATGTTGGGATCACAAGTATGCACATTTTGGTAAACAACCCTTTGGTCTCCTTTCAGTGCTGTTTCCTTTTGGTAGCCGTCTGTTGAAGCTCCTGGATATTGACATGATGCCAAGACTCAGTGTGGATTATTTCTACAACATCATCAAGAGATTTAAAGACGAGCAACGTGCAGACCAATCTGTAAGCATGTCATCTGTACCAAGTGAGAAACAAAATGTCGTAGAGAATTAAAAGGAATAGCTCAACATTTTGGGAAATACAATTATTCGCTGTCTTGTCAAGAGCTAGATGGGAAAGTTGATACCACTCTCCGATTTGTGAGGATGATGAAAGTTCTCTGTGCTGATCTAGGGTCGAGCAGACTTCCTGCAGGTGATGGTCCAGAATGAGATACCAGAAACAGACATAAAGAGTGAACATGATCAGCCAAGTAAAGGTATGTTTGCACCACAGTAGTAATTAATGAAAGTCGAGGTAACACTAAGGGCCCTATCTTACACCTGGTGCAAAGCGGCGCACAGCGCAGCACAGCACAACTGTCATTGCTAGTTTCAGACTGACGGAGTTGTCATTTTGTTGTGTAAGTAGCAAATGTACTGGCACCCATCTGTGCACCCATGGGCGTGTTGGTCTTAAAATGAGGTATGGTCAGGTGCTTTGTTGGCGTTGCTATCTTGAGGCAGCAGAAAGTGATTGCGTCATTGACCAACCTGTTCTAAAGTCTGGCGCCGTATTTCCCTGCTATTTAAAGGGAGCATTATTCAGATAGTAAGATGCGTCTGGTTGCAGGTTCACAACACGCGCACACTGCTTGTTACACACACAGGGACACAGCAGCGCGCCTCCTCAGTTAAATACAGTGTCGGCGCTTTAACAATGTTTTTATTGATGTTAAGGAAAACTCAAAATACATGCGTGAGGTGACAGTTCAGAATATAATGAAGTAAGGCTCACAGGCATTCTGTATTGCTCAACCTGCGAGATCACGGTACACGCACACCTCTGTGGCGTCTCCTCTCATCATCCCTTTGTGTGTGCGAGTGTAGACGTAGGCTTCTTCAAAGTTTGCGGTTCCTCTCCCCCTAAACAGTGGAGTTTTGAGGCTTTACGCACCGCCTCTCCGGCAGTGCCCGACTGCAAGCCCGTATGTAAAGCAGCTCAGGAGGATTCCGCTTCGCCGGTCTGAGCCCCCCGTGAGTTGCATCGGAAAGTACTACAGTTTTCATTATTTATTAATACATGTTTATCATATTGAGCCTAGTGCTTATTATCATATAATGAATTGCCCCCCCGTGCCGCCTCCACCGGTTAAATAGGTTATCGGTCCATTTGCGCATATGCAGTCAGATGGAGTTGTTGATGGGACAGAGCATTGGGAGACGGCGGAGGCAGAAGGTCCACCGGCCAAGCACCACATACATCTGCTCGCGCACTTTGCCGAATCCGCCTTTTAAATAGCAATGCGCCCGGTGCAGGCGCACCTGGCTTTTAAAGGGAATGGGAGATGACCAGCGACTAAAATTAGCACCTGCCACCTGCCAAATACAGGGTAAATGTTGGCTGTGGCAGAAAAGAATTTCAGGTCACCTGCCACTAGGGCTGACACACTATCAGATTTTCACAACACAATTATTGTGGCCAATATAATTCATGATAATGATATTATTGCGATATTATAGAAAATTTGCAAAAAAAAATGCTATCAGTCAAATTCTTCTTTAACTTTGTTTATTGTGTGTTTTGGCAAATGAATTACACTCAAAATACAAGTGTAGGGAGGTAGAGAGAGTCTGTAACCATAACTGTATATATAAAATGATTTAAGAGGTGCTGAATTGTTAATACAATATTATCATAGTGTACTATTAACATGATATCAATATTTCATTTTTAAATATCACAGTTATTGTCAATACCTACTGTATATATCGCGTCACCCTTTCTAACACCATGGCAGATAGGTTCCTTATATTAAGAAATATAATTTTTTTAAAAGGCAATTCCTGAGTTAAAAATAGTCAGGGATTAAGGTTACATAATATATTCCATATTTCTACTGTCTGGTACCACTGACTCAGTGTTTACAATTCTAAAGCATTCTACATAGATTTCAGGAGTGGCAGACAAATAAATTGAGTGGCTGGTAGAAATGTTCAGTGACCTGCCAGAGTGGCAGGTGAGGAAAAAAAATAATTTCAGACCCTGGAGATAACACTCTGATTGTTTTAATTGATTAAGAGTCTAAATATAAGCCATTCAGCTCTGGCTCCCCTTCCTATGTCAGATGCAGGCTCATTAGAATATACCGCCCACAGCTTGAGAACTACCTTTGCAAAGGTGAACCATATTTTTCTTTAAATATCTTTCTAAACTAATCAGAGCTGACTGGGCTTTTTCAGGAGGGGGTCTTAAAGAGACAGGCACTAAAACGGAGCATTTCAGACAGAGGGTGAATACAGGTATATTCAGACAGACAGCATGAGAAAAATGAAGTGTTTTTTGAACATTAAAGCATGTAGACATGTTCTAGTATGAACCCTGAAAATGAGCATGATATGTCCCCTTTAAGTGATTCTGATCATTTTGATGTTGGCTTTGATAATGTCAGATGTAAGCATTAAATGTGTGCCTATCTTTAAATCTCCTTTTGACATTAAAAGCCAATTAAGTGAATAATAATCAACAATAATAACAGCAGTAGTAGTACAGTACTTTGAATAAGATCCTGAAATAGACACCAAGATTTTCTTAAATGGAAAACATGTCTTCATATATTTTTAGGATAAATGCATGTGTATGTGTTTGGTGTGAAGATAAATGTCAAAGTCTGCGCTTGTGAAAGTAGTTTTCTAGCTGAACTTTTTGCTTGACTTTGATGTAGGTTTGACTGAGCACGAGATCCTTTCCCAGGCTTTCATTTTCATCTTTGGTGGCTATGAGACCACCAGTGTCACTCTCACGTACATCCTTTACAATCTGGCCACCAACCCTGATGCGATGCAGACCTTGCAGGAAGAAATCGATGCCAGCCTGCCGAAAGATGTACAGTAACTTTGCATGTGATCCGTTGCCATATGTAATAAACGTTTCAATATCCTAATCCTCATCTGTTTATCTTTGTGTTTGATGCCTCCTTCACCTTTTGCCTGTAGGCTCCCGTTTCATATGAGGATGTGCTCGGTCTTCAGTACCTCGACCAGGTTCTGTGTGAGTCACAGCGTTTGCTTCCCACTGCGCCTCGGCTTGAGAGGATGTGCAAAAAAACGGTGCAGGTCCACGGCATCACCATCCCTGAAGGAACCATGGTTGGCATTCCTGTGCACATTTTACACAAGGACCCACGCTTTTGGAACTCACCTGAGCTTTTCAGACCAGAGAGGTAAACATGCACTGTACTATGCTTTTATTCTCTTCATTAATGAATCTATGAGAGAGAACCTCCTCTTCGTCCACAAGAAAATGTGGAGACTATGTAACTTTTGACAAAACATTCTCAACACAAGGTCCACACACTAGCTATACTGGAGTTTGTTCATATTACACATTTTACTGACCACTTCTCGTCCATGTTGGCTTAAAAGTTGGGACTTAAAGTTCATTCTTGACCTTGGAAGCAGCAGCTGACAACATGTAAACAGTGGCCACAAGTAACATTACGGGATAATGGTATATGCTAAAAGGTAGTACAGTAGCACAAGTAGACACCATGCAACAAGTCAGCTGTTGTACTAATGCTGTGTTTAGACAAAGAGCGAAGCGAATTTTCGCCTCGATTTACTCCCACGAGTTGGACACCAGTATCATTGTGTTCATTCGCACGGAGAGGAGGAGCCATCAACCATGGAAGAAATAACCGCTGTTGCTGCTTCTAGTATGTTGTGGAAGTCCCAGATATGTCAGAAAACCAAACACCGTCGTGCCTGGGTTCATATCATCACCCAGCGGAGAGCTGTATTCACATACAGTGCCATTGCACTGCCTGTATCTAGCAAGCCACACATCGCTACTGCGGTATGAACCCAAATTAAACAGATTGTGCTATGATTTAATTGCAATAAACAGATCACAAGGATGCCGAAATAACTACATAATGATGCAGATTTGCAAAAGGTCTGAATTCATGCTTTGTCTGGTCTGACCGCAAGACGACAAGCAAACAACTTTTAAAATGCTTGTTTTCTGAATAGAGTTTGGATCGATGAGTGCCAGGCTATGCTAACATGCTAACTAGCTGCTCCATCAACACTCAACATAAAGTCATCTAGGGATATATTTGGCAGCGACGTTGTGGTTTCTACCATAGACAATCTGTGGTTTATACACATACATTTATACAAAGATTTTTGTCCGGTCTCTATACAAATATGATGAACTCTCTTAGCTCTATGTGACCACAAACAGCTGTAATATTTTGTTCCTCCATTTCTGATTCAGCGTCGACAGGAGGCGTATCTCAACGCTGGTAGGCTTTCGCGACACAGCGTCACGCAAATTTCTTGGTCGAGTTGAAATATTTCAACTCCAGCGAATATGCGAATGACGCAATAAAAGTAAGAAATTAGAAAGAAAGGAAGTAGTATCTATCCAATGTTCCGTACAGTGAACAGTGTTTATTAGACATCTGCAGCTGCACCAAACTTCACAGTTAGGTCCACTCTACTGGTGACTAGATGGTTATTGCAATTACATTAAAAGATATGGCTGTGGCTTAGAGGTAGAGAGAGTCGTCCGACAATCAGAAGATCGACGGTTCGATCCGCGGCTCCTCCGGTCCACATGTCGAAGTGTCCGTGAGCAAGATACTGAACCCCAAATTACCCACGAAGGCTGTGCCATCAGTGTGTGAATGAGTATTTTGTAGGGCTGTCAAAGTTAACGCTATAATAACGCGTTAACGCAAATTTGTTTTAACGCCACTAATTTCTTTAACGCATTAACGCAACTTGCAATTTCTAGGTTGTAGCGGGCTCAGTTTTAAAGCCAGAGTGAAGATACTGGTATCATATGAAAATATAAAACCTAAGGAATCCATTGGTATGAACCATGTCATACTAGCTTGCGAAGGAAGTTAAATAACGGTCAGCCCTTACGCTAAATTTTGGCGAGGAAAAATTGACATGGTCATTTTCAAAGGGGTCCCTTGACCTCTAACCTCAAGATATGTGAATGAAAATGTGTTCTATGGGTACCCACGAGTCTCCCCTTTACAGATATGCCCACTTTATGATAATCACATGTAGTTTGGGGCAAGTCATAGTCAAGTCAGCACACTGACACACTGACAGCTGTTGTTGCCTGCGGGGCTTGAGTTTGCCATGTTAGGATTTGAGCATATTTTTTATGCGAAATGCAGTACCTGTGAGGGTTTCTGGACAATATTTGTCATTGTTTCGTGTTGTTAATAGATTTCCAATAATAAATATATACATACATTTGCATAAAGCAAGCATATGTGCCCTCTCCAATGTTGATAAGAGTGTTAAATACTTGACAAATCTCCCTTTAATGTACATTTTGAACAGATAAAAAATATGCGATTAATCGTTATTAATAATGGACAATCATGCAATTAATCGCGATTAAATATTTTAATCGACTGACAGTCCTAGTATTTAGATTAGATCCTGATGGGCAGGTTGGCACCTTGCATGGCAGCCTCTGTCATCAGTATGTGAAGGGGTGAATGCTGACATGTAGTGTAAAGCGCTTTGAGAGGTCGGAAGACTAGAAAGGCGCTATATAAATGCAAGTCCATTTACTATTTTTCAGATATCAGTACAAATTGCAGTATTGTTTAGCCCGAGTGCCAGTACCTTTTTATGCCTGACTTAATATGTTACATTAAATAATACTGTGTAGGATCATGATTGCTTTTACTCAAACTTGTTCCAGTATACATAGCTCTGCTCTCTCAGCGACGTCTTCATGGTCTTAAGAGTATCTGTGTGCCTGTCTGTGTGTGCAGGTTCAGTAAAGACAGTGGGGAGGAGGTGAACCCGTACACGTACATGCCGTTTGGGCTCGGCCCTCGTAACTGCGTTGGGATGCGCTACGCTGTCCTCACTATGAAGATGGTCCTTGTCCGTCTCCTGCAGAAATACACCGTGGAAACGTGCAAAGACACTATGGTAAGAGTAACACTCCACGCACAGCAACACACACATTCACGTGCATTCAGACTGTCCTCCTACTCTGCTGTTATGTCCCTGATTTTACATTAATTTCTCCCTTTAGATTCCGTTGGAGTTTAACTCGATGTTCCAGCCGAAACAGCCAATAAAACTCCAGTTTTCTCCCAGACAGCAGTAGTCCAGAAGGGAGCATCTCCAAATATACCTTGCTTGTGAATTGCTGCGTTGTTGTTTCAACTGCTGACAGCATGAGATTTAAAGTTTTGTATAGTTAATTAAACTTAGTTAACAGTTATTTTACTGAAACCAAACAATGAAATGATAATTACCTCCACCAAGGCCGAAGGAGGTTATGTTTTCACTGGCGTTGGTTTGTTTGTTTGTTGGTTTGTTTGTCCGTTAGCAGGATTACTCCAAAAGTCTGCGATGGATTTGAATGACATTTTTTGGAGGGGTGGGGTGTGGCACAATGAACAATCAATTAGATTTTGGTGGCGATCCGGATTCAGGAATATTTTTAAGGATTCCGATCAGTTAACTAATTATTAGTAATGCTATTGTCATTTTATCATTAGTTTGTGTATTGTGAAATAATTAGTTTATAAATTGTATATTGTATCATAGCTGATAGGAGACAATAACAATCACATTCTGATTACTTTAGTAAAGTATTAACATTTTATTCTATGGATGGATGGATGGATACTATACTAAGTATTTGTTAATGATTACCAAATGATTTGTAAACCTTTAAGAAATCATTTGTAAAACATCTATAAACCTTACATAGATAGATGGGCCAGAAACCAATTATTAACCATTAACAAAGTATTAACTATCTAAATATTGTTTATATGCTTTACAAAGTATTTATTAACCATTTAACAAGGTATTATAATCATCAGTTGCAACTTTATAATAGCCATCCAAATAATGTTTATAGATGTTTTACAAACAATTTCTTGAAGGCTTACACATCATTTAGTAATCATTAATAAATACTTAATATAGTGTACAAAATGTTATGTGTACAACAACAAACTGTTCAAATAAGATAAAGTATAGCATTAAAGCAATACATTTTAATGAACTATACTTTTTTGGTATTTATTTTATTCACTTCTCTGCTTTTCTATAAATTGCTTTGAATGTTTAAAACAAAAATTCTTCTTATCCTTATAAGGTACAGGACATGAATGTACAGGATAGTGTTAATGACTCACCTCAACTGTCTTTTGTTTTGCAGACACTCATTTTTCCAAATTTGTCACTGAAGTGGATTTTGATACAAAAGTCTACTTATTCACACATTTAACTGAATGAGCTTTATTATTTAATATTGCAACCAGATAAGAAGCTACTAGTCATTGACAGATAATGATACTGACAGAACATACTTCACTGATGTTTGTAGCTCTATTATTTATTGGTATTTGTCTCCCCCTAATGGCAGACTCAGCTTCACCAGAGACACGCTAGCATCCAACGTCCCATGAACTATATATTCTGAGAGCAAGTGCAGTCATTTGTGGTGGTACTCTCAGGCTGCGGTCAAAGAGTATTTTTTGCTTGGGAAGGTTCCAAACGGAGTGAAATGACCCAGAAGAATCTAAGTAGCAGCCATGATAAGAGCTGTTCGAATTCTCTAAATGATGAGGAAAGGTGCTTCAGTGCTCCCTTTCTTATCTACTTAGCATAGGATGTGTTGTTGTTTTTGTCTGATATGTCTTATTTGTCTGTTTGTGTATGGTAACAGTTTGTCTATTGTATGTGTACTTTTTCTCAAATTGAGCTGCCTATGGACGCAAAACGAATTTCAGTGCAAACTGACAATAAAGTTGTATCGTATCGTATACACTGGACCGTCCTTTAGCAAAGGAAAGGAGATAATATTATTTTCATAGTCCTATACTAATAGGATTCATGTTGTCCACTGAGTGGACAGTGACAACCATTTCATTTCACTTTATTTCTGTTTATTTATTTTAAACAAATAATAAATGAGTAAAAACAAATCAAGAATAACAATAAAATGAACAGTAAACATATAGCAAACTGTCAATAAACAAATAATCAACAAATACATATTACAATCAATATAAATAGATTTTATGTCTGAAAAGGAGTACCCCTTCTCCATGACTCAAAAATTAGCTCAATATTTATAATACAGTATAAATTGTGTGACTAGTAGCCTATAGGCTATAGAGTGCTACAGGAATGAGTCCTAAAACCTGGAAATGAGTTAGCATTTTAGCACTTTCGGTTCCCTCGTCTGGAAGTCAATGGGTTTTTAGTTAGACGCCTGAAATAAGGTCTGTGGTTAACACAAGCTGAAGAGATTTTAACGCTTTGTTCATCATCAAGCCAACTCGTCCGCCTTTACAGCCTTGTAGTGTTTATACTCGCGTTCATGCGACTGTGGTGTAGTTCGTTTTTGCATTCACACTTCAAAAATCATAAAAATGGCGTTCATTTGTTGAGATTAATTTGCTGAACAAAATGTGTAAGTATCATAAACGTTTGTGAATGAGGTGGAGGAGGGATGCATCAATCTGACACGGAAATGACAGCTGACAGCAGCAGAGAAAGAAACACTTTTAAAGTTTGACAGCAACGAGCTGATGGGCTCACAGAGGTTAGAGTCAAAATCTGATTAAAGTGAAAGCGTGTTGAAAATTTCAACATCTGCAACATTTCACCAGCAGTAAAATCATCAGGATGTTTGCAAAAAAGTTTTATGTGTATGATTTAGTACTTTTATTTATCTTATCAAATAATTTGCTCTATCAGCATTTGCAGTGATAGTTTATTATTGTATTTGTCTTCATGATCTTTTTCATGCAGTATGACATGAACAATGACTTAAAGATGAAGAGCAGATAGGATGGAGGCAGACAACCATGACCCCACAGCAGCTGGAGGAGGAGGAAGAGGAGGAGGAGGAGGAGAGTTTGAAACCAAATCTGTAACACCAAGTGACAAAGGTCATCAAAAATTTTGAAAATAATATTTTATAAACTAAGCATGGTTATATGCTATACTTATGCTGATCCTCTGTTTTCTTCTTTTTCGTACATGACCTTGCATTTGATGAGATGGAGGAGGGTGCAGCTGAAGCCAAGGTACATTTACAGCTGCATTTATTTTTTAAACATCATCCCTTTTTCTGAACTTGTATCAGAGTTTTGCCATAGGGAATCCTTCCCTACATTTTATTGTTCTAGTGTTTCCCCTTTTTTTTATTTTGGCGTTGTTGTTCTCTGAAGAGGTCTTCTATTCAGTGTTGTAGATTTCATGTTCTTAATCTCAATGGTTCTAACTGATGTTAAATGAAATCATTGGTTTTCTTAGTGTGATTCAGTGAATGGACCTGGTGATGTTGAACACTCAAAGAATGATGACAACGCAACAATAGAAGGAAAATCTGAAATCAAGCCTGTACGATCTGCAACCACTGAGGAAGGTAATGTTTTAATATATAGTACAATAACATGAAAAAGTCAAGAAGAAAGCTAATTCAGTTTATTACATGGTAACACTTTACAATAAGGGACACCAAAATGTGAATAATTACTTGGGAACGAATGTAGAACTAACGTCTAGTGAATCATTATAGGAAACTCCTAATCAAATTTTATAGAGTAGCTAATGATTATAAAATAAGTGAGGAACGAATCGGGAACGACTTGATAATTGATGAGTACTTCTTAAATTATTCCGAATGGAGGATTAATATAGTAGATAATGATGAATTACTAGAGAGCAGACTGGGAGATCATATAATGAATAATTAAGTAATGATTAGTTCATGAATATATGTGAGTTGATCATATTGACCACTTTCATGAGTCATTCCTGATTACCTCTGAATCAGCTGCTGAGCAGCATAAAACTATTAATGACTCATTAATTACTGATTACTTAAACACTAGTTACTAGTAGTTACTACTTAGTTGTTACTAAGTAGTCCTTTATTACTTCATCATTATCTTATGATTAGTGACATTTTTTGTGTCCCCTCCGAGTAAAGTGATACATAATACTGAATAGTAGTCCCTCATTTATTGGCAGAAATATGTGGTCACTAGAAACTGAATTTTAGTAATTTATTATTTAAATTTGAATTGAACAACTTGAATAATTGCATTAAAAAGTCAATTTGAATCACATAATTTGAAATTGAATTTATTAGTTTGGAAGTGAATTTCAGTAAACTTGAAACAGAATGTAATATTATGAAACTGAATTCAGTTGCTCTGAAACTGTATTTGATCATCACTGAAAATTCAACTCTATATCTTTCCACTTTCAGTTCTCACATTTCAAATTCAGTTCATGCAATTCAGTTTTACATTCACAGAACTCGGGTCCGTGTAGCCTACGTTTTAATAGTTCGTTTATTGATTAAATCCGAAATCCAAAGTGACATAAAGGAAGGCGAATATGACAGCTATAGCTTGGAAAATAGTGATATGAGGCTGAAATTGATGAATTTACTGTTTATCAGACCACAAATGAGACAATACTTAGTGGTTAATCGTTCACTAGCAGTTATTTCCTCATTTGCTCCTCAATTAACTAATCATTACCTACTCTATAACATTTAGGAGTTGCTCATTAACTAATGGTTCACTAGCAGTTATTTCCTCATTCGCTCCTCAATTAACTAATCATTACCTACTCTATAACATTTAGGAGTTGCTCATTAGCTAATGGTTCACTAGCAGTTAGATCCTCATTTGTTCCTTGTTCGTTCCCCAGTAACTAACCAACTATCTTTGTGTCAAATAGCTTACAGTAAACAATAGAAAGATTTCTTTAATAGAAAGAAAACTATCTTGATTTAAAAGTACATTGCTCTGACCTTCTCATAATAAAGTTCATTATTCTACTGCAGAGACCTTAGATATGGATACGAGTGGAAACATGGATAAGGTAAGAAACTCCACATTTAATTCAATAAATTACTTCATATCCCATTGTGACATTATCATTTTCTACATAACGTACAGTGATTATTTACTTATTTACAGCAGTCAGTGGAGATTTCTGAAGATATCAACAGGAAGAAACAATATCAAAGAGAAACCGAAACACTGCTTGGCAGACTTCACCTTCAAGACAAACATCAACAGAAGTTGACACCAACAGATTTTCTTAAAGTAGGTCCACCTATGAAACAGGACCATGACACATCTGAGAATCTCGCTCATACTTTTCTTCAGAGGTGGATGATGTTAGACTACAGAGCCAGATATATTCCTGTAAGACAAGACAGTCCTGAGGTGAGCCATTCAAAGCCTGTTGCAGAGTTTGACACTGTTGACACAGATGACGATGACTTAGATGCTCTTTTTAGCACCAGTGAAGACTTTGACCAATCAGAACGAACTCCTGTCCATCCAATGGATGTTCAAATGGCAGTATTTCACTGCTCAGACAGCTTTTTTAAGCAGAACATGATTACAAAGCTACCACAATGTCAGTATGCCATACCTTTGCTTGTTCCTGACCCAGTCACAATGGATATTGGCGGTCCTTTCTGGACATTCAGACACATAAGAAAAACATGGAAGATAACTGAAATCAAAGACAATTCAAACACTGTCACCATGAAGAGTATGCCCATCTTCAAAGCTGGAACACCCATGGTGTCATTTCTCCGCCTGGGTTCACTATCTCAGTCTAAATCTCAGCTGATGAACACTTTGATCAACGACCGTCACAACACCTGCTTCCACAGAAACTGCCCAGGTAGCACCAAGTCTCAACATCTGATGGATGGTGTGGCAGAGATTGCCTGGTACTGCCCTGCTGGAAAATCCAATGATGCCTTCACTGACTGCATTGCCTTCTGTAATCTTCATGGTGATGCTCTGTCGCTTGAAAAACAGCGTGACATCCTGACTGACAAATCGTCAGTCAACGTCGTTCTTGTACCAACTCTGGAAAGAGGTAAAGAAAGTACAACAGTTATCTCAGCCCTTCTCAAGTCTCCAAAGCCTCTCATTATTCTCATTGCTGATAATGATCGTGGTGCTGTTCCGATCAAAGGGAAAGAGGGAAAATACAAAATGGGTCTAAAGGACAGAAGCCAGTCAAATGTTTCTGAAGAACTGAAAAAAATCATTGGAAAAAGTTTGACTGGACCACATGCATCCTTCCAGCTTGAATCCATGGCTGAGGTCTCTGGAATCAGAGTGGATGAAGATGATGAAGTCGGCCAAAATGAGAAATCAGATGCAATGAAAATTGTGACCTTGCTTCAGGGGATGGATGTTTCAAAGATCAAAGATACATTTCTGCCTTGTCAAGGTCAACTGTGGCATGAGTGGGGCAAAATAAACAAAGAACTGTATCACCTCAAAGGAAACATTGAGAAGGAGAAATGTGAAAAGCAACAGGAACTGAAACATATACGACAAAAACAACTCACTGATTCTTGTAGTAAAGCGATGAAGTTGTTCATTGAAAGCCTATCATCTTTGCCATCAACAGACAAAGTCTATTTCCTTAAATGGACTCAGATGTTAATAGATGCCCTCTCCACAGACGATCTCTCTTCAATTCTCCAAAACTATGATGAAAAGTGGACTGAGGTCTTGGCTTTGAAGAAGAAGCATGTCAAATCTGATCTGTTAAAAAGATAGCAAACTGAGCTTGATGAAATATCAACAAAACAGTCAGTAACTTTTGGCTTGCGTTTGGGTTGCAGTTTGCAGTGAATGCTGGCAGGTGCACCAAGGGTGCCTTCATGCAGCTGGTCAAAGTATCAGAGGAGATCAAGAGAGACTTTCAGTTTGACTACGTCCTAGTGATGGACACTGAAGGACTGCATGCTCTTGAGTTGGCAGGTAACGCCACTATTCACCATGACAATGAACTGGTAACATTTGTTGTTGGCTTGGGAAACATGACACTCATCAACATCTTTGGAGAGAATCCAGCTGAGATGCAAGATGTTCTGCAGATTGTTGTTCAGGCTTTCATGAGGATGAAGAAAATTAAACTTTCTCCAAGTTGCGTGTTCATTCACCAGAATGTTACCGATATTGCAGCTGCAGAGAAAAACATGGATGGAAAGAGACGGCTGCAAGAAAAACTGGACCAGATGGCTAAACTAGCAGCCAAAGAGAAGGGTTGTGATGCTGAGTACTTCAGTGACGTCATTGCATTTGATGTGGAGAAAGATGTGAAATACTTTGCCCAACTATGGGAGGGAAGTCCATCTATGGCTCCTCCAAATCCAGGTTATAGTGAGAGTGTCCAAGAGATGAAGACCATTATCCTCTCGAGAGCTTCACGGTCTGCTGGGATTACTCTCTCACAGCTCAAAAGCAAAGTCCAGTATGGGAACTGGATCTGGGCCTTGAGGAGCAACATGTTGACCATTGAGAATGGGCTTCATACCCAAATTGAAAATGGAAAACTTGACAAGGTCGAGCCCAATTATCTTCACAAAGAAATTAACAAAACCTACGGAGAAATCAAAAAAGCAATGACGACATACTTTGATGATGACAGAGACAAAGAAATGTTGGTTCAGTGGCGAGGACGATTTGAAAGCAAAATCAAGGAGTTTCATGATGAGCAAGTGAGAGGAGTGAAAAGAAAACTTGATGAAGTCATCCAGCAGAAGAATGCTTGTAAAAAGCTAGATGATAAGAAGACAGACTTTGAGAACCAGCTGCTAGAAAAGAGCAAAGAGCTCGCTCATCGGTTAAAAGACAAGACAAAAGATGAAGAGGAACTTAAAAAGCATTTCAACTCTGTGTGGAGTGGCTGGGTTCGTGAACTAATTGCAGATACAAAACCTATTGAGGAAATCAACTATGAAGGAGATCAGTCAATAATCCTTCAGGAGCTAGGTTTTGAATGGGCTGTCATAGCTGAATGCGAAAGCAGTGGCAGATTCAAAAGATTATCAGAGGTTGGTGATTATATTCATTATGTATCTCCTACCAAGCACCAAGAACTCTTAGATACAAGCCAACAATCCAGAGATGATGAGAGGAAAAACACAAACACAAAAGGGCAAGGAAGTTATTCATTGTCAAATGCATGGGTGTCTTTGAGAGCAGTACTTGGCTTTGGGTCAACACAACAAATTGAAAAACATACATCAAGGAGTTTGTTATCACATGACAAACAGAAACTGATCAGAGACCTCATTGACAATGTTGAACAACAGACCAAAGACATAATTAAGAAAAAACCTGTCGCTACAAGAGGCTACAGTCCAGCTTACTTGCAAGAAGTGGCCAAGAATGTAATAAAAAAAGTTACAGAATTTTAATCCAGGAGGAAATATGCTCTGAAGAAAGAGTTTACAGTTGATCTCATACTGTATGTGTTTCACAGAGCAGGGAGTTGGCTTTCAGAGTCCCACAAGAAATTCCAAGGGAACAACGATGCACTCACTTACGTAGAAAGCAAGAAAATGCAATATTACAACATTTTCAGAAGCCTCTGCAAAGGAAAGTCTTCTGCTGTTGTGCTTGGAGAGGTGATCTGTGAGAAACTGAGGAGTTCCACTGTTGAGGCCGTCTGTAACAAGGCTGCCATCGATCTGGCTGGAGAGATGAGGTGCAGTTTCCCAGCATTCAGTGGGAACAGGTTGAACTTGGAGAAACACGTGTTGAAGTCGCTCGCAGAGAAAGAGGACTTTGATGGTTTTATCACCTACATCCGACGCCCAAGGAGACAAGTGGAGACCTTTATAAAAGAGGAAGCAGAGAAAAACATCTTCACAGACAACAAAGTTAAAGTACGGAACATACTCAGGAAAAATGGTGAAGACATCAAAAATCTCGTGAGTCAAGCTTTATTTGATGCAACATAGAAAGTCAAAACCCAGAGAGGAGACCCTGACATGTGGGTGGAGGAATTTTCCAGTTTGCTGAAAGATAAGCTAACATTCGACACCATCTGTTGTCAAAACTTCAGTGACTTAAACAGTTTTGACTTTCTCAAAGAAGAGATAGAGAAAGGTCTTGTATCCATCATGGAGAAGATGAGCAGCCTCTCATTTGATAAGATGGAGAAATTCAGGATGAAACCTGATCAAATCCTCATTGATCAGCTATGTAACTGCTTCTGGGTGAGGTGCCCATTCTGTGCAGCTGTTTTTACCAACACACTGGAAGATCACAGTCCTGACAAACACAATTTCATCGACCCGCTGGGGTTGATGGATTTTCCACTAGAGGAACAGTGGACCTGGTCATCGATTTCTGCACGACATTAGTTGCAAGTGATAGAAGTTTTTATCCGCATCGTGATTCAGAAGAGAGCATTCCTTATAAAGAGTTTCAAAGAGCTGGGGAGGATTGTGCTTCATGGGAAATTACTCCTGATTCATCTAAGCTGTCATACTGGAAATGGTTTGTGTGTCGATTTGAAGAGCAACTGGAAGACCACTATAAATTAAAATTCCAGGGCAGAGGAGAAATTCCCAGTGAGTGGAGAGACCACAGTAAACAAGATGGGATTGACAGTCTGGATGAAATGTACAACCTGGAGTGAGCCAGAAACAACCAAGCTCTACTCAAAGTAACAGAAGCCCAAATTGTTTTTAACGGTTCAAAAGAAACTGTTTTTGATTTGATTGAAGGAGTGCAACATTGACAATAATGAGGATGAAGCCTTCCCAAAATGAGTGAAACAGCACCGGTTTATAATTAAATCATTATGTATTCTTTTTTTATGTGGAGAGTGAGTTGCAGTAGCCTTTAAGTAAAGATTCCTGAAATGCAGTGTCTGTTGGATGATTTTAAAATGTATGAGACAGACCAGAATTAGTCATAGTTTTTTGTTGAATTGAAACTATTTTTTTATTTTATCTAACAAGATGAAAAATTCAAAGAAGGAATGAAGGAGTTTCTAAGTTGTCAGATATTATGAAGATACTTTCATTCCTCTAAAAACAGGAATGCAAGATGTGATTTGAATTTTGTTTTTACCTTTTTACTTTAATGTGGGCTCTTTCAGACAGGGTGTGTCATCCCACCCCCACGTTAGCCTCTCCTCGCTCCCTTCTCTGGTATTTTATTTGTAAATCACAACCTCTCAACTGAATCATGCATGTAGTGGCATGAAAAATATTGACCAATCCAAACCAATCCATTGCTGGTGAGCTGCAGAGTGTCACAATCAACAGAAGCAAGGAGATCACTGTACTCGTCTTCTTTGACTTTCTGGACATGTTTGTGACTCACCTCTGTGTTTATTTCGCTCTTTCCGTTTTGACTCCCTTCTTCAGCACCAGCTGAACTTCACTTTCCTTTTTTTGAAGTCTGATCTTTTTTAAAAACATTTATCTCTGAGAGAAATATGTTCTAACCCTCCTCTAGTTGGTTCCATGTCACTCCTGCTCTGTACCCTGAAATAAAATTACAAATATTAAAATCTCCCAAATGCAATTCTGTACAGATGTTTAACCCCAAATACCACAAGTAGACACTAGTTTAGTATGATGCTGGTAAATGAAAATAATAGATAGAAAATGAAAGGTTTATAAAATCTACTAGATGTCAAATTGTCACTTTATAATAACGAAAAACTTAGAGTGGAATATTACATTCTGTTTCTTTATGACACACAGTGGTTGAAAGTAACTAAGTACATTTACTCAAGTATTGTACTTAAGTACAATTTTGAGGTACTTGTACTTCACTTGCATATTAACCTCTTAAAACTTTCTACTTTCACTACTACTTCCACTACATTCATTTGATAACTTAAGTTACTTGTTACTTTGCAGATTTAGATTATTAACACAAAATATAAATCAACTAATACATTATATTTAAAATGTTATAATTAGCTCCATCTTTACCAGCTGCAACATTAAGGTCATGAACAAATTAATGAATCAGTAATAATATACATCGGGTGACATGACAGAATTAACAGGACAGGGCAATTCTATTCTTCAGAGATGTCTACTGTCGCCCCTTTGCCCATTCTGAACAGCCCCCAGACCCGTTTATACAGGAAGTCAGGCCACCCCAGCCAGGAAATAGGGAAAGGGGAAGGTGGATGAATAAGTGAAGGAGAGGGGGAAAGAGGAGAAAAAAATGTTTAAAAAGGAGGAAAAAGAAAGGGGGTAGGAGGAGTGGTGATACTTGATGGGGTATAGATGAGATGGGGGAAGGGAGGGAAGGGTGTTATGTCAGAGGGATATAGTGAAGTGTTGTTGGTGCAATGTATTTTTTGCAAGCAATGCTGTATTTATATGTAATTATTATAATAACGATGATAAGTAAAATAAATAAATTATCCAGTAAATAACTAAATAAATCAATTAATTAACCCATCCATCCACCATCTAACCATCCGATTTATTCATTGTAATAATAGTAATAATAATAATGGTTAAAAAAAAATAAAAAATAAAAATATATATATAATAAAAAAAATCAAAAATCAAAATAGAAATACATATATGCATGTTGATATTGTCTGAAAGAAGTGAAAACATAGTAGTAATAATAGTGGTAAACCAGTAGACAGTATACTAATAAGAATAACAACAGTAATACTAGAATTAAAGCTGAATTTATAAGGGTAAATGTGTGAAAGAATGAAGGGTCATCGTTGTTAGGGCCATACAGGTTCTCAATTGTATATGGTTTGTTGTTGATTGAGGCATTGATTATAACATATCTTCCTTCTGGGTCTAATATTGAGTTATTGTGGGTAAAGTGTATTCTTTTATGGATCAGAATGGAGACACCTCTTTGTTTATTATTGAAATTGGCTAAACAGACTAGACTATATTGTGGGCCTGTTAGGATTTGTTGTTCAGAATTGTTCAGGTGAGTTCCTTGAAGTAGGCATATGTCCGCTCCCAATTTCAGTAGATGGTTTATGACTTTGATTCTTTTTGCCGGTGAGTGAATGCCTCAAACATTCCAAGAAATAAAAGTTATGGATTGCATAGAAAACAATGCAGTTTGTGTGTATGGTGAGTATATGAGTTATGTGTCTGGATGCATATGTATGTAAATCTGGTAGGTATCTGAGAGAGTAGTACAAAAAAAAAAGAGATACAGAAAACAGAGCAAAGACAGATAACCAGGACAAAGCAACATGAGACAAGGAGACACAAAAACAACAGTAACGAACAAGCACACCAAGAGACAAAACGGGAAAAAACAACAACAGGGGAGATTGACCATAGCATAGAATTGGGAGGGGGGAGGGAGGATGCAAGTGAGAAAACATATAGGGATGGTCGGTGTTGTTGTGGTTGTATATAGTTTTGCTAACTGTCTGTGTTTGGGTTTGGAGAGTTGTCATGGAGGTTTTTTTGGTTGTTGAAGGAGGGTTAATTGGAGAGTGTCCTGCTTAGAATAGCCATGTTGTAGTTGAAGAGTTGCGGTACAGCTGTCCATTTATGTAGAGTTTGTCTACCACTATGTATGCCCTTATATTTTTCATTCTGTATTCTTTCATGATGGGGTACAGGATTTTCCTCCGTTCGTTTATTTCTCTGGGGAAGTGGTCGTTGATGCCAAACTTCATTCCTTTAAGTTCCTTTGCCTTGTTTTTTATGAGTTCTTTGTGTTTGTAGTGTTCCAGTTTTGCAATGATGGGTCGGGGGCCTTTATCAGTGCGATTACCGAGTCTGTGAACGCGATGGAAGGTTATGTTGTTGACAGTATCTGAGAGAATTTTGAGCTGGGAGTGCATGAAGGTTTTAAGCAGAGCTTCTGGGTTGACAGATGTGTGGTATTCCGGTATGCCAGTGAATATTAAGTTGTCGCGCATACTCTGTGACTGAATGTCCAGCATGGTTTCTTTGATGCGCTTATTTTCATGTGTTAGTATGTCCATTTGTTGAGTGAGGGTTTCCACGGTAGTTTTGAGGGAGTTGTTTTCTGTTTGGATGTGTTCGATCTGGTTGTGGGCAAAATCTAAGCTAGCTTGCATGTCTTTTATTTCCGAGTGAAGTGTGACAAGCAGATCGAGTTTTCGGTTAATGGAGTGTAAAACACTGACCTCTATTTCAGTTGTGAGTAGATCGTCTGAGTCTGTTTTTTCCCTTTTGGCCGGGTTTGTATTGTCATCTGAGGAGTTGGCTCGAGTGGCTGTGGTTGCATGGTGCACTGTAGGTAGTAGTGATTGATAAAGTTTTCCAGGTCCGTTATATAATCCATTTTCGTGGTGAACAGGTCCGGGTGTGTGACAACAACAGTTTGTGCAGTTTTGGTTAATATATGTCCGTGATTTTAGTCGCTGCAATGCTGTTGTGTTGACAGTAGCCGGTGCCGCGAGCTGCAGCCGGTGCCTTAACACGTTCCGCTCTGCCGTAACCCGTCCGCCTTGCCGTAACCCGTCCGCCTAGCTGTAACCCGTTCGCCCAAATGATGGTTATTATAAAGTGTTACCCATTTACCCATAAGACTTTTCACTGTAATACTTTAACTTTAAAACTTTTACCTTTTATAACTTTTACCTTTAAAAATGTAACTATAAAATATTTATCTTTAGACTTTTACCTTTCAAAATTTTCTCTGTAAAACATTTACCTTTAAAACTTTTACCTTTAAAGCTTTTACCTTTAAAACATTTACCTTTAAACTTTTACTTTTAAAACTTTTCACTGTAAAGCATTTACTCTACATTTCAAGCTTTTAACTAAACATTTACCTTTAAAGCTTTTACTTTTCAAACTTTTAATTGTAAAACATTTACCTTTAAAACTTTTACCTTTAAAACTTTTCTCTTTAAAACATTTACCCTTAAAACACAACTTATAAAACTTTTTACTGTAAAACATTTACTTTTCAAACTTTTCACTGTAAAACATTATAGAAAGGAAAGATGATGATGGTCAACTTGTCTGATGTTTTGAGAATTAAATTGAGGATTAAATTTGAAGATGTTGCAAGTGTCAAGAATATATATCATAAAGACACATATGGGATCAATATTTATGTATCAGAGAGGTTTTAATTGATTATTTTGGTGTTATATTATAAGCCTTTGTATCTTCCAGACTGGATTACTGTAACGCTTTGCTCTCAGGTCTGCCTCGTTCTAGTACCAGAAGCCTTCAAATGGTTCAGAACACTGCAGCTAGAATCTTAACTAAAACTAGAAAATTTGACCATATTACACCAGTTTTAGCTTCATTACACTGGCTCCCGATCCATGTTAGATCAGATTTTAAAGTGCTTCTGATGACCTATAAAATTGTAAATGGGTACTCCCCTTCCTACTTGTCTGATCTACTTAAATCTTATACTCCAACCAGGACTCTCCGCTCTCAGAATACAGGACTCCTGTCTGTCCCCAGAGTGAAAAAGAAATCAGCAGGCGAAAGGGCCTTTTCTTACCGAGCCCCTTTCCTCTGGAATAACCTCCCTATAGACATCAGACAGTCAGACTCTGTGGATGTCTTTAAATCCAAACTTAAAACCCATCTTTTTGCCCTAACTTTCAATTAGTTAGCTGGTGGGTCGGTTTCAGTCTCAATTTATTATTTCAGCCTAGCAGTCCTGCCGACGAGAACATTATTAATTTTAAGCCGCTGCCTCTCTATAACCCTCTGTTGTTGATGTCCCACAAGCACTGCTGTGTGCCTCGCTCTCTCTCTCTCTCTCTCTCTCTCCCCTCTCTCTCCTTTGAATCAGGCTTCCCCGTGATGGACCATCAGTCGCTCTGTGACGTTGCTCTGACTCTCTGGTGGTGCATGGTAGAGAGGAGGTCGTGTTGCTCGGGCTCTATCTATCGTGATGTGGAGAGGAGGTCGTGTTGCTCTGGCTTTATCGATCTGGCATGGAGAGGAGGTTGCGTTGCTCAGGCTCTACCTTTATGGCGTTGAGAGGAGGTTACGCAGCTAAGGCTCTATCTGATTGGCGTGGAGTGGAAGTCGTGCTGCTCTGGCTCTACTGGTTTTGACGTCAAGAGGAGGTCGTGTTGCTCTGGCTCTATCTGTTTGGTGTCGCCTGGAAGCTGCTTGACATCCTCCTGGACCCACCTTCTCACATATATTGAAAATTCATTTTTTGATATCAACCCCCCTGGGAGAGCAAATACCAAGTAAAAGAAAAAGTGTCCATCATCCATCCATTCACTGAAATAATGTGAAGTTTATTAAATAGGACGGAGCAGGCCTCCTGGGTGCAATTCTTCATCTGTCCACCAGATGTCCTCAGACTTTCCCTCCTGTCCCAGTCTCCTGACTCTCATCCACCTGCTCACCTGCCACGTTGTCAATGTTGCTCTGTGCCTTTACTTTCCAACCACCTGAACCTTTAACTGAACCTGTTGGTCTGTATTTTTATACCTGCCCTGTTGCTGCTCACCTGTTGATTCTCAGTTACTTCTATTCGGACCATGATGCCAGTAAGCTTATGTATCTTCACTTTTTCAACAAATCACTGAACTGTTCCTGTCTGCCTGGATTATCTGTTCCGTTGTTACCTGTCTGACAAATAGAGTTGGTAAACACAGTGGTGGAAGAAGTACTCAGATCTTTTACTTAAGTAAAAGTAGCGATACTACAGTGTAGAAATATTCTGTTACAAGTAAAAAAAAAAAAAAAACTGCATTCAAAATCTTACTTAAGTAAAAGCACAAAAGTATTAGCATCAAAATATACTCAAAGTACCAAAAGTAAACCGATTATGCAGAATGGCCCATTTCAGGATAATATATTTGATATTATTGGATTATTAATGCACTAATGTGCTCATTACTTTAATGTTGCAGCTGGTGAAGGTGAAGCTCCTTTTAATTACTTCATATTCTGGGTAGTTAAATCTATGATAATACACCATCATTTATTAATTGATTACATGTTTGTATTTATTAATAATCAGATTTTGAAAAGTAAGCTGTCAGATAAATATAGTTCAGTAAAAAATACAATATTTCCCTCTGAGATGTAGTGGAGTAGAAGTATAAAGTAGCAGAAAATAGAAATGCTCAAGTAAAGTACAAGTACATGAAAATTGTACTTAAGTACAGTACTTGAGCAAATGTACTTCCTTACTTTTCCATCAATGCTGTCTTGTTCGCTGTAGTTGCCATGCCATTAATATCTACAAAAATGATTAACACCATTCATTTAAAACCATAACCTCTTAGTGTCTCTAACTTCAGTGACCCTCTACACTTTCTCAGTGACCCCCCCCCCCCTACCTTGTCACAGTTCTAAAACAATCCTCGGAAATGACCCCCACCCAACCAACCAACCAACCCAACGCCCCCTCTCCCAGTGGAAAAGTCCCCGGCTCTCTCAGCCTGGACAGGAACCATCAGCCTCCTTCCCTCTGGCTCCCCCTCCTCTACTTCAGCTCACTATAACTCACTGTAATCTGCTTCAATGTTGTGAATGACCAAACTGAAACAACAAGTGACAGAATAGCAGTGTCAGAGTGAGACATCTTACCATGACTAAAACATCACATCAGTTTACAATAAGTATTGACAACTTGAGCTCCAGTTTTTGGTTTAATTAAACCCAATGTAAAGATGAAAAACACTGGGTAAAAATAACTGAAGCAGAAATATAAAGATGATGCTGTTAAATACTAAACTATCATATCCTCATATCAATGTGGTTGTTGTGTCAGCTAATTAATTTCCTTTTATTCCAATACGTCCCATCATTTGAATTCCGTATAAAGTTTATTGTCATTAATTCTATCAGAATATCTGCTTGTTGAACTAGAATGGCACTCGGAGAGCGCAGACCTCCGCCCCCCTCTCCGTGCAGCTTGCGCAATCATCCACGTGTATTTTTGTTTATGATGAGATCAGCTGCACGTAGCGGAGCATCGTAAAACACTTCATTCAAACTGGACAGAAACAAAGTAAAACTCACCTAAACCGTCGTCGTTACTCTTTCGAACAATCACCAAGTGTGCTTTGGTCGAACTCAACTTTAATTGACGCGTCATCAGTTACACTGCTCATGTGTTATACCCTGTGGTTTTAATGCACAGGCTGATCGGAATCCTTAAAAATATTCCTGAATCGTCCAAGTTAATCTTTTCCTAAATCTAACTAAGTAGTTTTGTTTCCTAAACCTAACTAAGTATTTTTGTTGTCAAATCCTAACCAAGCTAGTCTTTTCCTTAACCTAACTAAGTAGTTTTGTTGCCTAAACCCAACTGAGTATTTTGTTGCCTAATCCTAACCAAGTTAATCTTTTCCTAAACCTAACTAAGTAGTTTTGTTACCTAAACCTAATTTAAGTAATTTTGTTGCCTAAACCTAACTAAGTATTTTTGTTGCCAAATCCTAACCAAGTTAATCTTTTCCTAAAACTAACTAAGTTGTTTTGTTGCCTAAACCTAATTAAGGAATTTTGTTGCCTAAACCTAACTATTTTGTTGCAAAATCCTAACCAAGTTAATTTTTTCCTAAACCAAACTAAGTAGTTTTGTTGCCTAAACCTAACTAAGTATTTTTTGTTGCCTAATCTTAACTAAGTTAATCTTTTCCTAAACCTAACTAAGTATTTTTGTTGCCAAATCCTAACCAAGTGAATCTTTTCCTAAACCTAAGTAGTTTTGTTGCCTAAACCTAACTAATTATGTTGCCTAAACCTAATTTAGTATTTTTTTTTACCAAATCCTAACCAAGTTAATCTCTTCATAAACCTAAGTAGTTTTGTTGCCTAATCCTAATCAAGTTGATTTTTTCCTAAACCTAATTAAGACATCTTGTTGCCTAATCATTATCAAGTAAATCTGTTCCTAATCCTAACTAAGTAGTTTTGTTGCTTAATCCTAACCAAGTAAATATTTCCTAAACCTAACTAACTAGTCTTTATGCCTAAACCTAACTAACTAGTTTTGTTGCCTAATCCTGACCAAATTGATTTTTTTCTAAACTTAATTAAGAAGTTTTGTTGCCTAAGCCTAACTAAGTATTTTGGTTGCCAAATCCTAACCAAGTTAATCTTTTCCTAAACATAAGTAGTTGTGTTGCTTAAACCTAACTACGTAGTTTTGTTGCCTAAAACTAAGTATTTTTGTTGCCGAAACCTAACTAAGTGTTTTTGTTGCCAAATCCTAACCAAGTTAATCTATTCCTAAACCTAACTAAGTAGTTTTGTTGCCTAATCCTGACCAAGTATATTTTTTCCTGAACCTAACTAAGAAGTATTATTGCCTAAGCCTAAGGAAGTTGTTTCCTGTAAAGACAGAAGTTTATTTTGAAGAGACTGTATGCATGTAATGAGAGGAAATGGACATGTTTTGCTGGACATTCGTAGGAAAACGAACAAAAGTGAGGAATAACTTTTTCTTAAGATATCATACGAATCAAAATGTAAGTTAGGGTGGACGTGGTGCATTATTTTTATTGCTAAGAAGTCAAACTAATTTTCAGTGAGCAGTTTTGCACATTGTTTTGGTTTAAGCCCCAAACCAAGTCTTAACCCTCAAACAGGCCTTTGAAGAATGTCTTCACTCTGCAGGTATAAAACTCTTAACTGGTCCTCACAAAGATACAAGTACAGTAGCGCACGCACACATGCACATACGCACGCATGCACATACGCACACATGCACATACGCACGCACGCAGACACACACACACACACACACACACACACACACACACACACACACACACACACACACAGAAAGGAAGGAGGTAATTTCTCCTGCAGCTCGGTGGATTTCCTCTGTTCTTATCACTTCCACAGGAAAGGCATGAAGACAGAGAGAAAGAGGTGTACAGAGAGAGATGAAACGTCAATTCTACCTCATTTACACTCAAATATTGAACTTTTTCACTGGACAACATTTATTAGATTACTTAAGTTACTTTTGCAGGTTCAGATTATTAATACAAAATATAGTCAGCTAAAAAATCATATATTATTATAGACTACCCAGCAGTATATAAAATCCGGATGATGCATCAAATGTAATGTAGACGAAGAAGAAGAAGAAGAAGAAGAAGAAGAAGAAGAAGAAGAAGAAGAAGAAGAAGAAGAAGACCATTGAGAGAGAGGGGGAGGGGAAGCAGAGGAAACAGGAGGTGTGGCCTCCCCCCCAGCTGTTTAAAACCAGTTGGTGGTCGTGCGTGCGTCCACTCAGTGATGTGGAGGGGAGCAGGCATGACAGCAGTGGGAGAACTGGTGCTGGTACTGGGCTTACTGGTGAGCGCTCACTGTGAGTTGAGAGCACGAGACCCCGAGGTGGAGGAGGATGAGGAGGAGCTGGGAGGAGGAGGAGGAGGAGGAGGAGGAGGAGGAGGAGCAGCGTCTCCCCCCCACCACGAGAGGCTTTACCCCGGGGCGACAGAGATCCCCCCACATGGAGAGAGAGGGAACTACCCAGCCCGAACCGGGTGAGTTCAAAACATCCTGAACTCAAGCTTCACTCATTACATATTTTCTCTGCTTTCGACTGTTTTCCCGTCTGAGAAAGTTCAATTCACTGAAGAAAGCTGTGTGATCAAGTTGAAAGTAGAGCTGCAACGATTAGTCAGTTAATCCATTAGTTGACAGAAAATGAATCTGTAACTCATTCAATAATTGATTTATCGTTAAAGCAGCAGTAGGCAGTATATTTTTGGCATCATTGGGCAAAAAATCCATAATAACCTTTCAGCATATTGTAATTCAAGTGTTCTGAGAGAAAACAAGACTCCTCATAGCTCTGTTTTCAGGCTTTAGAAAATTTAGCCCGTGACAGGAGACTTTGGCCATTTCAGAGAGAGCGTTCCTATTGGCTGTGCTCCGGCTCGTGGGCGGTGCTTGGTATTTTCCTCAACAGATCTCAACATGGCTGCCGGGTCTCAAACTTTCTCATTTTACAACTAAACAGTACACTACAAGATGTTTCTGAAAACATTTGAGAAGAGAAATAGGCATTACAGTAACAGAATATTGATTCATATTTGATCAGTGCTGCCTAGTTTGACCGTTTGGTTGGAGTTCGCGAGTGATTGACAGTCAGCTGTCATAGACGGCAGCTGGACGGCAGACTCAAGCTCGGCTCTGATTGGTTGTTTTCCTCCGGTCTGTGAAATCCTACAGATGTCCGGAGGACACCGGAGGACACAGAGGCACATGATATTTATCAAATTACCTGTCTCATGCACTACTGTCAGGATATAGGACCTAGTGACCGTTTTATAAAAAAAACTTCATTAGAATGGCTAAATCTCTGCTAATGGAAATGCCACGTAAACATTAAAAGATTTATGTCGACTATGTGACACAACATTTACTGATAAAAAAGAATAACATAATTGATCATTCATCGGTGCCCTAGCAGTGAACACTTTAGCTCTGGAGGACTCCAGAGCTAAAGCATAGGCAGGTGGTTAAAACCACAGATGATATTATAGCTGTTGCAGGATCGGTACATTGGTCAAGTCAATGTCACTGGCGCACGACGCTGCCAGGGAAAAAAGATGTGCCACATCAACGGAGGATCAACATCAGGCATGAGAGGCTTCTAAACATATTCTTTGTATATATTTAACCAAACACTGAAAGAACCAAGCAGGCCTGCCTTATTTCACGATCCAAACTTTCGTCAAAACTTGCCATTTCAGCGTGTAGGTTGTTAGCTCGGAGGTTGTTGTTGTTTCACTTAGCGATGGGGATTTTGCAAAGGGTAACACGCAGATTGCAGAAGGGGAGGAGGATTCCATCTGACATAGGCAGCCAATGGTAGGCTTATACGCAGTCTAAATCCTGTGAGTCAGGTTATTTCAAATTAAACTGAACATGATTGGGTTTTGGACATTTGGTTGGACAAAACACACCTGAAGACGTCACCTTGGACGTCTCTGTGATGGACATTTTTTTTTACTATTTTCTGACAATGATTAATCAAAAATAATTAATTAATTTTATAATATATTTATATAATAAATTAATTAATTAAAATAATTCTTAGTCATATATTCTTTGTAAAAGAATAGAAGTTCTGTTTTTTTCAACATAACAACATATTCCTATTTTCACCAAATACAACATTGCACATGTGTAGTTACAATTCTGGTTTATTACAACTTATTTTGTGCGATCCTGTCCATCCATCCTGTCAGTAATAATAACATTATACTCACCAAGTTAATATCTCAGATCTGGGACCCAGTAGTTTAAAGTAACTAAGTACTCAAGTATGTACAATTTTGAGGTACTTTTCCATTTTATGCAACTTCTAATCCACTACAGAAATAAATATTGTACTTTTTACTTCACTACATTTATCTGAAGCTGTAGTTACTACTAGTTACAGAGATTTTAAATAAAAAAATATATATAATAAAAAAAATACATTGGATCTAGTTGTGTCTCCTTGTCACATTTCAGATGTCTCTGAGTTGTCATCAGTTCCACCAAAGAGACACATCTCTAAACTTCTCACATGGTTTCATTTAAAAAGCTGTTCAAATGATCCAATATTTCACTAAAGATGTGAGAAAAGTCTAGAAACTGAAAACAGATTTGTGTATCAGGGCTTAGCTTCTTCTTCTTTCGCCTCTAATTTATCATCTCACGACCCCTTAGGTTTATCTTGTGACCCTTTGGAGGGGCCTGACCCCTAGGTTGGGACCCACTGGACGAAACTAGCTAAATGTATATAAACTAGCTCAAATTCAGTGTGGTGTTGTTTGTGTTGTGGGATGTTACATATGCTGCGTTTTTACAATACGGTACAATAACACACACACACACACACACACACACACACACACACACACACACACACACACACACACACACACACACACACACACACACACATGAGTCACGCCTATTGCATACAGAAGTACCAAATAGGGAGCACTTAAATGTTTTGACTGCCAGCATGCTTATAATAGGCTGGTACCACCCAGGCTGCTGTTGACACACACACACACACACACACACACACACACGAGTCACACCTATTGACCCTACCTTATTCCCGCCCTTTTTCGCTCTGTGCTCCAATAACAGTGGAGCAAGCAGAACCTCGGTCAACAGTACCCTTTCCTGTTATACTTAGATAGATATGCTACGTCTGTTCAAAGGTAACATTAGACCTACTATGTAAGTCAAATTACATTGTATATAGTCACATCTTAAGATAGCTAATGAATAGCTACATCAAGAAGAGTTAGCCTAATGTCAGATCACCAACGTCAGTCAGGTTTGCTTCCTCCTTATTTCTGTGGTAAAGTTAAAGAGATTTGGAAAAAGGCAGATAGGTTGATTGCTGACACATTTTTAAGATTATCGTTTGCCAGAGAAGATCAAGGTTAATGTTCGTTCGAGTATATTACCTCTACGTGCCGCCCCAAAGTAACTTTTTGTGTTATTTATTTGGATATACACGACATCTAACATCCCAACAGGAAAAGTTACCTGGGTAAAGTTTATCATCATGAATATATTTATTTATTTATTAACCTTCTATTTACCTTTATAACATAACTTTTACTAGTGTTCTTATCCCTTGGATATTTGTTATTCTTATTTATGTATGCCATGTCCTATTCTTATTTTATGTACTGTCTTTGTTAGAATCTGTGCTGCTGTGAAACTACAATTTCCCCACGGGATAAATAAAGTGCTATCCTATCTTATCCTATCCTATACTATATATTTCCATTCCATATTGTAGTCCTTGCTGTTGGCTTCTTGAAGCTATATTGCCTGAAGCCCAGAAATCTGATACACACTGTGGCAGCAGGCTAAACAGATCCGCCATCTCCATGTTTCTTTTTGTGAAGCTTGTCTGACCTAGGCGGGTTCATACCTGTACAAGGATTCAAGGATTCAAGGATCATTTATTGTCATTCTGCAATCTTGGAACCCATTGGCTACATTGACAACGGATTGCGTCTGGAGGCAATGATTATATTTCTGTGGTTCAGGTAGCCAGGAGATATCTGGGCCAAGACTTCTTTTTCCGTGCGCTGCTCATTGTTATATTGTTGACGATAGCCAGTGGGTTTTGAAATTGCATTTCGGCCAACACAGACTGTTTACCAGCATTCAACCACAACCTGCTCAAACGTGATTGGTCAATACTACTCGGACTACAAACGGAAACCAGAACGCTTCGGATACCAAAATCTTGTCCCGTTGCCAGATTCTACATGTGAATGCAGATGAATGCAAAATCTGTTTATGGAGATAAGTCATTCTACAACTCAGGGTTGCATAACAAAATGCACTGTAGCCTAGTCAATTTATGCAAAAAACTTGACACATGACAAAACAAAACAAAAACTGTAGTACATTCCTTGTGCATTTGTTTTTAATTTGCTTCAGCGGGAATGCAAACAGCAGCAACAAAAACACTGGTGAATTCTTTGGGCAGATAATATGGCCGGGATTAATAATTTGACATCAAGCAAACATTATCCATTGACTCTGACTATGTTTGAGCACCAACCATCATTGATGTAAACACAGAGTCCACCTCTTCTCATCCTGTGCTCTGTCCTGCTATCCAGCCTTCAAGTGCAACTTGACCTGGGATGCCACGATGGCTTCTCTGAAGGTCTCTGGAAAGATGTGGGCGCATCAGTCTCCGAGCTCCCGTTGCTAGGTTAGCCTGAAGTCTTATTTCATCCATCTTATTTTCCTGCAACCGGACCTGAGCCAGGAGCAGGCTGGGTAGGGGAATAACCTTAGGTCCTAGCTGGGTTAGCTTAGCTCTCATCCTGGCTCTATCCCTCCCTTCCTCCCGGGGCGGTCGACTCCATATTCGGTGGCATTTGGTCCGTCTGGTCTAACTGGGTGGTCTGAAGATGCCGTGGACGGTGATTGTCTCGAGGACAGCTGCACTTTATCCATCCCCACACTTCCTTTTCCGATGTTGATGAGCGTAGGCTATCTCTGTCATATGCCATAAGATGCTCCAGTAATAAAGACTCTAGCAAGACTCGTTGCCTGGCGACCTATCTTAACATTAACTATTCAAGGTCAATGCCTAACCTTAACTATACAAGATCAATGTCTAACCTTAACCATTCAAAGTCAATGCCTAACCTTAACTATCAAGATCAATGCCTAACCTTAACTATTCGAGATCAATGCCTAACCTCAACTATTCGAGGTCAATGCCTAACCTAACTATTTGAGGTCAATGCCAAACTTTAACTATTCAAGGTCAATGCCTAATCTTAACCATTCGAGGTAAATGCCTAACCTTAACTATTCGAGATCAATGCCTAACCTAACTATTCAATGTCAATGCCTAACCTTAACTATCAAGATCAAGCCTAACCTTAACTATTCGAGATCAATGCCTAACCTCAACTATTTGAGGTCAATGCCTAACCTAACTATTTGAGGTCAATGCCAAACTTTAACTATTCAAGGTCAATGCCTAATCTTAACCATTCGAGGTAAATGCCTAACCTTAACTATTCGAGATCAATGCCTAACCTAACTATTCAATGTCAATGTCTAACCTTAACCATTCAAGGTCAATGCCTAACATTAACCATTCAAGATCAATGACTAACCCTAACCATTTGAAGTCAATGCCTAACCTTAACTATTCAAGATCAATGCCTAACCTTAACTATTGAGGTCAATACCTAACCTTAACCATTCAAGGTCAATGGCTTACCTTAACTATTCAAGATCAGTTCCTAACCTTAACCATTCGAGATCAATGCCTAACCTTAACAATTCGAGGTCAGTGCCTAAACTTTAACTATTCAAGGTCAATGCCTAATCTTAACCATTCGAGGTAAATGCCTAACCTTAACTATTCGAGATCAATGCCTAACCTAACTATTCAATGTCAATGCCTAACCTTAACTATCAAGATCAAGCCTAACCTTAACTATTCGAGATCAATGCCTAACCTCAACTATTCGAGGTCAATGCCTAACCTAACTATTTGAGGTCAATGCCAAACTTTAACTATTCAAGGTCAATGCCTAATCTTAACCATTCGAGGTAAATGCCTAACCTTAACTATTCGAGATCAATGCCTAACCTAACTATTCAATGTCAATGTCTAACCTTAACCATTCAAGGTCAATGCCTAATATTAACCATTCAAGATCAATGACTAACCCTAACCATTCGAAGTCAATGCCTAACCTTAACTATTCAAGATCAATGCCTAACCTTAACTATTGAGGTCAATACCTAACCTTAACCATTCAAGGTCAATGGCTTACCTTAACTATTCAAGATCAGTTCCTAACCTTAACCATTCGAGATCAATGCCTAACCTTAACAATTCGAGGTCAGTGCCTAAACTTAACTACTCGAGATCAATGCCTAACCTTAACCATTCAAGATCAATGCCTTACCTTAACCATCCCAGATCAATGCCTAACCTTAACTATTCAAGGTCAATGACTAACCTTAACTCTTCAAGGTCAATGCCTAACCTTAACTATTCAAGGTCAAAGCCTAATCTTAACCATTCGAGGTCAATGCCTAACCTTAACCATTTGAGCTCAATGCCTAACCTTAACTATTCAAGATCAATGGCTAACCTTAACCATTTGTGGTCAATGCCTTACCTCAACTATTGGAGATCAATGCCAAACCTTGACCATCTCGCGAGAGTTTCCCAACTGGGTTCCCTTCTTGACACGACCTACTTCAGTGTTAATCACAGACACCTGCATGCACTCCCTGCCTGTGTCGAGTCATTCCCGAAACTAAAAAAAGAATATTTGGATTAAGAGGATCCTCAGCTGAATGCTACTACTACCAATGGCATCACACAATGTCCAATCTTATCCAGTCCAGTTTTTCCAGTTCAATGGGACCTGGAGGTGTTATTTATTCATCTTCTTCCTCTTCCTTGCATGCTTTACCTACGTTTTGTATCAGTTTTGCTTGATTTATCTCTTATGTCGGATATTTCTATACTTTTTTCCTACGCGCTTGGCATACGGGGGAGACTTCAGTTGGTTGCAATCTCCTCATCTCACTGCTAGATACTGTCAGATCCTATACACTGGACCTTTAACTGTGTGTAAACTGATCTGCTGCATTTGTTTGTTGCGCTTGTTTAGGAACAGTTTTTAAAAATGTGTTTCTGAGACTAAATGAGAGGATTAAATGTCTCGAGCACGCTCCTACAGGCCTCAGTCATCATTCTGACCCACATCCATACATTAAACTGCAGGACTCCACAGATTCCCTGATAAAATGATCCCTGTGGGCTCCTAACAAAACAACCCTCCATTAGCTCAAAGACCCCCCCCCCCCCCCCACTTTAAACTTCTGCTTTAATGACATCGTTCACAAATGGAGGTCTTTGTGCTGTAATGGAGAGCAGCTTTCCAGGTTTGCTCTGTTTTTTTTTAGCCCAAGCGTTATCATTGGAGGCTTAGGGTCGAGTGGCGGGGGTGGGGGTGGGGGGGTATACATGCTTTAGAGGTCAGATGTCAACAGGTAGTTAAGTGCTGATGAAGTTGAGGTGGAAACGTTTTTTGAGAAAATATCTGAGGCTTCGGAGGAACTCAAAGTATTGATTTTTTTTTTTTGTATTTTGTACTCTTTTAACGTCTTTTTTATTTTACCTACCTGCCCAGGGTTACGGGCAGAAAAAAATTTGCTAGAAAACCCGATACATTTAAGCTCTCCTTGTTTTAGATTAATGTTCTTGGTGCATTGTCTCTGTTCAAATGAAAAAACATAACATAACTTTGATTAGAAATCCCATGAACTTTATATGCTGATCATTTTCCACATCCTTAGTGTAGTTTTTAGATTCATTTCCTTCTTTCCTTTCCTGCTCAGTGAGCAGACCGATTCAGTTCAAAGAGAGATGAAGCTGCAGATAAAGTGACCATGAAGGCATCATCATGCTCATTCAGCTGATATCAGGAGACACACAGCTGGCAGATGAAAGAACGACACTCGGCATGCAAAGACAAGTGGAAAAAAAGGCATTTGAAGGCATTGTTGTTATCAGACTGATCATGCAGGTGGATAAATCCTGCTGCTGAGATGGTGAAGCTGATCACGACCAACATTCAGAGGAGGTCTTTTTTACAGGAGAATGTGGTGGGCAACATAGCATACTGTTGAGAAAGTCTCTCTGTTGAGAAAGATTTTTAGTAGAATTGTTACAAATGTCAATGAGATTTTGAATGAGGTTTTCATCCTTCTCTATATATACACAAGGGAGCAGATCAGGGCTGAATCATCCTGACCAACACCAAAATATCTTCCTTCAGAACTTCAAATGTTGCTCAATATAAACAAAAGTAGACATGGTGACACTCTTGTGTTGTTCATGTTGATAATAACGTAAAAAGTACACGCTCCACCAAACTGTCGTCCGTTATTGTTGTGGTGTATTTAGAGTCTGCAACATATAGAGCCCAGCCAATGTCGTCAAGAAAGAAAAACTGTGTGCTGTTGCATTAAAGGTTATATTGATAACATCTTTATGTAGATGGATATTTTAATGAAAATAATCCATCCACAGAGCTTTTAGAAAAGGTACCGAATAAAAGTATGGCTTTTCCTAAAAAAAAAAAATATTATGATTGTGAATTAATCATTTTAAAAATGTTGACGTGTCCAAAATGAATGTTTTGTTTATCTCTTTGGAAGATATCTGACATTCGGTTCCCACTTCTAACCAGGCTTGTAATAGTATAACAACGTTGGTATCACATGGTGTCTCTGTGTCTTCAGTGATCAAGTTGCCAGTTAGTGTGGAAAAAAACTGGCTGATTTTGACAATAACAGCCTGGCAACGACTTGTTGTGAAGTGAAAGCAATGGAACGGGGAGAGAGAATGCAACATCTACAGTGGCTGAATGTTATCAATAGCATGTTTAATAAATTGTGCTCTCATGTTTGTAATTTGTGCACACCATTTATAAATTTGAGAGGCTGAATTTGTTTTTTTTCCTTTGTGACACCTGTCGAGCAGTTAAATAATTTGATTAGAGGTTTGGGGGAAAAATAAGAATAGAATAAATGCAGAAAGTACAGAACAAGAAAAAGAACACCAGCAGTTGTCAAACACTGGTCAAGAGATAAAAATCACAACAACTACAGGTCACATTTCTATTAAACTATTGGCTCTCCAGAGGATGAACCCTTTGCATTTTAATGACCCCATGACCAGTGGGCGAATCCGGGTTCTGAGAAGTGAAGCCAATGCAGAAGTGCCTTAAACTTTCCTTCTTTCTAATAGCCAGCAGGGGGCGACTCCTCTGGTTGCAAAAGAAGTCTGATTGTATAGAAGTCTATGAGAAAATGAGCCTACTTTCACTTGATTTATTACCTCAGTAAATATTGTAAACATGAGTTTATGGTCTCAATCGCTAGTTTCAAGTCTTCTTCAATACAGCAGGATGTTCATTGAAGAATTATGGTTCCATTTAAAGTCAAATAGACCATAAATCAGGGTATGCTTTAGGGCGTGGCTAGCTTGTGATTGACAGGTCGCTACCATGGCCTTGTCCGGTCTGGGAGTTGTCCGTGTTTTTGTCTTAGAACTTTCAGTGTGTTTCAGTTCATGAAAGTTAATTTGAACCTTTTCGGTATCCTAAAAACGTCTTATTCAGCATTCGGTTGTACTTAGCTCCACCCTCTCCTGTCACTTCTGGTTGCAAAAAACAAGATGGCGACGGCCAAAATGCAGAACTCGAGTTTTCAAAATGGTAGTCCACAAACCAATGGGTGACATCAGTGACTACGTCCACTTCTTATAGAGTCTATGCCCATGACCCCCTTTTCCTCTAGTGCCACCCTCAGGACAAACACTAAGAATAGATAAAGTGCTTATATCTGAATGGAACCTGCTGATCACTCTGTGTTGTCGTAAAAGATTTCTCCAGTTTTATGTTCTGTGTTTGGTCCTCAGGGATCCTTCGGTCTCATTATTCAGACTCTTGCTCACTCGCAAACATCTTTCACAAACCTGAGCAGCAGAAACAACGCAGCTTGTTTTTCCCCGTCTCTCTCAGGACGAATCGAGGACTTGCTCTGAAACTCTGAGATCTCTTTATTGAATGCTCACCAAAACACAGCTATAAAGTGACAGTTTTACAGATCACAGCTGTGTGCCTGTAACACTTGAGGCTCAGTCCCAATCCAAACAAAGAAAAGATATCTTCTGTGCTGTTTGAGCAAAGTGACACCTCCTCTTACGAAATGACTGACAGCACAAAATGAAACCAAATGACTGGATGTTTGTGTTGGAAAGGTTCCATTTCTTCAGTCTGACATGTTCAATGCAAGCTCCCAGGAAGAGCGCCTGGCTTTGAAGCAAATTTTCATAGTGACCAAACGGTGGTACTACAATTTCCGTGTCCGTCATTGGGCCCAAAAAGACTTTTTCCCATAAACTTACATTAGGAAAGAAATGTTTGTAAATCAGCGGATAATTTTTTTTGAGGTAAATCAACTTCCCAGGACAAAGACTTGAATAGCCCTTATTTAAATCATGAGGTTGAGGGCTGGGAGGCAGAGTTAAAGGAAACGCTACTGCGCCTGCTCTATTGGCCCAATGGATGTGGAAGATCGCCGAATGATCAGGGTACTTATCACTCCTCAGTTGGGCCATTTTATTTCATTCCCCACTGAGCTACTTTCATAGGAATGAACGGGAGCCCGCCTCCAACGTTGTATCTAGTTCTCTTTATACATCCATGGTTCAACACAATCCAGCAGTTATTTTTTTATGTTTTGTAGTTGTGGGCCCTATTTTAATTGCAAAAGCATGACAATAGAGACGTAAAGTGGCTTCAAAGAGACGTAACACAACTACAACTTTCAGTCTGGGGTTTTGCTCTCAGGGTTTGGAATTCGGGGTGCTACGTGGTCCTCGGATCCCCTGAAAGAGACATGAGCTCGCCAGAAAACCTCATTTGAGAAATTTCTTATCTTAACTTTTGGTGCCACTGGTTTGTTTCTATATAAATGTACAGTATATTTTCCTGTATATTTAGGCCTCTGAAATAAATAATAAGATAATACCAAAGCACTTGTCAATGTACGTGTTTATTCATGCATAACAAATACACTGTCTATTCCTGCTGTGGCCATTACGCACCATTAGGTAGCCTAACAATAATGTTTCTGTTTCTTTGCTGTCCCAGACACATAAAAGTTCTGTATGAACTGAAATGTATTGACAGTATATTTTTTCACATAGGCGGGCACATTCATGTATGTGCGTGCATGTGTACAGTAACCTTCCTTCCACCCTCCCACAACCCAACCCCGAAAAATAGGGCTCCCCCGAAAGCCACGGTGTAATTCGAACACTGCTTGCTCCCATATACAGAAGGAGACATGTCTGTCCAGGAGTCCGTTGTCTCATAATCTTACAAATAGCAGCTATTTATTGATATGATTTCATCTTTGAATATTTAAAGTTGTTTATTTGGCATTCATTTATTACCAGTGTGGGATATATTTTCTGTGATAATGCATAACTGATGATCAATCCATGTATTAAGTAGTTCCAGCAGGAAATAATTGCCTCATTTACCACCTGTGCTATTACTGTGTGTGTGTGAAGGTCAGCCAACAGGATGGGTGATTTCTGTGGCTGACATTCTCTCGTTTTGCCAGTCTTACAGAGAAATTATTAGAACTTGTCTCAACTTGTCGCTGCATCCCCAATTCGACTGTTATCAGGCCATTAAATAGATTTGACTGTTATCAGGCCATTAAATAGGTGTTATCAGTTGCTATAAGCACCATAGATGTGGATCAATAGGGGCCTACTATCCCTACTTCGTTGTGAAAGGGAAAGTGAAACTTAAAAGCAACACGTTCTAACATGTAAACTGAATGAAATGTCACCTTTTGAACAAAAACAAAAAAGCTTCTTTAGATTTTGGGAACAAAACTACAACTTCTTTAGGTTTAGGCAAAAAGAACAGTTAGGGTTAGGCAATACAACTACAACTTCTTTAGGTTTAGGCTAAAAGAACAGTTAAGGTTAGGCAATAAAACTACAACTTCCTTAGGTTTAGGCAACAAAATTACAACTTATTTAGGTTTAGGCAACAAACCTACATCTTCTTTAGGTTTAGGCAACAAAACTACAACTTCTTTAGGTTTAGGCAAAAAGAACAGTTAGGGTTAGGCAATACAACTACAACTTCTTTAGGTTTAGGCTAAAAGAACAGTAAGGGTTAGGCAATAAAACTACAACTTCTTTAGGTTTAGGCAACAAAATTACAACTTCTTTAGGTTTAGGCAACAAACCTACATCTTCTTTAGGTTTATGCAAAAGTTAGTTAAGTTTAGGGAACTACGAAGACAAAGACAACTACACATTGTACGATTCACACAGTATGCAAACGCCGGTCTCTTGGGTGAAAACCCTTTGTTCCACTTATGCTCCTATCATAATTACTACAGTCGCTAGAGGTCGCTGTTGTGTTCTTTTAAACCTTCTTTCAATGATCTACCATGTGAATAAATAATAAAACCTACTAGTGGGTGTAGTAGGCCTCTATTGACCCACATGTGTTATAGCGCTTTACAAATGTGCCCCCCTTCTTTAAAATTATGTCCCAGTATAACTCTGCTGTTAAAAGAATGGAGCTGCAGGATTTTTACAACTACTTTTTTTCCCAGGCTAAACGACGACAGATGTAATAGATATAAATATCAGAGATTAGCTGAATCACGTGAAGACGAAAATATGAGCAGAAAGAGAAAGGCTTTAGTTGATGTGAGTTCAGTTTGACAGGACAGATTAAACCTGAAGATTAAGATTAAAGATTTATGCTCTGATGTTGTTCGCCCTCGAAACTTTACATTTCCACTCAACCTGATGATGTTTTCATATACATACTCTATTTGTCCCCATGGGGAAATTAGTTTACAGCAGAGTCAAAAGGCATTTCATCAAAAACAGAAGTCAGTGAATAAAGGGGGGCAATACTGTCGCCCAGATGGCAACAATTTAAATGAGGAAGCAAGGGGGTGCCTCTGGTCACCCACAATATTGTTTGCCTTCTTCATCATTCTGTCTCAGTAGATGCATTCCATACTTGGTAGCGTGTTCCATAGCACTTTGCTGGCCATTGTTATAGTTTTTCTGACGTTTCCAAACCAGCAGATGATACAGAAGGTAAACACTTTCAATAAAGATACAGTAAAACATTTGGAGCATTTTGGTGTAGACATTAAAGGTGCTCTTTACGATATACAGAGCATTAATATAGCATCAAACAACTATTTGCTATGTAAAGATTAGGGCTATCAAAGTTAATGCGATAATAACGCGTTAATGCAAATTTGTTTTAATGCCAATAATTTATTTAACGCATTAACGCAACTTGCTATTTTTAGGTTGAGGCGGGCTCAGCTTTTAAGTTAGAGTGAAGATACTGGCATCATATGAAACTAAACAACCTATGGAATCCATTGGTACCAACCATGTCATACTAGCTTGTCGTGAAGGAGCTTAAAAAACGCTCAAAACTTGCGCTCAATTTTGGCTACGAAAAACTGTCATGGCCATTTTCAAAGAGGTCCCTTGAGCTCTGACCTCAAGATATGTGAATGAAAATGGGTTCTATAGGTACCCACGAGTCTCCCCTTTACAGGCATACCCACTTTATGATAATCACGTGCAGTTTGGGGCAAGTCATAGTCAAGTCAGCACACTGACACACTGACAGCTGTTGTTGCCTGTTGGGCTTGAGTAAGACATGTTATGATTTGAGCATTTATGCCAAATGCAGTACCTGTGAGGGTTTCTGGACAATATTTGTCATTGTTTTGTGTTGTTAATTGATTTCCAATAATAAATACATACACACATTTGCATAAAGCAAACATATTTGTCCACTCCCATGTTGGTAAGACTATTAAATACAAATATCCCTTTAAGGTACATTTTGAACAGATAAAAAATGTGTGATTAATTTGCGATTAATCGCGATTAATATGGACAATCATGCAATTAATCGTGATTAAATATCGATTGACAGCCCTAGTAAAGATATAGAGGAGTAATGTCTACCTGAGCAGAGAATGAAGTCTATCTCCGTCTGTGTGTGTTGTAATCAGCGCTTCTCTGTGCTCTGTTTAAATTGCTGGGCCGGCCACGTATGCTTTTAATGCATGTTTGTGCATGTGAGCGTGCCCCACTGGCTAGCTCACAGCCACTGCTCTCATACGGCAGTTACAGCTGATAACATCAACTCGACTGACGGCACCCTCCTGTTGTTGTTTTTTTAAATTGTGAATCATCAGTATCTGGATGCTAACACTTTTGTACTTTTTGTACTAAGATTTTGAATGCAGGACTTTTACTTGCATCGCCTGGGCCACACTGCCTATCTTTACCTGTGTGTGGCAGTTACCTCACTGAACTGCTGCATCTTGCACTTGTGTGGTGTCCACACGGACACGGTCGCTGTTGATAATGGTCATCAATGAATGTTTCATTTCAATTCATTTATATTTATTTTAGACAGAAGAAAAGCGCATGCTAAATTAAAAAATATGACAAGTCACTGATATGTCTGTGACATTCTACAGATATATTGAAACTATAGTGAAAGGTGTCAGTTGTGTAATGTTGCTGGTATGATGTCCAGCCGAGCCCTGCAGCCGTGCTGCTCACGTGAGCTGTGTGACTGCTCTAACCTGTTAACATGGTCGTCGAAATGAAAATCAAGAGGTTCCGCAATGCACAGGTGCTGCTCAGGTAGGCGTTGTGGCCTGGGTGTAACAGAGTATTTCCACACTGTAGTATTACTACTTTTACTGAATTAAAAGCTCTGAGTACTTATTCCACCACTGGGCAGCAGAAGTTGCCTGATATCAGACAGAACTAAGGTCTGGACCCAGGCAACACAGAAGCACTCCATTAGGCTTAGATGTTTTTGGCTGGACCGCAGGGGGCCAACCCTACAAACGAAAAAGTCTTTCACTGAGTGACTGTCCTTTATGCAAAGGAGCCCGTCCAGCACGACGCCCCCAGTTCACGAAACTTGGACCAAGCTGTCAAACTAGGCGATCTAGTTCTAAAATGAAAACAGAATCAGCAGTGGCATCGCCTATTTCTTGCTTAAAATGTTTTCAGAAGTAGATTTTGGTGGATTGTTTAGACGGAATAACAGAAAGTTTACGAGCAGGCCGCCATGTTGTTTCCTGTTCGAAACGGCAAGCAGAAAACCAGGGACCAATCAGATGCATTCCACGATAGGGTACGTCACCGCTTGAACGGCCAGTTGAGTGGAGCAGCGCATCCCTTAGTGTCCTCGCCGGACCTGGTGGAAAAATACCGCTTGATTTAACATTATAGACATGATCACTGACTATTTGTGGAAAAATTTAACCACAAATTCGGACCGAGTCTTGTTTATAATAATAATTTATTAAATGAAAATGTGAAAGCTGTCTCTGGTAGTTAAATAAACCAATAATTGGCAGATGTTTATTTTGTGTGTGTGTAGTTTATGTGTGTTACAGCAGCTCAGGATGAGGAGGAATATCCTGTCCAGCTCTGTGTGTGTGTGTGTGTGTGTGTGTGTGTGGGTGTGTGTGTGTGTGGGTGAGTGTGTGTGTGTGCATTCACGTGTGAGTGTATCGGAGGTAGAAAGGGTAACGAAAGACAAGACGCACGTACATACGCGCGTGTTATTATTTACTAAAAGTCCCACGTGTGTGTGCGTGCGTGCATTCCTCCGGTGATGTCACAGCTCTCCACAGGAAATGACACAGGGCTTTTCTGAGTCAGAGGACTTTGTTTACATGTAAAAACAATGGATCTATAATTATACAGTATTACTGTGTAATATTCTCTCTGGTAGGGGTGTAACGGTACACAGGAGTCACGGTACAGTGTGAGTTTGTGCATCAGATAAAAACCCAGATTAATAAGGATCTGTTTCTTTTCATTTATGTTGAACAGACATTGTCAAAGACAGACACAATGTTCCTACCGGGGTGAGGTAATATTTTGCCAACTGGCAACTTCAGTAAACTATTTTATAGAACTTATTATAAAAGTAAGGAACATTTCTGTATCAACCATTGATGTATTATAAGAACTGGATACCGGACCCTAACATGGCGCCTATTCAGTCCATTGAGAATTGCTACCCTTCCTATGTCACATGCAGGCTTGATAGCTTGACAACTGCCTTTGCAAAGGTGTACCTTGTTTTTCTAGTCAACCAATCAGAACAGACTGGGCTTTTTCAGGAGGGGGTCTTAAAGAGACATGCGCTAAAACGGAGCGTTTCAGTCAGAGGGTGAATACAGGTGTATTCAGACAGACTGTAGGAGAAAAATAATGTGTTTTTTGAATATTAAAGCATGTAAACATGTTCTAATAGAAACCCAGAATACAAGTATGAACCTGAAAATGAGCATGATCTGTCCCCTTTAATTGTTTGTTGGGAGGAGAAAACGGTTGAACCAAAGCTTTCATGATTTGTGAACCTGCAAACAGACTTCGAACACCTCCTCTCTGAATTTATCCTCCAGTGTACTTACTGATAACATGTGAAGAACTTAGACTTGGAAATTATCTCCCCCAGTCCACCACAACATTGTCGATATAACAAGACTCGGTCAAAACCGAGTTTGGCTGGACTGTGTATGGTCAGTCTGTGTATTTGTGGCTAAATTGTTACACTAATAGTCAGTGGTCATGTCTATAATGTTAAATCCAGCAGTACATGTCCACCAAGTCCAGGGAGGACACTAGGGGACGCGTTGCTTCACTCAGCTGGCCGTTCAAGCAGTGACATACCCTATCGTTGAATGCACCTGATTGGTCCCTGGTTTTCTGCTTGCCGTTTCAAACAGGGAAAAACATGGTTGCCTGCTCGTGAACTTTCTGTTATTCTAAACAATCCACCAAACTCTACTTCTGAAAACATTTTAAGTGAAAAATATGCCACTGTTGATTCTCATTTCATTTTAGAACTAGATTACCTAGTTTGACAGCTTGGTCCAAGTTTCGTGAGGCGGACGCGTCGTGCTGGATGGGCTCATTTTCATAAAGGACTGTTCCCCACCTTTCCATTTTGAAAGAGTAATGGCCAATGAGGAAACTCCAACACTTTGCGACCAATCGTGTAACTTCATCACTCAGTCAGTATGTCAGTGACAGACTTTTGCGTTTGTAGGACTGGCCCTCTTTGGTCCAGCCAAAAAACGGTTTGTGGACTACCCACAGGATATTCAGAATGGAGGACCGAACCTGCCAAAATCAAAAATAAATCAATAAATAAATAAATGACTCATTCGTAATTAAATGCAGCAAAAATAAAATTCAAAATAAATGTAGCCATTAATTAATTGATAAAATGTGATAAAAAAAAGAAAAAACATAAATATCAATTCATGTCACATTTTATCAATTAATGAATGGCTACATATATTCCTTATATTATTTTTGCTACATTTAATGAGATTTATTTATATATCGAGTCATTTATTTATTGATTGATTTTGGCAGGTTCAGTCCTCCATAGTTCAGGGAGAATGTAGACACCAGAGCACAACCATGCTCTTTTGGAAATTTGAATGGTTTCATATGATAGGGAGGGTTATCTAGTCGCCCCAAATCACATTGATTACATAAATGTATGTGTACATGCTCTGGTTCAAGATGAAGAATACTTGAATGTTTTACAGGAACAGAAAAAAGGGATGTTGATCTATAAATGAAAAGTGAGAAAATGTGTGTTTGTGTTTACTGAATGAATGTGTTTATATAAAGAGTCTCTTCCAGAAATACAGGAATGATTGTGAAACATGAAAGTGGAGCTGAACTCTCAGAGCTGCTGCTGACACGGTCGGCCAGAGTCAAGCAGACAGGAAGTCATGAGACAAACAGTTCAACATCAACATTACAACATCACAGTAAACATCAACACCATGTAGGGTTGACTCCAGAAAGATAAGACGGAGGGGGTATGAGGTAAAAGACGAGCAAACAGGAACACAAACAAAAAGCATGTTACAGTCCTAATGAATGAATGCCAAACAACTTCTTACATTCTTATATGAAATAATATCAATAAATAGCTGCTTTTTGTAAGTCAAAATATTCTACAGTCGTTGGCAGATTATGAGACAACAGTCCCCTGGATGAAGCAACATGGCCCCCCACCTGCCCTACACTGGAGTAAGATCCCCAGACTGAAAAAGTGGTGGTTTTGCGTTTCTTTGTAGTCGTTTTGCGTTTCTTTGTAGACGTTTGACTTTCCAACAAGGGGCCCCCAGCCGTGCCACCCCTGATCACCTCTCTTGTTTAGTGACAAAGTGTTTTCCAGATAATCTAATGAGTTTTTAAGTGGTAAATGAATCTTACGTAAGTATGTTTAATGTTCTCAACCCGTAAAGGAAATACCCCTCTGGGCTCTTCTCTGTGACTTCATGGTGTGTGTTTCTGTACCACAACACACACACACACATGGTCTGCGGTGACCCCCTCAAATCACCAAACACACCTTATCTGACGTCTGTAACCCTGTGACCTCATCACACACACATGTTTATAGTCAGCTTTATTCTCTGCAGCTGCTCAGTGACTCTGATCAAAACCTCATTGTATGTGTGTGTGTGCATGCGTGCGTGCGTGCGTGCGTGCATGCGTGTGTGTGAATTCATTTTATTTAAATTTAAATATGACCACTTGTCATTAAATCTCATGTTCAGATTCAAACCAACAGTGAATGTATCTACTAACAAGTATTGTATGTAACAAAGCCTGATATATCTTCCTCTGTGCATAGAGCTCCATGAACACACACACACTTTGGTTTATTTTGACTCAATCCCTCAATACTCACTGGAGCACCAAATGTGGATTAATCCACCGCTGAAAATAGTCCCCAACAAACGCACTATTTCTTTGATAAAATCTAAAGTGAGCAGCTGTGTTAGGAATTTACTGAGAACTTTTTAAAATATGAAACTATATATTGGTGTGTTTTTAAAGGTGTACATCTTCAGTAGGAACCAATGGGCTTGGAGCTGAGAGCCACAGACATGAAGTCAGACAGCTGAGAGACGGACCAACATGTTGTTGGTCTGGCTCTAAATGTAGGATTTGTTGTCTTAAAATGTATATAATATCCACTAAGTTTGTTCACCACATCAATATTAAAGAAATCTCTCCACATATTTTTGTTTTATTCAGCAACTACAGCTCCCATGAGGCTTTGCCAGCACAGTAACATCTAAGAATTATGGGAGCTGCAGTTGATAGATTCACACAAAGTAATTCCCAAATTATTGTATTGTTAAAGGAATACTTTGACATTTTGGAAAATACGCTCATCCTCTTCCTTTCTGAGAGTCACATGTTCAGACATGAGAGCGATATTGATCTTCTCATCCAACTCTTCCAAAATGTCAAACTCTTCCTTTAAAGTGGCAGTAGGCAAAAATTTTTTGGCATAATTTGGCAAAAATTCCATAATAACCTTTCAGCATATTGTAATTCAAGTGGCCTGAGAGAAAACTAGACTTCTGCACCTCATCATGGCTCTGTTTTCAGGCTTTAGAAAAATCTAGCCCGTGACGGCAGATTTTAATCAATCACAGGTCATTTCAGAGAGAGAGAGCGTTCCTATTGGCTGTGCTCCGGTCATGTGACCAGAACTTGGCTTCCTTCAACAGATTTTACAATTGCGGCTGCGTCCCAAACTTTCTAATTTTACAGCTAAACAGTACACTACAAGATGATTCTGAAAACATTTGAGGTGAGAAATAGGCATTACAGTAACAGAATATTTATTCATATTTGATCAGCACTGCCTAGTTTGACCGTTTGGTCGGAGATCGCGAGTGATTGACAGCCGGCTCTCATAGACTGCAGCTGGACAGGGGACCTTGTTTTCCTCCGGTAAGTGAAATCCTTCAGATGCCGTTAGGAGCACCGGAGGACACAGTAGGACACAGAGGAACATGATTTTTTCAGGTTACCTGTTTCATGTACTACTGTCACGATATAGCGGCCGTTTTCTAAAAATAACTTTTTTAAATCATATTTGCGCCAATCTCGCATACTGCAGCTTTAAGTTAACTGTTGTTGGTCAGTGAGGAAAGGACACCATGATTGACCTCTGACCCCAAACAGGACGGAGTCAACAGCAAACTGCAAACAATCAAATTCTCCTCAAATTATCTCATCCGTCTTCCTGAAACACAGCATCAGTATCCTGACTCTCTCTCTGTGTGTTGTGTGTGTTGTGCAGGAACTGGTGTGCATTCGTGCAGAGGCGTTCGGTTACCATGGCGGTGGCGTGTGGAACAGAGAAGTACACCATCAAGTCTCAGAGTCCGTGTCCGAGTGGGAGGCCCGACTGCCAGCTGGTCATGTGAGTACACAACGATAATAACAAGTGTTAGTGGTGGAGGAAGTCCTAGAGGAAAAGTCCGTAAGAGGATCACCAAAGTTGTCCTATTACAGTCATGTATGAGCATGTTTAAATGCATAGTAGTATTAATAGTATTACGGTTATTATCAGATTTTGGGAGTATTTTGGTTCTTGTGTTTGCCAGCAGCAAGAAGTATTCTGATCATTCACTTCAGTAAAAGTACTAATACCACACTGTAAAAATACTCTGTTACAAGTGAAAGTCCTGCATTGAAAATGTCGCCTTAGTAAAAGTATAATCAGGAAAATGGAATTAAAGTACTAAAAGTCTAAAATGTCCGCTGTGAATAGACTTCTGCACCTCCTCATGGCTCTGTTTTCAGGCTTTCAAAAATCTATCCCGTGACAGGAGACTTTGGCCAAACACAGGTCATTTCAGAGAGAGAGCGTTCCTATTGGCTGTTCATTCAAAAGAGACAGCTGTCCATCATTCGCAAAATTAGCACAACCTTAAACATCTACAGCAAAATGCAACATACACATTAATATGTAGCAGTAATACTAACCCAGAAACATCATATATAATAGTAAAACACTGACAGGGAACATGTTACTACACAATGGGTACTTTTACTTTTCATACTTTAAGTATATTTTGCTGACAATACTTAAGTATTGTCAGCAAAATATACTTAAAGATAGGGTCGACGATCTTGGAGAGCTAGCAAAATTTGAAAGTAGCATGCCTCAGGAGCTCCGTCTAAACCCCCCCCCCCTCCCCTCGAAACTCCTTCCAAGGCAACGCCCCCCACACACATGCACGAGCACCGCCGCATCGTAACTACTTCACATTTTTCGTAGCTATTTCATCACTAAATTCACTTCTGAAAAAATTTTGAGGCGAGAAATCAACTGTGTAGATTTAGAATATTGACAGTTTTACGATGTTAGATGGCGAATCAAACATTTCCTCCATCGTTGTCGGAGTTTAGAAGCTCCACAAACTGCCGGCACAGCTAGCTAGCTCCTGCCGGGATCGCCACCTCTCCAGCCGGGCATTCACTCACACAGACCCCGCTATGAGCTGGAGCTCTCTCAAGAGACCGGTCTGTAGACGAAGGGCTTTTATTTCCTTGTTGACGGATAGTTTGTTTAAATATCACAACACAAATGTCCGTTATAAATTAACATGTTTTTATCTGCCTTTTTGGAGTTGAAAAGCTCCACAATCGCCCGCGGGGGGTAGCTCGCTGGAGAGCCAGCCACAGAGCAGCAGAGTGGCGAGGGAAAGAGCAGCCTCTGAGGGGGCAGTGAGATACCTGCTGAGACAACACAACCCTTTTTAACGTTACTCTAATATCTGGAGGGAGATCAGTCCACTCGTTTGTTTCTGTAACTGAAAAAGTAGTTTGAGTAACGTAAATTTTGTCAAGCAATGTTTTATATCCGCCGTCTCCCCTCGTTGATGATCCTGTTTGTCTGACTTCACTATGAGCTGTTAGAATAAATAGTTTAAACCTAACCTAAAGTAAACTAACAGAACATAAACAACTAAATCAAAGTTGTATTTTTCGATAATATTGTAATAGTGGTACGAGTTTGTGCTCGTTATCCAGTGTTTTAAGAGCTGGTTTAGAGGCTAAAGCCTCATCTAGCATACTGCAAATACATCACTTTAAACGTTTCATACTACATACTACTCAGGAACGCAGTATGCAGTATACAGTACATACTGTATACTGCGTTCGTCAGTAGTATGTAGTAGGCGTTTTCGAATAGAGACACAGAGCGGAGAGAGGACCTCAACTCAACAATGCTTCCTCATGACAAGCAACCGCGGCAGTGCTACTGCAGGGCTGAGTTTTCTCTTCCATTCTAAAGTTAACGTGCGGCGGCGACGCGCTTTGAGTTCAGGCTGGTGCACGCTAAGGGTAGAGTACGAGCAGGGAGGCATCTGATTGGTTCTTTACAGAGGCAGTGATTGGTAGATGTTTTTACAGGATTACAGCAGCTACAGATGACGGATCTTTTCCGGTCTTTTTTCAGAGCTCATAAGTAATGGATCGCTGTCGGGTTGTAAAGACCATTTCAACCAATATAACAAATTAGTATATATACATACATACTTTTACTTTAATAAAAGTAGTATTTTCTGTGAGTATTTTCACAGTGTGATATTACTTACAATTTTTACTTAAGTAAATGATCTGAATACTTCTTAATAACTTAATAACTTTTTTTAATCATATTTACTCCAATCTCGCCTACTTCAGCTTTAATGTAGGGAAGAATAAAGCTACGATTTTAATTTCAATGTACAGCTGAATTCTAACAGCGTCTCTGTATTAAAACTGACTGGAACAGTTATTACATCTACCAAACTAACATTTCCTGAAACCTGATCAGGAGTCACAACCTCTCATTTAAAAACTTCATTAACTATAAATTAGATTTTCCACATTTTCTTGTGTTCACTTCAGCTGAAGGATCAAATGGACACGACTAGGACTTTATACAAACTATTTGCACTTATGAAACTCTGTTGAGACCCCATCAGATAATGAATCCACAGTTTGACTTCAGTTCCTGGAAAGTTTCTAAAGAAGTGACGTTTTAATTCTACCTGACAGCAGCAGAACTCTGATCTGAGATCAGATCCCTGTCCGCTTGTTCCAGCTGGTTTCTGTCTCATCGATGTTTTGAATATTTTAAATTCAATTTCAGTTGTTTTTCAGTTTCAAATGTGAGTTTTGACTTCAATGAATTTGCTTATGGGTGTGTGTGTGTGTGTGTGTGTGTATGTATGTGTGTGCGTGTGTGTGTGAGTGTGTGTCTGTGTGTCTGTGTGTGTGTGTGTGTGTGTGTGTGTGTGTGTGTGTGTGTGTGTGTGTATGTGTGTGTGTGTGTGTGTGTGTGTGTGTGTGTGTGTGTGTGTGTGTGTGTGTGTGTGTGTGTGTGTGTGTGTGTGTGTGTGTGTGTTTGTGTGTGTGTGTGTGTGTGTACAGGTACAAGCTGTCCACCCGGCCAGTCTACAGGCAGAAGCAGCAGATCTTCACCGCTCTGCTGTGGCGCTGCTGTCCGGGACACGGAGGACACAACTGTGAGGACACGGGTGGGTCAGCAGGTGCATCGCTGTGTTACTACTCAGATCTGTTACTTAAGTAAAATAATACCACAGTGAAAAAATACTCCGTTACAAGTAAAAGCCCTGCAATCAAAATCGTACTTATGTAAAAGTACAAAAGTATTAGCATCAAAATATACTTAAAGTACCAAAAGTAAAAGTACTCATTATGCAGAATGGCCCATTTCAGAATGATACATATTACATTATGGGATTATAATTATTGATGCATTAATCTGTTCATCACTTTAATGTTGCAACTGGTAAAGTTGGAGCTCATTTTAATGACTTTATACTAGGGCTGTCAAGTTAACGCGATAACACGTTAACGCAAATTCGCATTAACGGCACTAATTTCTTCAACGCATTAACGCAACTTGCGATTTTTAGGTTGTAGCAGACTAAGTTTTAAATACTTTAATACTGGAATCATATGAAACTAGAAAACCTAAAGAATCAATTGGTACCAACCATGTCATACTAGCTTGTCAAGAAGGAGGCTAAATAACACTCCAAATTTACGCTATATTTTGGTGAGGAAAAACTGTCGGCCATTTTCAAAGGGGTCCCTTGACCTCTGACCTCAAGATATGTGAATGAAAATGGGTTCTATGGGTACACACGAGTCTCCCCTTTACAGACATGCCCACTTTATGATAATCACGTGCAGTTTGGGGCAAGTCATAGTCAAGTCAGCACACTGACACACTGACAGCTATTGTTACCTGTTGGGCTTCAGTTTGCCATGTTATGATTTGAGCATATTTTTTACCTGTAAGGGTTCCTGGACAATATTTGTCATTGTTTTGTGTGGTAAATTGATTTCCAATAATAAATATATACATACATTTCCATAAAGCAGTATATTTGCCCACTCCGATGTTGATAAGAGTATTAAATACTTGACAAATCTCCCTTTAAGGAACATTTTGAACAGATAAAAAATGTGTGATTAATTTGTGATTAATCGCAATTAACTATGGACAATCATGCGATTAATCATGATTAAATATTTAATCAATTGACAGTCCTACTTTATACACTGCTGGGTAGTATAGTCTATAATAATATATCATAATTTATTATCTGATTATATTTTGTAATAAGGATATGAATCTGTAAAATAACTAAAGCTGTTAAATAAATGTAGTTCAGTAAAAAGAACAATATTTGTTTCTAAGATGTGGTGCAGTAGAAGTATAAAGAAGCAGAAAATGGAAATACTCAAGTAAAATACAAGTACCTTAAAATTGTACTTAAGTATAGTACTTGAGTAAATGTACTTTGTTACTTTCCACCAGTGAAGTAGACTTCAACAAATTAAAGTATGTCATAAATTGGCTTTATGAGTCAGTTAATAGGTTAAAATCAGACAGACTGTCACTAAATTGAAGGCCATAATGTTTGGGGCCTGTCAGAGGGACCATTGATAATTCAGTTTGACTTGTGCCCAATAATAAATGTAATAAATACAGATACTTGTGTGGGAAAAACTCAAAACTCTGGTTTCAGTGTGTTCCTGAATAGAAACCCGACCCCTCGTTCTCTCTGTTCTATTTTTCTCTGCAGGAGTCTATTTTTACAAAAACAACTAAACTTTGGTATTGCTCAGGAACTTAATTCAGTCCAGATTGTGTGTGTGTGTGTGTGGGGCTGTGTGTGTGTGTGCGTGGGAAACTGCAGTGTTTACCAGTTATCTAAAGGAGGACGTCCTCTCTTCTATTCTCAGTCTTTGTTTGTGCTGAAACTCAAAGTTTATCAATGGAAATAAAAAAGCATTTCCTTTCAGTCTTTATCCTACCATCAGTCAGAGAGGAAGATCTTCCATCGTATATATATATATACTGTAAGCTTGTTGTGTGTTTGTCTCTTACAGTCTCTGATACACAGCTTGATTCTGGAAGCTCAGCTCTGATTGGAGGATCTGAAACTGTGAGAACAGAGCTCCACGCTCCAGGTACAATGACACTACTCACACCCACACGTGTCCAAAGTTCAGCTTTATGCTTTAGTTCACCTTAAAGTGGCAGTAGGCTGAATATTTTTGGCATTATTGGGCAAAGAATCCATAATAACTTTTCAGCATATTGTAAGTCAAATGAACTGAGATAACTAGACTACTGCACCTCTTCTTGGCTCTGTTTTCAGGCTTAGCTGTAAAATGAGAAAGTTTGCTCCGGCTGGTGGGCGGTGCTTGGTATTTCCTCAACTGATCTGAACATGGCTGCCGGGTCACAAACTTTCTCATTTTACAGCTAAACCGTACACTACAAGATGTTTCTGAACACATTTGAGGTGAGAAATAGGCATTACAGTAACAGAATATTTGCTCCAATTCTACCCACTGCTGCTTTAAATCAAGGATTACCACAAACTTTTATATCAATATTTCAATCTAATAGTTGTTGAGACATTTCAGACTGAACCAAGCGGTATCATACTGTATCCGGTGGTTTTCCACAAGTGTCGTCTCCTGGAGCTCAGAGGGGCTTCTTATGTGTATGCTTTTTAAAATCAGATTTTCCTTTGTTTTGTGTTTTCTTTGCTTCTGTGCCTGGGAACACACACACACACACACACACACACACACACACACACACACACACACACACACACACACACACACACACACACACACTCACACCCTTCGTTAACAGTGTCAGAGCAGTCTGACTCATTCCTGCCTCTTTAACAAAGTGAGGAAGCTGTGAAGCTGTGAAGCTGTGAAGCTGTGAAGTTGCAGAGCAACGCTCGGCTTCGATAAACCTTCAGTTCAGGTCAGGAGGAGGTCCAACCTCCTCCACCCCCCAGGGAAGAGGGTGTGGGCGAGGCGCTCCCGTAGGACCCACCACCAAGGTCACCCCCTCACCCCCACCACATCCTCGGCCTGTAAACATACGGTGACTCACACACTGAAGGAGAGGGGAGTGCGCACCAATACTGTTAAGCACTGTACAGAGAGGTCAGAGGTCACAGCAGCCTGACAGTGGATGAATGTTACTGTGACCTGATGAAGTAAAGGAAGTGAGAGAGGACAGGAGGGTTGTTTCTTCTAACTTCAGCCCAGCACAGGTGGGTGGGGGTTCGGTGTTGAGTGGTGGATGAACAGTGTTTTTATATGTTGACCCTTCACTCTCACATGTCGTTGTCCAAGAGGTGTTTATGACCTTCCACTGATGAAAGAGTTTGTAATCTCCTGCCACAAAGCTTGATTGTGTCCAGTCAGACGTCTGAGAGTGGTGAGTGATGGTCTTTCGTGCTTTTGGGTTGTAGAATGTCCTCTTTACAAATAAATGTTAATTTGTATGAAGGAAGACGTTTTTCTTTGGGCCCTCTGCGGTCTACTCAGTGGTTAGATTGAAGAGGTTTTAGATGTGTCAGTCCATAGTATGTTCAGCTGATATTCCAATAGTGGTAACCCTACACTAACCTTCTATTTCTGTTGTAAAGTCTGAAGATGCTTTGCTTAAGCGACATGTTGCCTGTTAAAGTGGCAGTTGGCAGAAAGTTTTTGGCATCATTTGGCAAAAATTCCATAATAACCTTTCAGTATATTGTAATTCAAGTGTTCTGAGAGAAAACTAGACTTCTACACCTCCTCTTGGCTCTGTTTTCAGGCTTTCAAAAATCTATCCCGTGACAGGAGACTTTGGCCAATCACAGGTCATTTCAGAGAGAGAGCATTCCTATTGGCTGCTCATTCAATGGAGGCAGCTGTCAATCACTCGCAAACTCCTACCAAACGGTCAAACTAGGCAGTGCTGATCCAATATGAATCAATATTCTGTTACTGTAATGACTATATCTCGCCTCAAATGTTTTCAGAAACATCTTGTAGTGTACTGTTTAGCTGTTAAATGAGAAAGTTTGCTTCGGCTGGTGGGCGGTGCTTGGTATTTTCTCAACTGCTCTCAACATGTTGGCCGGGTCACAAACTTTCTCTTTTATTTTCAGATTGCGTGTCTCATGCTATACTGTCAGGATATAGCGACCGTTTTATAAAAATAACTTTGCTCCAATTCTACCCACTGCTGCTTTAATTCCAGCTTGTTCTCTTTCTGCCCTTTCAGTTGTCAGTCTGGTTGACCACACAGCGTTTTGCTCTCCATGTAGTAGTGTACATAACATGAAATATTTCTACCATGAGTGGCACTGAGAACTCTGAGAATCAAAACAGTCTATGTTTTTGGAAAGAATTCTGACTAAAATACACCTTTGACCTTTAGAGGCTTGATTTAACAAAGAAAGACAAACAAAGAGGCAGTTACACACACACACACACACACACACACACACACACACACACACACACACACACACACACACACACCTCGAAATGGTACAGTCCACTCCCACCACGCCTTCGATTGAACCGACTTCCTGCAAGCTGAAGTTGACGTAATTTAGTCATCAACAGAACAGCGGCCCAGCAGAAACAGGCCGGACACAATAACAGGAACACCTTAAAATACAAACGCCTCAGAGGTGAGTCATCACAATAAACTTTACAACCTGTACATACATTAAATCTGTCACTGTTATTGTGTCCACCTCCAGTACATCGAGAGAGTTCAGAAACTTACTGCTAAAATTTCTGAAGAAAATGATGGTATTGATGTTGTGGCTGAAATTTTGCAGTTAAAGCTAGGGTCGGTAATGTTGACAAACTATCAAGAATACGCTAGATTTAAAAAAAATTATCCAACCTAAAAACTCAGCCCAGTGTTGCCCACACTTTTTTCCAATGAAAGTAGCTAGCAATATTAGCTCCAAAAGTCCCTAAATCTAGAGAGAAAGTCGCCAAGCCTACAACACTGACCGTCCCTTCAGGCCTCCCTTCAAAACCACTCCCCCAAAATTATCATTACGAACGTAAACTACAAACATGGCTATTGTTAGTACTCACAGCTGTCAAGCTAACAGCTTGTGGAAGACTAGGTGATGCGCAATGAGTGCACAGGCAGAGTATGATCGGGCAGGCAGGCAGGTAGCACCTCCAATCATTTCATTCAGCCCGAATGAAATGATTGGCACCGTGAAACAATCAGGAAATAACTTTCCTTTCTCTCGTTCACAGCACTGCCGCGCTACGTCTCTCTCTCTTCTACCGCTCGCCCTATCAGCTCGCTAACACGATCTCTCTCTTTTTTTTTTTAATGAGTCGGGAAGCCGACAGCAGAGCCTAATTTTACTTTTAATGTTATCAAAGAAAGAGAATTGTTCTCCCCTCGTCCTAAAATATTCCTTAATCGATACTAGAGACTACACAATGAGTTCCTCAAAAGGTGGTTAGTTCCGGGGGAAGTTCCCACGGCGGAAACAAGGCTTATGACTACAGACACAAAAGCTTGATCTGGTTGATTTGAATGCAATTACCGTCGGCTGATTTGACCCAAAGAAGTAATAAATGAAAACCACCTTCTGTTTTCTCGTTATCTCGAGATAACAAAGCTTGTTTTCTTGAGATAATGACATAATTAACTTGTGATCTCAAGATAACGGCATTAAAAAAAAATAAAAAAGAGATTTGAATCATGTTTGTGTAGGGCTTCCGTATAGGAGTGTGATAATATATCAGTGGAGAACTCTTTTAACCCCCTGAGACCCGCCAAAGATCCCGACTGACTTTACTGTGTTTCAGAGGCTCTAGTAGGTTCAGCTAGAGTGAAGATACTGTTATCATATGAAACTAGAAAAACCTAAGGAATCCATTGGTACCAACCATGTCATGCTACCATGTTGGGAAGGAAGCTAAAAACGTTCCAATTTGGGCTAAATTTTAGCGAGGAAAAACTGTCGGCCATTTTCAGAGGGGTCCCTTGACCTCTAACCTCAAGATATGTGACTGAAAATGGGTTCAATGAATGGGTTCTGAATGCAGTATAAATGATGATGTTAGTCCCCAAAGTCGCCATTTCAGTGTGACCATTTTTAAAAATTTGGCCCCACTGTATAAAATGACCTGTAGTGACCTCTAGGATAATCACAGACTCATGAGACCTAGGGCATTCAGAGGATGGATGGCTATACCCACAATAAGGGGATTTCTGAGCAGTTTCCAGAACAGAAGTGCTCGCCATCCAATCGCTGAAAAATGCAATTCTTTCAGAAATCTCAAAATGTCAAAAGTTTTTGATCCCAAATCATAGCATGGCTTTTTCTATGGTGTTCCTCAAGGTCATAGTGTCTTAATGTGGTATTTTGGAGGGATTATTGATAATTTTTTATCAATTCTCGATTGGTAAAAAATTGTTAAATTTAGCAACAAATCTGTGTAACAAATGGTATCAACACAAAAATTACTGCAACAACTTATGAGACATAATAGAACATGGAAACGACCATCATACCCTTCTATCATAATGTTCTAAACCCTTACACACTTTTACAATTAATTTTACATAATTAATTAATGTTTATATCTGGTTTATGACTAGAAGAACTTGACACACATTTTTGAGCAGCATCTCAAATTAATCTTCAGGTTCCCAGCTTTCAGATGATGTACACCACTTCTATATGACATCTACTGTTGACCTGCTATCTCCCCCTAAAGACCCCCTGTGCCCCCCCTAAAAAAGAAAAAAACGGTTGTATTGTGAGTCTTAGAGTGTTAAGACCAAACTATGTTCATTCTCAGAAATAAGTGACTGAGATGTCGAAGAATTAAGACAGATTTCATTATTTTGTTATTATCATATTATTATCATATTGATTATCGATGCTTTAAATCAGAGTGGCAGAGAGCTGCTTTGCCTGAGGGAGCGTCTTCACTTTTTCTCAGGAAAATAGTTTTTGGTCTCAGCTGAAGAGTTGAAAATAATGAAGGAAACATATTTGATGACACTGCAGGACTTCCTCCTCTTTTTGTTTCATCTCCAATGTTGCAGAGGCAGCATGGTGTATTTCTGCCCTCTAAGCTGACTGCAGGTCACTGATATGGAGCTCCGTGTTCCTGCTGTCGCTCTGACTGAAAGTTAAAACAATGAACTCAGAAATTCCCAAATACATCAGCCTGTTTCCCATCAGCCCCCTCTGTCTCACTCTCTTCCTGTTGGTCTCTCTCTCTCTCTCTCTCTCTCTCTCTCTCGCTCTCTCTCTCTCAGTTCAGTTTAGTACTGTTTTTGAGACCCGACTGACTTTACTGTCTTTCAGAGGCTGTAGCAGGTTCAGTTGTAGAGCTAGAGTGAAGTTGCAGATATCGTATGAAACTAGAACCATTGATACCAACCATGTCATTCTAGCTTGTTTCAAAGGTTAGGTTAGGCAAAATAACACTCCAAAGTTAAGGTGAATCTTAGTGAGGCAAAATGGCAAGGCCATTTTCAAAGGGGTCCCTTGACCTCTGACCTATGTGAATGTTCGAGTCTCCCCTTTGCAGACATGCCCAATTTATGATAATCCCTTGCAGTTTTGGGCAAAAAAACATGCAGTTTTTGAATGCAATATAAAAATCAAATGAGCCCAATTATATTCATGTGTGATGATGTTAGTGCCCATAATAGCCATTTCACTGTAATGAGACAATTTTTTTTTAAATTTGACTTCACTGTATAAAATGACCTGTTGTGACCTCTAAATTGATCACAGCCTCATGAAACGTTACAGCCACATACTAGAGAGCTAGGGCATTCAGAGGATGGATGGCTTTCCTAGCTAGATTGACAATAAGGGGGTTTCTGAGCAGTTTCCAGAACAGTAGTGCTCGACATCCGATCGCCGAAAAATGTAATTCTTGCAGAAATTTCCAAAAATTGCTGCAATGACTTATGAGACATAATAGAGCATGGGAATGGCCATCATATACTTCTATTATAATGTTCTAAGCCCTTATACAATTTTAGAATTTATTTTAATGAAAGGCAGGGTTGACGATTTTATCCAGTATACACTATTTGTTATATTGGTTGAAATGGTCTTTACACCCCGACAGCGATCCATTACTGATGAGCTCTGAATAAAGACCGGAAAAGAGTCGTCATCTGTAGCTGCTGTAATCCTGTAAAAACGTCTACCAATCACTGCCTCTGCGCCCAGTTGTAAAGAACCAATCAGATTCCTCCCTGCCTCCCTGCTCGTTCTCTACCCTTGGCGTGCACCAGCTCAAAGCGTGTCGCCGCTGCACGATTCCTGGAGAATGTTAGAGAAAACTCAGCCCTGCAGTAACACTGCCGCGGTTACTTGTCATGAGGAATCTCCTGCATGTGTGTGGGGGGCGTTGCCTTGGAAGGAGTTTCAAGGGGAGGGGGTGGGTTTAGACAGAGCTCCTGAGGCATGCTACTTTCAAATTATGCTATCTCTCCAAGATCGTCGACCCTATCTTTAATTAATTAATTAATTTATTCATTCATGTTTATTTCTGATTTATGACTAGAACAACTTGACACACAGTGCTGAACTGCCTCTCATATTAGTCTTCAGGTTCCCAGCTTTCAGATGATGTACACCACTTCTATGTGACATCTACTGTTGACCTGCTCGCTCCCCCTAAAGCCCCCCCTTTCCCCCCTAAAAAAGACAAAAAACGGTCTATTGTGGGTCTTAGAGGGTTAAGACCAAACTATGTTCAGGGGTTAATGAAGCTTTATTTGTATGATCACAAAACATAAATAATAAATACAGTAAGCACACAGGATTTTAAGAAGTAAGTCGTTGTCAATATTCAATTTATTATTTACTCAAAATCAGAAGGATCCATCTTTTGTGAAACATCAAATAGATGTTTCGAATTTTCACAAGAGAAGTGAAAGTTTTGACCAGTTGGTGGCGCTAAAGGAAAAGTCCTGAAGAGGATCGCTAAAGTCATCCTATTACAGTCATCTATGTTTACATGCACAGTAGTATTCTGGTTATTATCAGATTTTGGGAGTATTTTGTGTGCATGTGTGTTTGCCAGCAGAAGTATTCAGATCCTTAAAGGGGATATATCATGAAACACTTTTTCAGTGCTTGTGGATACTAATATATACTTCATGTCTGTACAAACTTTCCCTCGCTATCCATCCAATAGATGTATAAGTAATTCAGACGGATCTATGGTGCAAAACAAACAGTTACTCATGAAGCTTAAAAGATATGGCTGGTGATTCGGTATTTTTCTTATTACCAACAAATCCCTTGAAAGTCCAGCTACTTTCAGCTCTCTCCCTTCTCCATTTCTGATACACCTGTTTGTGTTTCAGGTGTGCAGCAGCGGCTCCAGCAACAGAGGCTCCAACAACAGCGGCTCCAGCAACAAGGGCTCCAGCAGCAGCGCGCCGACCCGAACCGCGAACAGAATGACCACCAGGTGCTATACGACACCGGCTACCTGGACAACCAGCCCAACACCACACACCCCGCCCTGGACCCGGACCACAGCCACAACCCCCCTCACACATCACACCACACCACGTACCCACCCTCCAGTTCCCCTTCAGGTAAACACTGTTGTCTCAGTCAGCACTATCATCATTTTTTTTTGCACTGTTAGCGCTGTTAACACCATTAGCTGCAAGCCATCGGCTCGCCTTCACCATGTTAAGAGCCGTTGAGAGGAAATAGAAATGCTCCCAATCCCGTATTTAGCACCTTTAATTGGAAACTATTTTGATGGTTGAAGTCATTTTTCATGTAAAAACATTTCATGGTTCCAGATTTGCTGCTTACCTTTTAATAATGTTAATAATGTTAATGTATTAGTAGTAATGTTGAGGTTTGGACTGTTGGTTGGACTAAGCAAACATTGTGAAGTTGTCACTTTGGGCTCTGGCTCATTGTGACGCCATTTCTCACTATTTTCACTATTGTTACAAACCAAACAATCAATCGATAATGGAGAAAATAATCAGCAGATTAATCCATAATGAAAGTAATCATTAGTTAATAGTTCAAAATGAGCTCCAGCTCAACCAACTACAACAGTAAAATCCTGTTTTTACATTAAAGCATGAGTAATAATAATCTTATGATAATATATAATATTATATATAATATATAATAGTAGAACAGTAACAGGGGACAATTTTAGACTTTTAATTCTTTAACTACATTTTCCTGATTATACTTACATACATTTTCTGAAGTAACGTTTTCAATGCAGGATTTGTGTGTGTGTGTGTGTGTGTGTGTGTGTGTGTGTGTGTGTATGTGTGTGTGTGTGTGTGTGTGTGTGTGTGTGTGTGTGTGTGTGTGTGTGTGTAGAGGTGATGATAATCCTGATGTCTCATTCACATCCTATGAGGGAACTATAACTCTCACACACACACTCAGCTCCATTCCTCTGCAATGAAACCTCTTGTAACCACACACACATAAACCCACACACACTTCCTCTACAGGAAATCCTCTCTTTCTTCCGTCTCCCATACATTGTTTCATACATGTAGACTATAAGATGACACTATATTACACCTCCTGTGTCACCAGACCAGCATGTGCATTACCTCACAATTCCTCCGTCCTGTGTGGAGCGTGTTTGGGGATCGGCCTCGCTCTTATGTTCCCACTGTGCTCTGTTCTCTCTGACCTTTGACCTCACATCATCCAGCATTACATCATCCTTAAAGGAACATTCTGCAGCTCCATCAGTCCCTTCAAATCTTCCGTCAGTTTTTTAGATTGATTTCTTTCCTTCCCGTTAGGACTGTTCTTAAAACCCTACATTCATGATTATTGGAGGATAATCCTGCTTTTCAGTGTGTGTGTGTGTGTCTGTGTGTGTGTGTGTGTGTGTGTGTGTGTGTGTGTGTGTGTGTGTGTAATATAAAGTATATAAAGTATGCTGAATTAGCTATTAGAAGCTCCTGATTCTGCAATTATAAGAAACATGTTTTTATATGATTTCTAAGGAGATTTATTGTTGTTTATTAACGATGAACATCAGAGATTGACGTGTAATTCACACAGAATCTAAAAATATGTTAATCATGCCTGTGTCTTCAGATTTGAGTCAACACACAAATTTTGATGCAAGATAATGAGCTGTATATTCTTTGGTGAGCGATTCTCTGTATCCAAAGAGACCCTTTCTTTTACCCTTTCCAAAATCAAAAGCACGAGAGCAGAAGGGTAAACAAATGGTTTAAATTGTGTGTTTGCTAGGAGAGTGAACTGCGAGTGAGGAGTGCCGTTGGAGCGTCGTGTCTAGAAAAATCTAGATTCCAAAAAAGAAGAGAGGCGCTCTCATTTCCATTTTCATTTTGTTTTTTGTTTTTTTTAATTGAAGATTAATGTGTATTTAAGTTACATTTATTGTAAGTCATTCATTAATGTTAAGAGAATTTTCCATTTAGCACATTTCTTATAGAGGGTATCAGTCTTGCATCAAATAGTGAATACCACTGTGTGCAGAATGTACCATGCATGTCTGCACAGTGTTACATTTTCACAGCTCACTGTCAGTAAATATCGCACAGTAAGTATTGGACTACAAGAGTTGCTAGCCTGCAAAGGTAAAGTTATTTAAAGCTTTGAATGGGTCGATTAGGTTCTGGAGGTGTGGTGACGGTAATTGCACAGGGTTGGTGTGGCCTGTGGTAGTGGGGCCCAATGTGATATCTTGTCATAGTTGGCAATGCCTCTATTTGTCGGCTTTAACGTACAAACGTTAGCTTGCCTGCTAACTACTAAGCATTGCTTTTGTAAACTCAACGGTTGGTCTTCGTCATCAAACCCTTTTTTCCTGTAAAAGTAAAATGTTTGAAATTGCAAAGAATAAATTATAAACCAAAAAACATATTATTTATATACTATTAAAGCTGCAGTATACTGAAGCTTTAATTGTTTATAGATAGAATTGGAGCAAAAATGATTAAAAACAGTTATTTTTCTAAAATAGTTACTACATCCTGATAGCAGTGCATGAGACAGGTAATCAGAAAAAGTCATGTGTCTCTGTGTCCTTCGGTGTCCTCCGGTGCTCCTAATGGCATTTGCAAGATTTCACAGACCGGAGGAAAACAACCAGTCAGAGCTGAGTCTGCCGTCTCTGAGCAGCTGTCAATCACTCAAAATGAGAATGTTTGTGACCCGGCAGCCATGTTGAGATCTGTTGAGGAAATACCAAGCACCGCCTACCACCCGGAGCAAACTTTCTCATTTTAGAGCTAAACAGTACACTACAAGATGTTTCTGAAAACATTTTACGTGAGATATAGTCATTACAGTAACATAGTATTAATTCATATTTGATCATGCCTAGTTTGACCGTTTGATTGGAGTTTGCGAGTGATTGACAGCTGCCTCCTGTTGTGGAATTTCTGATACTCAGGTTAACTCAGTCAACAGGAGGGAAGAGGGGGCCTCTTCTTCAGGAGTATACACTTTTACTATTAATCCCTACAACCTTTAATATCAGGATACATTGATTCTTATAAAACAATAAACAATTAAACCTTGAGAGAGTAAAAGATCCAACTCATTCTCCGTGTTTTCTGTCATCCATGTGATGAGTTTAATGTGTATGCAGTATCATTATTGAAAGTGTAGTGAGTGTGTGTCCTGAGGTGTTTGAGTTAATGTGATGTGTATGTACTGCTATATAAGTATGTGTGTGTGTCATGACATGTAATATTGCTTTGATTTTAACACACAGAATCATAGGGATCAATACCACTAGTCAAATAATGAATAAGGTTGATTATATTAGATTAACACAGATTTAAAGAAGAAGAAGAAAGAAGAAGAAAGGCACTTTATATTCAATTTTTTCACTGTTATTTTTTACACAGTACATAGTACACACAGGCCCAAAATACACACACACATGCACAAACAGGACCTTTATACATGCATTAATGAAGAGATGTCAGAGCGAGGGGCCTAACAGGCACCCCGAGCAGTTGGGGGTTTGGTGCCTTGCTCAAGGGCGCCTCAGCAGTACTCAAGAGGCAAACTGGCATCTCTCCAACTACCAGTTTACACGGGGACTTGAACCGGCAACCCTCCGGTTTCCAAGCCAAGTCCCTAAGGACTGAGCTACTGCCGCCCCCATCATAAAATGACTATCTATAACAGATTAAGTCTTTTCTTCAGCTCAGGTGCTTTGCACACCATAGAGCCATCACTGTGGAGAGGTCTTAAGACATACGATGCACAGTGATTTGGGTGTCTTCCTTGCTGGAAAAATCAAATATCAATTAAACACAAACATGAAAAATAAAAGAGATGGCAGCGTAAACTCTGGTACTGTTAAAAAATACCCCTCTGAGTCCTTATCTGACTACCTGATCACATTTGGAGAATTGTGCTCTCATTATTGACAAGATGGTGTCGCGTGTACATCGCAAGGCTCTGCGTCCCCAGTTTCGCGATATAGATTCATACAACTCATTCTTATATGTAATGTTCATCCTATATAATATTAATTTAGTCCCTATGGACAACTCGTCATCTGTACAAACCTTTCCTGTATGTATATAACATATGACTCAACATGTATACATAATATATTCTTTATAATACTTTTATACAACATTTTTATACAATATTTCATCAGTATGCAACTTATACTTAACTCTTCTTCGTCACCAACACCAGCACCTATGGGCCTTTCCACCTAGGAGACAAACCCAACTTGTGGAAGGACTTAATTAGTACTTTATAACCAACTTTGAAAAGGTGAATGGCTAGTCCAAGGGTTTTGGGAGCCGTTTTGACACCTGTTAAGTGATACCTTTTTAAAACTTCGGTTAGTGCTTTAACATAATCAACCAGGGATTCCTCAGCCCAAAACAGCGAAGTTTTGTGCGGTGTCAATGGGTGACTTGACCCTCTTGCCATTGCTCTCCCCATGAGCACCTCGTGTGGGCTTAGCCCTGTCATAGCACTTGGTGTACTGCGAATGGAGTACAACACAATTGGCAGTGTGTCAGGCCATTTCAGACCTGTTGTCATCATTGTTTTGGTCAGCCTCTCCTTGATTGTGGAGTTCATTCTCTCAACTTGTCCTGAGCTCTGTGCATGGTAGGGAACGTGTAGCTTCCATGTGAACCCTAAGACTGCTGCGAGACCCTCTGTTATTTTTGACACGAAACATGGACCCCGGTCTGGTTTGTTGGCATGTTATGCACCTCTCTATAAGTGTTTGTGAGACCATCAGACGTTAAACGATTGGTTGGCTATGCCATAGTGAATGACTGGGAAGTGGTTGAGGCGCGAGCCCTACCGCCTAACTTGTCATCTCAAGTGGCTGAAATCTATGCGTTGCTCAGAGCCTGTAAGCTCGCCGAAGGTAAAGTTGCAACAATATACTGTGTAAAGTGTAGGAGTAAAGTTCAAACAAAAAAATACGAAGAAGCAGAAGTAATTGCCATATTTACAGTTTCTGAGAGTGATCATTTTTGTTCCAAATCAAATGTTTTTGTCAGGAGAGCATTTCTAAATTATTTCTAAGCTACTTCTGCTCCTCTCTGTCTCTCTCCCTTTCAACTGCAGCAGTGCTAAAACTAGAATTGCACTTGGAGAGCGCAGACCTCCACCAACACGTGACTCTAAAAACAGATCACAGCTCACAGCTGGCGGTTACGTGAGGTGGTCGGCTTATTATTAACACGGTGTGTTTCCGTGTAACGTATCGGCGGATGCAGAGTCTGAAATTAACTTTTTTCACTGCCTGCCACTGTGGCAGGTAAGTCATTTTTTTTGTCTGCCGCTCAGAAATTTTATCTGCCACTTTTGACATCTCTGGGCTAAATGAAGGAATAACATTTTAGATCTGATGTAATTCAATGTTCGATATACTTTACATGAAAAAAATTATATACATGGTAAATTACAGTGTTCAAATTACACCGTAGCTTATGGGGAAACCCTGTTTTTGGGGGGTGGGAGGGTACTGTAGCCTACACAGTACTGTACTGTACTTTGTTACTGCCATCTGTAGTGGTTATTTGCACAAAAACACAATTCAAAAGATTATGATTATTTAAATATAATATTTATAATCAGGTCATAATTCCCTTTCTATTAACTATTTTATATTGCTGAGAAAAAAATAGCATTTGGTCGAAAAACAAGATTTTGCATAGGGCCCCCAAAAAGTTAGGACCGGCCCTGCTAGCATGCGGTCCTAAAGTTGGAGGACATGCTGGAGATGCTCCTGTCATGAGGAGAGGAACAGCATTTCGGTACGGACAAATTCATTCATTGCAGCCTT